>ONZH01015173.1:110000-853033 GCA_900303285.1 Rhinella marina
CACAACCTTGTACAATGCAGTGTGCAATCTGGAAATGTATTGTACATAACCATATTGATGCATCTAGGTAGCCATACAGGCATATCCAATGCGGCTAGGGGAGAATACTGCCATATTCTAATAAAATGTTGCCATATTAGGAATCTTTTGTCAAATTCTTAATATTTTCTGATTTGGTACAAACCCCAAATTAATTTTTTGTGAATGAGCCCTGAAAGGTGTAGATGCATGTGCTTGCATTTATATGTGTATGCCTATGCATTAATCTAATAATATGTCGCAATTGTATTCAGATTATTTTATAGACAAATAGATGGGTGGGTAATATATACGTTAGATAGATAGATGATAAATGGATAGATAGATAGATACATAGATAAATAGATAGATATGAGATAGATAGCTGATAGATAGATAATAGATAGATATGAAATAGATTAGATAGATAGATAGATAGATAGATAGATAGATAGATAGATAGATAGATAGATTATATACCTTATGTAATCAAACATTTTAGGATACATATACACTGAAGAATTTTATAGCACATATTTAGTCCCAGTAATTTTCGGCAATATAAATGATTTATAATGTGATTAAAAGGGGAAAAACCCATTTAAGCGTGCGTACAGTGGGAGTGTGCTGGAAAAGATAGTCAGGATGAATTGCAGGGATAGCTTCACCATTGTTCTGCAGTGAGGGCTGACACTCGGAGATTTCTCCCAGTCTGTGCCCTCAATGACAGATTTATGATACCCAATAAAACTGGCTTGTTTAAATCCCTAAATCAATCCCTGCGCTCATTATATAAACTTTACCTTTTATCTGCCTAAAATGCTTTGAAGCTCTCACCCAGATGTCTGGCTTTGTGACTTCTTTCTCTCCTTTTTTTTATGGGGGGAGGGGGGCGATATCCATACAGGAAAAACAAATGTTTTGTTTTCTTCAGCATTAACCATCGGATATTACATGTGCTCACTTTATCAGTACATAAACCATGAATGGATGGATGGATAGATAGATAGATAGATAGATAGATAGATAGATAGATAGATAGATACTAGATAAATAGATACTAAATAGATAGATGCTCAATAGATAGGAGAAAGAAAGAAAGAAAGAAAGAAAGAAAGAAAGAAAGAAAGAAAGAAAGAAAGAAAGAAAGAAAGAAAGAAAGAAAGAAAGAAAGAAAGATATGTGGGTGGGTGGGTGGGTGGGTGGATAGATAGATAGATAGATAGATAGATAGATAGATAGATAGATAATAGTAAAATATGTGGTGGTGGGTGGTTGGATGGATAAAAAGAAAGAAGGAAAGAAAGAAAGATAGGTAGGTGGATAGATAGATATAGAGATAGAGATAGATAGATATTATATAAATAGCTATTAGATAGATAGATAGATAGATAAATAGATAGATAGATAGATAGATAGATAGATAGATAGATAATATATCAATAGATAATATTGATTGCTTAAGATATATTGCAAAACATTTAGTGATTTCTTTACAATGTGGATCACAATGTCACCATCATGCAGTACAATGGACACTGAGCTACTGCTGCTCCTATATACCACATCCCAGCTCCTAGCATAGAAGACCCTGGTGTTTTTGTGGAAGGTCATAGTGGTCCTCTGTGTATGGAAGTGAGACCCCCTCCTCCCCTGTCACGTGATTCATTAAATAATTAATGCAGAGGTTGCAGGATAGATATGTATTCGTCAGGAAAATCGCAGACATGGTCTCCTTGTGTCTGACGTGAAATTCAACTGTCCTTAAAGAACAGCCTATAGCAGATCTAGAGAAGGAGAGGAGAGGGAGAAGAGAGAGGCTGGCATCAAGGAGTGGGATCAGAGCCACACCGGGGGCTGGATTATTGTAAGTAGCGGGGATTCCCTCTGTCTGTCTGTGTCCATGTAAATTTATTGTGTCTTATTAATGTTATTGTCGTAAATGGTGACAAATAGTAATCTTCATTTCCTGCCATCAGTCCTGACTCGCAGCTATGTGTGTTTATACCCACAGAGCCGATCAGACAGGGTTTTAAGGTTTATTCCCATACAATGCCCTTGATTTATGACAATAGGGGTGTCAGCGCGGTGCATTGTGTGTTTGTGGGAGAGTTGTGTTGTTTATGATGCTGTCCGCACTGAATCATTTCTCAGGATCAGCCTCTGATGAGAATCTCAGCTTTCCCTCCACTCCTATACAGCAGCATAGCCTGCCACTTAAAGGGACATGGCCAGCCTGGGGTCTAGTATTACCAAACGGCAGCTATGCAAGGGGATGTCATGTGTCCTAAAAGAAAGATTAAAACACTTTGATCCACAGATACAACACACAGGAGTAATAAGCAGTTCTTCTTGTGTGGAGAGGACTGTGCATAAAGGTGGTCTCAGGTACCAGCATGTAACCATACACTGCCCGATGTCTGTCACTACCTGCTCCATACAAATACAATTCCATTCATCACAATGGAATCCTGACTGAGCTAGGAGGCATCTCACAGACACACAGGCAACCAAGGACAGGTGAGGAGATGTATACCATTCAGAATAGGTACCGTGTACTAGTAATAACCAAAAGCAGTCATTTCAGGTGACTGTGGAGCTTGTATAGCGTTACACCAGTCTTATTAAAGATCATTAAAATATATCCTGGTAGTTGAGAGGAAACGTTATCTATCTATCTATCTATCTATCTATCTATCTATCTATCTATCTATCTATCCAACTATCTATCATCTAATATCTATCTATCTAATTTCTCGGATATAATATATATATATATATATATATATACAAACGATCATATCCTGAACACCCCAAAATGTCGGTGTCTTTCTTGTATACGGAGAGATTATAGTTGTGTTATTTTATTTTTTTTGCTTGTCTTGAAGGAATTCATATTTTTATTACCACTACTATCGTATTGTAATATTGTTCTTGTGATTTTAAAAATGATACTGACTATGAATAGTCATATAAGGAGCAATATTATTTATTAAAGTAACAGAAAACATGGAATAGAAAGTCAAAAAAGAGAACAGAACGGTGTAGAGGAAGAAAGTGAGGAGGGATATGGGATATGAGGAGTCTAGTAGGAATGACCAAGTATATAGTATGTAAAATGCAGTCACTAATGAAGAATTAAGAAAAAGGACACGATATTGAGCAATACTGAGATAAACAGAGGGGTGAGGATGGGGGACACCAGCACAGGAAAAAGTGAGAATTTTTATAGATAACTCCCTGTGTTGTTGGCTTTGTGTATTGCTTTACACAGTATACCAGTATACGTTTTATATGTGGGCTGGTGGTTGTGATGCTGAGTGTATAAAGTGATTAATATCTTTTTTTGAGGGGGAGGGGACTGTTGGACAACGGATGTATTAGATTATATCACTTTGCATCATTTTATTTTTAACTTTTGGATCCTACCTGAAATATATAATTATTCTGCCGCCCACAGAAATGTCATTAAAAACTCTAATGTCAAAGCCACCTTAATGTGGCCTTGGTCTGTGGATATTCTAGGACTTTGTGTATGTGAGCCTGCAGTGTATGCCATCTACATTTACTGTATTTTCATCTCTTTAAGACATATACATAATAGTCTACAGTTTGGCAAAAATACTTTTTTTTTGCTGAAAATAAATACATTTTTGTTAGCATGAAGGATCCATCTACAAATGTCTGCAGAATAACATGAACAGAGTCTAGTGCACCCTTCCCTCGTGGTCCTATCAGAATGCAAGTGGATGTGTGGGTACACAGGGTTTTGTGTGGTCAGTATGAGGGAGAGACCAAGATAGGAATGCAAGTAAGTATATATTGCAGAAATGTATATCTATACTATGTACAGTGAAAACATATACATTGTGTTCTGGATGCAAGTCTGAGTGTGTGTAGTATGGGGTGTATTTGTGTATGTAGTGTATACAATGTGGGATCAAATGTGTGTTTTGAGTTGTGACAGCACATGGCACTTCAGTGTAGGTGTATTTTATGTCTGTTAGGTTAAATGTGTGTCAAGTGAAATAGGTGAATGTACATCCATGTCTATAGCTTATAAAATATCTGATGGGTTTGATATGGTTTGTGCATGTTCACACTGGCATACTGACGTCCATCTTGCCATGACTGATATGACTATGCTGATGAGTGTATTTTGACTATGACAAATTTTATTGGAACATATTTTCTTTCCGTGTCTGTTTCTTTTGAGGATGGTAAACAAAACGGAACAGACACGGAGAGAAAATACATTTGTGTGCATGAGCCCTCACTATGTGTGCATTCCATTTCCGTATGTCCATTCGCAAAAGAATAGAACATATTCTATTATTGTCCTCATTACCAATGAGGATAGGACTGTTCTATTAGGGGCCAGCTGTTCCATTCTGCAAAATATGGAATGCACACAGATGTCATCTGTATTTTTTGTGGATCTGTTTTTTGTGGACTGCAAAATACATAAGGTCTTTGCATGAGCCCGAACCCAGATAAACCACATTGACTTTAATGGAACTAGGTGTTTCCACTGGAGTTCTAGAATGTTCTGATGTCAAGAACAGCATGGAGGACTGCAGATAGCAGCATAAAGACTGACAAAACCCCAAAGGATACTCAACACAGATATGAACAGTCTATAAGATCCTAGGCTCTCTTTGGTCTGTTAGGTTTTCAGATTTTTTTTGTTGGTGCAGCAGATTATTTTGGTTTTCAGAGAGCAAGGAAAACTGGATGGAAGAAAACCATGACACCAGTGGGGACATAGTCAAAAAAGCACTTGCATTATTTATTTATTTATTTATTTATTTATTTGTTTGTTTGTTTGTTTGTTTATTTGTGAAAACAACTGAAATATTAGTCCACAGATTCTGCCAATTTCTACTTCTGCAACCAAAGACATCTTGGAAAAAGTGGTCATGTGTGTTTTGGTGGTTGTGTATGTGTGTGTATTTGTGTGCACATTTGTGTGATGTGCTTACAGCTGTATGCACTCTTTCCTCTCTCAAGGAAGCATGTGGTTCTTACATTTGTGATTCCTGTGTTTCCAATTACATACAGCATTTCCGTTACATTTGTCACCTCCTTAGCTTTTGGCAAAGGTACAACAAACGGATATAGAATAGCATAGCGCTAATGTGAGGAAAAGAGGGAGTCCTGGTTAAACTTTGATTTACAAGTGCCAAACACAATAGGCCCCATCTACTTCCAAGAAGAACACAAAGAGCTCGGTGTCTATCTTTCTCATATCTATCTATCTATCTATCTATCTCATATCTATCTATCTATCTATCTATCTATCTATCTATCTATCTATCTCATATCTATTTATCTAACTATCTATCTCATATCTATCAATCAATCAATCTCATATCTATCTATCTATCTATCTATTTATTCAATCATCCATCTATTTTAATATAAATATATACATATCAATTTATCTATCAATCTATCTATCTATCTATCTATCTATCTCTGTCATATCTATTTATTCATCTATTATAATATAAATTAATCTATCTATCTATATCTCATATCTATCTATTTATTCATCTATTTTAATATATATATATATATATATATATATATATATATATATATATTTACCTGTTTAACTATTTTAATATAAATGCATCTATCGTAAAAAAAAAAACAGACACAAAAATGTACATAATGTCATAATATTTAAAGTTTGCCATTTGATCTTTATTCATATTGAACTGAAATTATGTAAGACCTCTAACGAAATATGAAAGGAACAAATAAAGGGAAGCACGTGGGCTATTCTGATATATTAACAAGGCGACGGCATTTTATATCTTCTAAATTCTCAACATAAAATTGTTAGACTGTGAGTGTACAAAAGCTATTTTTTCCACTCTGGTCTCTGATTTCCTGAGGCAAATCAGTACACATGTGTACAAAAATATCACCATACAGCAGGAACATGAAACCGAAGCTTGGTATTTTCGCAGAAAATTGTCTTCCATTAAATTTTCCCTTGCCTCGGAATTATTCTCTTTGCCTCCAGCTAAGTGGAATATTTTTTACCAAGCGGTTCATCTGCTCAGGAATGAAATCTGAGACAAACCACAATGTCCTCAGTGACCTTAATGTAATTGATTTTATCATAAATCATCAAGTTGATGAAGAAACAAAGTTTTCATTGAAGTAAATTGATATTAATGGAGTTTTTTTGTATGAAATTTAAACTACCTTTGTTGTTGCTGTGTGTGAATCTGCTTTTTTTTCTGATGAGGACTTTACAGCCTGCTGTGAATATTTCCAGTGAATAAATGTACATTCAGACATCATTTTATGTTTGATAAGGATACAGTTCAGTCTCTGCGTTATCCACTTATTTCAATGATGTGTGGTGACTAGTAAGGCTTCAATGATGATCTCCCAATAATGAGACGCCAGAAATTTAAAGTCAATACTTGTCGCTTCTATGAGATCCAAAATAGTCAGGGCTGTGACCTATGGTTTTAGAGACCTTACAAAGAGGCGACATCACAATAAGAACATAGATACTCTGTTAAACATTAACAGCCACAAAGTCTTCTGGTCTGGTTACAAATTAACCTCCAAATACAGAAGCAAGAGAAAGATCTTAAAGAAATGTCTGCCACAAAATCAGAAGACTTCGAATTACTATTAACTCCATATATGCTAAATACAAAACTTTTCCCAGAAAATTTAAAGGGTAATGGGACGAAATAGAAATTCCAAAGCTAGTGAAAAGATTTTGCCAGATTTTAAAGATTCCAAAACATGACTTTTGTTCACTTTGCTGGGACTCCTGGAACTTGATTTGAAGCCCACCCTATTCTGGAGGACACCATAAACATTATTGGTCCTTAATGATGGCAGATCCCTGGTGGAAGTGAGTGGGATACAGCCAGGAACTGCTCTTGGCTGGGTTCATATGGAGCGTGGGTGTGAGCCAACCCACCTCCCTTTAGACCCTCCAGCAAAGTGCAGAGTCAGGTTATCACAGAAGGACTCCAACTTCCAGAAGATGCAGAGCTTTGAAGAGTAGACCCTTAAAAGAGGCTGGAATTTTATCTACTTTCCTGTCCTCCTCAATCAAATTCCTTGGTTCAGTTCAGTGCACTCGGGCTTTGACCCACCTCAAGACATTGTCCTGGTCCTGGAGATGAACGCAGACAGGCAAAATCGAAGCCAAAGGAAGAGAACACCCACAAAATTTCTGGCACCCTGATCCTTCAACGATCTTTCTTTTTTCTGGCCATCACTGGGGCGATCAGAGCCATCCACATGATCAATGTGTCGCTGTGCCACCAATCTCAGATCACCAGCAATGAGTCCTCTGCAAGAGAGGTGACCTTTGTGGGAGGTTGGGTGAGGCCCTACATGCAACTGCAAGCACTAGAGTGTCTGTAGGCTCATCCACTGAAGGTGAGTTCATGAATGCAGATAATTTATAGTCTGATGATTTTAACAGCTATCTGTTGTCAGGTTCTGTGTGTACAGGGATGTATGATTTGGAAGGTTTTGCTACCCAACTCTTGAAACTGTACAACCTCCTCATATGCTCAGGAATCAGCTGCTTTTCTCTCTTCATAGGTGATCATTTTTCTCAGTAATCTAACAGGGAAATGAATAATTAACTGGACGTGATGGGTTCTGCAGCCTGGTGCCAGGGCCACGTGTAATAAAGAATATATAGCCACCAGCCTATGCTTTACTGTGCGGAGGTCGCAGTGATTTGTGATGGTTTTACTCAGGGTATAAATGTGCGCTAATAATATTTAAATACTAGTAACTCACAGGCTGCAGAAACATTATAGAGGAGGTTTGCTATATATCACACCAGTCATTAGAAAACCACGTGCCTGGCCCAATGAATATACACCACTGGGTCATATATTACAATTCCACCTCCCTTTTCACTATGTGCTTCTTGCAAATGCTGTGCATAGCCTAGTAGGCCTCATCTGTCTCTTGTAGCCTGTTTGTGTATACCCTGCAGTGGCCTATGGGTACATACCAGGAATATTCTACATGTCACATATGCTTCACTGATACTTTTCTAGGATTTAGTAACTGTGTATCTCTTTGAATCTACAGGCACCTTCTACTGTCCACTATTATTAAAGTTTGATATTTATTGGACACGACTATTAATCTGGTAAGTCCAATGATTTAGTAATTAATATAATATTGATGTGGCTTTATGAACACAATATTTAGGATGTGAGTTAAGTGGTGGAAATATCCATACCTTTCCACAAACAATGAAAAATATGCAAGATCTCAATGAGCCTTTAAACTTACAGGCCAATCAGAGCCAGGAGAGATTAGCTTAATTATCCTCACTTCCACTTAGCAATCATTACCAGACTACTCACTCAAGTATGAAATACTTTATACTTATGGTGACATACTGATGATGTGTCAGTGACTACTGGTTAGATGAGTCTATAATAAGCTGGAGGCAGTCTATACTTTCTCTATGGGCTTTACATTTTTCAAGATGTATATAAAAACTACAGCATTATGGACATTTGGTGCTTTGTGTATAACATAGTGTATCATGAAGTACTGTAATAAAGTCGTGTGATAATCATAATTCATGTATATACTCACATCAAATGTCACTAATGTGTTTATAGTATGGGGGAGGGGTAACATACTACTATATGATATGAAAATATGGAGGAAAACAACATGGGCAACACATCCACCTTTATTTGCACCAGCCAGTAGAATATGGCCATGACTTTTAGTTGCACTTGCCAATAGAGAATGGATTAAGCCGATAGTGGCTTACATTTCTGCCCCTTCCAGGAGTCCCTGTCATTTCTAGTGCTTTTGCTGGTGTAATCTCAACCTAGCCTGCATAAACAGCATACCTTCACATATAACCCTTAGGGTGGTGTCAAACACTGCTTCTTGTTGAAGCTTTTCTGGCAGTTGTTGATGCAAGTTTTGGAGCCAAAACCAGAAATGGGTTGGAAAGAAATAGGAGATATAGAGGAAGGACTTCTACTTGTCCTTCCTGCTGGATCCATCCAGTAAAAAAAAAAAACTGCATCAAAAACTGCCACAAAGAGGTAGAACTTATGGTATGGAACAGTGTTATTATTATTATTATTATTTTTTTCTTATTTTACTTTAAAACATGTAGTACACCCTAATACCAGTAGAAAGACACTCCATGTATTTTTTTTATTTTGTTTATACTTTTTTTTACTTAACATGTAGTACACTTCATGCAGTTCACCATGAAAAATACCAAAAATATCTATCTATCTATCTATCTATCTATCTATCTATCTATCTATCTATCTATCAGTCATCATCATCTATCAATCATTATCTAGGTATCCATTTTGTTTTGATCTGAAATACCATGGACTCCATTTGCCAAGTGCTGGAATGGCCTGCTGAGCTAGGAGATGTTAACCTTAAGCACCCATTGCTTTATATCAAAGGGAAACTGGAGTAAACTCCTTTTATTTGTCCCAGTAAATACAGGTGCTTTAGTGATATGGCCCAGCAGGAAAACAAGCAAGGCCCCCGCTGAGCCCTGCCAGGTGGTGCACACACCTCCCTTGTCATCTAGACACCTCCACACATCCAGTGCTTTAACTCCCTGTAAGCCTGGATTCCTCGCTCTCCAGTGGTGATGAAAGGGTTAGACTCTAGGGAGCGCTATATAGACCTGAACGAGCTCTCCAGGAACCACTGTACGCTCTACAAGGAATTCTTGCAGTTCTCAATACAACACTCAGAATGTATGTATTTATGCCTGTGTCCTGCATATGGTATATGGCTGACACCCCCTTTACCAGGCCAAGTAATGTCCAGAAAATTAAAAAAAAAAACACAGAAAAAAAACCTCAGGATCTAAGGAAATATTTACCATGTCTATTTACCCTAGGTGGATGTGTGATAGCATTAACTCGTATTATATAATGTCTCCCAAGGGAGGGGGGAAGAACACTGTCCATTAACCCCTGCATTGCCACCTGTGCTTGTCAAGGATTGCTGATTAAAGCACTGCTTGCCCCAGTGGAGGTACAGGGGTTAAACTGCAATGGCTGTGAAGACAACTAGATGAAAGAAGGAAGCAAGGAGGCAGCCTAGGTGAGTTCCAGTGGTGTATAGGCAGAGACTGGCACCTAAGGGAGCAGCAGCAGAGAAGGATCCAGGACTAGGCCTCTGTCCACGTCTGTAATTAGCATAATCCTCAGCGGTGACGCTGTGTTCACAGCATTAACAGCCGCTGACTTGTGGTGTAAAAAGCAAATGGTGATTTTTGGTGTAATTATCTCGTCGCCTGATTGCTGGCACACTGGAGGCTGGAGGATGCACGGTGTCTGCGGCTGGAAGGAGCTGAGGAGCTGAGGCCATTGTTAGCAGGGAGAGTAGGGCGGTGTATAGGGCAGCCTTGAAGCTTCTGCCTGTCCATTGAAAGCCCTGAGATTAGCACGGATCTTCTTCCAGCTCTGCCTTCTCCAAGAAGCCTCTCTCCCCCATGCCCTCATGCTTCTCGCCAGGCTGCCTATTGATTGCTCTGGAAGTGGATGTATATGATGTCTGCTAGTGGTTTGCTCTTCAGAGTCTGCTAAGGTAAGCTGGACCCAAATAGTCTATCAGTGAATGGCGGAGTCTGTGTCCCAGTGATTTATGACCATATGACTGCAATCTCGGTTCAAGAAGAGTTCACAGCTGCCTTTAGCTCCCCTCCGCTCACACACTTTCTCTATTTCTTAGCTACTCATTAAACATCTATTTACTGCAATCTGTTTATGGGAAGGATTGAAATTTCATCTAGCAATACAGAAGCTATATTTCTGTCATACAGACGTGTGGCCAGACAGCCCTTCAAGGTGCTCACAGCCTGCGCCTATTGTCTTATGCCTTCTCACCCACTAATATTCTCACTTTTATTTCTCGTTGTATTTACTTTTATTTAATGCATTCAATTGGAACAATTTATCATTCTCACAAAGTCAAATAATGAGTGTGTATGCATGTCTGTGTGTGTGTGTGTGTGTGTGTGTGTATATATATATATATATATATATATATATATATATACACTTATTATTTGACTTTGTGCAATACAACATTGTCCTAATTGATAGATTGATATAGATATTCCAGTATAAAAAGTTACATTTCGTCTGCTAAACCATTAGGTTCGTTATATATACGTGTACATATATACATACATATAAATGCCTGAGAAGATGAAGGCAGTGTCAGCTAATTGGAACAACACAGCATTTAATATTTATTATTCAGGTAGAGAGTTTTCCTTTAACAATTCCTTGGAGTAAATAATTAGGATTCCGACAAAGATAAATGAGCGACATTTGTGACGTGTGGAGAGATGAGGAGTAAAAGCTGCCCAGACCAGAGAGTCTACCCCTCTCCTCCTCTCCTCTCTGCCTGACATTATTATATGATTCCAAACGTTTTATTATCTCACACAGAACAACTCATATGGTCACAATATTTAGTGCTGTACAATAACAAGGCCTCCTGTGACAGAGCGGGAACACATTGTACTGCTGTCTGCAACCAAAAATATGCGTGTAAAAATATATTTAAAAAAGTGTGTGTATATATACATATATTCAGACACACACATATATTACAGGCATATATATATATATATATATATATATATATATATATATATATAGAGAGAGAGAGAGAGAGAGAGAGAGAGAGAGAGAGATCTCACACACACACACACACACACACACACACACACACACATATATATATATATATATATATATATATATATATATAGATATATTTCACACACTATTTATTTTGCTATATAGACATTTTTTTCGGATTGTTTGTTTGCAGTTGGCCAGCAGATAGATA
Organism: Rhinella marina; assembly: GCA_900303285.1. Taxonomy (NCBI): domain Eukaryota; kingdom Metazoa; phylum Chordata; class Amphibia; order Anura; family Bufonidae; genus Rhinella; species Rhinella marina. Next base: position 121,899 of record ONZH01015173.1, read on the forward strand.
TTGTATGTATTGGATATTTCCTTATGCCAGTATGCTATAATTTATAACACATATACTCATAGATAATCTATACTGTGTTGTGAACTTTAATTCTTCAATCCTTTAATCTTGGATATTGAGTGTATAATGTATTGAGTATATAAGGATATTTTAAAACAAAAAATGCAGCTAAAGATGTTTGGACTACAAAGAAAGATTCAGTGGTGTTTTTTTTGTGTGTGTGTGCTGGTGAGGAATAAAAGGAATTGTGGAGCTGTTTGAGGTCTCCCGGTTGCTCGATTGACCCTCATACATCATAGCACTGGGCTGAGGACAGCAGCTATTATCCTGGATTCTTCTGCCATAGATGAACGCTCCGGGCGCAGGCAGCTTTGCTAGTTTTTCTGGTTTTAAGGATATTTTTATTTGGCAAATAACGAAAGATAAAGAGACAAGGAGAGTTTAAATGTTTATTATGCAAGATTTAAGAATGCATCTGGTAGCCCCAGCGTTGTGGAGTGAAAGATTTCTTTTCAGCTCAGGTACATAGTTGTTTGGATGAAATGATGCATTTTACTGATCTTCAGGATTAGAAGCTGCAGATATAAATGGTGTGATTCTAGCAATTCATGAGGATCCTACCATCTCTGTGTATATTCGCTCATTATAAATTGTGAAGAACTAATTTGCCGATATTGATGCAAATCACAAGAAATAACCATAATATAATTATAATATTATTTATATATATTTCGATTACAGATAGGCTTTTGTTTGTGGGAAATGGTTTGCAGCCTTCAGAACAGACTATAAATGTGTGCACTGTGGTTTTGTTCTTGTAGGTTGCCTTCAGCAAACACAAAGGATATCCGTGCCAGGTGACTGCGGGGTGCCAATGTTATTCTGTAAGGGTGGGGACACCCTCCGAGTAGGTGACAACACGTTTTGGGGATCCAGGAGATGCAGAAAGCATCCTACTATGACAACCCCACTCTCTTTGGAGGTTACTCCTACCAAGCAGGCGGTCTGGGTTATGAAGGGCCACAGCAGTCTTTTGCGACTTCTTCTCACCTTGACAACGATTTCCAGCGTTCATCTTGCTCCTTGCAATCCCTGGGACACAATGGTCCATTGGCTAAACCTAAAAACATAAACGGAAGCTGCATGAGGCCCAGCCTGGCTCCTGAACACCACCAGGCCTCTTCTCTCTCCCCCCAACCGAATCCCACCGCAGCCCCCAGTAGTAGCAGCGGCGCCCAGCCTGGAGCAAAGTCGTCATCAGTAAAAACACAGGTTACATCCAACACAACCAGCAAACAGATCTTCCCATGGATGAAGGAGTCCAGGCAAAACTCCAAACAGAAATCCAGCCCCCCTGCAGCAGGTACTAAAACAACCATACACATATTGCGTCAGTATACCCTATCTCTATTTACTGGGCAGTGCACTGCCACATGGGAGCAGCCATTTTGTTTTGGGGGGAGGCTGACTATAGTGTTCCTTAATGAGATTAGTTTTCAGAAATGCATACAAAATATTTGCCCCATAATTGCTATTTTACCTCAATTATCTTCCATTAACCTCTACAAACAATACATATTTTTAATTTGCAGTTGCAGATGTTTCCACAAGCTTCACTTTAAAGGTGTAATTACTGTCCTTTTAGTTTATTTTTAATACAGTGTAGATAGGGAAGTTAAACATTTTTGTAATATAGAGAAAGATGTTTCTTTGTACTAGCTCTGAGCATCATTAAGGAGAACCTGTCTTCAGCATTTTACTGAGCATTGAAGACGCCTGTGATATACTGAGGCTTTCAGCCTGCCTCTTGTACCTACCCCAGTCCCTGACTATGGACACATGTCCTAACTATCACTGCCCATCACCCTGCCTATCTGACTGGAGTCTTCACCGATCAGAATTGAAGACTGAAGACATACTCTTAAGAAGTCTCCTGTTTTCTAGTGCAAAGAAACATCTTTCCTTAATAAAGTATATAACAAAAATTTTAACCCCACTGTCCTTACAAAAAATAAAAATAAACAAGGACAGCTACACTTTAAATCGTTTCTTGACTACTTGTATACTTTTTTTTATTAGTTTAATCAGCTGAAACTAATTGTTTTTTGTCCATTCTGAGTTACATTTACTAACTTTTTTTATGTCTTACATTTACTAACTTTGTTTATGTCTTGTGACTAATAGAGGGGTAATGCAATCTAATTATTTTATTGTCTATGCTATATAGTGACAGGAGATGTGATGCCAGGTACCCCAGGCTGTTCTATGTGTTGTTAGCTATCTGTGAAGAAATAATAATTGAATCATAGATAAAGGTCATAATGCAACTGCCTACACTGCTTGATCAAATCTCCATACAGCAGGGCAGCTTTGGGGGGCAGAGCTCTTAATAAATGCCAGGCTTATGAAGTGCAGACTAATGTGGGAAAGGCCAGGTCTGGGCAAAGCATGTTAGAGAATTTATTATGGAATGATGCTTTCAATTTCTGAGTGTAGTAATTATCTTTTATTTCATTTTGAAGCGGCAGAGAGCTGCAGTGGTGACAGGAGCCCCCCGGGTTCCTCTGCCTCCAAGAGAGCACGCACGGCCTACACCAGTGCACAGCTGGTGGAGCTGGAGAAGGAGTTTCACTTTAACCGCTACCTGTGCAGACCCAGGAGGGTGGAAATGGCAAATTTGCTCAATCTCAGTGAGAGGCAAATCAAGATCTGGTTCCAGAATCGCAGAATGAAGTATAAGAAGGATCAAAAGGTAAAAGGGATGTCATCGTCCTCAGGAGGACCTTCTCCAACTAGCACTCCACCTCTGAGCATGCAATCCTCTGCAGGCTACCTGGGCTCCATGCACTCAATGACTGCAAACTATGAGGCACCTTCCCCACCTCCCTTTAATAACAAACCCCACCAAAATGCCTACTACCAGACCCCAGCAAAAGGTTGTCCTTCCCAACAGAAGTATGGAAACACGGGCCCAGAGTATGACCACCATGGCTTACAAGGGAATGGAGCCAGCTATGTCTCTCCTAGTATGCAAGGGAGTCCAGTGTATGTTGGGGGGAACTATGTGGATTCCGTGCCAGCACAAGGCCCTTCTATGTATGGTCTTAACCACCTTGCACACCAGCCCAATAACATGGACTATAATGGCGCCCCTTCCCTGCCAACCAGCCAGCATCATGCACCTTGTGAACCCCACCCAACTTACACAGAGCTATCATCGCATCATCAGGGAAGGATCCAGGAAGCCCCAAAACTGACCCATTTGTGATTCAATGAGAAAATATTTAGACTGTAGGGGGCGCTAAGCGAAGACACTGCCTATGAATCATCAAGAAGCATTTGTGTTGATCTGTTATTGTAATTTTTTTTTTTACATTTTGGATGTTACAGGATTCTAATGTGTACTGTAATGTAACCACAATATAATCAATACAAGTGCTTCTGAAGGCTTTGTTTTTGCCTGCTGGGGAATAATGTATTGTTAGTATTATGTTGTATGGAATAATATTGGTCGACATCATTGGCATTTGTTATTCCTATCCACTAGTAGCCCTCTAGCAAGTAGTATATGAAAAAATAATAATCCCAAACCCACTTGGTCAGCAATAGGATTGGACATATAGTAGATCTGAAAGATCCTGGATCATTTCGTTTGTATACACCATGTATGCTCATAGCTGATCACATTTTTATTGTTTTGTAAGATCAAGTAACAGGAGAAATATCCCTTTGTCGTGGTAGGAACCTAGGCCTTAAGATCAAAAGAACAATGTGCTATTTAGATCATTGATTTTTTTGGTGTCAGTTCTCTGTTAAAATATATTGGTTCCAACAACAAGTTCAATAATTGTAGGCCTTTCCTGAAGGCCAAAAAAAAAAAAAATCACAGTTTAGTCTTATCGTGAATACAGGGTATATAGTATACTATACTGTACTATACTATACTAGGAGATGTCTGCTCACCAATCTAAGCACAGTGTCTGCTGTCTGTGCGGACATCTCGCTTGCACTTCCAGTTTACAAGGGTGAGAGCAGCCCAGAGGCCCAGCTCATTCAGACCTGGATATTACCAGGCTTGTGTGACCATGCCTAGAAATATTTATTAATGCTGCTTATGGAATCCGTTGATACAAGTATTTTTTCCCCTCATTTTTGTATTATTTATCCAGCATATTAACGTATTTATGAAATTTAAGAAGGAAAAAAATGTACTTTTTGTATTTTCTTGTTCTAAAGGTTGTGTTTCCCTGTCATCGTAAAATATTGCCTATTTAATTCTAGTATTTTAGAGAGATGTTAGTTTGTTTTCTTGTACTAATGGGTAATGTAACTACTCCTACCGGAGGCATGGGAAGACTCATCCAGCTGTTATTGTCTAGCCATGAATAGGGAGGCTGCACAAAACCCTCTGGAGAACTCTTTGTTCCTTGTAGGCCATTTTATTTGCAAAAAAAAAAAATATGTCTGTTATAAAAAAAAAAAAGAACAATCCTGGAATAAACTTTGTGTTATAAAATCTGCTAGTTCAGTTCTTGGGACAGACTGGGGACAGTTACCAGACAGCCTGCACAAGATTCTGTATATGTTTGAATGTACTAGGAATGTCAATGTTTGTTCTTAATTATTTAGCTGTCTGGATGGAATCTTCTCAGGTTAGGGAACATATATGAAAAAGCCCAGGCCCAGGTCTTCTGCTGATTGCATTTCTATGGGTTTCTTATGGGCGAATATATAAAACACGCAGGAAGAAAAGGGGAGGTGGAAACTAATAACTATATATTTAGAGCTAAAGCTGAAAAAGCTGGAAACATATTAGAAGTGTTTGAACAATATTTATGTACAGGATTGTTTCTCCTGGACATAACATGTTAATCTTATGCATAAGCAAGAAGTCATGATGCTTGCTTGTTCTGGGGACTTTAATAATAATAATAATAATAATAATAATAATTATTATTATTATTATTATTATTGTTATCCTTAGTATTTATGCCAATATTCAGGTTATAGTCAGCCTGGCAGGGATTAATATAATAGAAGAGAGAATTAAAAATGTGACAAATATTAAAACTAAAACTGCATAACAAAAAAGAGGATTATTGGGATTGTAGAAAAAAAAGGGTGAGAATGAGAATCTCAGGTACAGCTATAAGATTAGGGGGAAAATATAGGTTCCAGAAGGTAAAAACCTTCACACTTGTACAAATTAATGAATACAGCAGAAAACATGCGGAGACAATTGCAGTACATATGTAGCGTTTAATGTACAGAATTTAATGCAAAATAGTCACAAATTACTGTGTTCTCCCCACAATCTTAGATCCCTTGTTGTGTAGTCTGGGTCTATCCCTGGCAGAAGATATATTCTTGCCTGTTCTTACTTCAATCCTCATTAAATCTGTGTCAAATGTAATCCTCAAGCAGTACAGACACAAACCAGTCTGTACATTAAATTACACTTATTTGGTCTTGGCTGTTACAGAAGAACATTTGAAAAGTCCAGCCCGACTGACAATGGATCAGTGTATTCCAGATAACAGCCTGCCGACTCCTTCCCTGCACAATAGAATGGACGCCATGTTTATCTGCAGGGAAAATGGCGATTCGATGAGGACGGAGGAGGACGGAGGAAAGCATTGTGTGGTCCCAATCCCCCACAGTTCACCAAACCTGCAATAACATTATACATGGTTAAAACGGGATCAGGGCAAAGGAAAATATAAGGACATGAAATTGACAATAAGGAAACTAGACAAAATATATCCTGGAAACATGTTTCTATGTTCTTTGTCTGTCTGTCTATCTGTCTATCTATCTATCAATCTATCTATGTATACAGTATCTATCTATCTATCTATCTATCTATCTATCTATCTATCTATCTACCTATCTATTCCTCACATCTATGTTGTATACCTCGAATCTTAGTAGTAGTTGGGTAGTATCTGCGCATTTAGTGCTATGTGCAGCCTATCCTTTTTCTATATCTATCTATCTATCTATCTATCTATCTATCTATCTATCTATCTATCTATCTATCTATCTATCTTTATATGTGTGCACCTATCAATTATCTAGCAATCTATCCTTATGTGTGTGCATCTATCTATCTATCTATCTATCTATCTATCTATCTATCTATCTTTCCATCTGTCTATCAAATCTGTCTTGCATGCTTACATAACAATACACATAAGGATGCTTACATTTAAATATTTTATACACACACTCATACACAACACACACACAACCACATACACACACAACCACACACAAACACACACACACACACACACACACACACACACACACACACACACACACACATTCTTACCTCAGGTTTCAAGTGTAGCACCAGATGGAGCAGCCTCATCAATACTCAGGACATTTGTATTGGAGCCCTAACCCCAGCCACCCCCCACCAAAAAATATACAAAGTATTTTCCACCAGGTCCTGAGAACGCAGCAGGTTTGGTTCCAGGGAGGAAACACTGGCTTCTGCTTTCCATATTCTGCTCTGAAATATGAGAAGGGAAATCAAGAACTCATATAAAAATATTACAGAGTCCCTCTGTGCTGTTAATGTGTGAGGTTCATCTTGTTATGGCCACCTCATCCTCACTGAGCCTTGCCAGGATTCTTCTAGCTGTACACCCACCACCCACACAGATTTTTCAGGAACAAAAGTTTCCATGCTACGACCATCACCAGCCCAGAGCTGCCCAGAGCCTCATTCACACAGACTTTTTTTTATTCGTTGAGATTTTTCAGCCTTCTTTGGGTTTGTGCCTCAGTTTCCTGATGAAAATTTTGCTTTGGTTTCTCTGGACGTTTCCCATATTCTTCGTCAGAAAAGGAGGAATTTTGGAGCTGCCACTGGCCCCTTCACACTGGAGATTGATCACCCCTCAGGAATCTGGGACTCTCCAGCCTCTTGACTAGGATTTACTCCTCACTCAGGGCTTCTCTCTCCTCTTGGTGATTTCTTTTCGCTCTTACAGTTTTATTAGCTTCTTTTGCTGTGTTTTTTAATCCTAAACTTGATGGGGAACACTATTTTCTCTCCAGATGGCCGCCTTCCTGATGCCTTTCCTCCAAGTTCTTCTGTACACACCTCCATACTTCCCCCTCCTGAGACCTATATTGCCAAATAATAAATGCAGAATGCATGCAGCAGATTTGGGAAGCCCTCACACATTTTATAGGAATTAATTCACAGTGATCATGCATTTTTTTTTCCAGCAGGCCTTCTATTCTATTGGGCAGCCTGAGTCACGTGACCAGGAATTGGCTGTAAGTCGCCCAGGCTCCAGTTTTAATACAGCAGGGTCCCCCCCTACGTCTGATTTATCAGCAATATACAATAATAGGGCCTCGGGAAATATTGGGACCCTAATATTTGCTCTCCCACCCCTAGGCTGGCCATGAATTTTGAATTTGAGAGGGAGATCGGGTTTATAAACAGCCAGCCTTCGCTTGCAGAGTGCCTGACGTCCTTCCCTGCTGTCCTGGAGACATTTCAAACTTCATCAATCAAGGACTCGACATTAATTCCTCCTCCTTTTGAACAAACAATCCCTAGTCTGAATCCGGGATCCGGCAGCCAGCCCAGGACCAAGAGCCAAAAACGCTCAGATCATGGCCTGGTCCACCAGCCTATGCATCAGCCTGTCCATTTGGCTGCAGAGTTCCCCTGGATGAAAGAAAAGAAATCGGGCAAGAGAAGCAACCAAGGATCTCCTCAAGCTCCCTTGTCAGCTCAGGAGGCTGTAGGAGGCTCCCCGGCAGGTCTGTCTTTTGAGGGAGAATGGTGTTATTTTGTGTTGTATGTATCATTCATGGCAGGGCTTTATACACAGGAGCTGTATGCTGGAACATGTGTACAGGGGCTGGGAAGCGGTGGGCGTCTGGTGGGTCGGCAGTGTAGTAGTAGGAATCTGGGGGGTCGGGAGGGTAGTAGTAGGAGCCTGGGGGTCGGCAGTGTAGTAGCTGGAGCCTAGAGTATCGGCAGGGTAGTAGCATGGTCAGGGGTGTCGGCAGGGTAGTAGCAGAGGCAGGGGTGTAGGCAGGGTAGTAGCAGGGGCTGGGGTGTCAGCAGGGTAGTAGTAGAAGCCAGCACAATGTAAACTTTGGGCATTTATGAAGATGGCACCAAAAGTCAGAATACCATTTGTAATGTACTGGTTTAGGGAAGTTTAACCCTCCTTCTTGCAGATGCCTAGAGAGAGAGCTTCATTAGCTAGTGAATTGCTGTGCGGCTAGAGGGTTAAACCATTAATTCTCTCTCCAGAACCGGCCGGGATCCAGGACACCAGCGGCGGCTCCAGGAGGTTAAGGACAGCCTACACCAACACCCAATTACTGGAGTTAGAGAAGGAATTCCACTTTAATAAGTACCTGTGCAGACCTCGGCGAGTGGAGATTGCGGCTCTGCTGGATCTGACAGAGAGACAGGTCAAGGTTTGGTTTCAAAACCGCAGGATGAAGCACAAAAGACAAACGCAACACAAAGACCAGCAGGATGGAGAGCTGACCTTCTCCAATCTAGAAGACTGCGACGACGGGGACGAGAGTCCATCTTATCAGCAAGGATTAGACAGTAACGACTCCTTGAGGGAGACAGACCCTTACACGTCCGAGACCCCCAGTACTCAGCCACGTCCTTCAGGCAAAGAATCCGATCCAAGAAGCCCCCTGTATCCAACACCCACAAGTGAGACTGAGGCAGGAGCAGAGGTGGGTTGCATGGACAATGTGCTCTCAGAAAGCCAGGACAATTCTTTATTGTCAGAGCTGACTTTATTCTCTGCAGACTCCTGCCTACACATTTCAGATGGCTCCCTCCATAGTCCCGTCCACTTCTCCCAGGAAGACATCGACTTTCTTACTAGCACACTTTGCAGCAAAGATCTCCACAATCTAGACTTTTAAGTTATTATTATAATAATTATTATTATTGCTATTATTATTATTATTTGTTGGTGTCAGCCTCTGAAAGGAGAGGTTATCATTTCGATATGTTCCATGTATTTATAAATTTATTTATTTATTCATTTTCGAACGTCTGAGATTATTGTTTATTGTTATTCTCATGAATCTAATTATTCATTTATTTTTAATTTTGGGATCGACAATTTGAAAATGATCAGGATTAGAAATTAATAAGTGGATTTTTCAATGACTTTAGTGACGTCTCAGGAAATCGAAGGTTGGTTTAGATCTATTAGGCACAAGGCTTAAGTGATAGAGTATTTATTTGAGGTTTATTAGCTATTTTATAATTATTTATTTGACTTTATTTTCATAGATGAAATGTATTTATAATATTCCGTGTGCAGTTTTGACACGTTAATAAAAACACAATTATTATGAGGCCTTTATGTATTTCATTATTTAAATGCCCGATACATAGTGTTATAGTGCAATGGCGGCTCCACAGCAGATGGTGTAGTTTTTTATGTCACACGTAGATATAATATTGGTATGTGCACATTTCAGATTATAATAGATTTCTACAAGCGATTATATTTAAATGTATGTCTGATATGTCGCCAAACATTCGCACCGCTGATGCATAGTTTTATTACAAGTGCAGGGATTTTATAGATATGTTCTTCTGATTTCTTGGAAGTAAGTATTGTATATGAAAATATAACTTTCTTTCAACAAGACACATCGCCTGTTGTGATGATGATAATAATTATGGAGTCGATATGTACATTCTGAGAATTAGCAATATAAAGGCACAGAGTAGTAGAAGCCAGGAGATGAAAGCTCTCAAAATGGCGCTGCCAGTGGAGGCCTGCAGACAATAAGCTGCCACGCATACACCCTACACACACATACACACTATTATATGCCAAGTAAATCACACTCTTTATAACACACATGCTATTATATGCCACATAAATCACACTCTTTTTAACACTCACAGACAGACACACACATCCCTACACACACACACACACACACACATATACACGCACACACACAATTATAAGCCAAGTAAATAAGCAAATCACACTCTTTATAAAGCACACATATATGCCAGGTAAATCACACTCTTCTTAACACACACACACAATTATATGCCAAATAAATCACACTTTTTTAACACACCCACCATTATATAACACACACACACATACATACACACTATTATATGGCAAGTAAATCACACTTTTTAACACACACACACACACACACACACACACACACACACCATTATATAACACACACACTCACCATTATAACACACACTATTATATGCCAAGTAAATCACACTTTTTAACACACACTATTATATAACAAACACTCACTCTATTATATGACACACACACACTTTGATATAACACACACACACTATTATATGACACACACACTTTTATATAACAAACACACTATTATATGCCAAGTAAATCACACTTTTTAACACACACTATTATATAACAAACACTCACTCTATTATATGACACACACACACTTTTATATAACACACACTATTATATGACACACACACTTTTATATAACAAACACACTATTATATGCCAAGTAAATTACACTTTTTAACACACACAAACTATTATATAACACACACTATTATATAACACACACACACTATTATATGCCAAGTAAATCACACTTTTTAACACACACTATTATATAACACATACTCACTCTATTATATAACACATACACACACTCTTTTATATAACAAACACACTATTATATGCCAAGTAAATCACACTTTTTAACACACACACAAACTATTATATAACACACTATTATATAACACACACAATATTATATGCCAAGTAAATCACACTTTTTAACACACACACTATTATATAAGACATACACACTATTATATAACACACACACTATTATATAACACACACTATTATATAGCACATATACACACAAACTATTATATAACACACACACTATTATATAACACACACACACACTATTATATAACACACACTATTATATAGCACACACACACACACACACACACACACTATTATATAACACACACACACTATTATATAACACACACACTATTATATAGCACATACACACACACTATTATATAACACACACTATTATATAGGACATACACACACAAACTATTATATAACACACACACATTATTATATAACACACAAACTATTATATAACACACTATTATATAGCACATACACACACTATTATATAACACACACACACTATTATATAACACACACACACACACACACACACACACACACACACACACACTATTATATAGCACATACATACACACACTATTATATAACACTCACACTATAAATAGCACATATACATACACAAACTATTATATAACACACACACACTATTATATAGCACATACACTCACTATTATAACACACACACTATTATATGCCAAGTAAATCACACTTTTTAACACACACTATTATATAACACACACACAAACTTTTATATAACAAACACACTATTATATGCCGAGTAAATCACACTTTTTAAAACACACACAAACTATTATATAACACACTATTATATAACACACACAATATTATATGCCAAGTAAATCACACTTTTTAACACACACACACTATTATAAAGCACATACACACTATTATATAGCACATACACACACACTATTATATAACACACATACACTATGATATAACACACACACTATTATATAACACACACTATTGTATAGCACATATACACACAATCTATTATATAACACACACACACTATTACATAACACACACACACTATTATATAACACACATGCACTATTATATAACACACACTATTATATAACACACACACAATTATATAACACACACTATTATATAACACACACACACACTATTATATAACACACATGCACTATTATATAACACACACTATTATATAACACACACACACAATTATATAACACACACTATTATATAACACACACACTATTATATAACACACACGCACTATTATATAACACACACACTATTGTATAGCACATACACACACACACTATTATATAACACACACGCACTATTATATAACACACACACACTATTATATAGCACATACACACACTATTATATAACACACACTATTATATAGCACATACACACACTATTATATAACACACACACACAATTATATAGCATATATAGACACACAAACTATTATATAACAAACATACTCACATTATTATATAACGCACACACTATTATATAACACACACACTATTATATAGCACATACACACACTATTATATAACACACACTATTATATAACACATACACACACTATTATATAACACACACGCACTATTATATAACACACACACTATTGTATAGCACATACACACACACACTATTATATAACACACACGCACTATTATATAACACACACACACTATTATATAGCACATACACACACTATTATATAACACACACTATTATATAGCACATACACACACTATTATATAACACACACACACAATTATATAGCATATATAGACACACAAACTATTATATAACAAACATACTCACATTATTATATAACGCACACACTATTATATAACACACACACTATTATATAGCACATACACACACTATTATATAACACACACTATTATATAACACATACACACACTATTATATAGCACATATACACACACACACTATTATATAACACATACACACACTATTATATAGCACATATACACACACACTATTATATAACACACACACATACTCTCTTTCTAATGGTAAATTCTGCAGTTTGGCCAAATGCAACAAAGCTGATGGCAGGATGGGAGCCGTGAATTGTGGGGCCTTTTACTGGAGATGGGGGGATGCGCTATTCTTGTGAGGGTCCAGTTTTTGACAATCTGGGAAGCACAGTAAACCTGAGTCTATACAACATCTGTGCATAAAATATTAATAGCTTTCAAATAACCCCCTAGAGATACATTTGATCATACAGATATGCACAGGCCTGGTGTAAAATGTTTATATTATAGCGGAATTGAGGCATTCGTGTCTATTCACATCTCACATAAATTGTACTGATGTATTTACCTCCACAGAGCATATATCAAGGTGTTCAGCTGGTTGCATTACAATCACTGGATGGTAAAGGCTACACATAACAGCAAATGCACTGATACTAGCCAGTTACTAATAATAAGCTTCGGATAATACATAAATGTGAGAGATGGATGGATAGATAATAGATAGATAGATAGATAGATAGATAGATAGATAGATAGATAGATATGAAATCGATAGATAATAGATAGTAGATAGATAGATAATAGATAGATAGACAGACAGACGGTTGATAAAGATAGCTAGATAAGTAATAGACGGATAGAGATAAATAGATAAAGATATTAATAATTGATGGATAAGATATAGCTAGATAACTGGTAGACAGATATGAGATAGATAGATAGATAGAGATAGAAGATAGATTAAAATAATAATTGATGGGTACAATATAGCTAGATGAGTGGTACACAGAAGAGATGTAGGCTAAAGATATTTAGATAGATAGACAAAGATATTAATAATTAATGTATAAGATATAACTAGATAACCAGTAGACTGATAAGAGATAGATAAATAGATAGATAGATAGATAGATAGATAGATAGATAGATAGATAGATAAGAGATAGATATGAGATAGATAGATAGATAGATAGATTAAAATATCAGTAATTGATGGATACAATATAGCTAAATGAGTGGTAGACAGATGAGATAGGTAAACATATGAATAACTGATATACATGTATAAGAGGTAGATAAAATGTAGATAGAGAGATATGAAAAATATTTTGATATAGATTTTATAGCTAATATTAATGCACATGTCACTGCCACAGTGACATAAGTGACATACCAGTCTTAAGGGCCCCTTCATATATGTCCAGAGATCCGGTTCAGTTCCCCTCTGGCATTTTCTGCTTCACGCCGAAGAAGAACTGAACCATATCTCTGGACATATGTGAACTGAAGCCAGAACCAATCCCATAGTTTTCTATGGAATCATTCTCATACATTTGGTGCATCAGTTGTGATTCAGATAGATCATGTAGTGCCAGAAAGAACAGCGCTGCATGTTCAGTTTTTATGTCCAGCACTCGATCTGTGCGCTGAAGTGCAGTACACATGTATCAGTTGTGTTCGGCTCCAGGCATAAAGTGGCCAGCAGGATACAACATATATATCTGAAGCAGGTCTAAAGCCAAATACACATTCAGTAGCTGTTGTTCGGCCAACAGCTACTGTATCTCTCCATCTCCCTTGTGGCTTCCACATACACCTTTCACTCGGCCGAACATGTAAGTGTATTCTATGGGGGCAGAGGAGAAAGCCACTGCCAGACACTTTTGGTGGTGGTTTATCTTCCTGGACAACAAAAGCATAGGGTGAAAATATTAATTTTGTCTGATCCTTCTCTCCCACAACATCATCTGTTTGGGGAGAATCATGAGCTACCCTCACACATTAGTGTGTCCACGGAACCTACCACAAATGACGAGTTCAGCTAAGACTAATGTGTATGGCTGGCTTAAAGAGGTTGTCTCATCTCAGACAGTGGGGTTATATCGCTAGGATATGCCCCCATTGTCTTATAAGTGCAGGTCCCACCATTGGGACCCACACCTATATCGGGAATGGAGCCCCGCAAAGTGGTGGCTGGAGGAGTTCAGTCTGGCCACAACCATAAAAGTGGATGTGATTGCGGCCACCGTTCCCATTCATTTCCAAGGGCCTGACGGAAATTAGCCGAGCCAGTGCTCGGCTCTTTTCAGCGGTCCTATAGAAAGTGATTGGAGGATGGTTGCGCCTTCGCAGTGCACCCTCCACCACTTTTGGGGCTCCCTTCACGGCATAGGTGTGGTGGGACACACACCTATCAGACAATGTGGGCATATCCTAGCGATATGCCCCCATTGTCTGAGATGAGACAACCCCTTTAAGTCCTAGGGCCAAACACAGTTCTGTGATCTAACCAGATGAGGCAAAAGTATCAGTTTGTATCAAACGTAGAGAACTGGTGGAAGTAATGATCGTGGTTGTGGGGATCCAGGCTGCTAGGGATCTCCATGGGGAGATAATTACAACAGACAGTGGGTTGAATGTCAGATAGGGTTCAGAGAGAACTTGGGTTATAACTGGGTCAGCTTTGATGGATATATCACTACAGAGCGAATAGCTTTAGATTAGATCTTAACCCCCCCATAAGCCTAACTATGATTTACAAAGGAGAGTGAATATTTATGTGTTTGGATCCAGGGGTGCACCACCAATGAGGCCAGGTGAGGCGATCACCTCAGGCAGCACCAGGTTGGGGCAAGAGGGGGGCGGTAGAAGGGCCATGGGCAATGAGTGTTTTCATCGTGGCAAACAGGTTAGGTTAAGAAATTGGCATTGGGGAGGGGGGCACTGTTTCAGTTTTCGCTTCAGGCAGCAGAAAGGCTAGGTGCCCCCCTGGTTGGATTTATGTGGTTGAACAAGATTTGGGCCTGACTAAATATTGCCAAGAAGTATTGGGCATCATGCACACAACCATATGTTTTTTGTGGTCTGCAAAATGAGGATCCGAAAAATATGGATGACGTCTGTTTTTTCTTGCGAACCCACTGACTTCCTCTGTGGTCTGTATTTTGTAACCAAGTATAGGACATGTTCTATCTTTTTGCGGAATAGACATATGGGTGCGGAAAGCACATGGATGATCCGTGTGCTTTCTGCATCTGTATGTCTGTTCCGTAAAGGGATAAAACATGTACTTGGCCTCAAAATTTGGACCATGAACCTATTGAAGTAAGCGGGTCAGCAAAAAATGCGGATGCAACACATACGGTAAACGTATTTTGCAGATCTGCCGTTTGCAGGCTGCAAAATACATATGGTTGTGTGCATGAGGCCTAATGTAATATTGCATGTAGGTGATCATAGGTTTTGATGGGTATTGATAGCATGGGCAAAAGGGCAAGCATACTGGGAGTCATTTACAAACAGATATACGCCCCCTTTTGGTATATATTGTGAGGCAGCAACAGGTAAGGCATTGACAGGTGCCATATTTGAGGGAAGATACGTGTCACCCAGAATGCTGCAGGAAGCATTCTGAGTAGGAGTTCGGTTTATTAGGAGCGTGCCACCAAGGTGCCCAGCCTTGGTGGGGTAAAGGCCAGCAACTCTGTGTTCACTGAGGTAGTCAGTGAACACCCTAATAGTTAGAGTAGCTGGTTCCAGCTAGTCCGGGTCTGACTTTTACTGGGAACAGGCAATGTGCTGGGTGGGTGCCTGTTCCCCATGCTCCAGTTCAGGTTTTCAGGTGTGCTCATGTCCAGCATTTCTATTTAATCCTGCTGCTGGACTTAGGTGTGTCTCAGTCTGGAGAAGTGGGCAGTCAGTGTGAGGCAACACTGACTGTGTGTGCTGCATTTATTTGTCCCGGCTGCAATCCGGAATTACGGCTGTATCATTTGGAAAGCTAAATAAACAAAGACTTTGGAGAAGTTCGTGGTGTCCCTGCCTCTTTTCACTGGTCAAGTGAGTACAATTCCTTACAATATACAATAATAAAAGTTTATCTGCAACTTTTCCCCACTCATGCCAGGTCTAAAAAAAGGGGTCTTGGCATGGGCAGGGGTGGGCTGGTTGTTTTAGGCATAGAAAATGGTGTAAATGGCCAGCAAGGGAGCTATTGTAGTTTTAGACAGGCGGTGGATACTCTGAAATTCTGGCCGTCCCCTCTACATAAATTCTGCACATCCACTGCCAGCTAGGGGGTATTTAGATGCCGGTCTTAATAAGTGACCCCCATTGTTCTAGGACAAACAGGAGATGGCCAGCTGTCTATTGAATAATCTCCATAGGTTTACTTAAGAAAATAGAGAAGTAAGGTTGGGGGTGTTCCAGTGTGGAAACATGGTGTGCTTTTTAGTCGATTATGGTGAAACTTTATTTCCCAGATGCAAATATTGACATTTTATCGACAGAAACCTTTAACAAGCAACTGGTCAGACCATAATGACTTTCTACAGTTACTGGGTGCTAAGATGCCATTCAGCAATCAATTCCCCTCCTACTCAATGGACTTAATGTGCGACCTCCTATTGACTGCACCAGGACTTAACTTACCATGAGAGATGCTGGCATCCAGGCCCAGGTGAACCCTGTGATATGACATCTTCCAGCAGTATGAATATTCAGAAACACAATTCTTTTATTCTATTTTCTGGAAATATGACACTAGTGTGTGGGACAAAGAAATGAGTATAATCTCCTTCTTACCATTTGGAATTATATTTATTTACAGCTTTGTTTTACCACATGCGTTGGATTACTGAAGCTACAAGCATTGGAGAATATTGGGGGAATTTATCACACCCTGCACTCCAGAAGTCTGGCTTAAAAAAGTAGCAAAATAGGCGCTTTGCAAGTTGTGTGTGTCTTTTAAAACAAATTGCAACTTTTTACATTTTTATACCACTCGCTCCAGTTAATGAGTTTCACTCCAGATTTATCACTTAAACTTTTGAAAAAAAATTAAAATAAATCACAAGCTCAGTCTAGTACGGAGGAAAACTGGACTAACTTTTCCAGACAAAGGGTTAGACCAGTATTTTATGTAGTGCCAGAGGATAAGCTTAGTTTATGAAGAGGTCTGATAAATTAGACACATTCTCCTTGCCTGAAAATAAAAATGCCGGGCCCAATGGTCTCTCCACCTCCCGGCCCCTTCTCGTAATAGTGGTGAGGGGGGTGCAATTGGGTGGTAGAGGGTGTTGGAGGGGGGGGGGGGGCGAATAAATGGCAATTAAAACGTAACTTTTATTAATTGCACTAAAAGTATCATAAAATTAACCTCATGTATTAACCCCCACAAATTGTGCTGAGGAAAATTTATAAACCACCACAAATACTGTGAGTAGTCGTATAGTCACCAAAAGGTGCACAGTGGCACCCATTCCCTGGTGATAATATATCAAATAAACCAGTGTGATCTTACCACCTCCTGTGTTGTGGTTGGATATTCAATATGTTGGTCTGGATATTATTGGTATTCCTAGGAAATAGAAAAGATAAAAAGTTTGAAAGGCATGTCCTAATGTTACTCTAGTATACACTAGCACAGTGGTGGCGAACCTATGACATGGGTGCCAGAGGCGGCACTCAGAGCCCTCTCTGTGGGCACCCACACCCTAGAAAAAGTGTATGTTGTACCGGCACCACACCTTTCAGTACAATTATGGCTCGAATCCTACTTATCACAATCAACTACCTTATGTGTCACCCCCTATTCCTCATAGATTGTAAGCT
Source organism: Rhinella marina (assembly GCA_900303285.1). Lineage (NCBI taxonomy): Eukaryota > Metazoa > Chordata > Amphibia > Anura > Bufonidae > Rhinella > Rhinella marina. The sequence goes on from ONZH01015173.1 coordinate 140,269, forward strand.
CTTGCGAGCAGGGCCCTCACTCCTAGTGTTTCAGTTGTATATTAGCCAGTCATTTTTGTATTGTACAAGAACCCTATGATTTTGTAAAGCGCTGCGGAATATGGTGGCGCTATATAAATAAATATTATTATTATTATTATTATTATTATATGGGTAAAATTTGAATAAATCAACAGTGAGTGGCTCACCACTAGGGATCAATGAGACGTCGGGGTGCTCAAATCCTAGGCTATACCCACAGCCTTTTTGTATGGAGAGGATAAATCTGTTAATATTATTATTATATGTCTTAGACTTTTCCTGCCATTCATCAGCACAGGGCGCACTATCAACGGCACAGGCAGCACATTGAATGTAGGCAGGCTATTATAGCTAAATTATAAAGTATATGGAAGATATACTATATTGGACTGTAGTATTCAGAGTAAATTGCCATGTTGGCACTTTGAGATAAATATGTGGCTTTTGGGTTACAGTTTTGGCACTCTGCCTGTAAAATGTTCTCCATCACTTCCAGGGGTGGATTGGAAACCTAAAGTGGCCCTAAAAAAAAATTCTTAAAAGTGGCCCCATGTTGTAGGAGGGTCTAAGTTGACAGGAGTTGGGGCAACAAAAGTAGTGGGATCTGCAATACCATAACGCAAAATACCATATACCCTTAGTGCAGCACAATATATTGCCCCAAAAGCTGGCCATCAATAGCGGCCATTTTCTAACCTGCTCCTCCAGTTGTCTCTGATTAAGATATAGAGCAGGGGGTTTAGGAGGTGATCTGTGGGATATACAGTACAGACCAAAAGTTTGGACACACCTTGTCATTCAAAGAGTTTTCTGTATTTTCATGACTATGAAAATTGTAGATTCACACTGAAGGCATCAAAACTATGAATTAACACATGTGGAATTATATACTTAACAAAAAAGTGTGAAACAACTGAAAATATGTCTTATATTCTAGGTTCTTCAAAGTAGCCACCTTTTGCTTTGATTACTGCTTTGCACACTCTTGGCATTCTCTTGATGAGCTTCAAGAGGTAGTCACCTGAAATGGTATTCCAATAGTCTTGAAGGAGTTCCCAGAGATGCTTAGCACTTGTTGGTCGTTTTGCCTTCACTCTGCAGTCCAGCTCACCCCGAACCATCTCGATTGGGTTCAGGTCTGGTGACTGTGGAGGCCAAGTCATCTCCATTAATTTTCTATAGGGCTGACGAAAATGCGCGGTATGCTCCCATTCAATTCTATGGGGAGCCGGCCTGGTGGTGGCCGGACCGGGGTCCTCCAGCCACCACCTCGCAGGGCTCCGTTCTCGATATAGGTGCGGGTCCCACTTAGGACCCTATAAGACAATGGGGGTATATTCTAGCGATATGCCTCCATTGTCTATGATGAGACAACCCCTTTTAAAGAGTATGCAGCTAAAGTCACTGTGTTCTTGAGATATTCTAATGGTACGGTCACACGGTCAGGTTTTCGGATGCAGTTTTGGAAGTCAAAATCAGTGGTGGATCATAAAAGGAGAGAAAATATAAAGGATAGATATGACTCCTTTTTTCTTTTACTTTAACTACTGATTTTGGCTCCAAAACTGCATCAGAAAATCACCATGTGGCCGTACACTAAATGTTGGCAGATTTGTCCACAAGCTTAGAGAGAAAACACATCTATCCAACACTTTCTCACACTTCATATGGAAGCGTAAGCAGAATGTGAAGATTCTAGCATTTTATGCCCCGTGTCTTCCACAACAGCTGTGCTGAATTTATGTCCACTTTTGGAACCATTTTACTCTTCAAATACACATGAAATAGCTTTGATTACAAATACCAGACTGTCTACAGCTCGTAAAACCACCTATGGAGTAGATTTATGAAAACTATGAAAAATAAATGTCTTTGTTGCCATAGAAACCAATCACAGTAAGGGCTCATGCACACATATTTTTTGTCTGTGTCCGTTCTATTATTTTTTGGGGACCCTATGAGGAACCATTCATTTAAATGGGGTTGACTCCGTATCCATTCCGTATCTGTATGTCCGCAAGTTTGTTCCGCATAAAAATAGAACGTGTTCTATTCTTGTCCATTTTGCGGACATGGACAGGTATTTTTACAATGGATCCGCAAACAAAATGGATGCAACAGGGACGTCATCTGTATTCTTTTGCGGATATGTGTTTTGCGGACTGCAAAATACATAACTTTGTGTGCATGAGTCCTAAAGCTTTCAATTGAAAAGAGCTCTAAAAGAGGCGAAAGCTGTGCAGTGATTGGTTGCTATGGGCTACAAAGATACTTTATCTTTTAGACAATTATGTGTCTCCATGGTTACAAACAGCAAAGAACAATCAGTACTGATTCTTCAGTAATGCTCTTTCCTTCTGTTTCCTAACTTACTAATTGTATCCAAGCAAGATACATGGAACAGTTGAGAAACCGTATGACATGATTTGTTTGTAGTATAATTTTTATTTTTTTGTTTTGTTTTAATTCTACCTGCTTTAGGCCTCATTCACACATCAGTGTTTTGGTCAGAGATTTCCATCAGTGATTGTGAGCCAAAACCAGGATTGGAGCCTCCACAGACATAAGGTGTAAGGGAAGATCTGTTCCTGTTCTGTGTTTAGGTCTGCACCTGGTTTTGGCTCAAAATCACTGATGAAAATCACTGACGTGTAAATAAGGCCTTAGGCCTCGTCCACATTTCCGTTTTTCACAGAAGTGTGCTGTCCGCATTTTTAACGGACAACACACGTACCCATTGATTTCAATGTATCTGTTCACATTTCAGTATTTTTTTACTGACCGTGAGTCAGTAAAAAAATTACGGGGACATGCACTACTTTGATCCGTGATGCAGACCAAGCACGCCCATTGAAGTCTATGTGTCCGTGAAAATCACAAACAAACATCCATGTTGTGTCTGCGATACGTCCATTTTTTACTGATGACTAATAGGAGATTCTTTGGAATTTAATTTTCAGCTGAGCAACGTCAGTGAATTATGGATGCCACACAGATGGTAAAAACGGACACACGGACCAACCATGGATCCCTCACAGACAGCTTCACGGATGAAACACGTACGCTTTTTTTTAACGGACGTGTCACTGACAAGGAAATGTGGATGAGGCCTTAGACGGGGAAAAAAATGGGGGCAAACACACTAACATAAATATATCCGGCCCCAACAGATATCACTGTTATATCACTTTCCCCAAACACCATCATTTATCAAAACTGCCTTCTTCTAAGGCTATTAGACTTCCATGCACCCTGTGGCAAATCATTTTCGATTTTTAGTTGCTGTTAGTTGATGGCTTGCAATTTATAACATTGATAAGAACAGGGGGTGGTCCTCAAAAATCTTTGTTTGCTTTGCAGCAGCAGCCACATGCTGCACATTGAAGCGGCTGCTGCTAACAATTACCGGCCCCAGTGATCTTGTGCGATACATGCAGGACAAGTCATGAGAATGTAAGGCATGTTATCACCACAGGACAACGACTGGCAGGGAGCAGTGGGAAATTAAAAACTTGTGCAACATTTTTTTTTTAATTTTAAAGAATTTCCTGCTGTTAGACAAAAATAAACCCTGGATATTCCCTTTATTTTTAGTGTGGATCAAAACTAACACTATACTTAGCATATACAGCTGGTGGACAAAGTCCTGGATATCAAAGGCAAACAGTTCTATCTGTCATAATCTTGGCATGGACTATGCCACCGAGAGGCTGTACATACCACTGAGGATCAATTTACTGTGGCTCTGGTGAGGAAGGGAAAAAAAAACTGTGACACTAAATGGGCCTAGAAATTATCATCTCACTGAATCCTGAAGGAGCTTAAAGCAACGAGCCTGGACAGGCCATTCTGAAATATACAGATGTGCTGACAACACCACTTACTAGTGACAGCATTAATTCCCACAGCTGGGACACACTGCCTATTCTCTGGGACAACCATCAGAGGTGAGCTGGACAGAAATAGAAGGTTGAAAATGAGAACTCATTCTAGGATGCAATCGAAAGCAAAGGGCAAGATTCACAAATGCAAAGCATAAACTGCAAGACGATGAGCAGATCAGGTCTTTTTTAATGGGAATTATATTTATTTTACTGTGGATCAAAAGTTACACATGGATATTTATAACATGTATTATATTTGATCATTAATGTAGGAAAACATTATCTGTCCATGGAAATGCAATGAGTTTCTTGCAATCACTCTCTCTGAAGAGAGCACTCTGTTCCTTCTCTATACAATGTATATTGCATTTTTAAAGATACACATTTAATAAATAAACCTATAAACCTTTTTTTCATTAATAAACACTGATAGTAATACACATCAAGCACAACAAGAGGGTTGTTATGTAAAACAAAACATAAAAGGTCTAAAGACAATAACCGAAGAGATGATTGCTGTTTTACATTAAATAGTTTTGACTTATGATCAGTTTCCTTTATGTGTACCTTTTATATTATGTACAAAATGTCCATTATAGTGCTTTATCATGAACTACATTTGCGTTGGTTATATCTAATATATTTTCAGTAGGCCTGTTGAGACACAATGTGAGGCTACATTCCATTCGCACGACCGTAGTGTTTTGCGGTCCGCAATTTGCGGACAGCACATGGTCGCCACTATCATAGAAAATGCCTATTCTTGTCTGCAATTGTGGACAAGAATAGGACATGTTCTATATTCATTATTTGAAATTAATGGGTCCATGGGTTCATATGGTCGTGTGAATGAGCCCTAAAGCTAAGAAACACCACACAGTCAATATCTTCATTTTATTATGTGTGTATATATACCATAATATATATATATATATATATAATGGTGTGTATATATATATATATATATATATATATATATATATATATATATATACATACACACACACACACACACATAATAAATAAATAAATATATATATATATATAATATATATAGTATTATTGGATGCCCAAGGGTACTGCTCATGATTCACCACTGCTGGGCCTCAATTTGGACTAATGATTTTGCAAGCTGAAATGGATGCAAGTCCAGGCGCAGCTGGCAATTAGCGATGAATTGCAAATGCTATGCTTTGCCATTAACAAACCTTTGTGATGGCATCCTTACAGGAGTTCTCTGGGAATTAAGAAAATGAAAATACTTAAATATTACTTTATTATAAATATATTCCCAAATACCTTTCATTATTTATAATGGCTTGTTTTGTCTAGGGAGCAATTATTAGGAGAAATAAAATGGCCGCCGTCCTATTAGTGCACACAGAACCTGTCCTAATCACACAGCAAAACAAGTTACTTCACAAAACTGAGGTAAAGTTCATGAGCAGACGTAGGAGAGATTTATCAAAACTGGTGTAAAGGAAAACTTGCTTAGTTGCCCCTAGCAACCAATCAGATTCTACCTTTCATTTTCAAAAGGAGCTCTGTATAATGAAAGCTGGAATCTGGTTGCTATGGGCAACTGTCAGTTTTCCTTTACCCCAGTTTTGATAAATCTCCCCCATGAAGTACAGAGAGGAGTTGGGGATGTGACTAACGAGCAGCAGCACTTGTATGCAGTTTCCATTACCACAGCCCCACATTGCCACAGTCCGTCCTGTCCGTCCTCTCTGTACTTCATGTCTCCTCATGAACTCCATTCTTACAGAGATTCAGCTGAAGATCTTACAGCACCAGACAGATGCTAGCTTGCCTGCTGATCTCATCACTTATGGGGCACAAAATGTAATCATTTGTCGGCAGCACATCTCACTGTGTAAACGGGAATGTGCTGCCTACAAACTATGCAGATGAAAGATCATATTAACCATTGCTCATCCCTATACCACAGCCTTCTCTACTGCCGCCAGTGAGAGGGTAGTGATGGGAATGAACATCAGCCCATGTAAAAAGGCCCTTATACTCTTTTTTTATCAAAGTGCCATGGCACATATTGCAGTTATTGTACAAATCTACCCCTGAAACGTGCTTATATTTTAAATAATAAAATAAAATTTTTAAAGGAAACAGATTTTTATTTTGTGACATTTTGTACATGCTTTTTCCTAGTGTTCTGGAAAATTTATAAAGCCGACCATGGAGAAAAACCCCAAACAACATGCCAAACCTAGAGCATGCTACATTTTGATAATACCACTGACCCCACTGTGTATGGAGACTTTTAAATATTTTACTATGAATTTTAAAGTAACATCTGGACACATTTGGGCAGATTTACTAATGCTTTTGAACTTTACACTGTCAAAGAATACACATCCCAGTCTTAATATTGGACAAATTTACTATTCAGGTGCACGGATATTTACAAGTATGACGTATTGTAAATCCTGTTCCAGATTTATGGCAGAATTCTGTCCGTGAGCCAAAACTTGTTCAGGTTTCAGAATTGTTACTTCTGCCAATAATTTAGGAGACAGTGGCGATTATTAACACTGTCTAAAAGTAAGGCAGTGTAAACTTAGACTAGAGTCTTAAACTGAGCCTGATTTTATCACAGTGGCGGATGCTGGATGCCAAATCTATCACATTTTTACGCCACCTACAAGTTAGCTAAGTTTTACCCTAAATATTTTCTAAAACTGGGACATGGAGGAGCACTTAAACTACGCCTCTTCCTGTAAACCCATGACCATTTTGATTAGCCATACCCCTTGTCAGATAAGACATAAAAAGTTTTGAAAAGTGCCTAAAACTAGTGGTGAGCGAACTTGCGATTTACAAGTTCGGCGTTCGGGTTATCTAAGAATTCCGAAATGGATTCCGTTACCTTGAACCAAACTGGAATTCTATGACGGAATGCACCACGGAAGCCTATAAGAGGCATTCCATCATAATAAAAGTCTATGCTGGCCATAGACTTCTATTATGACGGAATGCAATATCTTATAGGCTTCCGTGGTGCATGCCGTCATAGAATTTCGGTATGGTCTGTTATAACAGAATCCATTATGGAATTCTTAGATAACCTGAACCCGAACGCCGAACTTGCAAATTGCAAGTTCACTCAACACTATCTAAAACACATCATACATTTAGACAAAGCATATACACAATTTTTTTCATACAAATTGTGCCAAAAATATTGCCTTATTTCCTATAGTAAATTTGCTTCAGTGTTTTTCAAAAATGAAAAATACCCAAAAAAGAAAAACATTTGTGCAACAGGTCTTAGACTATTGGAAGTTTAACCCCTTAAGGCCGAAGCTACTTTTACACTTAATGCCGAAGCCACATTTTTTAAATCTGCCATGTGTCACTTTATTAATTCATAACTTTGGGATTCTCTTACCGATTCGACTGATTCCAAGATTGTTTTTTCGTGACACATTGTACTCCACGACAGTGGTAAATTTGAGTCAATATAAATCACCTTTATTTATAAAAAAATCCTAAATTTACAGAAAATTTGGAAAAATGTGTAATTTTCAAAATTTGAATTTCTCTGCTATTAAGGCAGATAGTGATCCCTCACAAAATAGTTATTACTTTACATTTTCCATATGTCTACTTTATGTTGCCATCATTTTGTAGATGTAATTTTATTTTTTGGGGATGTTAGAAGGCTTGGAATTTTAGAAGCAATTCTTAAAATTTTTAAGAAATTTTCCAAAACCATTTTTTTAAGCACCAGTTCAGTTCTGAAGTCACTTTGTGGGGCTAACATAATAGAAACCACCATAAATTACCCAATTTTAGAAACTACACCCCTCAAGGTTTTCAAAACAAATTTTACAAACTTTGTTAACCCTTTATGTATTCCACAAGATTTAAAAGAAAATGGAGATGACATTTCAAAATTTCACTTTTTTTGCAGATTTTCCATTTTAATCCATTTTTTTCTGTAACACATCAAGGGTTAATAGCAAAAAAACCCTCAAAAACTATTACCCTGATTCTGCGATTTACAGAAACACCCCACATGTGATTGTAAACTACTGTATGGGTGCATGGCCAAGCGCAGAAGGAAAGGTGCGCCAGATGGTTTTTGGAGGGTGAATTTTGCTGGACTGGTTTTTAGACAGCATGTCCCATTTGAAGACCCCCCGATGCACCCCTACAGTAGAAACAACCAAAAAGTGCCCATATTTTGGAAACTAAGGGATAAGGTGACAGTGTTATTGATACTATTTTGGGGTACATATGATTTTTGATCACTTTATATTACACTTTTTGTTAGGCAAGGTAAACAAAAATGGCTGTTCTGGTTTAGTTTTTTTTTTTTTTTTTACTGTGTTCACCTGAGGGGTTAACTAATGTGATATTTTTGTAGAGCAGGTTGTTACAGACGTGGCGATACCTAACATGTATAGTTTTTTTTATTTATTTAAGTTTTACACAATAATCATTTTTTAAACAAAAAAATCATGTTTTAGTGTCCCCATTGTATGAGAGCTGTGTTTTTTTTATTTTTTTGGCAATTGTCTCAGGTAGGGGCTCATTTTTTGCGGGAAGAGGTGACGGTTAGATTGGTACTAGTTTGAGGGGCATACGCCTTTTTGATCACTTGGTGTTACACTTTTTGTGATGTAAAGTGACAAAAAATGGCTTTTTTGACCCTGTTTTTATTTTTTTTTACGGTGTTCACCTGAGGGGATTGGTCATGTGATATTTTTATAGAGCAAGTTTTTACGGACGCGGCAATACCTAATATGTTAAGGTATTTTATTTTCTTCATTTTTAATCAATTAAAATGTGCTTATATGGGGAAAAATGGATTTTTTTTTTTTTTATTTAACTTTTTAATTTTTTTTTACACTTTTTTGACTCAGACCCACTTGGTTCTTGAAGATCCAGTGGGTCTGGTGTTTTACAATACACTGCAGTACACTGTATAGTGTACTGCAGTGTATTTTCATTTATAGTAAGCTTTACCATGGCAAGCCGGACGAAATCGTCCAGTTACCATGGTAACCATCGGAAGCGTCCGGTTGCCATGGCACCCATCGGAATTGTCCGGTTGCCATGGTAACCATCGGGATGCTGCCACAGCAGAGCAGCGTCCCGATGGGAGGGAGCTCCCTCCCTCTCTCCTCCCCACACCATCGGTGCGCTGCCAGAGCACCGCAGTGCCCGATGGGAGAGGGAGGGAGCCCTGTTAACCCTTTCCATACTGTGGTCCCTACAGACCACGGCATGGAAGGGGGTTAAACGGCTGACAACGCTGCCAGCAGCGATGTTGGCCATTTGAAGCAGAGTGTCAGCTGTATGCTGACACTCTGCTTCAACCGCTCGGCCATCCTGAATACCGCTCGCCATCCTGACATCGAGGGGGGGTGGGGGGATGAATTAAAAAATAAAATAATGTCGGGAAAGGTGTGTGTGGGGGGGGGGGGGGTGTCTGCACACATTTTATGAGGATCTGATCCCCGCAGTCTCGGACTGCGGGGATCAGATCCTTTCAACCAGCACACGTATCCTGTGATTGGCTAGTCTGAACAGACTAGCCAATCACATCGATCGCTGGCCCGGGACCGCCCCCATTGGTCCCGGGCTGGTTAGCTGAGACCCCTGGCTGTAAGTAACAGCTGGGGTCTCAGCGCTGTCACCATGTCAGCAGATAGCTAAATAGCAGTGCTCCATGACGAGTATACACGTCATTAGGCGGCAAGGGGTTAATTAATTAAAGGGGTTATCCAGTAAATTAAGAAAAAATGGAGAAAAACATAAACAAATGGAAGCACCAGATCCGACACATGTTAGACACAACAAAACACAGAACATTTTTGACAACTCTAGCAGACAAAACATTGCCAAGAGTATTTTGTCCAGTTTCTGCTGAAATTTGTGAGAGAGGCTCCTCCCGGACCCTCTGCCGCAGATATGAACCTGGCCTGTTTTTTTTTTTTTTTCTTAAACTCATCTCTCAGCAGCTCAGGTGTCTTCACTTTTGGTGAGTGGGCAGCAGTTTGTCTCATGTGACCAATCTCTGAGTAGTGTATTGAAGTCAACTCTTGCTAACCTTTCCCCCAGTTGCCGAAGGTCTGTTCTCCTTTCCTTCTCTCCCAAATAGAAAATAGTCCCTCAAACATAGCACCAGTGATTCCACTAATAAATGGCACTAAGATATGTAATGCCCCCACAGTTTCCTTCTCTAATGTCTAAAGAGAGACATAGCTATATATATTATGAGTTTATGAATGAAAGGTGTCTGGGCTGCTTCATCTGCTTCTCCATAAGATCACCATGCCAACGCTGACAGGAGGAAGAGAAGCTACTGCACATGAGGGTCCACCACTGAATGCAGGAGAAGCTGGATCAAAATTTTGTCTGCAAGAGAAATAGGCGGTGCTACCAGAGAAGAAAACAATGCATGTAAAAGACTTATTGCATGTATTTGAAATGCTCTATTCATTGCACAGTTATACTTCAATGTTTTAAAATGCTAATAAACAGCAGCACGTGTTTTCATGGAGGTTTTTTTTTTTATTGACTACCGTGTTTCCCCGAAAATAAGACAGGGTCTTATTTCTTTTTTTTTTTTCTCTGAAAAAAGGGTTAGGGCTTATTATCGGGGTAGGTCTTATTTTTGCCCCCACTGAACATATATTTCATTTTTGCCCCCTCTGAATATATATGTCATTTTTGCCCCCTCTGAATATATACCGGTATTTCTTTTTTTGCCCCCCACTGAACATATATGTCATTTTTGCCCCCTCTGAATATATACTGGTATGTCATTTATTTTGCCCCCGGGCCCCTGTGCACACACAGACAAAAAATATACTTACCTCAACTCCGCTCCGGACTTCTTCTTCTCACCCAATCCTGTCATCCGGCGTGCGCTGCGTCATCCCGTCGACCAGCGTGATCCCGCGAGACCCGGCACTGAAGCGCCGGATAGGGTATGGGTATAGGGGTGTGTATAGGTAACTAACTGCGCAGCGCTGCGTACTATAGTACGCAGCATTGCCCAGGTAGCGCCACCAGTAGAGAGGCCCTGACTGGCCATTAAAATCACTTGCGGGCTGTGCCCCCCCCGGACCTGGACCTTAACCCTATTCTCAGTGTATCCTCAATGTACCTAGGGCTTATTTTTGGAGTAGGGCTTATATTTTAAGCCTACTCCAAAAACAGGGCAAAATAGCACTAGGGCTTATTATCGGGGTAAGTCTTATTTTCGGGGAAACAGGGTAGCATCATGTACAATGTACAAGAGGAGTCCATGGCAACACGAAATAAAATTCCCTGCTTTATATGGAGCATAAAAGCAAATAACAGTGACATTGTATCATGCATGCTCTTTGAAGAAAGTGAATACTTTATTTGGCAGTGTCTTCGATAGATCAAAATAGAACCACACCCTCGAGCAAGTTGCAACGTCTTGGTTACGGACAAAGTTGTACTTTGATTTGGTCATAAATCATTGTAAAACATCATTCAGGAGAGAAGAGAGAGAAAGAACCTTTCAGATGGATTTCATTGTAAATGGCATTCTGCAGCTTGCTGCATACTGTGATACATAAAAGCTGCAGAAGCCAACTTTAATATTACCCTAATGCATTTAAGTAAATGGTCTTCATACACATTTCCATCTGTTTTTTTCACTAGGACAGACAAATGAAGACTGTTATTCTTAAAAAGGAAATGCTCCCCTAACATTTCAACAAGATGTAAAAAAGTGTCATGGACCTATTGTTAGAGTTCGAAATATCAGAAATAATTCTGTTCTAGTTTTTGACGTGTTACAAGTGTAAGCAGGAAAGGGGACAGCTCTTTAAATATGACCTGTCGTATCTTCTGAATAGTTTATTTTAGTAGCTACTTGCATTTCCCACAGAGCATTTTTTTGTTCTTATAGCTGTATGTTGTGATATTCCTCTACTATTCCTGCTAGAAGTTTAAGAATAAGGGTTCAGCTGGATGTTATCTTTTTTTTGGGGGTGGTGTCCCTGCATATTCTGCAAATGGCAGTAGTGATTGGACAGTAGCAGACTGTGCAGAAACACTCCCTGACAATTGTGAATAAATGTAAACCACCCAGTTGTACATGTATTCATAAACGTCTAGCAGGAATAATAGAGGGATAAAACACCATACCGTAATCTGAATAAATCCTCCACAATGGCCATTTGATGTGGAACACGATTTAGTAAATCAGACACTTTAAAGAGGACATGTCTTCACTCCTGACATGTCTGTTTTACTAAATCATTTTGTTCCCCCTGCAGTAACGATTCTGGAACATATTTTCATGTAACTCTTCCATTTTTCTATTATTGCTATTAGAAATTTATTATGAATACCATCTGAAACGTTCACCTTGTACTGAAGAATTTAGAAATGCACAGCATCACATTACAAAGAAGCAATTAAAATCTCACGGCCATTGTCTTGACTTAGTGATTTCTTTATTAAGTCGATAATGAATAAAGAGAGTAGGCTAATAAAAACATGGCAACAATCTCCGGTTTGCCTCAGGCAGAAGAATGATTAGGCATTATTACTCTGGACAATGGGAAAATGTGCTTGAATTTAAATATAAGGTGCTGATATTTCATTGACAGTTCCAGTGTGCAGGGCTTAGATTATACAACCTCATGCTTTTTTTTTTTCCAGGAGTTTGGAGAGGTCCATTCATTGGAGGCCTACATGAATGTGATGTCCTCCTCCACCACAAACTGGAGGACATTTAATAGGACTTGCACACTACTTTGGAGTAAAGCATGAGGAATTTTCAGTGCCGTGTGCACTATACCTGAACAAGTTGTCTTGTGGGAAGCACACTCACCTTTATATGAGACTTCACCCCTTCGGTGTATGCCCTTCACCCCTTTTATGACATTTCCTCCATGTGGTGTGGAAGTTCAGGAGGTTGCCCCTTTTTCCAGGAGCCTCCCGAAGTTCCAGGAGAGTTGGCAAGTTTGCACTATAGATATATTAACATCTACATACATAGCTACTCACAAACACTCACTATATGTGCAACACGATGACAGACCTCTGTGTGGTCATACGTTTGGACAGCACATTCACTATGTATTTAGAAAAGATGAAGAACAGCACGCACAGCAAAGTTGGCAGAATTGTTCGATTCACCACAGTGTTATCACTTTCTGTTGTTCTGTTCTGTTATAGGAGAACAAAAAAAATGATGGAAGTACTGGATTCAGTGCACAACTAAAACGAACGGAGCTGAACAGACTCCATTGACTCCTGTTCAGGATGCTGCTTTTTTACTGGACATAAAGTCCTGCAAGCAGTTTTCTGGCTTGTCTTTTTGAAAGAATCCGTAACAGAGGCCACAAATGGAGCTTCCAACACAGATGTATATAGATAATATCAGATCAAACTAAGCACAGTACATAAATACAGCAGCAGAACCAAGCTCACAACATAAATACACCAGCCAAACCAATTCCATAAGTCAAATACTGCACCAGAACCAAGCTCATTATATAAATACAGCACCAGAACAAAGCTCATTACATATATACAGTACCAGAACCAAGCTCATTACATAAATACAGCACCAGAACCAAGCTCTTTACATAAATACCGCACGAGAACCAAGCTCATTACATAAATACAGCACCAGAACCCAGCTCTTTACATAAATACTGCACCAGAACAAAGCTCTTTACATAAATACTGTACCAGAACAAAGCTCATGATATATATACAGTGCCAGAAGCAAGCATCTTACATAAATACAGCACAAGAACCAAGCTCGTTACATAAATACAGCACCAGAACCAAACTCATTACATAAATACAGCACCAGAACCAAGCTCATTACATAAATACAGCACCAGAACCAAGCTCATTACATAAATACTGCACCAGAACCAAGCTCATAATAAAATTCAGCACCAGAACAAAGCTCATTACATATATACAGCACCAGAACCAAGCCCATTACATAAATACAGCACCATAACCAAGCTCATTACATAAATACAGCACCAGAACCAAGCTCATTACATAAATACTGCACCAGAACAAAGCTCATTATAAAATTCAGCACCAGAACAAAGCTCATTATAAAATTCAGCACCAGAACAAAGCTCATTATAAAATTCAGCACCAGAACAAAGCTCATTATAAAATTCAGCACCAGAACAAAGCTCATTACATAAGTACAACACCAGAACAAAGCTGATAACATATATACAGCAGCAGTACCAAGCCCATTACATAAATATAGCACCAGAACCAAGCTCATTACATAAGTACAACACCAGAACAAAGCTGATAACATATATACAGCACCAGAACCAAGCTCATTACATAAATACAGCACCAGAACCAAGCTCATTACATAAATACAGCAGCAGGACCCAGCTCATTACATATATACAGCACCAGAACCAAGCTCATTATAAAATTCAGCACCAGAACAAAGCTCATTACATATATACAGCACCAGAACCAAGCCCATTACATAAATACAGCACCAGAACCAAGCTCATTACATATATACAGCACCAGAACCAAGCCTATTACATAAATACAGCACCAGAACCAAGCTCATTACATAAATACTGCACCAGAACCAAGCTCATTATAAAATTCAGCACCAGAACAAAGCTCAATACATATATACAGCACCAGAACCAAGTTCATTACATAAATACAGCACCAGAACCAAGTTCATTACATAAATACAGCACCAGAACCAAGCTCATTACATAAATAAAGCAGCAGGACCAAGCTCATTACATAAGTACAGCACCAGAACCAAGCTCATTACATAAATACAGCACCAGAACCAAGCTCATTACATAAATACAGCACCAGAACCAAGCTCATTACATAAATACAGCAGCAGGACCAAGCTCATTACTTAAATACAGCACCACAACCAAGCTCTTTACATAAATACAGCACCACAACCAAGCTCATTATAAAATTCAGCACCAGAACAAAGCTCATTACATATATACAGCACAAGAACAAAGCTCATTACATATATACAGCACCAGAACGAAGCCCATTACAATAAAATAACAGCACCAGAACCAAAGTCATTACATATATACAGCCAGACAAGTCATTACATATATACAGCACCAGAACCAAGCTCATTACATAAATACAGCACCAGAACCAAGCCCATTACATAAATACAGCACCACAACCAAGCTCTTACATAAATACAGCACCACAACCAAGCTCTTTACATAAATACAGCACCACAACCAAGCTCTTTACATAAATACTGCACCAGAACCAAGCTCATTACATAAATACTGCACCAGAACCAAGCTCATTACATAAATTCTGCACCAGAACCAAGCTCATTACATAAATACAGCAGCAGGACCAAGCTCATTACATAAATACAGCACCATAACCAAGCTCTTTACATAAATACAGCACCAGAACCAAGCCCATTACATAAATACAGCACCAGAACCAAGCTCATAACATAAATACAGCACCAGAACCAAGCTCATAACATAAATACAGCACCAGATCCAAGCTCATTATAAAATTCAGCACCAGAACAAAGCTTATTACATATATACAGCACCAGAACCAAGCCCATTACATAAATACAGCACCAGAACCAAGCTCATAACATAAATACAGCACCAGGACCAAGCTCATAACATAAATACAGCACCAGAACCAAGCTCATTATAAAATTCAGCACCAGAACAAAGCTTATTACATATATACAGCACCAGAACGAAGCCCATTACATAAATACAGCACCAGAACCAAAGTCATTAAATAAATACAGCACCAGAACCAAGCTCATTACATAAATACAGCAGCAGGACCCAGCTCATTACATAAATACAGCACCAGAACCAAGCTCATTATAAAATTCAGCACCAGAACAAAGCTCATTACATATATACAGCACCAGAACCAAGCCCATTACATAAATACAGCACCAGAACCAAGCTCATTACATATATACAGCACCAGAACCAAGCCTATTACATAAATACAGCACCAGAACCAAGCTCATTACATAAATACTGCACCAGAACCAAGCTCATTATAAAATTCAGCACCAGAACAAAGCTCAATACATATATACAGCACCAGAACCAAGTTCATTACATAAATACAGCACCAGAACCAAGTTCATTACATAAATACAGCACCAGAACCAAGCTCATTACATAAATACAGCAGCAGGACCAAGCTCATTACATAAGTACAGCACCAGAACCAAGCTCATTACATAAATACAGCACCAGAACCAAGCTCATTACATAAATACAGCACCAGAACCAAGCTCATTACATAAATACAGCAGCAGGACCAAGCTCATTACTTAAATACAGCACCACAACCAAGCTCTTTACATAAATACAGCACCACAACCAAGCTCTTTACATAAATACAGCACCACAACCAAGCTCTTTACATAAATACAGCACCACAACCAAGCTCATTATAAAATTCAGCACCAGAACAAAGCTCATTACATATATACAGCACCAGAACAAAGCTCATTACATATATACAGCACCAGAACGAAGCCCATTACATAAATACAGCACCAGAACCAAAGTCATTACATATATACAGCACCAGAACCAAAGTCATTACATATATACAGCACCAGAACCAAGCTCATTACATAAATACAGCACCAGAACCAAGCCCATTACATAAATACAGCACCACAACCAAGCTCTTTACATAAATACAGCACCACAACCAAGCTCTTTACATAAATACAGCACCACAACCAAGCTCTTTACATAAATACTGCACCAGAACCAAGCTCATTACATAAATACTGCACCAGAACCAAGCTCATTACATAAATTCTGCACCAGAACCAAGCTCATTACATAAATACATCAGCAGGACCAAGCTCATTACATAAATACAGCACCATAACCAAGCTCTTTACATAAATACAGCACCAGAACCAAGCCCATTACATAAATACAGCACCAGAACCAAGCTCATAACATAAATACAGCACCAGAACCAAGCTCATAACATAAATACAGCACCAGATCCAAGCTCATTATAAAATTCAGCACCAGAACAAAGCTTATTACATATATACAGCACCAGAACCAAGCCCATTACATAAATACAGCACCAGAACCAAGCTCATAACATAAATACAGCACCAGGACCAAGCTTATAACATAAATACAGCACCAGAACCAAGCTCATTATAAAATTCAGCACCAGAACAAAGCTTATTACATATATACAGCACCAGAACGAAGCCCATTACATAAATACAGCACCAGAACCAAAGTCATTACATATATACAGCACCAGAACCATAGTCATTACATATATACAGCACCAGAACCAAGCTCATTACATAAATACAGCACCAGAACCAAGCCCATTACATAAATACAGCACCACAACCAAGCTCTTTACATAAATACAGCACCACAACCAAGCTCTTTACATAAATACAGCACCAGAACCAAGCTCTTTACATAAATACTGCACCAGAACCAAGCTCATTACATAAATACAGCACCAGAACCAAGCTCATAACATAAATACAGCACCAGAACCAAGCTCATAACATAAATACAGCACCAGATCCAAGCTCATTATAAAATTCAGCACCAGAACAAAGCTTATTACATATATACAGCACCAGAACCAAGCCCATTACATAAATACAGCACCAGAATCAAGCTCATAACATAAATACAGCACCAGGACCAAGCTCATAACATAAATACAGCACCAGAACCAAGCTCATTATAAAATTCAGCACCAGAACAAAGCTTATTACATATATACAGCACCAGAACCAAGCCCATTACATAAATACAGCACCAGAACAAAGCTTATTACATATATACAGCACCAGAACCAAGCCCATTACATAAATACAGCACCAGAACCAAGCTCATTACATACAGTGCCTTGCGAAAGTATTAGGCCCCCTGGAACTTTTCAACCTTTTGCCACATTTCAGGCTTCAAATAAAAAGATATAACATTTTAAATTTTTGGTGAAGAATCAACAAAAAGTGGGTCACAATTGTGAAGTGGGACGAAATTTATTGGATCATTTAAACTTTTTTTGTAATAATAAAATTGAAAAGTGGTGCGTGCAAAATTATTCGGCCCCCTTACATTAATACTTTGTTGCGCCACCTTTTGCTGCGATTACAGCTGCAAGTCGCTTGGGGTATGTCTCTATCAGTTTTGCACATCTAGAGACTGAAATTCTTGCCCATTCTTCCTTGCAAAACAACTCGAGCTGAGGTTGGATGTAGAGCATTTGTGAACAGCAGTTTTCAGCTCTTTCCACATATTCTTTCCACATATTGGATTCAGGTCTGGACTTTGACTTGGCCATTCTAAGACCTGGATATGTTTATTTTTGAACCATTCCATTGTAGATTTTGCTTTATGTTTGGGATCATTGTCTTGTTGGAAGATAAATCTCCGTCCTAGTCTCAGGTCTTTTGCAGACTCCAACAGGTTTTCATCCAGAATGGTCCTGTATTTGGCTCCATCCATCTTCCCATCAATTTTAACAATCTTCCCTGTCCCTGCTGATGAAAAGCAGGCCCAAACCATGATGCTGCCACCACCATGCTTGACAGTGGGGATGGTGTGTTCAGGGTGATGAGCTGTGTTGAGCTGTGAGCTGGGTTTTGGCTGACAGAATCTTTGCAGCACACCACACCACAAGTGTTTGGGTTACGTAAGTGGTCCATCTGGACCAACAATATCAGCAATGATGTTATCTGTCATTATGTTTGACTACATGTAGTTTGATTTATTTAATTGTGTAGTAAAGCGTATGTAGATTTTGAACGAGTGTTATCATACACGCGTGCAAATATATGTATCTCTATTAGCGTGCTAAATATGGTGAGCATGTGAACATACACAGATTGCCTAATTAATGTACACACCGGCCATAAACATCAGAGACAGGGTGTACATATGTGTGAATACACGCCTCCTTAGTAGCATGTTAAGTATTGTGAACATATAATTTGAAATATATATAAATTGCCTGATAATACACACCAGCCACAAACACCAGAGGCAGGGCGTATATTGGGCATTTATGGTTGATACGTTACTACGTACGCATTGTGCGAATATGAACAAATGCACGTGCTAACGTACAGGGTTTTTGTATTATATTGCGCACGCATTGTGCGAATATGAATAAACGCACGTGTTAACGTACGCATACATACCAAGGTAATTATCTGGATACGTTTTGTGTTGACCTCCCATGTATAGCTAGTATCGGTGGGAGAGTTTTTTGTGTACTATTGGCACTATGATATCTTCTAACAATGAACATGTAGTCTAGGCAACCTTTGCATGGTATCGTAATTATCATATCTATTATTCGTTCCCAGGCGTTTTAATAGGTGTGTAGTGTTTTGTGTTTTTGTTTGGTGTATCTATCTTCATTGAACTATCCCTATATATTTGTCCCCTGAGGAACCAAGTGTGGGGAAACGCGTCGGGATACTGTGACATCCTGGGACTGTTTTGCATTTTTTTTGTTTATGTATTCTGTTTTGTATGTATATGTTGTGAGGGAAATTCAGGGGTAGTTAGGCCTAGGTACGAGGACAGGGGCCACCCACCATCAGGGTGTTCCCCTGGGCATAGCCATAAAAAGGGCCATATTAGGGTCAGTGCTGTGTTGTCTTTTCTGTCCTGTTGGTCCTCGCCTATACTCCCTCAATCTGCCAGTTTTCTCAAGTAGAGATTATCTCCATCCACATTTGTGGGTTTTTATTATCGATTTCATTAAATGTTATGTTTTAATAGGTAGAGTTTTTTTTTGTTTTTTTTTTGTTTTATGAATTATGATGAGCTGTGTTGCTTTCATGCCAAACATATCGTTTTGCATTGTTTCCAAAAAGTTGGATTTTGGTTTCCTCTGACTAGAGCACCTTCTTCCACATGTTTGGTGTGTCTCCCAGGTGGCTTGTGGCAAACTGTAAACGAGACTTTTTATGGATATCTTTGAGAAATGGCTTTCTTCTTGCCACTCTTCCATAAAGGCCAGATTTATGAAGTGTTCGACTTCCTTGGTCTTCATGATGCTCTCTGTGCTTTAAACAGAACCCTGAGACTATCACAGAGCAGGTGCATTTATACGGAGACTTGATTACACACAGGTGGATTATATTTATCTTCATCAGTCATTTAGGACAACATTGGATCATTCAGAGATCCTCAATGAACTTCTGGAGTGAGTTTTCAGAACTGAAAGTAAATGGGCCGAATAATTTTGCACGCCCCACTTTTCAGTTTTATTATTACAAAATAAGTTTAAATGATCCAATAAATTTCGTTCCACTTCACCAAAAATTTTAAATGTTATATCTTTTTGTTTGAAGCCTGAAATGTGGCAAAAGGTTGAAAGGTTCCAGGGGGCCGAATACTTTCGCAAGGCACTGTAAATACAGCATCAGAGCCACGTTCATTACCTACATACAGCACCAGAATTAGGCTTATAACAAAAATACAGCCCCAGATCAAGCTCATTACATGAAAACAGCACCAGATCCAAACTCATTATAAGAATACAGCACCAGAACCATGCATAGTACATATATACAGTACCAGAACCAAGCTCATTACATGAATATGTCACCAGAACCAAGCATAGTACATATATATATAAGTCACTGGCTTTAAATGGTTCAATACAGATACCATTTGCAATGTCATATTAGCCCTTGCCATATAAGCTTGTACAGTGTGAAACTGCAGTTTGGCCTGAACAGTTGTAAAGGGATGCTGGGAGATGTTTCACAAGCATGTCGTACTTTTGGTCCGGCCGCCTCTCGGCAAATTTGCCGTGCACCAGTGGCAGCACGGATCTGGCAGGATGTTCACCCACCGGAACAGCCTGCCGGAATCCCCTGCCGCAAATGTGAAAGTAGCCTTACTCACTTATATAGCGCTGACATATTCCACAGTGCTTTACAGATATTATCATTACTTTGCTGTCTCCAATGGAGTTCACAAACTACTACGTCCACTGAAAATAAAATGCCACATACAGTGCCATTAATGGTAGTATCGCACACTCTGTGCCCTCTTATATAGTGCCACATGCCTGGTGCCCCCCTATAAATAGGCAAATTGGCTCCCTATGAATTTGACCCTGGTGTGGTTGTGTGTTGGGGTTGAGTGCCTATACAGCAGCCACTGACTTCCCAATGATTTTCCCTAGGCCACACAACTTTGAGTCTCTGTGAGAAAGGTGCATTACAAATGTTTGTCAATGTCATAGTGTCTCAAATCTGTGCCCCCTTTATATCTAGTGTCTCTTGTCTATGTCCCCTTTATATACAGTACAGACCAAAAGTTTGGACACACCTTCTCATTCAAAGAGTTTTCTGTATTTTCATGACTATGAAAATTGTAGATTCACACTGAAGGCATCAAAACTATGAATTAACACATGTGGAATTATATACTTAACAAAAAAGTGTGAAACAACTGAAAATATGTCTTATATTCTAGGTTCTTCAAAGTGGCCACCTTTTGCTTTGATTACTGCTTTGCACACTCTTGGCATTCTCTTGATGAGCTTCAAGAGGTAGTCACCTGAAATGGTTTTCACTTCACAGGTGTACCCTGTCAGGTTTAATAAGTGGGATTTCTTGCCTTATAAATGGGGTTGGGACCATGAGCTGTGTTGGGCAGAAGTCAGGTGGATACAGAGCTGATAGTCCTACTGAATAGATTGTTAGAATTTGTATTATGGCAAGAAAAAAGCAGCTAAGTAAAGAAAAACGAGTGGCCATCATTACTTTAAGAAATGAAGGTCAGTCAGTCCGAAAAATTGGGAAAACTTTGAAAGTGTCCCCAAGTGCAGTCGCAAAAACCATCAAGCGCTACAAAAAAACTGGCTCACATGAGGACCACCCCAGGAAAGGAAGACCAAGAGTCACCTCTGCTGCGGAGGATAAGTTCATCCGAGTTACCAGTCTCAGAAATCGCAGGTTAACAGCAGCTCAGATTAGAGACCAGGTCAATGCCACACAGAGTTCTAGCAGCAGACACATCTCTACAACAACTGTTAAGAGGAGACTGTGTGCAGCAGGCCTTCATGGTAAAATAGCTGCTAGGAAACCACTGCTAAGGACAGGCAACAAGCAGAAGAGACTTGTTTGGGCTAAAGAACACAAGGAATGGACATTAGACCAGTGGAAATCTGTGCTTTGGTCTGATGAGTCCAAATTTGAGATCTTTGGTTCCAACCACCGTGTCTTTGTGCGACGCAGAAAAGGTGAACGGATGGACTCTACATGCCTGGTTCCCACCGTGAAGCATGGAGGAGGAGGTGTGATGGTGTGGGGGTGCTTTGCTGGTGACACTGTTGGGGATTTATTCAAAATTGAAGGCATACTGAACCAGCATGGCTACCACAGCATCTTGCAGCGGCATGCTATTCCATCCGGTTTGCGTTTAGTTGGACCATCATTTATTTATCAACAGGACATGACCCCAAACACACCTCCATGCTGTGTAAGGGCTATTTGACCAAGAAGGAGAGTTATGGGGTGCTACGCCAGATGACCTGGCCTCCACAGTCACCAGACCTGAACACAATCGAGATGGTTTGGGGTGAGCTGGACCGCAGAGTGAAGGCAAAAGGGCCAACAAATGCTAAGCATCTCAGTCTCCTTCAAGACTGTTGGAATACCATTTCAGGTGACTACCTCTTGAAGCTCATCAAGAGAATGCCAAGAGTGTGCAAAGCAGTAATCAAAGCAAAAGGTGGCCACTTTGAAGAACCTAGAATATAAGACCTATTTTCAGTTGTTTCACACTTTTTTGTTAAGTATATAATTCCACATGTGTTAATTCATAGTTTTGATGCCTTCAGTGTGAATCTATAATTTTCATAGTCATGAAAATACAGAAAACTCTTTGAATGAGAAGGTGTGTCCAAACGTTTGGTCTGTACTGTACATTACATCTTGTCTTTGCCTCCCTTTATAGTTAGTGCCGCTTGTCTGTGGCCCCCTAATATACATTACCTATTATCTGTGCCCCTTTATATTTAGTGTCTCTTTTCTGCCCCCTCTATATAATCCCCTTGAATACAGTCTACACACACTGTATTATAATATTCACCTGTCCGAAGTCCCACAATGAAGCCATGCAGGACCAACCTCATGTGTTCTATTTTTTTGCAGTGTCATGGAATAGACATACGGTCACGGACAGCACACAGTGTACTGTCCCTATCTTCTGCGGCACCATTGAAATGACTGGGTCCGTATCCGATCCACAAGAAAATGCAGATTGGATTCAGGCTGAAAATATGTCATGTGAGTGGATAATTAGCCTTCGTTCACATAACTGTAACAAACGGACGTGTCACAGACGTTTTTTTAAGAACAAAAACCAGTCACACAGACCAAACACAGATCCTTCACGGATTGAACTGATTTTTTTCACTTTCACAGGTGACAAACTGACACAGAAATGTGAATGAGGCCTTACTGAGTCTTTTCCCACAGAACTATATGTCAATCTTCTCAGCTCGTCCTGCTCTACAACCTGCTGCCTGCAGATTACATTTTATGGTGACAGGTACTCTTAAGACTAGAATAATTAAAAATATTACTAGTTCTACTGAATCTTTTCCCACAAAACTATATATCAATCTTTTCAGATCCTCCCCCTCTATAGCATTATGGATTCAGATTGCATTGCATTTTCAATGGGACATGTTTCTTTTAAACGGTCTTGACATGCCACCAATCCAGCCAGTGATTGACTGTAGCGATCATGTGTTGACATGCCATGTCATCACTTGAGCCTGGTAAAAAGAGACCTGTAGGGGACCAGGGAAACGTCAGCACGGGTGTGGCAGGGGATTGGTAAGGTGGCAATTACTGCTTTTGTTATTTTATACATTTAGCTTTTTGTAAAAAAAAAAAAGGTTTTATGGAGTTTGACAACCCTTTTAACAAACATATTTTCCCTTTTATGGCATACTGATACTGAATCAATGATGCAGTAAAATGAAACTATAATTCAAAAATCTCACTGTAGCCATCATGTTTGCAGGCCACTCCCATTAAATAATGTAGAATCCTTCCCTCTTGATGCTTACTGAAGTTGGCCAGTAGGGGGACACCACTAAACATTGACATGACTGCAGTTATCTTCTAATTCATCTCCTTACCAGGGTGGAGAAAGCTGAGATATGAGGTGTTCTTCTCAGGGTTTGTGCATTGAAGAGTGCCTTTAGCCACTCTTGTTACTGGCTATACCAGCAAGGGCTACCTCAGCGACCCACTCATATCTCCAGAACGGGATTCCTCTCAAAGTCAAGGAGAGCTTACCGCATATGCCCGGCCACTTCTCCATACACAACTAATTTTTACCAGGCAAACAGTAGTCACCTGCCTCAGTAGTAATTTGACTATAAAACAGATGTTGCTATATTCTGTATGGTAAAATAATTTGGTACAATATGGTGCAAATTGGAGCATCATTGGCACAATTTGGTGCATCTACAATACTTCTTGAGGAATTCTTGGCACCTAGCTCAGCAAGGGGGTATGGTTTACTGGAAAAGGTGCATGGCTTCTTGGGAAAGAGAGTGTATCCTAAATATGCGACATTTAGCGCCACAATTCTGGTGTCTCAT
Organism: Rhinella marina; assembly: GCA_900303285.1. Classification (NCBI taxonomy): domain Eukaryota; kingdom Metazoa; phylum Chordata; class Amphibia; order Anura; family Bufonidae; genus Rhinella; species Rhinella marina. The sequence continues at coordinate 164,856 of ONZH01015173.1, forward strand.
AGTAAGCCAACCCATAGTTGGTGAAGAATTAGACAAAAGTGTCCATCCCTGCACCAAATTCATCATCCAACCTGAGCCATGTCTACTGTATATAACCTTTCCAAATTCACATCATCAACAGCAGGCGTGCACAACCTGCATCACGGGGTCCACATACATAAGATTTATCACATATCAAAGCTGATATATTTAAATTACGAACACCTAAAGACTGACTTTTGTCATGCAGAAGAGGAGCCTATGGTAGTAGTTGTTGGGATGCTAGGATGAAGATTCTTTGCAGTAGGTCTAACTTCTGCACAGGCACAGGCAGATGGCTGGCACTCAACTCACAAGCCCCTGACCCAGAAGAAATGGACTGCCTCTTCCCACCAAGCAGGGCAGCAGAACTAAACACTGTTCCTATTTCAGCTCTTGTATAACAAACATCATGCAGACAAAAATGCATTAACATTAACAATGGACATTAAAGGGGTTCTCTGGGAATTAAGAAAATAAAAATACTTAAATATTACTTTATTATAAATATATTCCCAAATACCTTTCATTAGTTATAAAGGCTCATTTTGTTTAGGGAGCAATCATTTGGAGAAATAAAATGGCCACCGTCCTATTAGTACACACAAAACCTGTCCTAATCACACAGCAGGACAAGTTACTTCACAACACTGAGGTAAAGCACTGTCTCATCCTCCTCTCTGCTCAGCTTGTCAGGGATTATGATCCTGAATACAGTTCTTCAGCTGAATCTCAGTAGGAATGGAGTTCATAATGAAGCAGCTGAAGTAAAGAGAGGAATGACAGGACAGATGTAGTAATGGAGACCCACACCCACACCCTCCTCTATACTTTATGTCTCCTCATCATCTCCATTCCTACAGAGATTCAGATGAAAATCATATTAAACTGTATTCAGGATTAAAATCCCTGGCCAGCAGTGAGGAGGATGAGGAAGCTCTTTAGCTCAGTTCTGTGTGATTGGGATAGGTTCTGTGTGTACTAATAGGATGGCGCCCATTTTATTTCTCCTAATGATTGCTCCTAATGATAGCTAATTAAAGGTATTTGGGAATATATTTATAATACAGTAATATTTAAGTATTTTCATTTTCTTAATTCCCAGAGAACCCCTTTAAGCTAATAGTAGCAAATTAACCAATTTCAGTAGTCCACTGGGGTACTGCATTTTCATACCATATTCAGTGTACATGTTAAGGGAGATACAACCTGTGCATAACTGAATGGTTCCATAGAGCTCTGTAAATAGAATATTTTGATATACATATACCCATGTTTGTACTGTATAGGAAAGAATGAGTTTTCTATACAGTCATTCACCACTAAAAATGTCTTAGGAAGCTAGGAATCTAGAGCAATATACAGTGCCTTATGAGACTATTTAATCCCAACTTGGTGTTTTTCATGCTTTTCTGCATTACGACCTGGAATTAAATGGATTTTATATTTTATATAATTTTATAGAATTTTAGATTTAGATTTTATAGAATTTAAGAGACACTGACTCTTTAGTGTCTACTATCCTGTAGATGGTGTAAACTCAACAACAATCACAGTGGCTCAGGTGGGATGATAAATGTGATACAGGGATAGGCACTTTTGTATAGCTCTATACCAACTGATGGTTTTCTTACTTTGGGAGACAATTTTATCCCAGAATATTGCTATATGCCTTTCCAGCTAAACCCCACCATCTTGTCAAGCAAGTTAGAAAAAAGCATAGAAACACTAGCTGTGCCAAATTGCACCACAATTGTGCATTTTTGTGCCACTTTTTAGACAGATTCTAGGCATAGACATATTAGTAAATCTGGGCCATCTTGTTTAAAAAATAAATAAAACCTGAAAAGTTGCAAAGGCGTACGTATATATTTTGAGCCCTTTTGATATGAGAGTATATATACCTGTTCTGAAAGGCCCCTGACTCTGCAACACTACAAAGCAGGCAACATGACCTCAGGTCAGGGATATCGTTTTAGAAAATAAAAATTGGGTTATAAAAATAATATCCCAAACATTGAACATATAAAGCACCAGTAAATCCATTATAACACAATGGAAAGAATATGATAAAACTGCAAACTTGACAATAGAAGACCACTCACCAAAACCAACAGACCAGGCAAGGAGGGCATTATTCTCAGATGCAGCAAAGACATCAATAATAACACTGAAGGAGAGCTCCAAAGATCTGCTGTGGGGATGGAAGTATATGTCCATAGGACCACTACATGCCGTATACTCCACAGAGTTGGCTTTATGGATCAGTGTCCAGAAAAAATCTATTGCTTAAAAGCATAAGAAAACATTTCTGAAGCTTGCCAAACAGACTCTCCAAACACAAGGAAGATGTTTCTCTGGTCTGATGAGACTAAAATTTAACTTTTTGGCCATGATGGGAAATGCTATGTGGGACTCAAAACTTCAAATCACCCCAAGAACACAATTCAGCTGTGCCGGGGGTGGCAGCGTCATGCTGTGGGGACTGCAAAACTGGACAGGACTAAAGGAAAGAAGGGTGGTGGTGAATACAGGGCAATTCTTCAGGAAACAGAATTGTACTTTCCAGCAGAACAATGACCCTAAACACAATAAGCTAAAGCTACACTGGAGTATTTGAAAGGGAAACATATAAATATGGTCTTGTCAAGTCCAGACACCAATCCAAATGACAATCTGTGATGTGAAGTCTGCTGTACACCAATGCAACCCATCCAGCTAGAAAGAGTATGAGCAGTTTTGCATGGGCAACAATGCCCTTGTCTAGATATGCTAAGGCTAGTTTCACACTAGCATAGGATGTCTGTATTTGGCATTGGTGGATGTTAGCAGACATCCGCCGGCCACATTTACTATAATGGCGACCAGCGGAGATCCATCCAGAAGCCGGCAAACATGCCAAGAATCAGCCTGGTGAAAACCACTGCGCACAGCGGTATTAGTCCGGTATATTTGCCGGGGTGGCTGGATCTCTGCTGGTCCCCATTATAGTGAATGGGGCCGGACAGAATTACGGCAATGCCCGGCAGTGACAGCATTATGCAGATGTAAAACAGGACTTAACTAACAGAGACATACACTAAGAGATTTGCATCTGAAACCGTAGCAGAAAGTAGTAGTAAAAGTGACTGTACAATTTATTGACTTTCAGGGAGTGAAATGTTCTATATGTTTTCCCTTAATTTTTGTAATACAGGAAAAAATATTTTGCACCTTCAAAGTGGTAGGTACTTTGTATAAATCAAATGGTACAATCACCTCAAAATCCATTTAAATTCTAGATTGTAGTGCAACATAATAAGAAAACACCAAGAGGAATGAAAAAACATTCACAATGCACGGTGCACAGTGGGTGGTCACCATAAACTCCCAAAGAAATGCCAGTTAGCATGTACACAAAATGAACAACAGAACAAGAAACATGAACGTGAAGCTACATCTTTCAGATGAATTATAAATTATCTGACCTCTCACAATGTTATGACCCAAATATATGTATTTCGAACGAATAATGGGCACATGAGCACTGCATATATCTGTGCCTCTGCCCACAGTGGGCAGAACACTACGCATGACAGGGACCAGCAGTGATGTGCGAAGGGGCTACAGGGGAATATGATGTCACAAAGAGACCGTGCTGGCCGGAGCTTACTGATGGGTGGAGTTAGGCGTGAGTAAGGCCTCATTCACATTTCCGTGTCAGTTCCACGTCTGTAAAAAAACGTACATGTTTCATCCGTGAAGTTGTCCGTGAAGGATCCATGGTCGGTCCGTGTGTCCTTTTTTTACCATCCATGCGTCATCCATAATTCACTGATTTTTCTCAGCTGAAAATTAATTTCAAGCCTGTCTGTGGAAAATGTGGACAGCACACGTCAGTGAAAAAACGGAAATGTGAATGTGGCCTAAAGCAGGGGAATCTGGGCAGTTTCTTTGGGCACTTGCGATGGCTCATGTAGGGGCCAGTGGATAAATAGTGTAATCAATGACCAGATGTTTACAATAAAGTCTCTCTTTACTGAATATAGCATGGGAGTGATAGTACATATAGCAGCAACAGGCACAGTTCTGAGGTATATTACAGAGTAGGCTTCTTCCAGTAGATGTGTATATCAATATAGGTAATATCAATGATGGGAGTTATGCTCCCTGAGTCTCCTTATAAGTGTACTTTGCAATTTTCCCAAATAACCACAGGCATACAATGCCATTCTCACTAACTGTTTCTAATTCCCAGGCTGCAGGGTGCAGATCTTAGTGTGGTGGACGTTGAAATGTACCCATTCCACAAGCAGTAAAGTCTTATTGCCATAAACAATGTTTATGTTTGCATCCAGATACCAGATGTGTGTGTTCTGCATTTTGCAACAGAATAGTCCTATCCTTGTCTGTAATGAGGACAAGAATAGGACATTTTCTACTTTTTTGCGGGGCTGTAGAATGGACATACGGATGTGGACAGCACATGGAGTGCTGTCTGCATCTTTGGTGGCCCCATTGAAGTGAATGAGTCTGCATCTGACCTGCAAAAAATGTGGATTAGATGCGGACCCAAAGCATGGCCGTGTGCATGAGCCTTAGCTCTGTAGCATGAGGTTAACTATTAGCATTAAATTAACCCTTGCAGTGATGCACTGGATTACGGCACATTTGAATGAATAAATCCCCTCCTAATGTATGCAGAGGGCTTTTTATATTCTGGGAAATCAAGTCTCGCCTATAGGTGTTCAGGAGGTTATTTAATAGTTTGAAGGAAAGCGCAATAGTTGTCCATGGGACATAGTCAGATTCCAGCTCCTATTTTTACAGAGACCTTTTACAAAATGAAAGCAGAAACTTGATTGGTTGCTAAAGTCAACTGCTTGATTATCCCATATTATTGATTAATCTGCCAAATGACTGTAGAAGTGATCCTCGCTTTATTGAAATTCAGCGAAGACACGTGGGGTGCATCTGTTAACAAGGTATGGATTTATTCTAGTAACCAGCACATCTGTGAATTTACATCTGGGCTTTGTCTACATGCTATAACACAGAATCACTGTAGGACGTATAAGGCCTCGTCCACGTTTCCGTGTCAGTGACACATCCGTGAAAAAAAGCGTACGTGTTTCATCCGTGAAGCTGTCCGTGAAGGATCTGTGGTTGGTCCATGTGTTCGTTTTTAGCATCCGAGTGGCATCCGTATTTCACTGACGTTGCTCAGCTGAAAATTGATTTGCAAAGAATCTCCTATTAGTCATCAGTGAAAAACGGACACATCACGGACACAACACGGATGTGTGTCAGTGATTTTCACAGACCCATAGACTTCAATGGGCGTGCTTGGTCCGCATCACGGATCAAAGTAGTGCATGTCCCTGTGATTTTTTTTTACTGACCCACGCTCAGTAGAAAAATGCTGAAATGTGAACAGATACATTTAAATCAATGGGTATGTGTGCTGTCCGTGAAAAATGCGGACAGCACACGTTAGTGAAAAACGGAAATGTGGACGAGGCCTAAGGGTATGTAAAAGTAGCAATACTTGTTGGGCTATCTTTGCATCCTGTAAACAGTACTGTCTACATATGGTGTCTAGTTCGGCTGGTATTAGTTAATTTGCATACTATTTTCGCCTGGAGCACCGCCTAAAAAATTAGTTTTCATACATTGATGTGTCTCTTCTATGAGAAACGGTACTTCACTTTTCTGTAGGTCTAACACAGATCAGTGATAAATAATTAAACTTAATTGTGTCTTTGATATTCATTGTGTAAACATACAAATCATCATTTTTAGGTTCCATTCACGCAACCATATTTCTGGGTCCGTATCCGTTCCACAATTTTGCGGAATCGGTGTGGACCCATTCATTTCAATGGGGCTGCAAAAGATGCGGACAGCACGCCGTGTGCTGTCTGCATCTGTAGTTACGTTCCACAGCCCCACAAAAAAGATAGAGCATGTCCTATTCTTGTCCGTGTGCGTTCCGCAAGATTACGGCCTTGTGAATGGACCCTAAGTATCAGTAAATGTAAATACTGTTCATCTCACATTTACAATACATTAGCTGCTACATGTGCTTGAAAATAGCCACATACTACAGTATGTATGAAGACTGCACCAGTGAAATACTCATGATGATGTTACCATTCCATTTATCAAAGAGAGTATCTACATGTCCTGACCTGGCATATTCTGTGCTGACAGTGTCGACTTTCTAGGGACATACAACATTAAATTGTAATGCCCAGATTTCAATTTAGCCATACATTTCCAGGTGGAATAAAAGAGGAATTATGCAAGTGGCACAAGAAAAGATGCTCCAGTACATTTATTTCATGAAAAATACCAGTATGCACATTAAAATATGTGTACAAAATGCTGACAGGTCTTCTTTATGACAATGTGCTTACAAAATTAGGCAAATTAAAATGTAAATTATGTTCACATAAAACTGTCAAATGCTGTTTGAGGGCCCCTATTCGCAAATTCAGTCTGCATTTTTCTTGTTCACTGAAAAATACCCATTAAAATCACATACGCTGTATTTGAACAATGTTTTTTTTTTATTTCTTTTTAACATGTCAGCATCCCATACATGCAAATAAAGTTTATGCAAACCTGTTGCCATACATAGGAAATTTCCAAGTAGATTTGTGTTAGAATAGCAGAGTTTTCATTTATTTTATTTTTTATTTTTGACTGTCAATTATTTTAAGAGGAAAACGTGAGGCTTGGCACAACTGAATGACAGCGGGGCAAATCCATGTACAGATCCGCAATGGTGCAAACTGCAAACCCACTTAACATTCAGGGCACACTTCCGATTACATAATCCATACAATGACATTTCTGGAGCATCTTTTTTTAATAACTGTATGCTATGACATTCCTCTATTATTCCTGGTAAAAGTTTATGAATAAAGGTATATCTGGGTGTTACCAGCTGGGGGTGTGTCCTATAAAAGTCTGACACTGGCAGCACTGATTGGACAATGTCACACTGTGCAGGGAGACACCATCAACTGGTAACACCCAGTTGGACCTTTAGGCTAGGGCTACACGGCGACACATAGTGCACAACTACACGACAACCGTTGTCACGTGACATTAATGTCACACCAATGTCGCGCGACAATTTTTATAATGGAAGTCTATGGTGTCGCACTGCGACATGCGACATGCTGCAACTGCGACGCGACAGTTGCAGAAAAATCCATCCAAGATGGATTTTTTGCAACTGTCGTGTCACAATCGCAGCGTGACGCATGTCGCAGTGCGACACCATAGACTTCCATTATAAAAATTGTCACGCAACTTTGGTGCGACAAGAAGTTACGCGACAACTGTCGTCGTGTAGCCCTAGACTTAAATATAAACTTCTAATAGAGGAATAATAGAGGAATAGTGTCGTAAGAATAAATGCTCCAGAATTTCATGTGTATTGCAATTATTTACAGACACAGACATGTCCATAGTGGTGACAGATTCTCTTTAAGAGTACATTAAACTTAATGTAAAATAAATAAATAAAACACACACAGGTAATGCATGCGTTCTTTGGCATGACCAGCTGTTTTTTTTCTTTCTTAAAGAAACAAATATTCCTAAAATACATTTATGACAAACCATGTTGGCACATGTAAACACCATAAGAACATAACAGATAGAACATGAAAAAACAAACAAACAAAAACAAAACCTCACAACAAAATGTGAACAATCTATATAATAATAATAATTAATTAATAATTATAATAATAATTATTATTATTTACACAGTGCATTCACATTTATTTTACATACTGATTGTGCATACATGAAAATCATCCCAGTTGTTACTGGTATCTATCTATCTATCATCAGACATTTGCCATAAAAATGTGCTTGAAACCACAGCAAAATGCTAATGACTGCAGTTTTGGATTCTGAAATGAATGTTTTTTTTTTTTTTTGCAAGAGAATACATTACAAACAAATTACATTTGAATTTTTTGTTTTTACAAAAAAAGACAAACCTTAGCGTTAACAGCCTAAAACAAAGTAAAAAGCCTTTGATAGATCCCATTCAAATCAGTTTTTTTCTTCCCCCTACAGGATAAAAAAAACAAAACATCCCAGAATGCAGCATTTAACTTTTCTATGTGCAATCTCATTAAAACAAAAACCGTTAAAAAAACCCATAAAGCAAAAAACAAATGTTCATTACACAAAGTAAAACAACTGTTAATGGCAAGTAGTAAGTAAAATAAATGAATGAATAAATAAATAAATAAATAGTAGAACAAGATAAAAAAGCTTTATGAAAACAGACTGTATTCGGTGTCCTACATTTACTTATTTTGAACTACAATTACTACTAGTTATTATTTTTGTACAGGATAATTATGGTTTAAGGTTATGTAAGACCCCTTTGTCTGACCTTAGGATGCATGTTATTAATGTGATACATTGGGGGTTGCACAGTGAGCTGATCTGCTGGTTCTTGTGGCACAGACAGCACCACCTCCATATCCTGCCTGCCTAGGTATTGGAGGTGATATAATATTTCTCATAAATGGAAAATAACGCGCTGCCATGAAACACTTGTGCTGTGGTCGTTTACCTCAGATAAAATAATTTGACCCCATAAATATAGCACTTGGAAGGTAAGCACAGGGTCCTTGGGGATCCATAGCACGCTGTTGAACAAATTGTTCATTAAAAGAGATGTAGGTGAAATAGAGAGCTAGTAAAGACTGTTCTATGAAGTCCTGGGAGTTGGTGCAGCTTCTTGACAAGTATTACAAATGAGGGTGGGCGTCATATTGTTAGATGCCCTTGTCTCTGATGTTGTAACAAGTAAATAAATGTTGCTTACCTAACCGTTTCCTTTTAGTAAGAAAAATGAGTGGGAGAGACTTCTTTCCCAATCCTAGCTCCTCAACAAAGACTCTGGAGGAGAGGAGACACTTCACCACCACCAGGACACCAGGTTAATTCAAGATGAAGGATTATCTACAAATTGTTGGTTTTAGGAGCTAGGCTGGTGTTTTTTTGTGTATAGTGAAGACCTTGCTGGATTTATGGATTCTGATCACACCAGCAGCTGACAGGAGATGTTTGTGAGGTTCCTTCTAGCACCAGGACATTTAACAATGAGGACATAAACTAAGAACTCTTTTTTTCCTACATTTTATTGCAGCTGTACTATAAGATTTCCAGAGCACAACATCATGCAAAAGAAACCAGCTCTAAACCTGCCAGATGGAGCTCCTGTGAAAAGAAAAGTCTTTCCATGAAACCAATCTTCTCCTCCAATGTGCCACAGCTTTTTTTTCTTCATTTGCTTGAGGTCTTTTAACACTTAAAAAGTCCTGAATAATTCCAAGTTTTTCTTTGGAGGCGCTGAAGAAAGATTCTGACTCTAACGTGTCGTTATCAGATTGATGGGCCGGGTTTGATTGAAGCTTCTTTGTCATGCAAATGTCACAGGGCATGATGGATGGCTTCAGATATCTGACAAGCTTCAGGAGGTCTTCCTCTATTGGTCCCCTGAGGATCACGTGTCCTCTCTGTGAGAGACAGAGGGTTTGAAGCCTTGGAAATCCATGGCTGGAAGTTTACAGCTTTGACATACTACCTAAAGGTTGTAGGGCAAGGAGGATTCCCCCCGAAAACAGGTTGACCCTCCTCCATCCCTGGCAGATGGACAATACCAGAATGGGCTCCTTTCTGGACTATGCGATTTGTAATCGTGGCACCAGTGCCTACTCACCCAGAGGATACCACCATTTAGACCAAGGGGCACCATCCTTTCCAGCATGCCCCAGCACCAGTGACATTTATAACGGTGACGGGCGGTTTGTAGTCGGGGGAGCTGGTGCCTTCTCCAGCCAGATCCAGCAGCAGCAACAGCAGCAGCAGAACCACGGCTACCATCATCATCATCACCACCCTTCGGGAGCCAGCCTGGCATATGCCAGCTCCATCCCCAGCTACACTTCACAGACTTGCAGCCAGGGTTATGGGCACCAAGTCTATGTTAGCCAAGAAGCAGAAGGAGCATATTATCAGCAGCAGCAGCCTTATTCCCCCAACACTGGTTCTTTGTCGGATGGATACTGTGGAGCAGTGCCAGGCCCTGTGCCTTACCATCTACAACCCTCATTCAGCCAAGAGCACCAAGCCTTGTTACAGAGCTACCCCAACCATTCCCCTCGTCTACACGAGGAGAAAGATGTCTCCTGCCAACCTGAGATGCTCTCAGCTAATCCCACTTTTGACTGGATGAAAGTGAAGAGGAATCCACCAAAGACCAGTGAGTACCTCAGCATTGAGTTCTATAGGCCTCAAGTTCACAGGGTATTTGTAAGTGTGGGCGCAGATCATTAGTCTCTCATCCATCTTATGTGAAGGCTCAGATCAGTGCCCACCATACTGTTACCTACACCATGGCACCCCAGTGAGGTAGTCCACCATGTCCCTCATTTAATACCTGTTTAATGTGTTCAGACCTTTTGTGCAAGGGAAATAAGATTAATGGATGGAGTAGGCAGAAGACGAAGGCTGCTAATAGTAGAGGATCCCCTGATGGCAGGTTTCTAGACAAGCCATTGACTTCCAGACTTCTGTAAATCTTAGTAAATACATTTAATGATGTGCTGGTACTGGTGCACTGGTACTACCCATCGTAAGAAAATACAGCACACAACTTGTATTTGTTTATATGATCATAATTATGAAAATGGTGAATAATAACAATAAGTTATATAATAATATAAAATAATAACAAGTTATATAGTAATATAATAATAAGAACAATAAGTTATATAATAATAATAATGTAATAATAATAATTTATCAATTTTCCACAGCCAAACCCGCCGATTATGGGTTAAATTCTCAACAGAACAGCATGAGGACCAACTTCACCACCAAGCAGCTGACCGAACTAGAGAAGGAGTTCCACTTTAACAAGTACCTGACCCGGGCCAGACGAGTGGAGATCGCTGCCTCCTTGGAACTAAACGAAACTCAGGTGAAAATCTGGTTTCAGAACCGGAGGATGAAACAGAAGAAAAGGGAGAAGGAAGGAGTCACCTCCTGCATCATTAAGGAGTCATTAAAAGAGAGCAGTGAGACCTCAGACCTCTCCACCTCACCGGACACCTCACCCAACTCCTCCTGAACAAGCGATGGACCTATGTGTTTTTTTCCAGGGAAACGAATTAAAGATGTAAATAGTGTATTTTCTTCCACAAATGCCTTCTTATTTATATAAGGAATACCGTTTACAAACGAATTTCTACCCTCTTCATCCACGGGAGCTGATCAGCTCCTCTCAGGGAAACCCCATGTCTTTAGGGGAGCTGCACTTTCAGGCATCTCCATTGTAGTTAGCTGATTTATAGTTCTATTTATGCATAGAGAAGTAATTGTCATGTCTTCGGTGTCTTTTATGTCTTTTTAAAGCTCATCATTTCCAGTGACTGATGTGATATGATTGTGTCCCTATCTGTTTAGGGGGGCATATAAGGATCCTTTAGGGGTTGCCTAGTTTGCACTATAGTTCAGAGGAATAGTACACGAGTATTGCAGCATCAGTGCCTGTTATTTACATAAACTTACAGTATAACATAGGATTTCCTTGTACAGTATTTGCAAATTCCTTTTTATGTTGCTGCCGTTAATACTAACAAAATGTCTTGAAAAAATGAGCTTTTTTTTGTCCATGTAACAAGACATTTGTCTATTTTTACAGTACAGCTACCCATGTTTATATGGCTTTTCTCTAGTAATAAATCTACCTACCTCACATGAGATACAGTGGTTTATTTGTTTAATGAAATGGTAGATACAATGTATAAGAAGCCTCCCTATTCAGGCTGGAGCCAAGGGATGATGTCACCTTCTACATAGGCTTTATTTCTGTGCATTATCTGAGCTGTATTTAGTCTCTGGTCACTGAACTCAGCTCTTCATCACTGTGCTGACAGTACACCATAGCTGGCTGGAAGGAACTCACATTTAACTTGGCTTATACTGTGGATGCAAAACTCAGCTTCTGTGTCTGTCTGACCCTGAAGACAGAAAAGACCAACAGGACTACAATTTAAAAGTGAAAAGATTTGCAAAGGGCTTATCTCTGGACATGTATTTCTATTCCATGATCCACTCCCTGGAGGCAGGATGGGGATTGGGTGCTCTCAGACATCAAACCCTTTTTTCAATCCTGCCTGATGGAGTGGAAATTGGACTTCCAGGCTGTTTTAATGATGCTTATAATGTAGTGACATCTATGATTTTGTTTTTATAAAATCATTGTGTCTTATACAGTCCACTTTTTGAAGTTCTTGCATAAGGATGTACTTCCCATGTGATAACGAAAGATGCCTGCAAGTTTACATTTATAAAATGAGATTTGGAGGTGGAGGGGGTGGTTATGTGTGCTGCCAGTCCATTAGAAACAATGTCTCAGGTTTACCAATGTGTATACATACATACAAAAATATTGCATTCTGGTTCAATGGCCATATTTATGAAACCCCTGTGGCAACTTTTAGACAAATGCAACTTTGTCAGTAAAACTTTCAGGGGCCTTAGATTCAGATGCAACCTTATTTACTAGTATCAGAAAATAATGCTACTAGGTTTTGTCAGCACAGCATTTAGTAACGGCATCTGAGCTGTTGATGATTGGAGGAGGTATTGGTGACATGGTCCACCACTTTCTAACTGGAACTATTTTGATCACTTTCTGAAGGAGAATGGATAACATTGAAACACAATGGAGAAAATCTATCATAGACTTTTTACTCCAGTCTATGATGTACCTTGCACTCCTAGAGGATGTGCCTAATTTATGACGAGGCGCAGGCCTCATGATAAATTAGGCACATCCTCCGGCAGTCCATGCGCCTAAACAGAAATCTGGTGTAAATAAAGAGAAATGTGATCTCTGTACGCCCCCTTTTTGAAAAGTAGTGAAGGTGGCAAAATTGTCCCAAGTGGAGCTTTAAAAGGTGTCGTGGGGGAAATGAGAAATTTGCCCCAATGGTCCATATTTAGGGCTCATGAACATGAACGTATTTTCTTTCAGTTTTCCATTTATTTTTTTCATTTCAATGGGTCCACAAAAAAATGGAAGGTACTCCGTTTCTGTATGTCCGTATTTCCATTCCGCAAAAAAATAGAACATGTCCTATTATTGTCCACATTACAGACAAGGATAATACTGTTCTATTAGGGGCCTGCTGTTCCGTTCTGCAAAATATGGAATGCACCCGGACGCCATCCGTATTTTTTGCGGATCTGTTTTTTTTGCGGATCGCAATATACATACGGTCATGTGCATGAGCCTTTACTTATGTGAGTTTACCTAACAATGTAGTGCAGTTTGGAGCATCTAGGTTTAAGGAAATTGTCTGCATCTAGCCAAGGGGCGTGGCTTAAATGAAAAGCAACATTTAGCGCTAAAATTATACCACAATTCTGCATTAAAATTCTGCCTCTATCTGGGACTACCAATGGTTTAAAATTAGACAAAAGTGTCTAGCCGTGCACCAAATTCAGCCTGAGCCACCAAGATAAATGTGGTATTGTTATAAAAGTGCCATCTGCCTCAAAGTATCTTGAAAAACTACAACTCCGTTCAAACTCAGCAGTAATTGCAGTGTGGCATTTTAACTGCTTACCAACTAATTTTTTTTCCAAAATTCTGAATTCTCAGATGTGCTGTTTCTTTTTGAGCTGCCATATTTAGGCTTTATGGCCCACATTTACTAAGGTTAGAACATCTATACACTGTTGTAAACTGGGCCAAAATGTTCTAGTTGTCGAGAAATTCTCTGCACCTAGTTCGATAAGGAGACATAGATTATTGGGGAAAAGATTTGTCTTCATGGAAATGCAGTGTGGCCTTATATCACCAAAATTGCACCCCAATTCTGGTGTAAAATTCTGTCTCAAAGTAAGCAACCACACTTATCATCCAGCCTGAGACCCTGTGATAAATTTGGTGCAGGTCTAGACAGACGGTATAACTTTTGGCTTGTAAAATACTCCAGGAAATTCTGACTTTCTTTTACAATTGTTTTTTTGGGATTGCATTTTTGTAGTCGCATGTTTTTTTCAGAATTTTTTTTTCCTGTAAAGAAGACTATTGGCTTTCGACACCAATACAAAAAAATGTTTGTGGGACATTTTACAATTTCCTATTGGCCAGTATGTAGCATACTGCTATTGCAGGGGTTATCAAGACCTATAATGCTCCCCATATGCCCGGGCCCATCACACGAATTGTACTTACCTCACTCCTCAGCACCCGTGTCTCCTCTGATGCTGGCACGACCGCCACTGCATCTTCCCGCCACATGGAAGAAAACATCCAGCATCAGGGGAGGGGCAGCCAATAGCAGGCCACGATGGGAAACTAAGCCAGTTTTCCTGTATACCAGTTTTGATAAATCTCCCTATAGTGGGAACCACCCTAAGGGCTCATGCACACAAACGTACTTTTTTATGCAGAACCATTCAATTTAATGGGTATGCAAAAAAAACGGAAGGTACTCCTTGTGCGTTCAGTTTCCATATGTTCATATTTCCGGTCTGCAAAAAAAAATAGAACATGTCCTATTATTGTTTGCATTACGGACAAGGATAGGACTGTTCTATTAGGGGCCAGATGTTGCGTTCCGCAAAATACAGAATGCACAGTCATATGTATTTTGCCTTTTTTTTTGCAAGAAGGTCTACAGTGACCACATGCCAGTTTTGATGCAGTTTGTAATGCATGTGTGAATCCAGCCTAGTACCAACTATATGTATACACACACATAACGTATATATGTATAAGCTATCAAGCAAGATCCATTTCTCTATAAATGTATGAATACAACCTTTTGTTAGGAATTTTACTGAAAAAGGTGTCCTGACTATGACCTTTCTACGTCCATCATGTTGACCATCTCAGTTTTGTTCAGGTACCTTTAGGATTCAGAGACAACTGACATGTCCTTTCTCTTCTTCAGGCCCACCTTGTTCTCAGTTTACTCTGCCCTGACAGCCTTTATTTTAGCCCAGTTTTCCATGGACTACTTCAATATTTACACAAGTTGATGACTTGTCCCAGGTTCTCCTCACAGCAGTCCTGTCCTGCAGGCTCCTTCCCTAAGGCCTAAGTTCATCTAAAGTTCAGCTGGAAATCAAAGCAACAGAGGCTATGCTGGATGTCCCAGGACAGGCCTTGGATGGACAGCAATTTAAGGTCATGTTAAGGTCTTCTAGCTCCTTCTAAATCTCAAGTGACCATGCTCTCACTACTGTACAGTTATACTGTATTTTCTTTGTAGATAGTTGCCTTGCTGCTTCTAGACAAGCTCAGAAATTCCAAGTATTTATTGAACAGTTTTTATCCAATTTATCGTCACTTACAGAAGAACATATGTGCGTGGGGGAAAACAGAAGTATACACTGCCTTTCAAATGTAGAATCACTCAGAAAATGTTTGTGAAAATTTGTACTTTTATTAATCCAAAATGTGCAAAATTAATAGAAAATATAATCAAAGCTATGTCAAGGCTAGAAATAATGATTACGTCTTGGCAAGGCAATGATCAGGAAGTACTGGTTATTCTAGATCATTGCCTGCTCATGTGAGCTGCACTTATCCCCTTCTTTCCAGGTTGAATGCTTGTTACCATGATCGCTAGTTCCGAAACAGCTTAATTTTTTGTCAGTAGCACATAGACGTTTACACAGGGCGTTGTACTGCCGACAAGTCATCATTTTATATGGCACATAAACATTTTGCTCATTTATCAGTTGATTAACTGCACATTTGCACAGGTTTACTAATTCATGTTCCCCACAATAGGCTCAATCCTTGGCTTCTGTAACAAGGCCTTATGGCAGGGTACTGCAAAATTAAGTGATTGCCTTCCTTTTACATGTTCAAATTTCCCACTTTATCAGCAGCAAAACACACTCTATTCTATTTCCTCCCCCATGTTTGACAGATGACATTAAAGGGGTTGTTCAGGTTCAGATCTGAACCCGGACATACCCATATTTTCACCCTTCCGGCCCCTCTGGTATTAGCTTCGGAGCATGTCATGCTCCGATGCGCTTCCTTGCCCTGCGCTGAATTCCACAGGGCAAGGGCTCTTTTATTTACAATAACACACTGCCGGACGGAGGCTTCTGCCCAGCAGTGTGTTCGGTGACGTCACCGGCTGTGATGGGACAGCTTTAGCGCTGCCCTAGCATTTTTACAGGCTAGGGCAGTGGTAAAGCCCACCCATCAGTGCCAGTGATGTCACTGGGCTCACTGCTGGGGAGAAACCTTCACCAGAACTCCTGAAAATGCCTTCGCCCTGCACGATTCAGTCAGGGGGGCTGCCTGGGTGAAAATACGGGTATGTCTGGGTTCAGCTCTGAACCCAGACAACCCCTTTAAGTAGTCCCACAACCTGTTTTGTACCTCCCAAATGTTCTTCTCTGTGATTCAAATATGACACTGTGGGTGTGGACCCACAGTACCACTCAATGGATTTGGCTTGGGGCTACTTCTGAGGGCCTTGTATAAGTGGCCCCCTGTTATTCACCCTTTTACTCTTATAAGGGGATTTGTGCTTTATTGCAGGGTTGCCACCAGGCTGCTCCATGGAGTAGTCTCCATTCAGCCAGGCGGACCAAGTGACACCAATGGATACAGGAAGAGACTTGGTCAGAGGGCAAGCCGATGTCAGGACATGAGGGTTTGTGCAATATGGTAAAACAGGCAATAGGTCAGGACAAGTGGCAAATGATGGAATGGTTGACAGGCAGACACGTAACGTCAGACTACACTGTAGCAGAACACCCTCGCAAGAACTAGGCAAGCTAGGAACCTTATTGCTGAGGCACATTCCCATAGAGGAAAATGCCTTGTATACTCTGGGGATCACTATCATAAGATTGGCTGAGATTAACCTGTGCACTTGCTGGTCCTTTAAGCACGCTATGGGAGCACAAAAGCAAGAGCAGGAAGAAAGAGGTAAGTGACTCCAAACAGCATGGATCACAGCACAGCGAGGAGGGTAAGTACTCCAAAGATGCCAGAAGACGCAGACTGCTAACATTCCAGACACATCAAATATATATTTGCCTAGCCATAAAAATATCCCCAATCATTCTCCATCCAATGTCTTTGTTGGCCCATTTTTGTATTTCTCCAATCTCAGCTCTTTTTTTTTTTTTAATCTGTCAAGGAGGCACACAAGAATACAACTGAGTAAAATGGCTATACACTTTCTACAATATTCCTTCCAAGACTCTGTTCACACTTGCCTTATGTCTTCACTTTTTCTTAGGGATACTTGCCAGATAAGATAGATCCCAACAGATCCTTAGTATAGCCCGGCATACTATGCTTATCAGCTTTTCGGGGACAATTAAAAAATTATGGACTGGAACCTAACTGAAGGTGTGAATATAGCCTTAGATCTGTTTTACAATGGCTTTTCAATGCACAAAACCTTCATTTAAATGTACATAAAAATGTAACAAAAAAGACGCTATTGTGGTTTTAGAAAAGGAGTGAATCACATGTCATTTTGTGGCCTGCGTGTGACGTCAGTTGCCACTGGGCCCGAGTCCTGATAGGTGCGGACTCACAGAGCCCGTTTACATTAATGTAATCAAGAGGCTGTGTAGTAAAGTCCCCCATAAAAAGTTAGTCTATTGTCGGCTAAACCCACCATTTTCAGTAAAGCTGCCAATATAATGTGCATGGGGAGCTCTTGACAGATGATGTCTGGAGAGAGAAAGATTGGGTGTGTTGAATTTCAATGCCCGATTCTTTTGTTCTCTTAGGAGATAAGGGAAGAGTTGTAGAAATGAAAGCTTTGTTTATCAGTCCCCTTTTTATTGATAAAGTCCTAATTTTGGCTAGAAAACTGGCATCAAAAAGTGTAAATTGGGCCAAACGCTGTATTAACCATTTGCCTGTGACTACATCCCGCTAGATCCTTTACAATAAGTCTATGGCAGAAGAGAAGCAATTACTGGAGCATGAATTCAGCTTTTATTGTTTGTTGTTCATGACCACTTTGCCCCTTCTTATCAGTTGTGAACTAGCAAGACACAAGAGCTTGCCTATTGAGTCCAGAGGTTATCAGTGGGTAAATATCCAGACTGTGGAGACATGATGGATTGAGAGCAGATAGGTTATCATAAATGGACAAACTGGAAGATCTACTTTACCTGAATGTACACAGGTAAATGGGCAATTGTAAACTAATAATCCCTGAAATAGGATATAGCAATCACTGCTCTGCCATAGTGCAAACTTTTTTATTTGTGCTGTGTAGATTATCACATGCAAGTGATGGTGCTTCCCAATTATTATTAGATAAGTAGTGGACAGATACAACCTCTCAATATCAGCAGTTTAGACTCAGTCCTTTAGGATATGGTCACACGGTATTCAATTATCTCATTACAGATTGCTCTTTCACTATTCAGTGCTACTGGTCACGTGACAACCCGCAAAACCGAGCTGCCATTAACAATTGACTGCTGTAATGAGTTAGATGAATACACCGGTTCAAATGGCACAGCAGCCCCGTCTTCTGCGGCTGTAGCCTAAAGGTACCCATACACCCTCAATAGCTGTCAGCTGATGACTCCTGAAACCCCTCCCCCACACAAAAGAATTGGGCGATGAAATTCAACATGCCCGATCCTTCTTTCCTGGTAGACAATATACGTTCAGTCGACAATAAGTTTACGTCTTTCCATGCAGTTTTTATAGTTTGGAACTGATATACACACAATAGGCCTTATTAAGATGGGTGTATTGTAACTAGGTGCTGACTATTTGTCAAAACATGGCACCTATAAAGGCGGATGAGAGTTGGCAGTCCTATTATCTAATGTGTATGTGGGAGGGCTGGCTCTTCCCTTTCCGTAGATGCCAGGGGAAAGAAGGATTGGGCATATTGGATTTTAACATGCCCAAGCCTATGTTTTCACGTGCAATATGATGCTGACAGACAAGTCTGGCAGCTGTTAGTCCCCTTTCCCCATGGAAAGCATATGCATATATATTGGGGGGGGGGGGGGGTCAAAACTAATGCTGAACATTAGCAGCTATCTAAAGTGTATGGCTGAAGAACCAGACACAATTGCATTGGCATATTTGGTGCTGTGTTACATACTTGAAATTAAATGGGTTATCCAGGACGAGTGGGGAGCAGGAGCAACGTGCATGCTTGTTTTCTCGTGACACATTGTACAACATGACAGTGGTAAATTTAAGTCAATACATTTCAAATTTATTTATAAAACAAAATCCAAAATTTACCTAAAATTTAGAAAAATTCTCAATTGTCCAAATTTCAATTTCTCTGCTTTTAAGACAGATAGTGATACCTCATAAAATAGTTATTACTTTACATTTCCCATATGTCTACTTTATGTTGCTATCATTTTGTAAATGTTATTTTATCTTTTTAGGATGTTAGATGGAGTACAATTTTAGATGCAATTTTCAAAATGTATTTTTTTTCCTCAAAACCCGCCGTTTAAAGGACCAGTTCAGTAATGAAGTCACTTTGTGGGGCTTACATAATAGAAACCACCCATAAATGACCCCCATTTAGAAACTACACCCCTCAGGTTATTCAAATATGATTTTACAAACTTTGTTAACCCTTTAGGTGTTCTATAAGAATTAAAGGAAAACAGAGGAGAAATTTCAACATTTAAGTTCTTTTTTGCAGGTTTCCATTTTTATCCATTTTTTTCCTGTAAGGCAGAAAGGGTTAATCCCTCCATGCAGCTTGAAAAAGTGTAAATTAAAAGGAGAGCCCCATATATTCCTCCAGAGAAGAGGCTTCGTAAATATGCATGCAGTGGAGTAAACTGGTGTATATACATTGAGGGTGGATCTATCAAAACTGGTGTATAGGAAAACTGGCTTAGTTGCCAATAGCAACCAATCAAATTGATCCAAAGGAGCACTGAAAAATGACAGGTGGAATCCGATTGGTTGCTATGGGCAACTAAGCCACTTTTCCTTTGCACCAATTTTGATAAATCTACCCCTGAGTTTTTGCAAGACAACTTTGTTGGCAGATTATCTAACTTGAGAACGAAGGGATCAGGCATGATGAAATCCAATAAGGTCAAAAACCTCTCTTCCATGACATCTGCCACTTGAGGAAAGTAGGGACACTGTCATAACATACACTTCAGATTGTGGCTGGTCCTGTTTAAATGTATAGGTTTGACTGACATTCGTCTAATGTGCATTGCCACCTCTAGGCTAGATTCACATGTTCAGGCATTATGTTTTGTGTAATATGATAAAATAGTAGTGAACATATGCCGAGACATCTCCACCTATGTGCCAATACCCACATACATTATAAACATTAAGGGTACAACCACATGGTCAAGTTTTGGAAGCCAAAACCAGGTGTGAATTAAAAAAAGAGGATAAGTTGTATTTGCCCTTTACGCTTTCTCTCCTTTTATAATCCGCTCCTGATTTTGACTTTCAAAACTGCATGCAGAAACCTGACCGTGTGGCTGTGCCCTAAGACTAAGCTCAGCCAGACTCATGGACTTCAGCAGAACTGGCTGTCTATCTATTGCGTATTACATATGCAGCCAACCTTTGCTTTCCAAATTCAGGAAAAAAAGGATTAGGTATCTTGCATTTCAACATGTCCAGTCCTTTGTGTGTCAGTGGGTGGTTTATTCTCTTTCGATTAAAAAAACATGCACCCTCTATCAAACCGAGGATGCCTGTGTATGGAGGGTTAGGAGAAATAGCTGTCAGCCAAACGGGTGTTTACCACAGTAATTAAAATGGTTGTCTCATCTCAAACATTGGTGGCATATTGCTAGGATATGCCACCAATCTCAGATAAGTGCAGAATGGGCTCCAGAAAGTGTGCCCAAAGTGAAGTAGAGCACATAGGCTTGTTCAGTCCATTAACGTCTATAAAAGTTCCGAAAATAGTCAAGCAAGAGCGCTCAGCTATTTTCTTAAGTCCCATAAAAGTGAAGGGAGATCACACCACACATGTACCGCCACCTCTCCATTCACTGCTATGGAACTGCTGGAAATAGCCGAGCCACAACTCAGCTATTTTCAAAACTCCCAAAGCAGTGAATGGAGGGTGGCCATGCTTGCACTTTGTGTTCTGCTCCACTTTGAGTTTTTGGAGATAGACTGGGTCCCAGAGATCCAAAAGAAGCTGATTAGCTGGCTCAGAGATTTCCAGCAGTCCCAAAGCGGTGAACGGAGAGGTGGCCGTCAAGGGCGGACTGGGAACTTAAAGTGGCCCTGGAAAAAATACTAAAAGTGGCCCCGTTTTGTAGTCTGGTCCAAACTGATGGAAGGCAGGGCCAGTAATACCATATTGTGGCACATTATACCGCCCCAACAGAGCCAAATATCACAGTCCATCACAAAATACTTCCCCAAAAACTTCCACTGGACGGCCGTGAGGAGGGCCTAGGCGCCCCTCTGGGCATCGGCCCACCGGGAAATTTCCCTGTAAGGTCTATGGCCAATCCGCCCCTGGTGGCCGTGCATGCATGCTGTGCTCTCTATTCACTTCGAAAAATAGCTGAGCGCTCTATAGAAGTGAATGGAGGGCATGAGTGCAAGCACTTGGCGCTCTTTTTAACTTTAGAGGGCCCATTGGAGGCAGGAGCAGGTCCTAGTGGTGAGACCTGCACCTATCTAACATTGGTGGCATATCCTAACATGTGAATGAGTCCACATCCATTCCGCAATATTGCCGGGCGGCACTCGTAGTATTGTGGGTCCGCATTATTGCAGACCCGCAATAATACAACTGTATGAATGGGGCCTTAAGGACATATTTCTAAACTTTACAGTAATGTAACACAAAAAAATGTATACAACGTGAAATACTTTCTCTACATACAGTTGTACTGATTAATTGACTACACTTTTAAAAAACAGTGTATGCAAAAGTACACTGACCATAGCAGTCAAACATATGCCAATAAGACACTCTTTTGGCATACATGTGGTGCGCATAGTAGATGTAGAGAGAACTTTCTGGAGTGTTTTGAACCTAGCCAAATATTCATGTATCCCTATTCTGTTCAAACCACCATTTTGCATTCTCATGATCACACACTGTGACATTTTGGCACAGAATTTTTAAATCTAATTTTAGTCTAAGGGATGTTGAATTTTTTAAGACCTTCTATCTATCTTCTAATTTTTTCTAGACTACTATCCTGGTTACTGTCTTCATCACTTTGATTCTTGCTCTTATCTTGGTTCCATACTTTGGGCAGATTATCTCCTGGTACTATGAAACGCTGTGAAACTCTCTCATAGATTCATCTGTCCCAGTTCCACTACTACTGACCTGTCCAACATCATCCATATTATTTGTACTGGTACTGAGCCTTATCTAGACTTCTCTGCTTTGATTGTCTCTGTAATGGTTCACCCTTAGATCATATTCTGTCTAAACTTGTCTACTCTTGAACCAGCTGAGTGTGAACTTAGGGCATCAACATGTGGGAGGCACATAGTGCAGATTAGTCACCCTTGGAGAAATCCTGGTAGAAGAAATACCATTCATTTACAAAACAGTTATTCTATGTCTACACTTATGATGTCACCGTTTTCCACCTAGGCTTCAAAATCTATCTGTTGTCTCAGACATACATCTAAGTAGTGAAAGGATATGGTTGGTAAGTTAACCATTCACAACAAATGAAAATATTTTTTGCAGGCTAATTTATTCCAGATCAACGTAAAATGCTTTTATCATTGAGAAACACCGACTTGTAATCATATAAAATGCATTTATAAAAAATTCTAGTAGACAAAAAAAAATTATAAGTAAATTTCTGTGACACTGGAGAGAATGTTGTTTTGAGCATTGTGACCATGCCCACCTAATAAAAGGGCATCCATCAGAAGATTTGTACCTGGCTGATATATTACATATGAGACATCTGTGTGGGTCCCATGTTCATATGTACCCACACTGCTGAGAAAAATAATGTTTTAACACATGCAAATGAGCCACGAGGAGCAACGGGGGCATTGCTATTACTCCTAGAGGCTCTGCTCTTTCCACGACTGCCGCACCCTCTGCACTTTGATTGACAGGACCAGACAGTGTAAACGTCATCACACCTGCCCCTGTCAATTATAGTGGAGAGAGCGCAGCAGGTGCACAGAGAACAGAACCTCTAAGTGTAACGGCAACTCCCCCGTTGCTCCTAGAGGCTCATTTGCATACATTAAAACTTCATTTTTCTCAGCAATGCAGGTACATATGAACATGGGACCAACACAGATACTTTCAGCTGCCAAGTGCACATGGAACTTTTCAGCCAGTTTCATACAAAGAATTTGGTGACAGACGCCTTTTAAGGAAACATCAACCTCAAATATATCTGATTCTCTGTATCTTTGTGATATGCAAAACAATTATAGTATTACTATTGGCATTTATCTTTGTTTTTATAAGATTTGATTCAATTCAAAAAATCTATACCACTAATTTTAGTGCACCACTACACCACATCGCTTTCTTGATACCAAAGGTTTCTTTTATCTTGCATGAGTGCCCCAGTAGCAGTATCGCTCTTGAGAAGATGAATTGCCACTCCTTATGGCTTCTGTTCATCACACCTTCAAGGCTGAGCACTCACCCTCACTTTGCAATGTTTTATTGGGTGGACTTATTGTCATAAAGGTTAACACCAAGTCCTTGAAATGTAACAGTCTTTCTTAACCACAGATAACATGACCTGAGTGCCAATAGAAAGCTTATCAGTCTGATAGGGACCGACATAGGTTGACATAAAAGGGTCAAGTGTTGGTAGTCTGGAAGATCACTTGAATGTGTTCAAAGTAGAGATTATGTAAGCATCTACCTATAATATTATTATCTACAAGATGATTGCAGAAAAACGGCAAAACCCTAATTTATTGTGCTAAACCTTCAGATGATACTTTAATATAATAATGTGACAACATTGATCAATTGCATGTTGAATGATTTTCTCAGTACAACAAAAGCAAAAATAAATTGATAGCACATATACTCATGAACGAAAAGACCCAGCATCCAATACGGATAAAGCTTTTTAGGATTTATTATCACCAGATCCAATTCAAGAAATAATGGACTTCTAATGCAATTTGGGATTTATGTAGGCCTTAGACATAGCTAGTTGGAACAAGGGTCATCGGACATGTACCTGGTGCTGTGATATGCAAGTTTCAAAGCAATTTCAATAGAAAAATCTTTGATATACAACAAAATCTTAATTATACTATAACACATGTGACATGCTTAATTACATGTTCTGCTTGTCAACTTCAATACATAGGATGCACTACAAACAGAATTAAGATACCTTGTACAAAGCATTCATTTGACGTCTCGGCTGCCTCCCTCCGTTTTGCATCCACAGTGTAAACAATGGGGATACCACATAATTTACATAGTTACACAGGTTGAAAAAGGACACACGTCCATTGAGCTCAACCTTTTCCAGACCATTTGCACAATTTATAACCCTGAATTCCGTTTGCTAATATGTAAGCATCTAGCCCTTTTTTAAATGCTGACATTATCTGCCGTTACTACCTCAAGGGGTAGGGCATTCCACAGTCGGACCACTCGAACTGTAAAGAATCCTTACCTGTATTGATGTCTGAATTGTCTTTCCTCCACGTCCCAAGAATGCCCCCTGGTCCTTTGTAAGGTCTTTGGAGTGAATAACTCATGTCTTTGTGTTGACCAAACAAGTATTTATACATTTAAATGAGATCACCACTAGGCGTGAACAAGCCCAATTTTATTAGCCTTTCATTATAAGAGAGACCTTCCATCCCATTTAATAATCTGGTTGCCTGTCTCTGAACCCTTTCTAGCTCTTCTACATCATTTATAGTATATGGAGCCCAAAACGGAATCCCATATTCAAGATGTGGACCTATGTAGAATTTATAAAGGGGTAATGTTACGTTGGGATCACAAGGGTTTTATCTCTCTTTTCAAACACCCAAAAATTGTATTTGCTTTTACAGCTGCTGCTTGACTTTGAGTATTGCTTCTTAGCTTACTTTTAAGTACATAGAACAGAATTTGTATATGCAACGTTAAGAGGCAGAAACTATAGATGTAAGATCTTAAACATCTGATATAATGTCTCAATTGGTGACTGACCGTTTACCAACCTGTTCCCCAGCTTTAGCTATCTTAGGTATATGTATTTCAGACTTGTCTCATCATTATATGAGGATTTGGACACATTCCCTGACCACCACTTACAAAGTAAGGGTCCATTCACACGAACGTATATTTGCGGGCCCGCATTACTGTGGACCCGCAAATATACGGGGGCCGCCCGGCGTGTGTTCCGCAGCGCTCGGAACACACGCCGTGCGGCCCCATTGAAAGTGCCTATACTTGTCCGTGCACACAGACAAGTATAGGACATGCTTCAAAAGAGCCGTGGCACGGAGCTAGCTCCGTGTGGCAGCTCCCGGCCCCATAGAGGTGAATGGGGCCGCATCTATTCCCGCAATTTTGCGGATAGATACGGCCCCATTCACACGGTCGTGTGAATGGGGCCTAATAGCTAGGCCCTGAAAATGATCTCATGTACCAGCCATGTTTGAGATTCTGATTGTCCTTATAAACCAATATTTGTAGCACTAACCTACTCCCCAGATTTGTGTGCTAGAGTGACAACTAACTTTTGATGGAAGGATGGACTTTTGCTGAGATAATCCCTGAAGTAACACTGTGACATCTTACTCAGACCACACTTCTCAGCTACCATAACTCATATAAGTTTAGCTTAGCTGGAATATTCTGTGTAATTATTTATGACTATTACTCTCAGGACTACTCATTCTGTTTGCTCTATTGTTACACAACATGTGACCTGACACACAATTATTTCATTGGATGTATGGTTATATAAAATTACGTCTATAGTGTTGCACCAGTATGTATGAGTAAGGGCTACATGAAGCTGAAAACACATTTTCTGTATTGGATTTTAACTGGTGACAATAAAGCCTAAGAAGTTTTAATCATATTAGATACTGGATATTTTGTTCATGAGATACCTGCTATGGCCATACTGTATGACATTATGCAGTATGTGTACTCACATCCAACATAATACCTGACAACCTGCATGCTGCCAATCAAATGAAATTGTTAAAATGGCCTTAATTAATGTGTATTGATGCCAATCTATTTTTCAATCAATATAAATATTCATTGTGATTGTAGCATCATGCTATTGTGTGAGTGCTGATTACAAATTGTGTCCTGAAGATCAGATGAAAGAAACCCACTAGTTGCAGCTTAAAGGGGTTTTCCATTAATAAGGCGAGATTGGACTAGGCACTGAGCACCAGGTGGCCGGGAAACATTGGAGCAGGCCGGCGCTTTGCTGTTTTAGTAGCTCCCATTGCAGTGCATTGCGCAACAAGCCGAGTTAGGGAAACAACATCACTTACTGTGCTACTATGCTCCTCTTGCTCCCATGCACTTCAGCGAGAGCTAGTCAGTCAGTAGAGCTCTGCTGTTTCTGGCCACCTGGTGGTTGGCGCTTAGTCTCAACTTGTCTTAGTAATGACGAGATGGGACAAGCCAATTAATGGAGAAAAGCTTGCTTATGCTTGGCCACTGAAATAGAGAGAAATTGCAGAAACCTATGAGGGCTCTCTCTTTAATTGTGTCAGTACTGATGTCCAGTCTACCTTAAAGTCCAGGATCTTTTTACAGATTTCTGAAGTAGCTCTGATGCCGGAATTACAGAGCTCTGGAGCTGGTTACTGTAGAGAAGTGAATAGGAGCAATGTTGCACTAACTTTGTGTCGGTCTCCCACTGATCAGATATTGATAGCCTATCCTGAGGACAGACCATCAATATAAAAATCCTGGACAACCCCTGTAAGGTTGTTGTGGGGATATGGCTTATATGTCTAACAGGTCATATACTGTAAGTACAGCATAAAGGTCGATTTACACTGCCCCATATTCGGGTACATTATTTGTTCCTGCGAATGCTCGTGCCTGGTTAAAAGTGCCGCCGATCAACAAATGAACAAGCAGAACACTTGTGCAGGCACACAATTATCATTCCTGGGCAGCAGATCTTGCTGCTTAAACAATGATCTGCTGCCCAGAAACAATGATTCTGTATGGGGAGGAGGGATCGCAATAGTGAATGAGCAGCCGACTGTCAGGAAGAAACAGTTCCTTCCCTTTGGTCAAATACATAGTAACATAGTTTTTTAAGGCTAAAAAAAAAACATCTGTCCATCCAGTTCGGCCTGTTATCCTGCAAGTTAATCCAGAGGAAGGCAAAAAAAACAACCCATGAGGTAGAAGCCAATTTTCCTCATTTTAGGGGAAAAAATTCCTTGCTGACTACAATCAGGCAATCAGAATAAGGGCTCATTCATGGATGCCGGCCTGGGTGCGTTCTGCATTTTGTGGACTGCACATGGCCGGCACTATGATAGAAAATCCACACTACAAATACCAGCTGGTGACTGGCTCTTGCAGCCTTATTTCTACTCCCCTACTGTGTCAAGATGGCCGGACCATTGCACAAATCAAGCACTTGTTACCTTTTGTCACTCCTATCTCCTCATAGATTGTAAGCTCTTGTGAGCAGGGCCCTCATTTCTCTTGTTTTAATTGTTGACTTGTCTGTTGCTATGTTATTTATGACTCTATTTGTACATGAACCCCCTGATTGTAAAGTGCTACAGAATATGTTGGTGCTATATAAATAAAATTATTATTATTATAAAAATCGTTTGCAAGTCAGTACCTACTGCAGAAGATTATCTGCTATTTATTCTCCTTTCTTGCTGCTCATTACAGTTAAGCTCCAGTGCCTACAGTGCCTCTGCGGTACCCTGGGACATCTCCTGCCTCATTATTGGCCAAGCTGCTGCTCTCCCTCCCCCACAGTTCGGCCTCCTCAGACTGGCTGCACACAGGCTATCACAGGCTCTGCAGGAATTCAGTGCATGGAGAGCTAGTTTCTGGAGCAGGACGATTAGATTTATTTAAAAAAGTTATCCCACCAGTAACAAAAAAATAAAAATATGATGTAAAATGCACACCAATATTTGAACTATACCAATAAAAAAGGACATTTTCCAGTCATTTTCACTTAATTTCTCTTTTTTTTTACTCACATACCGGGAGGACTTGTCTCATCCCTTTCTGTGGGTGGGTGGGTAGCAGCAGAAGCGCATTGCAATCAGCTTTTGTTAAATCCTTCCTCCCCTGCATAAAAACATTCCCTTACACAAAACCCCAGCAATTACACTAATACACAGCACTATGATATGCAATGCAATTTCCTTCTGCACTGCCTAGAAAGAAATATATAAAATATACATTTCTAAAAATTTAGCAATAGTGATGAATGAGTGAAAGGTGTCTGGGCTGCTTTACCTGCTGCACCATGAGATCACTATGCAGGCACTAAGAGCAGGGAAGCTACTGAGCACGTTAGTCCACCACTGAATGCAAGAGAAGGTGGACCAGAATTTTGGCCACAGGAGAAACAACAAGAGGAAAATGTAATGTGAACTTAAAATATATTTTTACAAGTACTACAATAACACGTAATTGAAATGCCCTAATCATGGCATTGTAATTCTTTGAGTGATAAGCAATATAATTAATTTATATATCATTTATGCTGCTTCCATACTTTGCAGCACTATATAGAGATTGCCTTCACTCACCTGTCTATATTGGGGCTCACAATCTAAATTCGGAATTAATATATCAATATGTTTTTGGAGTGTGGGGAGGAACCAGACACGCATACACAAGTAGAACATCCATGTTGCACTTGGTTGGGTTGGAACCTGAGTACAGATTACCAAACCACATGAAAAATGATTATTATCAGGCAAATACACTTCACAGATTGAAGTAAAAGAGCTTCAGTTAGGGAGAGCCAGTAGGGTTTCTTTAAGGTGGCCATTTTATATGTCCATTGTTATAGTCATACCCGACACTGCCTGTTTTCCCCTAATGACCTGTGAATTGCAAGGGCTTCTCCAATTTTGAATTGTCTTAGTATAGCCACGTAAGCTTTGTCTTCCAAATTACTCCCTGAATCTCTAATTTTCCCTACATTGTAGTAAACTGAATTTGCATTTATTTGCATAGTCATACTGTATATTCACTTGTTATTCTCCATCTTCTACTTACTCAACCAGTTATGGAACTATTTATGCTACTGTGTTTCTTCGAAAATAAGACAGGGTCTTATATTATTTTTTTTCCGAAAAAAGGGCTAGGGCTTATTTTCGGGGTAGGGCTTATTTGGTGGTGTAGTGTCAGTGGGTGTTACTGGCACGCTCTCTCTCTCTCACACATTCTCTCTGAGGCAATTGCACTGTGCCCTATCTCTCTATCTCCTCTCTGCACTTGGGAGGCAGACTCGGGAGGCAGGACTCTGGAGCCACTCTGGCAGTGGTACCGTGCTCTCTCTATGGTATCTCCTCTCGGGAGGCAGGACACGGGAGACAGTAGACGCGTCTCATGATTGGGTGAGTGGATTCTGCTGTGCCTGCTACTGTCCTGGGCACAGTGTAAGGCTAAGTATTCCAATTCTCCTTGTCCGTGACGTCAGTAACGTCATGCGACATAACCTAGCGCTAGAGGCGCTCACTGTATCTAGGCCTTATATTTGGACTAGGGCTTATATTTTAAGTCTACTTCAAAAACCCTGGAAAATAGTGCTAGGGCTTATTTTAGGGTAGGGCTTATTTTTGGAGAAACAGGGTATTTATCTATACAGTTCTACATCTATTCATTTGTTCATTCATCCATCTATAAATATAATTAAGAGATGATTAGGGAAAAAAAGGTAATAGAAACAACACAATAAAAAATGTACAAAATCGTTACATATAAAAAGGATATAGTTAAAACCTGCCACAGATAAAGGAGTGTGTGTGGACTGACGGAGCCTAAGGCAACAATTTGGGCCTCTGAATGTGACAAGCAAACAAACCTGCACAATGATGTCTATAATAGGAAATTCTATAAAAACATAACGCCAGCCTAGAGGAAAATACCGACATAAAGATTTAAGATGTGGGTCAAAATCACTTGCTAATAAATTTTATTGGTAAGTTTATGATAATATTAATTCAATGTTTGCCAGCGTTTATCACATGCATGAGTACGGCTTATGGTACTATATTAACAAAGGCAACGTACATACATAATGTATTGTCAAATGCAATCTGCAACGCTCTTCTGTGCAACAAGCTTCAGGTTGGATGTTCACAATGCACAAGGGAAAAGTGTAGGAATTGACCATAGCAAAGGAGCCAGATCTCTGCTGATCATCTGATGCTGGGATGTGTTTTCAGCTCATGCTGCCCTAGGTACTGAGGTTGAATATGCCCCTATGTTTTGCTGGTGTAATAATAACGTGGTCAGTGTTAACAAAGTAGAAGAATAATGATAGAACTATTGATTAACATTGAACATTAGTGGTGATGCTATAAAAATAATTAAAAATTATTATTGCTGGCACAATTAATAAATGTAATCACCGCTTTCTGCGACCTAGTACACAGCCCGGTCCTGGTGGTCAGTGGTGTGGACTGTGTTCCCCGAAGTTCATTTGCTCTATTGGGAAATGCAGGTCAAACTACAGTATAATATACTGGAATATGTATACTGTATGTAGATTAGCCCTACACTCAAATCAGGGGCGGATTGGCCATAGACCTTACAGGGAAATTTCCCGGTGGGCCGATGCCCAGAAGGCCACCTGGGCCCTCCTCACGGCCGGCCAGTGGAAGTTTTTGGGGATATATTTTGTACTGCTGGCAGTATTTTGTGATGGACTGTGGTATTTGGTTCTGTTGGGGTGGTATAATATACCACAATATGGTATTGCTGGCCCTGCATTCGATCAGTTTGGACCCAACTACAAAATGTGGCCACTTTTAATATTTTTTCCAGGGCCACTTTAAGTTCCCAGTTCGCCCCTGACTCAAATAATAATACATTACTGATTACATATTACCAACATACAGAGACTAAATAATACCACCATACTGGATAATATGACATAATAACATTGGATAGAATCATACATAGCAGAATGTTATGAATGCGCTCCTATTATCAGGGGAGTAGCATTCATGTGCACTTTTGCCCCACCTATCTAAGAGGCGACCTTGATTAAGGTGGTACATATAGGTGTGTGTTCCTCCTCTCATTGGTTGCTGATGCACACAGAGGTAACTAGGAGCAGCACGCTATATGTGCAGGGTCTGCGCTCCTAACCATAGATGCACAACCGCATAGGTAGGTTTGGTGTAGGACCTGCCTGAACTGAGACTCAGTAAACTCAGTAAAGGGTATGATAGTGGGGAATAGTACAGGGTATCAAGGGGACACAGTACAGGTTAGGGAGCAATATGCAGGTTTGGAGGCACAATACCGGATATAAGGAGGCAAAGTACAAGTTAGGAGGCACAATACAGGGTAAAAGGGGCCACAGCACAGTGTATGACTAGGGGAACCATATAAGGTATAAGATGGCACTGTACATGGTATGATAAGGGGGCATAGCACAGAGTAGGTGGCACAGTACTGGGTATGATTGGGGCATAGTACAAGATAGGGAGCACTGTACAGGGTATAAGAGGGAATAGTACAAGTTAGGAGGCACAGTACAGGGTATCAGGTGGCTCAGTACAGGTTATGATAATGCAGCATAGTACAGGATATAAAAGGGCAAAGGACATAGTAGGGAGCAATGTGCAAGTTAAGAGGCACAATACAGGGTATAAGGAGGCATAGTACAGGTTAGGAGGCACAGTACAGGATATAAGTCGGCTCAGTACAGGGAAATACTTTGTTCTGCAGTGGAGAGAAAGGAATTGAACTCCTCTCTTCTCCTCCTCTGCCTTATGTGTGGGCTGCGGAGTATGGACTGTCTTTGAACTTCATTCATAGCTGACACTGTTGCAGCCTATTCCCTGTTCTGGCCACTGGCGCCTCCCCCCCCTCCACCTCCCTGCGGTGAGGGGGAAAAACTGTATAAAAAAAAAATATTTAACAAAATTGCCTCTCGGGCGCCACCTCCTGCTGAGGGCACCGTAGGCACATAGTGTCAAGTGCCAAATTAAAAATATGGCCCTCATCTGAGGTTCATTTCACACTGTGTTATGAAGTGCCCATCTTAAAGGGAACCTGTCATCTCCGAAACACCTCCTGAACTACAGTAAGCGTTGTATAGTGTAAGAGATGCTGAATCCGAATATGTAAGTTTTATCTTCATACTCACTTCCATTCCGACGCTGTGCTCCCACAAACCGGCAGTAAAATGCACTGAGAGGACTCTTCTTTGAGTAGTATCCATTATGTGAGTGCGTACTGGAGTCCAGTGAGTGCATTTTACTGTTGGTTTGTGGGATCACAACATCAGAATGGAAGCGAGTATGAAGATAAAACTTACATATTCGGATTCAGCATCACTTACACTATACAACGCTTACTCTAGTTCAGGGGGTGTTTCGGAGATGACAGGTTCCCTTTAAGTTTCTGTTAGGAAGATTTCCTGATGGAAAACGCAAACAAAGGCATTTAACAGATGCTCTTGAGTGGCATCGGTCACCAATAGGTTAAAAAGCCCATATAACATGCTGTATAAATGTTTTATACTGGATCCTTCTGTATAGAATTGTGCAGTCTGCTGCACTATTCTATACAGAAAAAAATTATCCATGATGGATACCGTCATGACGGAGGTTAAAAGGCCACTCCAGGTCTTAATAGTAAAGGATAGAAGATTGTGGTCAGAAGGTGGAAAGGATAAGTTAATAAAGTTTGAAACTGAGACAGAAGAAAGCTAGATCAAGTATATTGCCCTCTTTGTGCATGGCAGAAAGAGTAAGTTGCGATAGGGTAAGAGGGGAAAGGTTATAGAAAGAAAATGAGAGGCTGATGAGGAGATAGGATCATTGGGTCACCCCATAATGGGTCCCATAACAGAAGTTGGTGATTCAGAAGGTAAGAAGTGAAGAAGCCAGGCAGCAAAGTGATCTAGTGAATTGGTGGGGGGAGCCTAGGGAACGATAGACAAAAACAATGACAGACAAAAGTGATATGTTAAAATAACAAAAATAAATATGGTGCACAGATGTATGCAATAGCACAGCACCTGGCACATAGTAATTGCCATGGTACCTACATAAAACTTTCTTTAACAGCTCTAAGCTAACAGTTTTTGCACGTCATTTATAGGCATCTCTGCTGAGATTCCCCTAAATCCCACTGGTACCCTGAATCTTTATCTCCCTGTATCCCCTCTTTTTGAAGCTATGGCATTTGAAAAAAACAGCGCCCTATATGCTAACATGGAGTGGCTGACCAACAAGATGGTACCTACTTCACTTTTCTAAAGACAGCACACTCTTCCCTGTTCTGACGCTGTACAGTCATCATGGACAGCATCAGAGAGGCCTGCTACAGAGTGATCTCATGAGATATACTTACCCTTGCAAGACCATGCTGTATCCACACCTCACTCAGCTCGTCTGCCCAGATTAATCAACAGTTGCCGCCTACTTGTACAGTGGCCCCAAATCTAAACTGGTCCCCAAGACACCGTCAAGCTGTCATCACATGTTGCTGGTCTCTGGAGTGGAAGGTAAGGAATGGTGCACCCCAATGGGAATTAAGTCTGGAGAGTCAGGGTATGCAGTCAACTAGTGCACTTCTCTACTGGAGGAACTCAAGTGCAAAACAACACAGGCAAGGCACTGAGCTTGCTTCTCCAGTCTCCTCCCTGGCAGAAGAAGGTTCTGTGCTGAGGAAAGGCCTGAGCTAGATGTCCCCCTCTCTCTCAGAATGCTGGCACACTGGCCAAAGTGCAGGTGGCCTGGGCCTGTATCAGAGTATCCCCGTCTCAGCATCTTCTTCTGCTCACTCATGAAGTCTGGCAGAGTCTCTCCTACTAAACACTGGTCCCCTACAGACTGGCAGCATCACTTCTACTAAACACTAGTCCCTATCTGCATACACTAGGGCTCTAACTGCTCTCCTTCCTTATTAACATTTTCTAGCTGAACTAGAACCTTCTGTGGAGTGGAGAAGCACCACCTATATAGAAACATTGCTGCAATTTCAGTTTGTCATAGACTTGCATAGAGTTTCAATAAAAGTCTAATGGAATGACTAAGCAGTTTTTCCAAACATAAGTCTTCAGCCGTAAACAAAAGAACTAAATCAGACAGTCAAAAGGTCAGTTTATCTGGTTCTTCCCCTCCAAAGCTTTGCATAATCCCTTATAGTAACTGTGGAAGATTACAAAGTCTCTCAGTATTAGCGGGCTGTGTATTAACCCTTTCCAAAATGCAGTGCAGATATAGTGCAAAAACAGTGGAAATAAACCGGATATGTTACAATAAACATATAAAATGTGGTTCAAAATAAAACAGTAAAAGTTTAAATAACGGCATAAATCACAGCACAAGTTAACTCTTCAAGGTGCATCAAAGTAGGGAGTTGATAGCTTTGCACATCAGCAATAAGGCAAATGTCCGTACTGCAAAGTACCCTTGCTCCAGAACACTACACACACCACATTAGTACATAGGGCATGTTTTTTTGGGGGGAGTCACAGCTTCAAATTTGGGGGAGGGGCACAGGGACCTAAATATAGTGTATTTCTCAAGGGACTGGTGGGATTTAGCTGGTTTATTTAACAATCTTCCAAATTATGGCATGTCCTCTTTAAGAGCCCATTGGTTTGGTTTTTGGGAACAGTTCACATTATATCCTGTTACATCTGTCCATAGTGGCATCATAAATAAACATATGTTGAGCCAGTTCTAATGTCAGCCTAGCTTGTCCATGCCATTAAACTACCTCCACCACATTTGACAGATGGCATGGGATGCTCATGAGTCCTTCCTTTATTTCTCAAGACATTTCTCATTCCATTATTACGGTATAATTTAATTTAGGTTTCTTCTATCCACAGAATCTTGCTTTTTCAGATATGTTCTAGCAAAACCTAATCTGGCTTTAATGTTTTCAAGTGTTGATTGCATCTTGAGGTAAAACCTCTTGATTGTAGACTTTGACACTGATACGTCCACCTCCTTGAAATCTTTTTGACTTGGCTAGATGTTGTAAATGTTATTTTTTTTTGGAGAATAGAATTCTGTGATCATCAACTTTAGTGGTTATACATGATTGCCCAGGCCATTTGGGGTTGCAGCACTTGCCGGTGCATTCCTTCTTTTTAAGAATGTATCAAATTGTTCATTTGGCCACTCAGAGTTCCATGTTATGACTCTCTTTACTGCGATTATATATTTATGTACTCATAGACGTTAATGTTTCCGTCCCAAGTGTCCTACTTTATTATGTAGCCTCATGTCCACATTAGGCTACATAATAATCACATTGGGGAGTATTTATCAATACAGATACAAAGAAGACACTCAGTGTGTCTTGATAAATACGGCATTTGGGCAGAACATAATTTTTCTCTGTATTTATGATGGAAACTAGTGTAAATACAAATGCTACAATTGCCAATTCTTCTTGTAAACAGGTAAAATGACCATCAGATATTTAAAGAATCATATAACAGAGTTTGCATTTTGTGAAGCCATTTGTCTGTGTGAGGAACCGGAGGAAACACATACAAACAAGAGGAGAACATACAAACTCCATGCAGATGTTGTCCAGCGCTGCAAGGGCACCAGTGCTAACCACTGAGCCATCATGCTGCCTATAATTGACATTTTACAATCTATTTTCTGGGGGTGATTTGTTGATCTTTGCACCTGCCCTCACACTTAGTATCTTGGAAAGGGCTACAGCCAAATAGGTTTAAGGTAACCCTGGTTGGGAAACTGTAGACAAGAATTCACTGTAACACCAATTAGACATCAGGAAAAAGCCATTATACTTCTCAGCTTATAAAGCCTTGGATAATTATATAAAACATTGTGAAAGAAAGATATTGGTTAATGTGGCTGCCCATTGATGTTGTTTTGCCTGAGATGTTGTTAAAATGTTTTCTGAGTTGTGCTTCTCAATATAAGAATTTTTCTGTGCAGATTATAACAACTTTTATGTGACAAACTGATCTTTATACCCATGTGCATACTATATATACTATGAAATCATTTCAAGCTGTTCACATCTTGCTTTTGCTTTACATCAAGAGTATATGGTTGAATTCAGCATAAACATAAGGGAAAATTATTCCCATCTTGGACAATGGGGGCATATCGCTAGGATATGCCACCATTGTCCTATAGGTGAGGGTCCCACCGCTGGGACCCACACCTATATCGAGAACGGGGCCCCGAAAGTGAAGGAGGGTGCACCGCGCATGAGCGGCCACCCTCAATTCATTTGTATGGGGCCGCCGAAAATAGCCGACCGCTGGCTCGGCTATTTCCATTGGCTCCATAGAAATGAATGGGAGCGCACCGCGCATGCGTATTGAGAAGTACATAATTTTGACTCTTTTGTCCCCGTTTACCTTTCTATACATTTTTGAAGGAAAAAATAGCATAGCATGCCATCCTATTTTGTCCAGCAAAAAAATGTATTGAAATGTATTTTTTACATTGTAGTCAAAGAGGCACGTATGGAAACGTAAAACTTCCTTCCATTAAATGGATCTGTTTTTCTTCCAGAAGGCCTTCAAATCTTTATTTAAAACAAAAAAGTTTTCACAAAGAAACAGACACTTCCAACCATTATTGGGAATTTTTTTTTCTTTTACATTGCAGTTAATGAGACAGATGGAAACATAAGACATTATGTTTACATCCATTAAATGTATCTGTTTTTACTTTTTTTTTCAAATCAAAAGAAACAAAAAACGGACTCAAATACATTGAAATTTACGCACATAGGGGGTCATTTACTATTCTGTAATACGCCTTATTTAAGCATATTACAGAATACTAAATGAGTCCCTTTTTTTTGTTTCTTTTGATTTGAAAAATGTCGGCCAGCCATGGGCCTTTATTAAGACCGGCGTCTAAAACGCCGGTCTTAAAAAAATGTGCCCCATAAAACGTAAATTTGTATACATTTTTTCGTGTATGTCTATACAAATATGTTTATGTATGCCTGTATGCATATGTTAAAAACGAGATGTGAACAGTCCCTTAATTCTACTTTTTTCCAACAGTAGTTTTTTTTTTTTTTGTTAATGAAAGACAATATCAAAGTCTATATTCCACACATCCAGACCTGAGTGATCAAGTAAAGCTAGCTTCACAATACATTTGGGGTGTACATCTGGCATATATGGGAAAATGTCCTAATGTATATGTCAGGCACTTACAGCTGTATGCCTTATAGTTGCAAACGCCTGCCTAGGAGACTCTCATTACAAAAGAAAAGTATGTAGAATGGTTTTCTACTCTTTTCAGGATGTGCTTTTACCGGAAATTGTAGTCACCTATATATTTCCAAAATGTATGTCTGACATATATCAAGAGGATGTAAGGTAGGTTGCTTATCTAGTATATGTTTGACCCACTATAGACTATATGGATATGTCTGGTGCATGCATTCATAGATTTCCTGTAAAGTATTGCCTAAAAGTATCTTGATTTATACAAGATATTGGGTCCTCCAATAAATATTAGTAATGTATCTATCTGGTGTAGAAATACAGCACCTTTCTCCACAGATCTTCTTTCAACATCTTAAAAGCCCTAAACAACCCCCAAGGGGGGAAAAGGAAAACATATGTTAATACAAAGGTCAATTCATGTTTTGTTTCATTAACAACTGGTTTTCTACCCATATCAAGAATTCCCCTCTTTCTCTTTTTTATGTGGTCTTCCTGAACACTGGCGTGTATTTCTCTGTGACGTTTGTATGCTGTCAGTCCCCAGCTGGAAAGTCAGTCCTAAGGCAGTGACTGTCTTCACATTATAGGCCTGTCAGAAGCAGTTATTGATGGGCTGCCCTGTATTGTATATTCACGGCTATTGAGAGCAGGCCTAGGGAGCAGTTTTCTCCCTTTGCTTGAAAAAGAGAAAGATGCACATATTTAAAAGAAGCGGAAGAATAGACTGGGGGAGTTACAGCCGAGCCGGGATTTGCCATATATCTAGTAATATTCCCAGAGGTTCCATCACATAGAAGAAGGTAGTAAAGATAAAAAACCGTAGTGAGCTGCTGGAAAATCGAACAGTGAGTATACGCAAACAGATGCCTAATCTGAAAGGGGCAGATGTAGAGTGTGAAGTGCAATTACACATTATTAGGGGGGCAGTTATACTGCCGCAGTCCTGTCATTCTGTATATTTTATTTAGCCTCTTATACATAAATCACAGACAGATACTTGCAGCAGGAGATGACTGGACATAGTCACTATTGCGTGGAAATTAGTGAACATGTTCTATTTCGCAGGAATAAATACAAGACGTTAACATATCTATGTAGCTTCAAATTATTAATGATAGCAAAACTGTTACTTCAGGCATCAGATCAGAACTGCTGTGATTATCCCTGCATATCAATGGTGCCTTGAGTGCATGTACTATTAAAGTGTGGTGTTGCCTATTGTACTAATTTGTATTGTACTACCACATCAATGGTATTCCTTGCAAAGTGTTGTAAAATATGGGGGCAGAATATAAATAAAGAGGTTTTCCCACAACTACTGGGACCCTCACTTATCACAAGAACTGGGATCCCATGTTCCTCAGCTTAGATGTAGTGGCAGTCATGCATGACGACAGAAGATCCCAGAAGTGCCCACTACAGAATTACACCGGGAGCTCTGCCGGAAAGGATAAAAAAATTTATGGTCATCCTATTCTTGTAAGGCTCGCCACTGAGGGCGAGTTGAGATGAAAAGAATATAACCGGATATAACCCCTTTAAAGAACTGTATGAACATATCAAAATGGTCCGGAAAAAAATCTCTGCTATCATGAGCACAAGTGGTCTATTGAGGCTGATCTAAAGAGGATTAGCTTCTTGCTTTGGCAGCAAAGTGGATACACAAAGTACCCTTGTTTCATCTGCATTTTGGAAAATAAGGTTAAAAGATCATTGAAAACATTTGACATGACGCTCAAGGGAAAACGGGAAAACATGACAGTAAAAATATTATTTTCCCTCCACTCAATATAAAGCTGAGATTTGATGAAGGAAAGGGGTTAGTGAAATAAAAACAAAAAAACAACAACTTGGGAATCCCTTTAAGAGGTTGTCCCATCTCAGACAATGGGGGCATATCGCTAGATATTGCTACATTGAGAACGGAGAAGGGAAATGAATGGAGGAGTCCGCTCCTATTCACTTCTATGGGAGCAGCGGGGAGCAGCAACAGGTGGTGGCCGGACCCCGTGAAATCCGGGATCCTCCAGCCACAGCTCTCCCCGCTCCGTTCTCCTTCCAGAGGTGGAACCCGCACCTATCAGACAGTGGGGGCATATCCTAGTGATATGCCCTCATTGTATGTGATGGGAATACCCCTTTAAGTGATATTTACATCTTTTCTCCCCTGCCACTTCCAGCTCTGCTCTCTGGTCCTCCCTGATGCTGACATTTTCATCTCGGCTGCAGCGGTGATGTTCTGTACACACTGTGCAGCCAATCACTGGTCTTAGGAGTTTATGGGACATCACTGCTGAGGCCAGCGATTGGCTACAGTGGTGACCTGTTGGTACAGAATATCACTGCTGCAGCCAGGTTAACAAACAGCAACAGGAAGGACTGGAGAGCAGTAGTGGAAGTAGCAGTGGAGAAAACATGTAAGTGTCACTTCTTCTGATATTACCACACACGTACAGGGACTGCCTGAATTTTTATTTGCTCAGATAATCCCTTTAAAACAAATTGTTAAAGGGGTTTTCAGAGACATTTATACTGATAACCTATTCTCTGGATAGGTCATCAGTGTCTGATCGGTGGGGGTCCGACACCCAAGACCCCCGGTGATCAGCTGTTTGAGGCCTTCTTGCAGCTTTGCTTAGGCCATGTGACGTCACATTCATCGGTCACATGGCCTAAGCACAGCTCAGCCCCATTGAAGTGAATGAGGTTGAGCTGCGATACCAAACACAGCTGCTATATAATGTACGGTGCTGTGCTTGGTGAGCTCAGAGAAGGCAGCGGCCATACTGTGAGCGCCAGTGCTTTCTCCAACAGCTGATTAGCGGGGGTCCCCAGTGTCGGACCCCCACCGATCAGATACTGATGACTTATCCAGAGAATATTCATCAGTTCAAAGATCTTGGAAAGCCCATTTAAACCAACTTATTAAGGCTGTGAACAAATATGGTGATTGCTTCAAATACATGAGTAAAAACAGGTATCTTGGATGGTCCTGAAATTCATAAACTCATCAATAATTTAAATTTCCAAATGTCACAAATGACATTGAAGATTCTGCCTGGTGAAGTTACATCTCAGTTGTCAAGAACTTTAGCAACAACCAAGCATACAATCATGAATAATTGTTGAAAGTAATGTTTGCAAACTTTCAAAATGTAGGTGCTAATATGAGCATAAAGGGACACTTTCTCTATAGCCACTTACACAGGTTTCCAGATAATCTTAGTGATCAGCCAGGAGCAAGGGGAGAGGTTCCATCAAGATATCAATATACAGGTATCATGCAGGTGGGACGAAGACATGATGGCAGACAACTGCTGAAACCTCCAACATGACTTGTCCACATATGAATCAGTTTACTGATTGTTGTACCGAATACAATACCATTAGGTATAGCATTTTCTGTGTTAACTTTTGTATGATTTGAGACAACTTCCATGATTTGTGAGTAGGCTACTGACGCTACTCTAGCACAATCAATGCCATATTTGTAATTAGCGCCACAAAGTTATCCTGAAAATGTTCTAATATATGAGTCAGTAAAAGTAGTGCTAACCAGTATGGTGTAACATAGTAATGTTGAATGATGACATAACCTGTAATCTTACAGTGCGAATCCAGAGTAAGGCCTCATTTTAGGATGAAAAATCCCTCTCAATTCCAAAAATGGCAACCAGAATGATCTGTCTTAGTAATCGAAGACACTGAAAACTCCTCATGAACACTTTCAACAAATTAACCATCATAGCTCCTGTGGCAGACGGTTCATAGGCTCACAGCTCCTTCATGCACAAGTTATTTTGTCTGTGTTTAAAATGCTGTTGCGGTAATACCTTTGAGCACTTTGACATAACTACACATCTAAACATTGCAAAGAGAGTATGGAGTCGGCTCACAACCTGAGACCCCTCAATATTCAGTTGGTGCCAGATGTGTAATATAGCTCACATTCACCCACAATGACTGTGATCGGATAAAACTCTGATCCTGATCATTTAACCCCCAGATTACACAGTCAATACCAACCGCAGCATCTGAGCAGTTAGAGGGAGGTGTCTCCCTTTGTCCTCCAGTGGTGAGACAGCCCTTCCTCTCTGACCTGACTGTTCCTCGCTGTTTTATGGTCAACAGACCCCCCTGAGAAAAAAAGAATAAAAATTAATCAAAAAGTCGTATGTACCTCAAAATGGTACCAACAGAAACTACAGCTTGCCCCACCAAAAAGCCGTCACACAGCTTTGTAGATGGATATAAAAAGTTATGGGTGTCAGAATACTGCAATACAAAACAATTACATTTTTTTCAAAGGTTTTTATTTTTTTTAAGAAGTAAAATATAATAAAAACTATATAAATTTGGTATAAGTGTAATCATACTGACCTGCACAATAAGGTTGTCATGTCATCTTTACTGCACAGTCAAAAACAAAATCTAATATACAATGGTGGAATTGTGTTTTTTTTAATGTGAACTGAAAAGTGAAAAAAAATGTCTCCTGGAAGGCAGGGCGTTAAAAAAACTGGCCTGGTCCCAAAGGGTTTAATTTAAAAATTTATAGAGAAGCCTATGGGAAAAACACAAAAAATACCATATAAACATAGTATACACAAAACAGTATGAACTAGTCACCCTGCCAGTATCTGTGCATGTACTCACATGAAGTGCATCTCTGGTGATACAGTGTGGGGATTACTGTTAGATAAAGCATTCTGAAGTTATCACCAGATTATGAAAGGTCAGCCTAAATGGACACATTTTTAGGACAAGCTTATAACTGTGGATATAGGGATTCAACAAGATTTCTGTGATTCCAGAGAACTGCTGCATCTCGAGAGAAGCCTTGAAAATAGGAGTGAGAGGCAGTGGCGTACATAGAGAAGTAAGGGGCCCATAGCAAGTATCAAACCAGGCCCCCCACACAGGACAGAAGGGTTTTCTCCTAAACCCCTTTCAATGACCCTTGGGCCATTTCTCCACTGTCTCATTTGCTAAAAGTTGTTCCTTTAGAGGGTAGAGTCCTGACCAAGTTTTCACCTCCAGTAGAAGAGGAGATGATCCCAAATGGGCCCACTAATGCCCTAGGTCCCATAGCAGTCGAATGGTCTGCCACTATGGTAGTTATGCCCCTGGTGAGAGGTGTATACTATGGAGGATTTTAGATCATTGTCAGATAGAGAACACAGGTAGGGTACTAGACAAAGCTTGGCTGTGGAATTCGGGACAGATTGAAGAGTAGAGAAGTAAGTTAGTGGCAAGATGACAGTTGTGAGTTAGAGCAAACAATATTAGTATAAATGAGGGCAGCATTAAGAATTTTTGCTATTTCCACATTAAGAAAAAGGTGGATTCAGAAGACGATTCTGAGGTGCAGGTGACATGAGTGAGCAAGTGATGGAATATAGGGAGAGAAGAAAAAATCAGAGTCAAAGCCTAAGACTGTGGGTATGCTGCCTAGAAGTTATGTTAGTACCACACCTGAAATGGAAATAACAGATTTAGGTAAATTCAGATTTTAAAAGATTCCGTTTTAAATAGAGGACATGATAACAACTGAAAGAGACAACTGACTTTTTTTTAGTAATGCAGGGGTGATTTCACAGGAATTGGTCTAAGCAGCATGGAGATATGAAAAAAAAGAGCTGGCATATGAAGCATTGAACAAGTGGTCAGAGAGGTAGGAAGAAAACCAACAGGCTGAGTATCCTATGCTAATACTATCGGACATACAGATAGGGTTTGGCGGTCTCCATTGTAAGATGGTACAGAAAGATCAAGAAAAATCAATAAAGAATAGTTATTGTTAGATTTAACCATCAGGAGATCATTCAACACTTAAGGTTGAGGACAACTTCTGTAGAGCATAGAGTGAGGAAGCCAAATTGGGGTGGAAAAGAGCATAATCAGAGCAGGGGCGGACATACCACCTGTGCAGTATGTTCAGCTGCACAGGGGCCCAGAGAGGGAGGGGGGCCCTTCCCAGTGCCAGCAGAGGTGTGGGGGATGGGGCCCTGATTAGGACTTACTATGAATCTGCTGCCGTTCTGCCTGTACTCCACAGCTGAAAGACCTGCAATTACATCATTGTCATGTGATCTTTTCAGCAGTGGTAGTGGTTGTAGGACCTGCGATGAGGTCACTGCCATGTGACCAGTGCAGAGAAAGGCAGTGCTGATCAGTGGAGACCTGTGAGCCCATGGAGTGAATGTAAGTGGCAGAGACATGCTTGGAGATGTGGTTCTCCCCATTATACCTCCTCCCTGCTTAGGGAGGCTATATGTCATTTAACTGGGACTGTATGTTAGAGGGGCTGAAGGGAGGGGAGGGGTACATGGGACCAGTGGCGTAACTACAACT
Source organism: Rhinella marina (assembly GCA_900303285.1). NCBI lineage: Eukaryota > Metazoa > Chordata > Amphibia > Anura > Bufonidae > Rhinella > Rhinella marina. The sequence goes on from ONZH01015173.1 coordinate 208,626, forward strand.
AACTGGGCCCCACAGCAAATTTTTGAATGGGGCCCCCCCAGAAACTTCCTCGCAACCCCGAACTCACATGCAACCCTCGCTCTTGTGGCTAGTCAAGATTGAGCTCTCCCAGATAAGGCCTGACAGCCGCTCCATCCGTTTCCTATAGTGTCACTGTATATAATGTCATTGTATAATACTGTTGAGGGGGCCCTGACAATAAAATCTTTTAGTCTCCCTCCTGAGGGGGCCCCTTGTGGGTCTGGGCCCCAAAGCAGCTGCTTCCCCTGCTTCCCCTATTGCTACGCCCCTGCATGGGACTGTATGTTACAGAAGATTGGGGGGAGATGACTGGTGTTATTTACATGGGACTGGCTATTGGGACTGGATATTATAGAAGACTGGAGGTTAAGGAGTAATGTTATTTACATGGGACTATGGGTTGGAGGGGGCTGAAGGAGGGGATTTAAGTTATTTACATGGGACTGTATCATCTACAAGACTGGTGGGAGAGGACTGGTGTTATTTACATGGGACTGTATTGTATAGAAGACTGGTGGGAGAGGACTGGTGTTATTGACATGGGACTGCATGGTATAAAAGACTGGAGCGAGAGGAGTGATGTTATTTACATAAGACTGCATGGTATAGAAGACTGTAAGGAAGAGAGGTTAGTTACATGGGAATGTATCATATAGAAAACTGGTGGGAGAGGACTGGTGTTATTTACTTGGGACTGCATGGTATAGAAGACTGGAGGGAGAGGACAAGCATTATAATTTATAAGGGCACTACAGAGAAGAATAATTACAGGGGGCACTGCAGGGAACATTATAAATACTGTGGGCAGTGGCGGAAATTACTACTGAGGGCTCCATAGGAGTGCCTTATAGATTGGCCTTATTTCTATTTGGGTGCCCTATAGGGGGCCTTATTAGTACTGAGGGCACTGTAGGGAGTCTTATTACCACTGGGGGTACTATGGGGAGGGGGGACTTCCGCCTAACCATGAGCCCGGTGACGCCCCCAGTGACGTCTCCGCTTAACAGTGTAAAAATTAAAACAAAACAGCCCAGGGCAAGGGAGAGCGTCGGAGCATGAAATGTCAGAGGGGCTGAGTAGGGGGAGAAGGGGTTATGTCGGGGGGTGGGGGGGCCCGGTGCAGGGCCCTCTGCTGTCTGTGTCCGCCCCTGAATCAAAGTAGTAGCTAATAGGCAAGAACAAACTAAATGTGGGAGCTAAGGCTAGTTTTCACTTCAGTTATTTGGTCGGTTATTTCCATCAGTTATTGTGAGACAAAACCAGTAGAGAAGCTACTCAGAGATAAGGTATAATGGAAAGATCTGCACCTATCCTATGCTGTTGACTCCACCTGGTTTTGGCTGACAACAACGGATGGAAATTACTGACTAAATAAATGAAGTGAGAACTTGGCCTTAGAGATGAAATGAAGATTAGAGACAGGTCGATAATTAATGCAGACTATGAAATAAAGGTGTCAGAACAAGCCGTAGATCACAACTTGCTGACTGGCCAGAGTGATCATTCTGACCCCTGTCCACCAGTGAAGGTGCCTACAACATGAGCATAGGAATTGGATCATGGAGCGATAGAAGACGGTGGTCTGGCCTCATGAATCACGTTTTCTTTTCTATCATGTAGTGAGTCGCTCACATAGGGAAGGGATGGCACTGTCTTAAACTATGATAAGAGGGCAAGTCATTGAAGGTAAAATGCTCTTAATGAGACTCTATTAGCTCTAAAACACCTCCCAAACTTGACAAAGTGGCATATGGCATAAATGACATAGAGTCCAAATATATAATTTGTATCTTCATGCTGCAGAAAACAAAATCCATGTAGAAATTATATTGCTTCTTGCTAGATGTTTTTCCGAGTGTTCACCGCTTCTTCTTCAGTAGCTGATTAATCAGATAGCTTTAATCAGCTACCGCGGAAGGAACGATGAATACTCCAAAATACATCTAGTAAAAAGCCACAATAATATTTACTGACAATACAATGTCATGGCTATGACTCTATGTGAAACATTCAGTGTACTGTAGATCCTTGGAAAGTGCCTAGGATGATCGCTGACTGTTATCAATATTGCTTTTGCTTATCCAGGATTGCAGTCTGTGTCATTGAATACCATCACTGCACATTCACTCACCGCCCTGAAGATTCGAACTATAGGCCTCAGGAGACCTCAATCCTCACTACTGTATATGTGCCGCAGTTCACAGGGTATGGGCCAAATGCTTACAATGCAGACAACCTCACCCATTGAAATAACTTGGATTTGAGAGTAAATGAACACATTGGTGCATGCCTATATTGCCAATATAATAACAGATTTAATACCATTCTAATTTTAATAGCTTCTGACTACATTATTTTATATTTTACATTCCTATGCACCACAAAAGCATTATTAGGTATACAGAGGTCAACATGTCCCTCACTTCACAACTGTCCCTCACACATCTCAACTGAGCACAGCTTTAACTAAGTGGGTATTTTCAAGGCACCCATGCAACACTGACTTTTAAGTGATCCTTTAGGAGAAACTGTAAATGGCCCTTTACAAGGGCCGAGAATAATTGATATCTGGCAGTTTAAAAGCACCGCCGATTATTCGATGAACGAGCAAAACGCTCGTTAGAGCATTCATGCGCACACAAAAATCGTTGTTTGCCTGCTGCATATCGCATCTGCTGTCGGCAAACGACAAGTCAATATGGGGACGAGCGATGGCATTAGCGGTCTCAGCAGCTGACGAGCAGGCGTTTGTTGGTGAGGAACGCTTCCTTCCTGACAATCTGCTGCAGTATCGTCCTGTTAACCTTTAGATATGGATTTTATTTACTTTATATGACTGATGAATACCTTGAATGACTGACTGAAAGGCTTCAGATAACTATCTACATAATTTGAGAGCCCTGAGTTATTGCTCAACATTTTTATCCATTGTTTTATGTTGTGTGGGAATTTTATTATATTTTCATGTGTCTACTGTCTATACAGTATATTGAAAGGGGTTGTCCGGGTTCAGAGCTGAACCCGGACATACCCAGAATTTCACCCCTCCGGCCCCCCTGATGTTAGCATAGCTCTCCCTTGCCCTGCGCAGGATCGGAATACCCCTTTTACTACTTTTGATAGGGGATAACTTGACACAACAGGAATACCCCTTTAAGCTGTCCCTGCTCTTACATGAAAATTACAAGTGAGCAGCCACCAAACACACACAAGCATATTTGACCTGGTGGTTGGGGGCTGCACAGAAAGGCATACTGGGCCGCAGGTTGTGCATTTCTCCCCTAGCTGATTACATCCCAGGATTCTTTTTTATTTTCCAGGTCAATGTCCTCTGTGAGGCTGTATGGCAGCATTCTATGTAACACATATGGAAGTAGGTAGGCAAATCCATTTATAATGTAATTTAAAATCTACATGGGCATTTTTATGCAGGATGATCCACAGATGACCTCAACTTGCTCTTGCAGTCACCTAGCTCTGAGGCAGCACCCCTGCCTTGCGTTTGATATTGGTCTTTAGTAGCTCTTTTATTTTGCTCTGTAAACTCTTGTAATCTGGCTGTACTACACTTCTAAGCCCTTTAATGTGTGCATTTCCAGAAGGTATGCAGATATGCATGGAAGCTGCTCATCCTCTCAAATGCAAATTAAGTGTCTTTAAATCTCTGGTTCATTGTAAACCACTGGTTTCCAACGTCATGCGTTTGTTAACAAACACTTATCATCTGATCTACTCTGGTTGAATTGATAAATGTTGTTTCAGTTCCTCAAACCTACCTACAAGATTTTATAAATGGCAGAGTTAAAAAAATTCTCTAGGACGTTGTTTATGAGACAGATTACAAAAGGCACAAATATGTGCATCAACAACTCATTGTTATCTTGTGGCCAACAGTTCTCTAGTTTAATTTATTGCAAATTTAAAACACATTGATAATGATAATGTTTCATTACCAAAATTATAAACCATTTAAGGCAGTACTTGTGAAAAATATACAAAACATACCTTGTGAATTTGTCCCATATTTTTCTACAAAAAAAACTTTGAAAAATTGCACTTTTTTTTTTTTACAAATATGTGTATTTTCTTTTTTTATTATTATTGGGATAAATATCTCAATTTTGAAACAATTTGCACCATAGGCAACTTTTAGAGCTGGAGATGAAAGTGGTGAAAGTTTGGATCAAATTTATCAAATGACAGGAAATAGTGAATGAGACATAGTGCACATTTGTGACATTTTGGTGGAAACAGCGACAATTTCAATTACTGCATGAAACTTTTCATAAATTTGCACTTGTCTGGGGTATGTTTACTACATCGCCCATCTTTGCGCCTTTTCTCTGATAACACATTCATAAATGTGATTGTCCTAATGCCACTTTTTTCAACCACACACACTTTTCTCAGCAGATTTCTATTTTCACATGAATCCTTCTTTCTGGGCTGAATGCCGACGTTGGCATGTGATATATTGGCACAAACTAGATAGCTTTTAATTTGGTGCATTTTGTACTACTTTATTGGTGCATATTGATTGATTCATCTCCCTTGATATGTTAATATAATTACAAGTTTATCATGTATTGTAATCTCATATCAAAATATCTTTAGATATAGACTGATATTGCTATGAAAGATTGGAAAAAAAACACAGGAGAAAGCTTAAATATAGGCTAAGCTTAGCCAGAGGTTGTGAGAGGTTGTTGCACTGGTTGCCCATACAACATAGGATTCAAGTTAAACTGCTCATTCTGAAAAACAAAAGCTTTCCACAGTGTTGCACCCCTCTATATCTCCACACGCATCTCTGTCTACCACCCTACCTGTGCTCTCCGCTCTGCAAATGATTTTCGACTAACATTCATCATAATCCAAACTTCTCACTCTCATCTTCAAGACTTAACTCGAGCTGCACCAATTCTCTGAAATGCCCTACACCAAGCAATTAGGTTAATTCCCAACATCCCTAATTAGATTAATTACCCATGCATCTCTTTAGGGTGGCCTATCACCAGGGGCATAGCTAAAAGCTCATGGGCCCTGGTGCCTGAGTTCAGCTTGGGCCCCCCTCCCTCATTACTTTGTATGTCTTCTTATGCGGCACATGGGTCTTTGGGCCCTCTCAGGCTCCTGGGCCCGGTAGCGACTGCTACCTCTGCACCCCCTATAGCTACGCCCCCGGCCTATCACATCCCCTAATCTAACGCTTCTCCATTCACCCCAACTTCAACATCATTCTATTGAATCTAATACATCAACAAACACTATCCACCACACCATATACACTCAGAAGCACTACAGATATTGGCTGGTGACTGGCTCATGCAGCTTTATATCTACTCCCCTATTCTGTTAAGATGGCCGGACCATTGTACAAAACAAGGACTTTTTACCTTTTATCTCACTTCTATCTCCTCATAGATTGTAAGCAGAGGCGGATTGGCCATAGACCTTATAGGGAAATTTCCCGGTGGGCCGATGCCCAGGGGGCCTCCTGAGCACTACTCACGGCCGGCCAGTGGAAGTTTTTGGGGATGTTTTTTGTGATGGACTGTGGTATTTGGCTCTGTTGGGGTGGTATAATATTCCACAATATGGTATTGCTGGCCCTGCCTTCCATCAATTTGGACCGGACTTCAAAACAGGGCCACGTTTAGTATTTTTTCCAGGGCCAGTTTAAGTTCCCAGTCCGCCCCTGGCTATATGTGTGTGATGACATGACACTGTAAGTGCCAATGCAAAAAGTTTCATACTATCCTCCAGATGTATTTACACAGCAGGTGACCTGATAGAGAACATTGTTTCTGTGCCTGTGCCTATTGATTCTAATTGATGACACACCAATCCATGAATGCCATGCATTGCTGTCTGCCACACTGTGCCCCAGATATCTCTTGATTCCAGCAGATACATTCCAGAAAACTTATATACTGTTTGTTATGAACTGCAACCGAGCATCTAAAACCATCAATGGCCTTTGGCACCAAAAAAAATTCTTATCTGGACACATGGATCCATAAGACCTTCTGTGCTCTTTGCCAGGAACCATAACCAAGCAACTAGAACCATTAGTAACCTTTGCCAGTGACTTATGTGAACCCCAAGCTAACCCTTTAACATCTGGACACTTCTGTCATATTTTGAATCCACATAGGATCCATATGACCATTGATGGCTTTTCACCATGAATTGAAACTGAGTAACTAGAACAATCTGTGGACCTTTACATGGTCACATGGTCCATATACTTGAGCTGCATTCTACTGCTCTTTGCATCATGTCTTTCATCATTATAATTACAATTAATCTTGTTATGTTGTTTCCTTTTTTGTTTTCTATTGTGCATTTTGTTGTCCTGAAAAATGCAAAAAAAAAGAAAAAACAAAACTTGTGAGGTTTGCACTCCTATTTAGGAGCTACTATCTGTCCTTGGGGAGAGAGAGCCTTAGTTGGCATGAGAAGACTTATAGGCCATACATGCTCTTCTGGAATTCTGCGAAAAAATTGATGAACATGAGCTCTTAACAAGCTCTGCCTCTAATGCCACCCGCCTTACATCTGGTGGCATTACAGGCAGCATTCCTATTTATGAACTACGACAATGAGAATGTCTTTTTCCTAGCTACTGCAATAGTAGTATTTTACACTTTTATGTTTGCAGGGTGTCATCCTGTGTTATTACGACCAAGTACGGTACATGATTATACTCTCATATACACAATACTCAAACCAGATAGTATTTAGATATTGTTGTATTTGCTGTTTTGAATCCACATAAGATCTTGAAGACAATGTTGCATGTGACGGTCATTTGTTGTCATTAAAGAGTATTGGTCCTTTCAACAAACTTTACATAAATAAATAAGACCTTTTGTAATATTTATCTTATTAGAAAAAGTGGCTGTTTTTCAACTTGTGCAATACTTTTTCTCCTTCTCTGACCTGATCATTTATTCTCAGTCCATAGATGGGCTCTGAGGGATCATGTTACATTCTGGACATTGACAGGGGAGGAGTGAGCTGCTGGAGGGTGGCAGTGGCATCGAGGAAGACAGACATATTACTAGAGGACCTAGCTAGTTCTCTATCTCACCACCGTCCTGGATTCACAGTAACACTGCTCAGCACTGTATCAAGCTCTCTCCACTGTGTTGCTGAAGGTGTTATACAGAGAGAAATGGGGGAAGGATCCCCCCTTCTATGTGTGTGTTGTGTATGAGAGACATCATAGCTACTAAGCTCTACCTACTAGCTCAGGGAAAACTGACAATTAGAGATAGCATCTACAGGGGGAATGCAAGTGAAAAACATGGGCTATAAGTCACATAATGGTCAGAAATAGTGCTATATAACAGCTTCTTCTTGAAATTCCCTTGAAACGTACACTTTTGTTGCACATAATACGCAGTATGGACAAAAGTATTGGGACATCTACACGTTACATCCATATGAGCTTTTATGACATCCCATTCTAAATCTATACGCGTTAATATGCCCTTCTCCCCATACTTCTTTGCAACTAAAACAGCTTCCATTTTACAAGATTTTGGAGTGTGCCTGTGGGAATTTTTGCTTATTCATCCAAAAGACCATTAGTTGGTTCACATACTGATATTGGACGAAAGGAAACTTAAAGTGTCCCTGGAAAAAAACCTAAAAAAGAGGCCCCATGCGGTAGGTGGCTCCAAATTAACAGAAGGCAGGGCAACACAAGTAGGTGGTGACAATACAAGTAGATGTGACCAGCAATAGCATAGTGCAGCACAAAATACAGCCCCAGCAGAAACAAGTACTACAATGTAATACAAAATGCTAAGGACGGCGACACAGCTGAATTCAGGAAGGTACCTGTAGCTGCCAGCCAAGTGCATAAGTATCTGATGCTCCTAGCATTAATTACTAATGAGAGAATGAGATTATTATGTATCCAGGAGGGCTCAGGTGCCCACAAAACTGTTCCCAGAAAGTTGGAAGCATGCAATGAACCAAAATGTCGTGGTCCTCTCCCCTTCTGTACCAGTCTATAACTAAGTTCATGCTAATTGTGCTATATTATGTACAGTATGTATACCCCTTTTAGATGTACAGTGCCATAATAATAATCACATTAGAATATATTTTATCCTGTGAATTCCTATAAATCAGAGATGCAAAAACACAGAAACAGTACAGAAATGGAGCATGAATATTTGCCCCAGCAAAGAAATAGTCACTTGTGAAAGTTACAGTTACAATAGCTGTAAACAACTGTATACATAAAGAGGGAAGGTAAGCCAACCCTATAGAGAAACCTAAGGAGCAAGCAGGAGAGGGATCGTAAGAAAAAAGGGAAAGATTATAAATTAGAATTAGTTTGGACAAAATCTTATTCAAGATTACAGATGAATAACATTGCAAGACACATATTAAATTTTACAATGTGTCCTTATTATAAAAGCTTTTAGACACTGTAAAGTTAAATAAAGATGTATATTGTACATCAAAGAAGTCTACACACTGACAGACAAGTTTAATGCCTCTACCACAGCTTTGATATTTAAATGTGCAAAGCATCAGGGGGTCTGTGTACTGACAAAAGCCAGGCATTACAGTGAAATGAAAATTAGACTACTACCTGACTATGTGGTGTAGCAGCCTCAGGTACAGGCAGCTGGGGAGAGAGCCTGTCATGGGTGGCAGGTACTATGAAGGACGGCGTGATCAATCATGTATTCCACATAATATTGCCCAAATTCCACCTTAAGCAGTAAAGAGTACAAATGTCCTCAAAAAGTAAAGTATTAATTACAACAGAATAAAGAAGAGAAAATTGTGCAATACAGAATGTGCCACTGTTTTGATTGATACATTCTATTGTTTTCTTACTTTCATGTTTAAAATAGCACATTATAAGAGTTAATGTTCAGTAAGAAATTACAAGCCTGAAAAATGCCAAAATAAAAAAAACATCACTCTAAGGCCATGTTTTTCCAACAAATTTGCAACTTAGTAAATAGTATTTTTTTCATGTTATATTCATTCATTTTCTAGTGGGCCATTTTATAGCTATTTTCTCAATGTATTTAAATATGAAGAAAATTAAATAAAATGTGTGACATTCTTTATACAGTTTATGTAAAACCTTCTTCCAACGTACACATGTACACAAAATTGTTGGTACTCTTCCATTAAAGAAAGAAAACCTTCAATGATGACTGAAATAACTTGAAACTGACAAAAAAATAAATGAATAAAAATTTATTGAAAATGAAAACTAATGAAAATCAGGCATTGCTTTTGAATTGTGGGTCAATAAAATAGTTTATAAAACTAATGAAACTGCCTGGACAAAAATGATGGTACTCTAAAACTTAATATTTTGTTGCAGAACCTTTGGAGGCAATCGCTGCACTCAAGCAATTTTTGTAACTCTCAATGACACTTCTGAAACTGTCTACTGATATTTTTCTCTGCTCCAGCTGTCTCAGGCTCATAGAAGGCAACTTCAGAACACTCCAGTGCTTTGCTCTTAGCCATTCTTGGATGTTTTAGCTGTGTGTTGTGTGTTTTCATCATCCTGTTGGAGGACCCATGACCTGCGACTGAAAGCACTGGGCAGCACATTTCGCTCCAGAATGTCTTGATAGTCTTGAGATTTCATTGCACCCTGCACAAATTCAAGACACCCTGTGCCAGATGCAGCAAAGCAGCCCCAAAACATAATCAAGCCTCCTCCATGTTTCACAGTAGGTACAGTATAATGCTCTTTTCTTTGTATGCTTCATTTTTGCATCTGTGAGCATAGAGCTGATGTGACTTGCCAAAAAAGTTGTGTCTCGTCTGCTCAAAAGTCATTATCCAAAAGGCTTTGTGGCTTGTCAATATGCATTTTGGCAAATTCCATTCTTGCTTTTTTGTGATTTGCTTTCCACAGTAGTTTCCTCCTCAGTCATCTTCCATTAAGTCCACTTGGCTAAGACAGCGACGGATGGTGCGATCTGACACTGATGTACAGTGACCTTGGAGTTCACCTCTGATCTCTTTGGAAGTTGTTCTGGGCTCATTGGTTACCATTCGTATTATCTGGCTCTTCAATTTGTCAACAATTTTCCTCTTGTGGCCACATGCAGGGAGCTTGGCTACAGTCCTGTAGACCTTAAACTGCTGAATAATATGTGTAACAAGAACATTAAGCTGTTTGGTGATGGACTTATAGCCTTTACCTTTAACATGTTTGTCTATAATTTTCTTTCTAATATCCTGAGACAACTCTCTCCTTAGTTTTCTTTGGCCCATGTTCAGTGTGGTACCCAACATAATACAAAACAGATCAGTGACTACTTTTCACCCTATAAATAGGCAGACTGACTGATTACAAGTTTGAAGACACCTCTGATGCTAATTACAGGGCATACCTTAAGCCTGTATTACACCAGGCGATTGTCAGGCTGATAATCCCTAACAAGCATTCATAGGAAAACTCATTAGTGATGATCTGTGTCTATAATACTGCAGCTGATTACCTGATGAACGAGCAAATACTCATTCGACGGGCAATTGCAATCTTTCAGCAAGTTTGCTTGCTGGCGGCAGACTGTGCTGTCTAATCAAAATCTGCAGCCAGCAAACAATGATTCGGTATGGGGAAGATTGATGGCATTAGCGATTGCTCCTCCCCATACTGTGGAAGAGATTGCTCCATGTAAAAGCAGCGCCCACCTCTGTTGGCAAGCAGGAAGGAAGGAACACTTCCTTCCTGACAATCGCCTGCCTGATCATGAAATGTGATACAGCCTTTAGCTTACATGTTCAGTCAAATTATTTTATATCTTTTCTAGGGGAACCATCATTTTTGTCAGGCCAGTTTCATTAGTTAATTTTTTTAAATTATTCTGTTGAACCGCAATTCACAAGCAGCTATTTTCATTAGCTGATTTTCAGTAATTTTTTTACTTATTATGAATTTTGTCAGTTTCCAGTGATCAATGTGGGTTTTTCTTTCTTTAAAGGGGTTATCCGACCCCTGAAATGCTCCCTCATATGCCTGGGCCCCTCACACACAATGTACATACCTCGCTACCAAGCACCCCCGTCGCTCCTGGTCCCCACATAGCCACCACTGCTTCTCCCTGTGTGCGGATGAATACATCCGGTGTTGGGGGGACAGCCAATGGCAGGCAGTAATAGGGTTGAACCTCCCTAGCATTGTGGTTAATGCTAGGGAGGTTTGTCCCCGACACTGCCTGCTATTGGCTGCTCTCCTCAACACTGGATGAAATCGGTGTAAGCCGTGCAGGGACCAGGAGCGACGTGGGTGCTGGGGAGCAAGGTAAGTACACTGTGTTTAAGGGGCCCGGTTAGTAGGGGAGGCATTTCAGGGATCGGATAACCCCCTTTAGTGGAAGGGTACTAACAATTTTGACCACATGTGTACATAAACATTGCCAGCAGGAGTAAGCAGCATTTTTGGTGGGTTCATCCAACGTTCCAGTTTGTATGGGAATTATCTGACTCTCTCCTGGCAGATGACATTGGGAGAGAGAAGGATCCGGCATGTTGTATATTAACATCAATCCTTTTGTTCTCCTAGGAGAGATGGAACTGGTAAAGACAGTGACTTTCTCCTCTATCCAAACTGAAAAAGCATACAGGCCTGACCAAGTTATGTGCATGAGGGAGTGGGAAGAGATAGCTGCTATAGCTCACAGCTATTGGATATATTTGGTCACCTTTAGTCTCAAACATATCTACTGGTGACAGTTTTGATCTTGGTGTTTATAAAGTTGAGATCACAAAGAGAATCCCAGATCACTTGGTCAGAATGGTTCACTTATTATGGATAGGCAGCTAGCTATTCTGACGGACTGTCTGGCATACTTTCATGTTTCGGTCATGGTGTCCGGCATTTTCCTGGCAAAATATTGCAGCATGCCGTGTTATTTTGTCTGGCAATTTTGACAGAATCTGTGACGGTGGTTCTTAATGAAGTCTCCATCGCAGAGGGAACAGATCGTTATGTCACTACTTTGCAAATGTTAAAGTAAATTAGCATAGCTTTATTTTTGAGCATCATTTTTTGTATAATTAAAATTTACAGTACATAAAAGTTTAACAAATTTATATAGTAGATATGTTGCTTTATCTATTAGGTACTTTCCAGTGCCTGGCACTAGGCATTGTTCCGTTGTTTTTGCGGACTGTATGTGGAACCATTCATTTCAATGAGTCTGCAAAAAAAAAAAAAAGGAAGTTACTCTGTGTGTATTCCGTTTCCATATGTCCGTTCTGCAAAAAGATCGAACATGTCCTATTATTGTCCGCATTACGGACAAGGACAGAACTGACGGGCCAGCTGTTCCGTTCCACAAAATACGGAATGCACATGGACATCATCCGTATTTTTTGCAGATCCGTTTTTTGCAAAATACAAAAGGTCGTGTGCATGAGCCCTTAAAAACAGGTTCCATGATTAAAGCAATAAGATTCTTTAAGAGGACCTGGCTTACTACCTCCCAGGGTGATTTGAAAGAAAAATCTGAGCATGAAATGCTTTTATCATAAATGTAATAAATGGGGGGAAATTTGGATAATGTTGGTGCAGTGTCACTGTATTATGTACGCTGTATGTCTCAAAGGTTGCATATGGAGAAAGTGGAAGTTTTCTCGTTTCTGTTGCTAGGCAGGGCTGGCACTACCCCTTCTCTCTAGGAGGAAGTAAGTCAATGTAGTGTAAGCTGTACATGTGTAAACTGCAGGGGAGCAGAGCTTAACAGCAAAGCCTCTTACTCTGTCAATTACAAAGTGACAACAGATGTGCCAGCCCTTGAGGGAAAGAGCTACTGGTTTTAGCAAAATGTATATCGGCCACATAAGGCAAACTACAGAACATTTGTCAGAGAAAGGTAACGCATGTACATTGTGGCTTCAGTGACTTCTCTGCATACTGGTGGGAACAATAAGCTTCAGGTTCTCCATAATATTAAGAGGACAGAAGGACCCTTTGTTCACAGGCTGTATTCCACTGAGGATACTGCAGAGATAGCATATAGCAGATAGCACCCTTAGGCCGGAAAAAGAGATATTTTACAGCCTGATTGAAAAGGGAGAGACCAGCCTCCCATACACACTGTATATGCCAACTGTAAAGACTGCGCTTAACCACTTCCAGACCAGGCCATTTACCCCCTTGCGTAATTTTTCATGTTACTATATGACTGACATGTCACTATATGTGGAATGCTTTTACTTATCCAAGCCATTTTGAGATTGTTTTTTTTTTTTTTGTGAAACATTGTACGTCATATTAATGGTAAATTTGAGTCAATATGTTTTACCTTTATTAATTAAAATGTACATTTTTAAAGATGTTAGAAGGTTTAGAATTTTAGAAGTAATTTTTGAAATTTTCAAGAAAATTTCCCAAATCAGTTCTGAAGTGACTTTGAGGAACTGACATAATAGAAACCACCCATAAATTATATCATTTTAGAAACTACACGCCTCAAACTATTCAAAACTGATTGTACAAATGATAACCCTTCAGGTATTCCACAGGAATTAAACTTCAATATTTATTACAGTGATTCTGCAATTTACATAAATACTCCACAGATAATAGTAAACTGCTGTAGGGGCACACGGCAGCACTCAGAAGGCAAGGAGAGCCATATTGTTTTTGGAGGGCAGATTCTGCTGGAATGGATTTTAGGTGCCATGTTGCATTTGAAGAGACCCTGAGTGGAAACCCCCAAAAAGCGACCACATTTTCCAAAGTACACCACCCAATGAATTTTTAAGGGCTGTAGTGAGCACTTTGACCCAATAGGTGTTTTATAGAATTTATGACACTTGGGTGTGAAAATGAAAAATTAAATTTTTTTCAAAACTTTCTTTTTCACAAGGGATAACAGGAGAATATCACTCCACAATTTGCTACCCATTTTTTACGGAATACAGTAAGACCCCATTTGTGGTCGTAAACTGCTGTTTGGGGATACGCCAGGGCTCAGAAGTGATGGAGTGTCATCTGGATTTTTTAACTTGGGATTTACTGAAATGGTTTTTGAGAGCCATAACTTTTTTTAATTGTTTACTGACTTTGCTGTGTGAGGGCTTATTTTTTGCAGGACAAGCTATAGTTTTTATTGGCACCATTTTGGGGTATATTTGCCTTTCTGATTGCTTTTTATCTCATTTTTTGTGAGATAAATTGAAATTCTATCAGTGTTTTTTATAGTTTCACTATGTGGTATATATGAAATGATAACTAACTATATTCTGCAGATTGATATGATTATGGCAATATCAAATTTATATAGTTTTTTTCTTGTTTTACTACTTTTGCATAATAAATCCCTTTTATTAAAAATCTTTTTAATTTACACCCCATATACTAACATCCATAACATTTTTCTTTTTCTGCCATCGTAGATGTTTGAGGGCTTGTCTTTTGCAGGACAGACTGTATTTTTTTATTGGTACCGTTTTTGGGTACATAAGATTTTTTGATGACTTGATATTATGTTTTATGGGAGGCGAGGTGTTTTGACGTCATTTTCTTTTTTTTTTACAGCTTTCACTTCATGGGGTAGATAATGTGATATTTTTGTAGAGCCAGTTGTTAGGGATGCGGTGATACCAAGTATGTAAATTGTTAATTTTTTTTAAAGTTTTATACGATAAGAGCATTTTAGCGAAAACAAATCATGCTTTTGTGTTGTTTTCTTCTTAGAGCCATATTTGTTTAATTTTTTGGGCTATTCTCTTGAGCGAAGGCTTGTTTTTCGTGGGATGAGGTCATACAAGACCTTTGGGGAAATTTAACTTTTTTTTTTTTCCACTATTGATTTCTCCTGTAACTGGGAGTGACATAGTAGCAAGGGAATGGGGGAATACAGCCCCCAGAGTGGTTGTACAGCAGTATACAATGCTGTACAGCCTCACTGCAGGGCTGATCGAGGTCTTAGAAACACCCGACAGCCCCTGCAGTCATGGACAGGAAGCACATAGAGAATAGCACTTCCTTAGCTGTATTCAACGATCTAGAAGGCAGGGACAACAGGAACGGTCCCTGACTTTTATATGGGGAACCCTGTTGTCACTGACAGTGGGCCCCCAGCACAGCAGCTGCGTGATTAGCGAGCAGCAGCAATCTTTGAATGGGCATTCTAAAATGTCTATTCAAAGATAAATCCCCGCCCCCATGATGTTTATAGTCTATGGGCGGTCAGGAAGTGGTTAACATGTACAGTGCCTGTGTGAACCATCTATTGAACTCAGTAAAGTACAGTGGACTTTTTGTATTAAACCCAGATTCATGATTGTGTACACCAACACCTGCATTGCTGTCACATCATTCAGTGTAAGTGCCTTGCACCTTAAAACTCATCTGCACCAAGAGCACCCCACCTAGCATCAGGCATGAGCCCCAAAAGCAGGGTATGCCCTGAAGGGAAGAAAAGCAGCGGCTTTCCAATCACTAGTTCAAGGACTCTCTGTCGTATGTTCCTATCTACAGTCAATACAACCTCTAAAGGCCCTTTTACACGGGCCGATGTGTCTCTCTGCCCGAGCGCCGATCAGCGATATCGGCGCTCGGGCAGGGAGCCTTTACACGGCCCGATGAATCGAGCGCCGGGCCGCACGAGTGATTGCTGTATCGCTCGTGCGGCCCGGAAGCTCCATACTGTCAGGCGCACATCGCCTGTTTACACAGGCCGATGTGCGCCCGACAGATTGGATCTTTTGTAGAAACCAAAGATCCAATCAGCCGACGAACGAGCGTTTTGCTCGTTCGTCGGCTGATTAGGGCCACTTTTACACGGGCCGATTATCGGCACTAGCGTTCCTAGGAACGATTTTTCGGCCGATAATCGGCCCGTGTAAAAGGACCTTTAGAAGTTCTACAGATGCTTAACCACTTCCAGTCTGCCCACTGACTATAAACGTCGTGATAGTGGGTATCTATCTCTGAATGGACGTTTTAAAACGTCCTTGAGCTTTGCCCCCTGTGTGCAGCACCTGTACATAGAAGCTCCATGACTCAGCTGCCTCCTGACAGCCAAGAACATGGAGCTTTAACCTGAGACCTTTTTCCTGGCCTCCAGGCTTTTGATCACTCTGACAAGCTGTCAAAGCCATCACAAATGCTTGTACTATCTCCCTCTCATTACTACCTGTCACAGAGCAGTTTACAACCACATATGGGGTGTTTCTGCAAACTTCAGAATCAGGAAAATAAATATTCAGGTTTGATTTGCGGTTTACCCTTGCTATCTTATAGGAAAAATGAATTAAAAATTGAAAATCTGCAAAAAATATATATTTATTTTTAAATTTCACCTTACTTCTGTTTTAATTCTTGTGGGAAATCTAAAGGGTTAACAAACTTTGTAAAAATCAGTTTGGATTACATTGGGGGCTGTAGTTTCTAAAATATGTTCATTTATGGGAGGTTTCTATTATTTAAGCCCCTCAAAGTCACTTTAGAACTGCAAAGGTCCTTTAAAATTAACTATTGGAAATTTTCACGAAAATCTTAAAAATGATTCGAAAATTTATCGAATCTAAAAATCTAAAATCTAAAATTCGAAGCCTTCTAACGTCCTCAAAAAATAAAATTACATTTCCAAAATTATGCCAACATAAAGTGGACATATGGTGAATGTTCATTAATAACAATTTTATTAGATATCCCTATGCAACTTAAAAGCAGAGAAATTAATATTTAAAAGATTGTGATTTTTTTTCAAAATTTCCGGAAATATATTGACTCAAATTTACCATTAACACAAAGTACAATGTGTCACAAGAAAACAATCTATGAATGGCTTGGATAAGTAAAAGCGTTCCAAAGTTATTACCACATGAAGTGACATGTTAGATTTGCAAAATTAGGCCTGGTCAGGAAGGGGGTAAATGGCCCGGATGGGAAGTGGTTAAGATAGGGACTTGACTCTGTCAGCCCAGGATGTTGTCATAGCTATAGAAGACTGTGCCCTAACCACCCTGCAGACCTTCTTCCTCAAAACATACAGCAATGGGTTATCTAAGTTACCTAGCAATTGCAGGAAAGTAGGCAAGGTAATTTTTTGGTTAAGATTAGAGATGAGCGAGTACTAAAATGCTCGGGTGCTCGTTATTCGAGTCGAACTTTTCCCGATGCTCGGGTGCTCATTTCGAATAACGAACCCCATTGAAGTCAATGGGAGACTCGAGCATTTTTGCGGGGGACCAAGGCTCTGCCTAGGGAAGGCTGGGTGAAAACCTGGAAACCTCAGAAAATGATGGAAACACCACGGAAATGGACAGGAAACAGCAGGGGCAGCATGCATGGATGCCTCTGAGGCTGCCTAATCCCACCATTACCCCAAATTCTCAGGCAGCAGCCTGGTGGTTACCCTCATGGCAATTGTGCTCACCCAGACCAAGAAAGGCGAGGCAAATACCCATCACATGTTAGGGAAGCACCCAACTAGGTGCAACGAAGGTCCATCACCGCCTGCAGGTGACACCACTGCTCATGCTGGCACTGCAGCTGAAATCAAGTTTAGTATCTGTTCTTATCAGTTGCTGTGCCTGCTGGTGGTATAGTGGTGAGCATAGCTACTTCCCAAGCAGTTGATCTGGGTTTGATTCCCGTCTATCGCAGGAGGCAATTCAGAATCAGTACAATATCTAATATGTCCCCCTACCCGGGTAAATTGTTTGGAGAGAGGGCCTGTAGGTGGGGGGAAGGAGGTTTCGCTGGAAGAGCCAGAGGAGTGCCCCCTGGGCTAGCGTGTGTGGTGGTGACAACAGCCAGAATGGATTTTGGAAAACTGTTGCATCAACCGGTATGGTATTGGTGCTATATCGGGGCTATAGGTGGACCTCCGGAAAAATTGTTTGGAGAGAGGGCCTGTAGGTGGACCTCCGTTAAAATTGTTTGGACAGAGGGCCTATAGGTGGAACTTCGGAAAAATTGTTTGGAGAGAGGGCCTGTAGGTGGAACTCCGGAAATATTGTTTGGAGAAAGGGCCTGTAGGTGGACCTCCGTTAAAATTGTTTGGACAGAGGGCCTATAGGTGGACCTCCGGAAAAATTGTTTGGAGAGAGGGCCTGTAGGTGGACCTCCGTTAAAATTGTTTGGACAGAGGGCCTATAGGTGGACCTCCGGAAAAATTGTTTGGAGAGAGGGCCTGTAGGTGGAACTCCGGAAATATTGTTTGGAGAGAGGGCCTGTAGGTGGACCTCCGTTAAAATTGTTTGGACAGAGGGCCTATAGGTGGACCTCCGGAAAAATTGTTTGGAGAGAGGGCCTGTAGGTGGACCTCCGTTAAAATTGTTTGGACAGAGGGCCTATAGGTGGACCTCCGGAAAAATTGTTTGGAGAGAGGGCCTGTAGGGGGCCTTCCTGAAAAATTGTTTGAAGAGAGGGCCTGTAGGTGGACCTCTGGAAAAATTGTTTGAATAGAGGGCCTGTAGGGGGCCCTCCTGAAAAATTGTGCTAAAAGAGTGCCAGTTGGACCTCTAAAAAATGGCGTTTTTTGGGTCAGCGTTAGGCAAAGACGATATGAAGGAGGAGGAGGAGTAGAGAAGAGGAGTAGAGAAGAGGAATCGGATACATAAGTTATTTAAATCTTTAGCTGCTTTCCCCCGGAGGAGATTTGAATTCCGGTGAAATCCAGGCTTTGTTCATTTTAATAAGCGTCAGCCTGTCAGCGCTGTCAGTTGACAGGCGTGTACGCTTATCGGTGATGACGCCACCAGCTGCACTGAATACCCGCTCTGACAGCACGCTAGCGGCAGGGCAGGCCAGCACCTCCAAGGCGTACAGCGCCAGTTCAGGCAACGTGTCCAGCTTTGAAACCCAGTAGTTGTATGGAGCAGAGTGATCGCTACGGACGTTGGTATGGTCAGCTAGGTACTCCCTCACCATCTTTCTGTACAGCTCCCCCCTACTCTGCCTAGACTGGGGACAGGTGACAGTGTCTTGCTGGGGTGACATAAAACTAACAAAGGCCTTGGAGAGCGTTCCCCTGCCAGTGCTGGACAAGCTGCCTGCTCGCCTCCTCTCCCCCGCTACTTGGCCCACAGAACCATGCCCTCTGCCGCTAGCGGCGTCAGATGGGAAGAATTGTTTCAGCTTGTGCACCAGGGCCTGTTGATATCTATTCACTCTCATACTCCTTTCCTCTGCAGGGATGAGAGTGGAAAGGTTCTGCTTGTACCGTGGGTCCAGGAGAGTGAACACCCAGTAATCGGTGTTGGAAAAAATTCTTCTAACGCGAGGGTCACGGGATAGGCAGCCTAACATGAAGTCTGCCATGTGCCATGTGAGTCCCAACATGCAAGAATTCCCTCTCCTCACTGGCCTGACTCTCCATTTCCTCCTCCTCCTCCTCCTCCTCCAAGTCCTCCTCTTCAGCCCATACACGCTCAAGAGTTAAGGACTGAGCACTGGTACCCTCTACTGTCTCGCCGACATTCTCCTCCTCTTCCTCCTCATCCTCATCCCCCTCCTCCGATACGCGCTGAGAAACAGACCGGAGGGTGCTCTGGCTATCAAGCGACATATCTTCCTCCACCGTCTCTTGTGACAAGCGCAAAGCATCCGACTTGATGCTGAGCAGTGAGTTTTTCAACAGGCAAAGCAGCGGGATGGTGAGGCTGATAATGGCGGCATCGCCGCTGACCATCTGTGTTGACTCCTCAAAGTTGCTCAACACCTGGCAGATATCAGACATCCACGTCCACTCCTCATTGTAGACTTGAGGAATCTGAGAGACCTGACTACCAGTTCTGGTGGAAGATGACATCTGGCAGTCTACAATCGCTCTGCGCTGCTGGTAAACTCTGGATAACATGTTTAATGTGGAATTCCATCTCGTGGGCACGTCACACAACAGTCGGTGAGCGGGCAGTTGTAGGCGGCGCTGCGCTGCCCTGAGAGTGGCAGCATCTGTGCTCGACTTGCGGAAATGCGCACAGATGCAGCGCACCTTGGTGAGCAAATCAGACAGATTGGGGTATGTCTTGAGGAACCGCTGAACAATTAGGTTGAACACGTGGGCCAGGCATGGCACATGTGTCAGTCTGCCGTGTTGCAGAGCCGCCACCAAGTTACGCCCGTTGTCACACACAACCATGCCTGGCTTGAGGTTCAGCGGTGCCAGCCACACATCGGTCTGCGCCGTGATGCCCTGTAACAGCTCTTGGGCGGTGTGCCTTTTGTCACCTAAGCTCAGCAGTTTGAGCACCGCCTGCTGGCGCTTACCCACGGCACTGCTGCTGCGCCTAGAGCTACCGACTGAAGGCGCCGTGCCCACGGATGGTAATTCGGTGGAGGAGGAGGAGGGGTTGGAGGAGGAGGAGGCATAGTACGTCTGAGAGACCGTGACCGAGGTAGGCCCCGCAATCCTCGGTGTGGGCAGTACATGAGCGGCCCCAGGGTCAGTCTCGGTCCCAGCCTCCACCAAGTTAACCCAATGTGCCGTCAGTGAGATATAGTGTCCCTGCCCGGCAGCACTTGTCCACGCGTCCGTGGTTAGGTGGACCTTCTCAGAAACAGCGTTGGTCAGGGCACGGATGATGTTCTGTGACACGTGCTGGTGTAGGGCTGGGACGGCACATCGGGAAAAATAGTGGCGGCTGGGGACGGAATACCGAGGGGCAGCCACCGCCATGAGATTTCGAAAGGCCTCGGTCTCTACCAGCCTATAGGGCAGCATCTCCAGGCTAAGCAATTTGGAGATGTGGACGTTGAGGGCTTGGGCATGTGGGTGGGTGGAACTGTATTTCCTCTTGCGCTCCAGCGTCTGCTGTAAAGACAGCTGAACGCTGCGCTGGGACACGTTGGTGGACACTGTGGAGGATCGTGGAGGCGAAGGTGTGGTTTTCCGGTGGGAGGCGCTCGTGCCGGGGTCCTGGGCAGGGGGTTGACTAGCAGAGGCAGCGAGTGACGCGGGGGGTTGACTAGCAGAGGCAGCGAGTGACACAGGGGAAGGAGCAGTGGTGGGACCCGCAGGAGGTGGTGAACGGCCTTGGTTCCATTGAGTGGGGTGTTTAGCACTCATATGCCTGCGCATGCTGGTGGTGGTTAGGCTAGTAGTGGTGGCACCCCTGCTGATCCTGGTGTGGCAGAGGTTGCACACCACAGTCCGTTGGTCATCCTCACTTTCTTTAAAGAACCTCCAGACTTGCGAACATCTAGGCCTCGCCACGGGAGCTTCACTACGTGAAACAGTTGCTGCTGATGCACCAGCTCTGGCCCTGCTTCTCCCTCTGGCCACACCACTGCCTCTTACAACCTGTTCTGGTGCAGCACTCGCCTCCGCCTCAGAAGCACTGTCTTCACTCGGCATATCAACCCAGCTTTGGTCAGTCACCTTGTCATCCTCCGATTCCCCAGTCTGCTCCCCCCTCGGAATTCCTCCCCTAACAACAACTTCACCACTGTCTGACAACCGTGTCTCCTCATCGTCTGACACCTCTTTACAAACTTCTTCCACTAACTCAACATTGTCATCATCATCATCATCACCCACAGACTGCGACAGTTGGAAAACTTGGGCATCGGGAACGAGGTCAGCAGCAACCTGAGAAGTGGTTTGTGACTCTGGGAAGGGTCCAGAAAACAGTTCCTGAGAGTATGCCGGATCGCATTCCAAATTTTCCTGGGAGGGGGCAGACTGGGGGGAAGGAGGTTGAGGTGGAGGAGCCATAGGAGTGCTCCCTTGGGTAACGTGGGTGGACTGCGTGGAAGACTGACTGGTGGACAAATTACTTGAAGCATTGTCCGCAATCCACGAGATCAGCTGTTTGCACTGTTGTGGTTTCAACAGTCCTCTACCACGTGTCCCTGTAAGTTGAGACATGAAGCTAGGGAGTGTAGCTCTGCGGAATTCCCCTGCTCCCTCATCAGCAGGTACTGTCTCACCCTGCCCAGGACCACGGCCTCTGCCCCCTGCAGTAATTGAATGCCCACGCCCACGCCCTCGTCCGCGACCCTTAGCCCTGGGGTTCAACATTGTTTGTATATAAGTGTATGATATAAAAAAAAAATTAAACGGGCCTGGTGTACTGAAACCCACAAACTTGTTCAGTCTGGTAGAATTAAGTGACGTACAGAAAGTGTCACCTAGACAGTATATACGGATGGGAGCTAGTGTGCTGAACTGTGACACACAGAAAGGTTACACGCAGCTGAGTAAAATGGATTTCTATCACTGAGCTAAAACAACTGAAAAAATAATTTTTTCTTAATATTTGTTTTTTTTATATTTTTTATAAAATTTTGTTTTTTGGGAACGTGACGTGCAGGAACTATGGTAGAACTGACTGACACCCTGTTAACGGTGGCTATTTAGTCTGCGACCCAGACAAATGTCGCACAGAGAGTTTTCTGGATCAAGCTGTAGATGATATTGGTAGCAAATGACTTGGTTGTATTCTGTGACGTACAGAAAGTGTCACCCGGACAGTATATACGGATGGGAGCTAGTGTGCTGAACTGTGACACACAGAAAGGTTACACGCAGCTGAGTAAAATGGATTTGTATCACTGAACTAAAACAACTGAAAAAATAATTTTTTTTTTATATTTTGTTTTTTTGGGAACGTGACGTGCAGGAACTATGGTAGAACTGACTGACACCCTGTTAACGGTGGCTATTTAGTCTGCGACCCAGACAAATGTCGCACAGAGAGTTTTCTGGATCAAGCTGTAGGTGATATTGGTAGCAAATGACTTGGTTGTATTCTGTGACGTACAGAAAGTGTCACCTGGACAGTATATATGGATTGGAGTGAGTCAGTGCTGAACTGTGACACACAGAATGGTTCCACACTGCTGTGTGCAATGGATTTGTATCACTGAGATAGAACAATAAAAAAAACAGGGTTAGATATGGCGATAGCTGCACTACTAGTGCCAGCCAGCCAGCCAAGCCAGGAGACAAAAAAAAAATTTCTTCTAGCCCTTAGAAGGGCTGTTGGGTTCTTTGTGGGTGATTCCTGCCTAACTGAGAACTAAATTCAGGCCCTAACACTGTCCCTGAAAGGCAGCAGCTCTATCCCTAACGACATCCAGACGGCATCTGAGCCGAGCGCCGCAGCCAGTCACTAGTATATTCCAGGGTCACCTGATCAGGCCAGCCAACCCCTGCTATCGACATGTAAGGGCCCCACGTGATGCTGGGTGTACCGTAGAGTCTCCTGGCTTGTGATTGGCTGTGTTTAAAGGCGCCAAAAAAGCACGATGCGGAAGTTGCCATTTCCTCGAGTATGGCGAGATACTCGTCCGAGCTGCGAGTACTTACGAGTACCCTAATACTCGAACGAGCACCAAGCTCGGACGAGTATGCTCGCTCATCTCTAGTTAAGATCTTCAAAAGATGTGATCTTTGGTGTAAAAGGCAACTTTTTGTGCAGTGTTTAATAATGCAGTTCTATTGCTGCCAGGGTTTGCCTCTTATTGGGTTTCTTGGCCAAACTAATGGAAACTAGAGAGGTTACTTTATAGAACAGCATTTCATTATTTTCTTCCTGTGGAGGTTCAAATGTCCCCTGGAATGGATGGTTGAGCACAGAAGAGAGATCCTAACCTGGGAAGGTATTTAACCCCTTTAGGACCAGGCCAATATTAAAAATTACATTTTCATTTTTTACTTCTTGCATTTCAAGGTCCATAATTGTTTTATGTTTCTGTTCACATATCAATATCAGAGAATATTTTTTTTCAGAATTAGTTGTTTTTAATTGCAGTATTTAATGTTCCATAACATCTATTGCTAAACAGTAAAAAAAATAAAATAAAAAAATCTGGTGTAAAAATTGTAATTCTGCCAATGTTGTTTGGGTTTCATTTTTTATAGTGTTCACTAAGTGGTAAAAATCTATGACAATCTTTTTCTGCATGTCACTATGACAATACCAAATAGATATAGTTTTCATTATGTTTTATTACTTCTAAAAAATTAAAAACCTTTTCTAAAAAATGTAATTGTGTCATAATGTTCACTATGCGGGATAAATAACATTCCAGTAGATCAAATATTTTTTGGTGTGACGATACTAAATATGTTTATCTTTTTATTGCTTTTTCATCTTTATGACAGGACACTGCCATTTTTCACCTTGAGGACCAGGCCATTTTTTAAAAAATTTGACTGTCACTTTATGTGGTAATAACATTGGGGCACTTTTACTTGTACTTGTACTTTATGATAGCGGTAACTAATAATTCCCCTTTATTAATAAAATAAAATCCCAAATTTACTGAAAATTTGGAAAAATTGCGATGGATAGTGATACCTCATAAAATAGTCATTACTTAACATTTTCCACGTGTCTACTTTATGTTGGCATAATTTTGTAAATGTCATTTCATATTTTTAAGACGTTAGAAGGGTTAGAATTTTAGAACCAATTTTTTAACTTTTCAAGAAAGTTTCCAAAATCCACTTCATAATTCAGTTATGAAGTCACTTTGAGGGGCTTACATAATAGAAACCACCCATACATGACCCAATTTTGGAAACTACCTTTTTATCCCTTTAGTTGTTCCACGAGAGTTAAAGTAAAATGGAGGTGAAATTTCACAAATTTCACCTTTTTTTGCAGATTTTTCATTTTAATCAATTTCCTGTAATGTAGAAAGGATTAACAGCCAAACAAACCTCAAATTTTATTACCCTAATTCTGCAGTTTACAGAAATACCCTATATGAAGTATGGGCACATTGCAGGGATCAGAAGGGAAGGAGCGCCATATGGCCATGTCGCATTTAAAGAGACACTGAGATATCCTCTACGGTGGAAACCACCAAAATGTGACCCCATTTGGGAAGCTACACCCCTCATGTAATTTTTTGGTGGTATAGTGAGTGCTTTGATCCCATAATTTGTCACCCATTTTTTCCTGAATATGACAACATTTCATTTACTGAGGCAGTGATTTAGCTGCATGTTTTCATTGGTAACATCTTGGAGTACATACAACTTTTTGATCGTTTGATAATTATGTTTTTTGGGATGTTAACTGACTAAACATAACTGCTTTGGCATAATTTTTTTAATTTTTTTACAGCGTTTACCTGATGGGTTAGATCATGGGATATTTTTATAGAGCCAGTTGTTACTGATGCGGCAATACCATATATATTTATTTTATTTTTTTCTATTTTTAACAATTTTTAAATTACTTAATCGAGCAAAAGGGTGCTTTTTTACATCTGAAATTAATTTTTCATTTTTGCAAAACATGTTTTTATTTATTATGCAGCATAGAGCTTCCTTAGCTGTATAAACAACACTCCTTCAGGGCTGTGTATACAGCGATCCAGAAGGCAGGGACACTGAGGAACGGTCCTTGCCTTCTCTATGGGGTACCCCGTTGTCACTGCAGCTGCACCACAGACCATAACGCAATTCCATAATGGAATGAATAATGGAATGCCTTTAGAGGATTGTTAAGAAAAGGTCTTTCCTAAATTTGGGGGCAGATTCACAAGGGGTGGACTGCTGCTTTAAGAGCCACCACACACAGAGGTATCCAGGACATGGGCTACTCATGACCAATAGAAAACGCCAGAAGCGCCTTACCTGGGCCAAGGAGAAAAAGAACTGGACCGTTGCTCAGTGGTCAAAGGTGTTGTTCTCAGATGAAAGTAAATGTTGCATTTCATTTGGAAATCAAGGTTCCAGAGTCTGGCGGAAGAGTGGAGAAACACTCAATCCAAGCTGCTTGAGGTCTAGTGTGAGGTTTCCACAATCAGTGATGGTTTGGGGAGCCATGTCATCTGCTGGTGTAGGTCCACTGTGTTTTATCAAGACCAAAGTCAGCGCAGCTGTCTACCAGGAAATTTTAGAGCACTTCATGCTTCCCTCTGCCGACAAACTTTTTGGAAATGGAATTTTTATTTTCCAGCAGGACTTGGCACCTGTCCACACTGCCAAAAGTTCCACTACCTGGTTTAATAACCACAGTATCACTGTGCTTGATTGGCCAGCAAACTCGCCTGACCTTAACCTCATAGAGAATCTATGGGGTATTGTCAAGAAGAACATGAGAGACACCAGACCCAACAATGCAGAAGATCTAAAGGCCAATATCAAAGCAACCTGGTCTTCCATAACACCTCTGCAGTGCCACAGGCTGATCTCCTCCATGCCACGCCGCATTGATGCAGTCATTCATGCAAAAGGAGCCCCAACCAAGTATTGAGTGCATTTACTGTACATACTTTTCATTTGGAAAACATTTCTGTGTTTAAATTTTTTTTTTACAGTTGGTCTAATATAATATTCTAATTTTCTGAGATAATGACTTTTGGGTTTTCCTTGGCTATAAGCCATAATCATCAACATTAACATGAATAAACACTTGAAAAAGTTCACTCTGTTTGTATAATGACTATATAATATATGTGTTTCACTTTTTGAATTGAATTACTGAAAAAAAAAACTTTTGATGATATTCTAATTTATTGAGATGCAATTGTAGCATTGCTTTGTGTTGTTCCCTCAAAAATTGGAACATTAGGGTGAGTTCAATTGAATGTACAATGTATGTGGACGGGCTGCTGAATATGCTATCCACATGTAGTGTATAAAAAATTGTATGGAACTCAGAGTATGCACAAATGCCTCAGATTTCATCCCTAGCAATGTGAAGGGTGAAATCCGCTGCAAAAATCTGGGAACTGTATTTTGGATTAGATAATTAACAAAATAATACAGATTGAGACACTGTCCAAAGCGACTAGCCACTTATGCATCCTACATCATGCAAAGTATTATTTGCCAATCTCCTCTTGTTCATACAGAATGTCACTTGTATGGACTTAATGAAGTGTGCTTTTCTACTCCTCATTAGGCTACAGTGTTGTCAATAAAGCAGTCGATAAAACGGGTTGATGGTATTGAGACTTGGAAAGGCGGTCTACACTAAGGCAGAATATACCTTTGTCACACATGATGACCAGGCAGCATCCAGATCAATACCCACCTCTGAATTAAACCTAAGTCATCAATCAGGCCTCCGAGAAAAGGACACTGCAGGTCACAGTCGGATGGATAATCTCAATTCTCATCTGAGCTTTTACCCTGTCTGCCCTGCAAGCTGCACTTATCCAGGAAGGTGGTTCTGCACACGGATCTGAGGCCAGACAAACAGCAAATAACACCAACTTCCTCCGGATAACAATCAGATCTACAGTGGTTACTGAAATCAGGTTTTAAGAGTAGTTTCCAAACAGATCCAAAACCATAATGTAATACTTATTGAATGCATTTTATTGATAAAGCAATTTTATACATGATATTAATTATTTTGTCAGTGAAAGTATATTAAAAAGTGACTCTGAGGAGAGAATATACAAGTGTACAGAAAAAAAAACACAGAAAAAATATTTACATGCTTGACTGTAAAAACGATTCAGTATCACAGTTTTTATATGTCATATAACATGTATACATATACACTCACCGGCCACTTTATTAGGTACACCATGCTAGTAACGGGTTGGACCCCCTTTTGCCTTCAGAACTGCCTCAATTCTTCGTGGCATAGATTCAACAAGGTGCTGGAAGCATTCCTCAGAGATTTTGGTCCATATTGACATGATGGCATCACACAGTTGCCGCAGATTTGTCGGCTGCACATCCATGATGCGAATCTCCCGTTCCACCACATCCCAAAGATGCTCTATTGGATTGAGATCTGGTGACTGTGGAGGCCATTTGAGTACAGTGAACTCATTGTCATGTTCAAGAAACCAGTCTGAGATGATTCCAGCTTTATGACATGGCGCATTATCCTGCTGAAAGTAGCCATCAGATGTTGGGTACATTGTGGTCATAAAGGGATGGACATGGTCAGCAACAATACTCAGGTAGGCTGTGGCGTTGCAACGATGCTCAATTGGTACCAAGGGGCCCAAAGAGTGCCAAGAAAATATTCCCCACACCATGACACCACCACCACCAGCTTGAACCGTTGATACAAGGCAGAATGGATCCATGCTTTCATGTTGTTGACGCCAAATTCTGACCCTACCATCCGAATGTCGCAGCAGAAATCGAGACTCATCAGACCAGGCAACGTTTTTCCAATCTTCTACTGTCCAATTTCGATGAGCTTGTGCAAATTGTAGCCTCAGTTTCCTGTTCTTAGCTGAAAGGAGTGGCAACCGCTGTGGTCTTCTGCTGCTGTAGCCCATCTGCCTCAAAGTTCGACGTACTGTGCGTTCAGAGATGCTCTTCTGCCTACCTTGGTTGTAACGGGTGGCAATTTGAGTCACTGTTGCCTTTCTATCAGCTCGAACCAGTCTGCCCATTCTCCTCTGACCTCTGGCATCAACAAGGCATTTCCGCCCACAGAACTGCCGCTCACTGGATGTTTTTTCTTTTTCGGACCATTCTCTGTAAACCCTAGAGATGGTTGTGCGTGAAAATCCCAGTAGATCAGCAGTTTCTGAAATACTCAGACCAGCCCTTCTGGCACCAACAACCATGCCACGTTCAAAGGCACTCAAATCACCTTTCTTCCCCATACTGATGCTCGGTTTGAACTGCAGGAGATTGTCTTGACCATGTCTACATGCCTAAATGCACTGAGTTGCCGCCATGTGATTGGCTGATTAGAAATTAAGTGTTAACGAGCAGTTGGACAGGTGTACCTAATAAAGTGGCCGGTGAGTGTACACTGTATATATATATTTATATATGTAGTTGCGGGTCCATGTGCTGATCACCTTGCCTATCTGGGCACTAGCTATAATCAGGTTACTTCACCTATAAACTTCAAATCCAAACACAGAGGGGTCACGCATTGCACGGCCACCACAGGTCATGTTGCTTGCAGACACTGACTCAGAATGAGGCTCTCAACCCAGTCTTTATCCCCACAACAATATTCCCAGCAGCTACACCTGGCTTCATCTCAGGCTAAGGAAAAATGCCGTACTGGAATGGGAGGGAATGGCATGTCCCTCTACCAACCTACCCGCCATTCCATAAAAATCCAGGCCCATGAAATACTTCAAACAAAAATGTCTCAGCAAACTACACTTTGCTGAAACAACCCAGCTTTCCTGGATTTTGTCTCACCCATCTGAGCATTCTGGGTGAGATATACAACCCCTCCAGTTCTTTACCATACACAGTGAGATGTGCCTAAATTATTAAGTGTCGGATGCCTCTTAATAAATTAGGCAGCCGTTACTGCTACAGGCTGGCATAGACTTCAGCTATATCTTCCGCCACTTTCTAGCAAAAGCCCTGCGGCAAAAAGCCTTGCCCTCTACTGCTAGGCCCTGTCCCCTTTCTCGATTATTCGGAAAAATGCAGAGAAGCTTAAAAAGTCACTAATTATGGTGGGCCATAATTGGCGACTTATTTATCACAATAATGATGTAAACGCCTTGATAAATGCTCCTGGAAGTCTTTATTAAAAGGTCACATTTCTTTAAACTTACACCCCAGTATTCTCTTCCTGGTTCTGGCCCCTCTCACTCATAACATCCTCAAAGGTCATTTAGCTTCCAGTGATCAGAGCTTTCCTTTTTCTGTACCTTAGGACCTTTCAGAATGGAGATGTCTGTGTTCTTCCTCAAGATCGCACACCCTCCTGCCTGCACGGATCATACAGATTGATGTCAGGCACGGAGAGAGAGAAGTATGCAGAGACACACCTCTTTCTTGGATCCAGTAGAGCACTGTATGAGTGCTCTACCTGATCATTAAGAACGCAGGCATGGATGTCTGGAACTGCTGTACCACCTTGACTGTGGACTATAAGAGGCAGGCACATTTAGCAACATTTTTCTTGCTAAAAAGTCACTCATAGCCTGGGAAATGCAGTAAATGCCTTAGAGTGTCATATGGTCATCCAACCACATGGTAGTACTTTGGCTACAAACCGACACAGGACACATAAAAAAAAAATTATATATATATATATATATATATATATATATATATATAACACTGCTTGTACTCAAGTCCTGTTGGAAAAATTATGAGAAAGATTTATCATCCTCCTACTCCCGTTTTCTGTTGGAAAAAAGTTGCAAACTCTGATTTGCAATTTTTTAAACACCATTGCAACTAAATTTTGACCCTATAAGACAAAGGTTTTAGAGGAGGACAATAAGGAAAAAAATCTTTGTCATCAGACCTCAGATTAGACCAGCAATCAGACCCCAAATGTTAATCAGACCTCAGCTCACAGCCCCAATCAGACCCCTAATGTTAATAAGACTCCCAATCAGACTTCATATCAGACCCCCAATGTTAATAAGACCTCAGATCAGAACCACAATCAGCCCCCGATATAAATGACCTCAGATAAGAGCCCCAATATAAATAAGACCCCCATCTAGACCTCAGATCGGACCACCATACCTCAGATGAAAACCCCATGCCGCAAATCACCACCTATGCCTCAGATCAGACCTCATGCCGCAGAGCAAATAAAATAAAAAGGATCAACCCTCCTCTCCTGTCCCAGATGCCGCAGTTCCTAGGATCCAGCTCTCTTCTTCTTCCTACCATGCTGTGCTGTGCCCCGACGTGCACAGCCGTATTCACCACATAAGACTCAGTGACATTTCGACCGATTTCGACCTGGTTGGGGATGGAAGGGGGAGGGGTTTGCGTGCGTCTTATGGGACGAAAAATACGATAGTTTCCAAAGAACATGATGACTGAAATCTACCTCAGGTACATGACTACCGGAGGATGTATTGAACCCCTTAGCGTCCAGGCTGTTTTTTGCCTTAGTGACCAAGCATTTGTTTTTCATTTATTCATTGCCGTGTCCCAAGAATAGTAACTGTTTTTTTTCAGTCGGTATAGCCATATGAGGGCTTGTTTTCTGTGGGCCAAGTTGTAGTTTTTAATGGCACCGTTTTGAGGTACATAACTCACTGATTAACTTTTATAAACTCTTTCTGAAGGAGAGCTAGTTTTTACATTACAAATTTTGCGGCAATCATTTTTCAGCATAACTAACATGATCATTTTATTCTCTGGGTCATTATGATTATAGCGATATCAAACATATATAGTTTTTTACATTTTACTACTTTTGCAGCCAAATGATCATATACTACAGGAAGGCTTGGGGCCCCTAGGTGCCAAGACATCAGCACCTCGCTCATTCTTGAGGGTGCCCATGTCTGACAGAGGATACTCCATGTAAACCACTTAGATGTTTCAATCATTATTGGTCGTAGCATCTAAGGGGTTATACGGGCTGGACGGGCACATCTGCTGATCTAGGTCATTAGAGAGAACCAGGCTCTCCTGTGAAAGCCGCTCATACAGAGATTAGGTGAGGCTACTTTCAAAAGGTGGAGGCCTAGCCAAATGCCCATTAGTGATTGTTGTAAAAAGGAATATTGGTGGTCACTAATGAGTTAATTTATGGGTCTTATAAATTAAATGCATACTTCTGCAACACTATGCTGGTCTTGATAAATCAGGGCCTATGTTTTTAAAAGTTTAATTCAGCACAAAGTTGCAAAGGAATATCTGTAGAAGAATGATATGTTCACCTAAAACATGTTGTAAATAAATTGCCTAAATCCTGATAACGAATGCTTCTTGACTTGAAGTCAATGCTTGTTACACAGGTGAACATCATTGGTAATGGTTGTTGAACAGCCCAGTCCTGGAAGCCTGTCAATATAACATACTCATTGATAAAAAAAAAAAAATTTAATCCCAAGAAGGAGTAGTTGGAAAAGAATGAAATGTTCTATGTGTGACTGTGATGATGATATATGTAAGTGATTAAAATATTACAGCAAAAGGATACGTTTATTTGGGAAAAGGAAAGGAGGCTCTAATACCTGTTGGGCTGCCTCTAGCCTGGATACATGATGATATACGGCTGGGCAAGGAGGCATACAGGATCTGTATGGTATTCTGTGGTACGTTTGCCCATGGATGTTGAAGCTCACACTTGTAAGTTGCTGAAGCTGGTGTCCCAGCTGGTCCCATTAATGCTTAATTGGTGATAAATCTGGCAACTGGGCAGGTTAAGGAAGTGGTGTGATCTGGTGAAGACATTCCTGGGAAGCCCTTGCTGTGTGTGCGCCAACATTATCCCGCTAAATAAATGCCAGTTGGAAGTCCTCCAACACATGTGGCTGCAGAATGTCCTGCACATATGGCAGTGCCCTTAGTGTCCCTCATATCACTGCTAGGGGTGACCGACTGTTGTATGTGATGGCTCTCCACATCATCACACCAGCAGTTGGGGCAATGTGTCGCTCCACAGCAAAGGCAGGATGGTCCGGGCAGATACAGGGGTGTTTAATGAAGGTACCCCCTGTGTATGGATGGAGGACAACGAAACTGTGGGAACTGCTCGTGTTTACCAGTCTGTCTGGGCCAACTAGAGCTTGTTCGTCAGTTGTGTGTGCCCTCACATAACTGCTCACAACACCTCCTAACAGCTAGGTCAGAATGGCCTAGATGGATGCCAGTTTGCCAAAACTACTTTCCTGCTTCTCTCAGTCCAATGATGCACTCCTTCTCAAAGTCAAAGGCATATTTAGCAGTCAACATCTCTCACCAAGAGGTACACTACCCAAAAGTAGACTCTGAGGACCTTTTTAGAGGGCAGAAGAAGAAGCACTTTTACGCCCTCTTATGGCAAGACCCAGTGTCTAATCAGACCACCCCTGTAATCATTTACATATTTGCTTGAGACATAACTGCAAGCCAAGTTTTGTAGCAATTTACCATTTCTCTCTAGGTGCTTTTTTTTTTGTCATGCTGTAGATGCTGTAGAATTTCAGCTATGGATTTTGATGTGTTTCCATAGCAAAATCCACGTGCTACATTGAAATCTGAAGCATAAATTGACATGCTGCAAGTTTCAAATCTGCACTGCAGGTCATGTTCTGCTGCAGATTTTGTATGCATTGTGTGGATGACATTTCTTCAAGTATGAAGCATTTATGGCACATTTGGCCAAACATGAAAGGGGTATTACAGTTATGTGAAGCTATCCCCTATCTACAGGACAGTGGATAACTATTAGATTGGTGGTGGTCTTACCGCTGAAACCCCCCCTGGTTACAAGTGGTGGGCGGTGGCAGGGCACAGGAGGATGAGCGCTTCCATTGTGGAAGCGCTCATCTCCATAGTTATCTGTATGGCAGTCCTCAGGACAGCGATACAGATGGATGCTGCGGGGCAGGGGAGATGTGCCTCCCTTCCCCATTCCTCTGAATGGCTGCAGGCACTGTGACGTCATCGCGCCGCCTGAGCCATACAGCGCAGGACACAGGCCGAAAGAGGCCTGCATCGCATCACTGCCTGCATGGAGGTAAGTATATGTGTATATTTTTTATATGGTACAATACAGGAGAGGTGCGCTATGGGGGTACTGTGGGGGCACTTCATACTGGCACATGATTGGAGGGCATTATGAGGGGGATCTACTGAGGCCACAAAGTAGGAGTATTTTATATGGGGGGCTCTGTATAGGGGCATTTTATACTGGGACACATTATAGTGGGTACTATGGGGAAGGGGGAGAGGAGTTATATGGGGTCATCTATGGGGTGCACTAAGAAGGGGTATTTTATACTTGCAAATTATGGGGGACACTGAGGGCATCTACTGGGGCACTATATAGGGGCATTTTATACTGGTACATTATGGGGGCACTAGTAGAAAGAGGGGAGAGGAGCACTATGGGGGCATTTACTGGGGCATAATATAGGGTTATTTTATACTGGCACATTATGGGGGCACTATGGGGACTTTAGCTCAACTGAGGGCATTAAACAGGTATTTTTTGCACTGGCACACATTATAAGGGGGCATTTTTTGTACTGTCAAATTATAAGGAGAATTATTACTACTGGGGAGCATTATGGTGGGCCTTATTACTACTGGGGGTCTATGGGGAACATGATTACTAGTATGGGCACTATGGGAGCATTATTACTTCTGGGGCACAGTGGGGACATGTTAGGGGCACTGTAGGAGCACTATTACTACCATGCGTGCTCTAGCAGGGAATTATTACTATTGGTGGGACTTTGGGGAGCACTATTACTGTGGGGGCACCTTGACACAGTATCAGCTTATCACAGTTATTTTTGGGGGACGTTATGTTTACACTATTTGCCAGGAGCAGTAATTTTTGGGCAGTGTGTTCTGCTGAATAGTATTGGGGAGCACAGCGAGCACAGTACACAGTGAAAAATCATCATGGCGGTCTGGTCTGAGAGACGAAGATGAGGAAAGAGAACATTTACAGCAGAGAAGAAGTCACTGGATATAAAAGGTACGTGGCGCTGTATTCTGTATAGCACCGAATATAATATGCAAATATGTCTTTAGTGCCAGGTACAAGTGTATAAAATATATATTAAGTAGGTAAATCTACTGTAAGTGTAGCCTATGTGTAATTTATATACTGTATGGTGTATATTGTATATGTGATTATGTAAGTGTAGTGTCTATATAGTCTATGTATGCATACCTCCCGACCATCCCAGATCTGGCATAACTACTGTGTGGGGGGCACAATGGGGACTAGGCAGGGTTGGGACATGTACAGATAGACATAGGGTGGAGTTAGAGGTGTGGGCCAGAGCTTTTAAAAAGCTTGTTGTGGCACGCCGCTGATAGCTTATCTCCTTAGGCTTTTTAACCCTTACACTCCCAGCGCTGGAGCGATGTGGGAGCTTGACGCCCGCTCGCATGTGCGACGAGCGTCATGGCCAGCAAGTCTCTGCTGTTTCAAACAGCAGAGACTAGCCGCTACTTACCGATATCGGTGATCGGTAACTAAAGGCAATAGATGCCGTGATCACTTGAGATCACGGCATCTAATAGCGCTAAAAGCCGGAAGCGCGCACTTCCGGATGTTGTGCATACGCCCCGTGTGGTCAATCGGGGTGTCTGCACTGGATCTGAAAGCTGTAAACCTCGCTGATGAGGTTTACACATTTCAATCTGTAATTCTTATTTTGGCCACCAGATGGCAGGCCTGGATAAGAAATGAGCAAAAGGGACTTAAAATTGAGTTTTAAAAATCCCTGAATGCTCAAAATGAAAAATTAAAAAACATTATATATATGGTCATATATGACCCTTAAAATAATCACAAAAAAAATGTTAAAAAATATATAAAAAAATATAAAAGTTTAAATCACCTTCCTTTCCGTATAATTAAAAAATAAATACCTAAATAACAATAAATATAAACATCATGGGTATCAACGCGACCGAAAACGCCCGTACTTTTAAAATATATATAAAAAAAAATTTCCAATATGGCGAATTGCGTGATGGAAAAAAGGGTCAAAATGGCCAATTTGCCATTTTTCACTACTTCTCTTACCCCAAAAAATGTAATAAAATGTGATCAAAAAGTCACACACACTCCAAAATAGTATCAATAAAAACTATGGATTGTCCCGCAAAAAATGACCCCTAAACAGCTTAGTGGATGTAACTAAAAAAAAGTTATGGGGGTCAGAATATGACGAAGTAAAAAAAAATATTTTTTTTTTCAAAGTTGAAATTTATTTTTACACTATTTAAACATAACAAACCTACACATATGGGGTATCGTTGTAATCATACTGACCCAGAGAACGAAGGGCATGGGTCAGTTTTGCTGCAAACGGAACGCCATGGGAACAAAACCCGTAAAACAGTGGAGGAATTGTGTTTTTTTTCCAATTCCCCCCTATTTGGAATTTTTTTACCGCTTCCCACAACATTTTATGCCATAATTAATGGTGGCATTA
The DNA here is from genome assembly GCA_900303285.1 of Rhinella marina. Taxonomy (NCBI): domain Eukaryota; kingdom Metazoa; phylum Chordata; class Amphibia; order Anura; family Bufonidae; genus Rhinella; species Rhinella marina. Next base: position 244,396 of record ONZH01015173.1, read on the forward strand.
GAAAGTACAACTTGTCCCACAAAAAATAAGCCCTCATACAGCTATGTGCCCCTTTATCATTGACTGCCACAGCACCCACCTCCCTTAACAGTGACCTCCACTGTACCCTGCTCCCTTAACAGTGACCTCACAGTACCCCGCTGCCTTAACAGGAACCTCACAGTACCCCGTTGCCCCTTTAATAGTGGCCTCCACAGAGGTCCGTTCCCTTAAAATGTGAGGTCTGGTTTTAGGCCGAATAGTCCGGCTTTCAGACTCCCTGTCCTCTGTCCGACGCATGGCCTTGACAGACACAGGTATGTCCTTTTGAACAGCTCACTCTCAGACAGCAGCACTGTGCAGTCTGAACATGAGCTGCAGGGAGAAAGTCACCCTCCCCTGCAGCTGACAGAAGTTGATTTTTACCTTCATTTTTTCAATCTCCTTCGGCCGCGGAGTGGAAGGGGGTGTGGCCTGTCTGAGTCGGGACGTGTCTTAGTGGGACCTGGGGTGGGGCATTTAAGTCCTTTTTTTGAGGGTGGTCTGAATTACAGGTCGATGCCATGGTAATTTATGAGGAAACACAGTGGGTAGCAGTGGAAGAAAATATCTTTTATTACTACTGAATGGTAAATATGTGGAATTTACATTATATTAGGTAATGATTAATGATGAGTTAGTCTGAAACATAAGTTATATTTATGATAACCGGAATACCCCTTTAACAGTATCCACAGCGCTCTGCCCCTTTAAAGCAGACCTACAGCAGTGAAGGAAAATGGCTGGGTTGTTATGGAAACCTGGTGTGTGTGGAGACTAACTGTCTGCTAGCTTCTATTGGCTGATAAGTGTCATGTGACCAGGCTTCTATTGGCTAATGCATTTTTAGGGAATATTGCAGGAAAGGTACGTCCTGGAGAGCTGAGACCCTTTCTAAAACCTTCCTGGACACCTGATGTACCTGTGTGCCAAATTTCGTTATTGTAGCTGCGACGGTGCGGATTCCTTTAGCGGACATACACATACACTCAGTTTTATATATTACATACAGGGGCGTAGCTAAAGGCTCATGGGCCCTGGTGCAAGAGTTCAGCATGGGCCCCCCTTTCCTCAGTACTTTGTGTGTCTTCTTATGTGGCACAAGGGACTTTGGGCCCCCTCAGGCTCCTGGGCCTGGTAGCGACTGCTACTTCTGCACCCCCTATAACTACGCCCCTGATTACATATAAATATGTAAACATGTCTCGTGACGCCGGGTTTCCGCTATTGAGTAGGGAACCTGTTGTTAAAAATTTGACAGGCTCCATAGGGGTAAACAGCCCCCCCATGTGAAACTGCACACCAGTCTTAACAAGGGTTAAATCCCCCACGGCACTGGAAATATCAATCAAGGGAGCTGGAGGCACTGAGGACATGGCGGAGAGGGGGATGGGCTTCACTAGTTACAACTGCAAGTCTCACACCTTGTCCATTTACCAGCCTAGACACCAGGGCTGGGGATAGCACAGGCAGGGGGCGCTGCAGTATACCAGGACCTCGCCTCCTGAGAGGCAGAGATGAAGATAGCAAGGAACCAGCTCTCACAGCAGAAATTGCAGATCCACAGGAGCTATGTGCTTTCCCCCTCCAATACCCATTCAAATTGTTTAACCCCCGCAGTCCCTGCCGCCTTCCCTATGTGGTTCAGTGGCAACATGGTTTGTGGTTAGAGAAATGTAGAGAAAACGATTCAGAAGACATATACAGCGGGAATGACTGAGCTACACTATATTCTCTGTAAGAACACGTACAGTCTGTGCTCCACCTGTGTCACACATCCTGTTACAAGGCACGTTCAGTCTGTGATGCTCTGATGAGAGACATTTCCCGCCTGCTTTTGACCACGTAACCACCCCCCCCTCTTACTTGAACTGTAGCTGACGGAGGTGCCACTTTACAGCCTGACATAATGACACAGCGCACGGATATACCACGGGATGTTGTCATTCTTCTCCGAGGTGACTGACCAGGAGGGAGGGGGACGTGGGTTTTCCAGTCATAATTATTAATGGTATTTGTCATAATAGGTGGTATGGTGACAGGCAGTCACTTTATGAAAAGGTCTCAGGGTCTGGTGGGGGAGGGGTATTCTGAGGCTAAGTAACCTGCATTTTATTAATGTATGCTCTGCATGTAATAATTGTGTAAGGAGGACTCTTTACAGTGGGGGAGAAGGTAGTTTCTCTGATTTTGTGTCAAGTTTAATAAAGGGATTGTGAAATAATTCAAAATCTTGGACAAACCCTCTAAGAGCCAAAAATAGAGGAGCTGACAACGACTGCAGCAGTGCCAGATGGTCGGGCGCCCTCTGCAGGAGGACAGGACCTGCGCCACAGAGAATGTCGCTGGAGAGACTCTTCTGTTTTTCAATTGACCTAATTGACCCTATGGGGGTTTGTTTTATGTGGGGAAAGATGTATTTTTTATGGCACCATTTTAGGGTACATCAGGTGAATATACTATATCTTGATGGTATGTAACTTAAAAAAAAAATTGGAGGCAGCAGTGTAAAAACAGCACAATTCCCCCATTCTTTTAGGGTATTGTTTTTATGGTTTACACTGAGCAGTAATAATGACGTATTGGCAGTCATTTACTAGGGCTCCACCGACATCAGAAACAGGCGTGATAAAATCTTTTTACATGCTGTTGCGCCTAAACTTAGGCCTCATTCACATGAACATGAAAAACGCCCTTTTTCATAACCAGTTAAAGGGGGTTATCCAATCCCAATAATGCCCGGGCACCACATACAAGTAATACTTACTCCGCTCCTTAGCAACCCGCTTTGCTCCTGATGCCAGCATGGCCATCGCTACATCTCCCCATTTCGTGGATCAAAACATCTGGCAGCAGGCCAGGGCGGGGGTGGGTAGCCAATAGCAGGCCGCGACAGGGACGAGCCTCCCTAGCATTGCGGGTATCGCTAGGGAGGCTCGTTTCTGTCACGGCCTGCTATTAGCTGCACCCCTCCCACATAACCGGATGTTTTGATCCGCGCAACGGGGAGATGCAGCAGTGCGGGCATCAGAAGCGACGCGGGTGCTGACGTAAGTATAACCTGTATAGGGGGCCTGGGCATTATAGGGGTTGGATAACCCCTTTAAAGTCTATGGGGCTATTTACATGGTCCATTGAAATCAATGGGATCATTTCCTATGGCTGCACCCCTCTAACAGCTGGGTACACTATGTTAAAACAAGGACCTTTCAGGGATTAAAAAAATATACCTAATTCACTTGCATGTGGGGGAACAATCACTGGAGGCAGCAGGACCTGATGTTCCCAGCAAGGTGACGTCACAAAACGTCCATTAAAAACAGGAAGCCGGACAGAAAATGGATGCCTACACTGATACAAAATGGCCATCAAAAACTGTTTTTCTTTTCAACTGTCATGTGTATGTCCCCCCAGGACCCATTCACATGAGCTATACGGATTGTGTCAGGGTCTGCTCAGGGAAAAACAGGTGGTTTTGCACACTAGGTCAATCAGCTTTTTTCTGCATTTGCATTCAGTGTGAGCGTGTTTTCCATCCAGATTGTATCCAGATTGCATGCGTGTTTAACATAAGTGAAGAAAAACTGAAGAATAACAATCTACATCTAGTTAAAAAAAAGCGTGCCATTTTGCCATCATCTTATCAGTTAGGCCTCTTTCACACGGGCATCACGGATTCAGTCCGGATGCGTTCTGGAAAATCCGCACGCATCCGCACCTATCCGCACGAAATCGCAGTCAGTTTTGACTGCGATTGTGTACGTTCGTTCAGTTTTTTCCGCGTGGGTGCGAAGCGGTTTAATGCGTTTTTCACGCGCATGATAAAAAACTGAATGTTTACAAACAACATCTCTTAGCAACCATCAGTGAATCACGCATTGCATCCGCACTTATAGAACATGCTGCGATTTTCACGCAACGACGAACTGATGCGTGAAAAACATCGCTCATGTGAAAAGCCCCATTGAAATTAATGGGTCACGATTCAGTGCGGGTGCAATGCGTTCGCATCACGCATTGCACCTGCGCGGAAATCTCGCCCGTGTGAAAGGGGCCTTAGCCGTTAAACGATATGAACCACTTAGGAATCTCATTCCTTACAATCTACATCCAGCAACCATCAGTGAAAAACACATTGCATCCATTCTTCACACAAGCCCCATTCACTTCTATGGAACCGGACTGTGTGAAAAACGCACAATATAGAACATACAGCGGTTTTTCATGAACACAAACATGATGCATAACTGGGTCAGGATTCAGTCTGGATGCTGTGCATTCGCTACATGCATGTGAAAGAGCCCTTAGGCGTTTCTGCGCCACTCTCATCACTTCCTGAAAAGTGGCATGGGCGGAGCCATCGGCCCGGGAACATTCATTAAAATATCTCATTCACATGTCAGTGTTCGGTCAGTGATTACCATCAGTGATTGTGAGCCAGAGCCAGGTGCAGCTCTAAACAGAACAGGTGCAGATCTTTCCCTTATACCTTATGTCTGTGGAGGCTCCAATCCTGGTTTTGGCTCACAGTCACTGATGGAAATAACTGACGAATTAACGTATTTTCTTTCCTTGTCTGTTCCGTTTTCTTTTCGGACCGTATGCAGAACCATTCATTTCAATGGGTCTGCAAAAAAAAAAAAATGGACATATGCATTCCGTTTCCGTATGTCCCTTCTGCAAAAAAATAGAACATGACCTATTATTGTCCACATTATAGACAAGGATAGGACTGTTCTATTAGGGGCCAGCTGTTCCGTTCCGCAAAATACGGAATGAACTTGGACGTCATCCATATTTTTAGCATAGCGTTTTTTTTTGCGGACCCTAAAATACATACGGTCGTGTGCATGAGCCCTAATAAATAGAGCTTTATACTGATGTCAGTGACGACTGAAATTTACTAGGAGCATGAGAAGATTACAGTCTAGACACTCGGACTGCAGAAGGATGCGCCTAATGTATGGCGAGATCTGCAACTTATCATAAATAACATACTCCAGTGATGCAGGGGATATCGAAGACCAGCGTTTTACCCCATTAACTTTATTCAGTATGATTATGGAGATACCAAATTTGTATGATTTGTAAGTATAAGGGGCCGTTCAGACGGCCGTGATACTGCGGGTCTGCAATACCACGGATGCCGAATGGTGTGTGTTCCGCAAATCGGCGGCGCCCCATAGAAGATGCCTATTCTTGTCCGCTGTTGTGATTGTATTGTGATTGTCCATGTTGCTTCGTTTGCTAGCTGGATTCATATTACCATCACATTAAACACTGCTACATGGTTATGAACACCCTGCAATCCATCAGTGGTGGTCGTATTTGAACAATATAGGAAAAAGTGCCGGCCTCTCTAGGACCGTAGGTGCTTATCCCTATATAACTGGATCCTATAGGAGCAAATGGTCTGGGGAGGTCCATGGATTTGAACCTATGTGAAATGAAGGTCCAAGTTTGCATATCATTGTCTTTTAATTAGGACTCTTTATTACCTGACTGAATGTTGGGTATGGCTTCTAGGCGACTTTTCATATAATGTGTTTTATTGGTGTCGCAATACAACATGCTGTGACTGTGATGTGTTGGTTGCAAAAAATCCATCCAAGTTGGATTTTTTGCGACTGTTGCAGACACAGCATGACGGCTAGGGGTCCGCAAAAAATGCGGATAGCACACCGTGTGCTGTCCGCATCCGTATGTCCATTCCGTAGCCCGCAAAAAAAAATAGAGCATGTCCTATTCTTGTCCGTATTACGGACAAGAATAGTACTGTTCTATTAGGGGCCAGCTGTTCCGTTCCACAAAATACGGAATGCACACGGATGCCATCCGTTGTTTTTGCGGCTCCGCAATTTGCGGACTGCAAAACACAACGTTCGTGTGAAAGAGGCCTAACTGATGGAAATAACTGATCAAATAACTGATATGTGAACAAGGCCTTACTTGTTTTGGCTACAAAAAATGCATCAACATGTAAACTAGAGTTTTTAAAAATACAATTCAAAATAGTATGTATGGAATATACATTTTTGAGGAGTTCTTCAAAGATCTGATAATGTTTTTGAATTTCAGATGCAGAGTCTTTTCTATCCACTTGTCTTCAGTATGAAACTGTGAGCAGCAAAGCAAGAGAAATTGGGGAAGAAATACTCCTGGATTTCAGGACACTTCGTAATCGGTACTTCATAAACTATTTTTGTATGTTCTCAGTAGCTGGAGAATAAGCGCAAGATGCTTGGTGTAAACTAAATAGAAATACAAATACCGCTTTTCGTAGCGCCTCCTTCCTGAAAATCTGCTGCTGTATCGTCCCGTGTAAAGGGACCTATAAAAATGCCAACCCAATAAATTCTTGTAAATAAAATTCCAGGATGTCATGGATTTTTTTTACAAGCCAAAAAATACTCTAACTGATGTAGTGTGGCAACATCTGAAAGGAGTTTTCTATGTGCAAGAACGGCATGTCTCTGATGAGGCTCAGCACATGTGACCACGAATGCCAGTGATTGGTTGCTGTGGTGTTGTGGCCAAGAAGTGGCCTCCATCACTACTGCACTCAAATGGAGGGCATTTTAAAGGATCAGTAATGTTTTTCTTTATTTAATTTGATTTTAAACAAGAGGTCTAACTATAAAAAATAATCCTGAAAACTCCCTTTAAGATTTCTGTGAGTGCAGTGTTGATTTTGACAGTTGTAAAAGCTGTCTTATGTTCAGGGGCGTAGCTAACGGCTCATGGGCCCTAGTGCAAGAGTTCAGCTTGGGCCCCCCTTCCCTCAGTGCTTTGTGTGTCTTCTTATGCAGCAGAAGGGTCTTTGGGCCCCCTCAGGCTCCTGGGCCCGGTAGCGACTGCTACCTCTGCACCCCCTATAGCCACGCCCCTGCTTATGTTATAGATGGTAACTTGTGTACTCTGTTGTATACTCAATGAAGTGGACTGCATAGCTTGGCTTATCTGGATTTGGATTTCTTTATAGGGTGCCTTCTCACGCTGCAGATATCCATGTATTTGCCGCCAAAACAACCCTGTTCAAATAAATGAAACATTCAGTTGCAGAAATGTTCTTCATCGAAATCTGCCGCATGTGAAGGCGCCCTGTATGAGTAGTATTATGTTTTATTCCCATGGCTCAGCAGAGCATTTTTGCCAGTACTGCGAGCCGACACACACGTTGTGGTTTTTGTGGTAGCTTCCAGGAAGTTAAATGAGGTGTGTATTGTAGAGCATCTTGCATTTTCTAAAGGGGATTTTTCAACATGTTGTAACTTAATGTAAATAACATTTATGGTTAGAAACAGCTTTCCTGAATTGTTTAGCAAATAATTCCCCATAAAATTACAATTGGGGAGCATCTTTTCTTACAACTGACTGCGCAGGTGTACACTGTACTGACAAGAAAAAGAAAGGATAAAGCTTATATTACACCTGCAGACGAGTGTTGAGAGGGAAGCAATCATCTGCTTGGTAGCGGAGAAGACCGCTGCTATTACACGCAGCAATCTCATCATCAGTATAGGGACGAACTATTGCTAATGCCATCACTCATATCCATACTGAATCATTGTTTGCAAACAGCAGATCGTGATTATACACCACGATCTGCTGCCGACGAACAAGGATTTTTAAGCCTGCTAAGAGATTTTAATTATTTAGTTATCAGCGGCAGTATTACTTGTTAGCGATGATCTTTTTTTTTTGTTGTACTTTTTTTTTATTTTCATTTTGGGGAAAGGGGGTAAGTTAAATTTTTATATTTTTAAAAACTATAACAAGCAATCATCAGATTGCTTCTCACAGTGTATGACAGTTGGAGTATTCCTATGGGGCCCTGCCACAGGGGCTCCAAGAACTAATGTGCAGCAGCTTTAGTTCATTCAGGAGGACTCAAGCTGCCACGCAATGCACCTGGCTCCGATCTCCACCAGGTGGAGAACACCGGAACCACGCACTTCCCGGTTTTAGTACATTCAGATGCAGTGCTCATGTTTGACCATGGCATCTCAAGGGTTAAAAGTCTGTGAACAGCATTACTGCCGTTCATGGACTTTAGCCGCAGGAGTCTGGACTTTATCCGCATGCACCCAGTGGGTATATTGTCTGCTGCATGCGCGAACGGACGCCATGTTTAAAGTCCCAGCCAGCACCATACAGCTCTTCTGATGGCTGACATTCCCTACTTCTGCTTTATTATTAGACAATCTGTCTTGCCACAGGAAGGCTTCCCCTGCTGCCCTATAAAAAGGCTCTCAGAGGCCACTTTTGGGTAGTGTACATCTTAGTGAGAGATCATTGACTGATAGACATGTCTCTACAACACACTTAGACATTTTTCACAATTAGAGGGGGGACATCATTGGACTGAGAGAAGCAGGATGGTCATTCAGGCCTAGCTGTTGGGAGGTGTTGGGAACACTGGTTACATGAGGGCACAAACGCATGGTAAACAGGCTCTGGACGGCCCAGGTAGACCACCAATAGAGAGGATCGTTTGATCCGCTGGCAAGCATCAGCAGCTCCCACAGTTTCACTGTCCACCATCCACAGGTGGCACCTTCATTACACATCCCAGTCTCTGCCTGGACCATTTCCAGATGCTTAGCAGAAGGAAATTTGGTTTCATGGTGCCCATTACATGTCATGCCATTGACAACAAGCCACTTGTCACCTTTGTTTGCAGTGGTGTCATGAGCGAGAAACCTGGACTGCTACAAGCTGGAATCTTTGTTTTTAGCGATGAATCCAGATTCTGTTTGGGATCAGGTGATGGTATGGAGCCTCATGGTGAGCGCTTCAATCCGGCCTTTGCTGTGGAGTGACACTGCCACAGTCTTCTTGCCTTGCACGATCACTAGATTTATTCAGCATTTATGGGCCTAGCTGGTATGCCAGCTTCTGCAGTCTACGAGTTTCAGGATCTACAGGCCCAGCTGCAACATCTGTGGTCAAATGTGCTGCAAGACACTACATGGAACATGTATACCCCCATGCTCAACCACATCTCATCTTGTATCCAGGCTAGAAGTGGCCCAACAGGTACTAGAGCCTCCTTTCAATTGTACAGTTTTCCCCAAAAACTTCTCCATTAGCTCTAATATTGTAGTCACTAGTTCTAGTGATTGATGGGTGTCCCGATGTTGTCAACCCCCAGTGATTACACTTGTCCATTGTGGGAGAGCAACCTACTAAAGTTAGTTATAATATGAATTGGCATGTGCACTACAACTGTTTATTGGCTAATCATACTTATTATTGCTATGTTTTACTTTTAGATACCCTTTGGATTTTCAATTGAGAGGTGAGTAAATTGTAAATTAGCTACACTTTCTTGTGATATATACACTACTCACAAAAAATCTGGAATATTTGGCTTGTGGGTGAAATTTCAGGATGAACCTAAAATGCACTCTAACCGTTACAGGTGATATTAAAGAGGTCCTTTCACGACTCCTGACATTCTTGTTTTAATAGTTTCATACATTCCCCGTATAATAACAATTCTGGAGCATCTATTCTTATGGCTCTATGTTGTGTTGTTCCTTTATTATTCCTGCTAGAAGTTATAATTGAATTGCTATTAGCCTTCAGTAAGGGTACAGAGGGGAGGTAACAAGTTAGGGTGTGTACCTGCACAGTCTGAACATGGCAGCACTGATTGGATAGAGTGAGACTGTGCAGGTACACTTCCCTAACTGGTTACCTCCCCTCTGTACCCTTACTGAAGGCTAATAGCAATTCAATTATAACATCATTGTCAAGTTGTACTTAATGCTCAAGGCCACATGACAAGTTATTGATACACTAACATTTTTGTGGGGGTATACCCACCACTGTTGTTGGCTTTTGTTACAATAAATTGTTTGATATGAGGAAATCACCATTGCATGCTTCTTCCATAAATTTCACCTGGAAGGCAAATATCCCTAAACTACCCCAAACTATTGTGTGTAGTGTATTTGGTCTATTTTTTTTTTCCTTTTTATTGTTTGTGCGCAGTTGTGTGGAGCTCTTCCAAAAAATCTACAAAGTATTGCTCAAAACATGTGAATTAAGTTTCATAAAACCCCATGCACATGCACTCTAAAAAATCAGCTTGGTTATGCAGATACAATTTGTATGGACATGTGTCCTTAAAGGGGTTCTCCGGGAATTAAGAAAATGAAAATTAGTAAATATTACTTTTTTATAAATATATTCCCAAATACCTTTCATTAGTTATAATGGCTTGTTTTGTCTAGGGAACAATCATTAGAAGAAATAAAATGGCCGCCGTCCTATTAGTACACACAAAACCTGTCCTAATCACACAGGAGGACAAGTTACTTCACAACACTGAGGTAAAGATCTGCCTCATCCTCCTCTCTGCTCTGACTGTCAGGAATTATGATCCTGACTACAGTTTAATATGATATTTAGCTGAATCTTTGTGAGAATAGAGTTCATAAGGAGACATGGAGTACAGAGAGGACAGACAGGACAGACTGTAGTAATGGAGACTTCATACAAGAGCTGCTGCTTATTAGCCACATCTGCTCATGAACTCCATTCCTTCAGAGATTCAGCTAAAGATCTTATCATATGTATTCAGGATCATAATCCCTGACAAGTAGAGAGGAGGATGAGGCAGCTGTTGTCAAGTAACTTGTCCTCCTGTGTGATTAGGACAGGTTTTATGTGTACTAATAGGACGGCGGCCATTTTTTGTTTCTTCTAATGATTGCTCCCTAGACAAAACAAGCCATTATAACTAATGTAAAGTATTTTGGAAATATATTTATAATAAAGTAATATTTAAATATTTTCATTTTCTTAATTCCCAGAGAACCCCTTTAAAGATGTTGTCAAAATCTGTTTGAAGAGAAGGCTGTGCTCCATGCAAGTGCAGCTTCCTCTTCACTGCACTACACGTTGTCTGCTTTGGAGTGGTGGCATAGTTTCATTACAAATACTTGCTCCATTCAAGTGAATGGAGTGACATCTTGACTTTACACTGCACTTCTGAGACGATGGGCAGTGTAACAAACAGAAAGCAGTGCTCACTTGGAGCACCGCCTCCTCTTCAAAGTGGTTATTCTTGTCTTATGTAGCACGCCCTTAGGCACTGCACTAGTCATAACACCATGTGTGCATTTTTCCAAGCGTGCAACATCTGCTGTATATATGTGGCACTGCCAACGGGATTCCTGAAATCCATCATACATTTAGAGTGTTGTGGTAGAATGGGCTTAGGCGATGAACCTGCGATTCCGTCAGCGGACGTCAACCATAATATAGCTGCGATCTGGGAACTCTGATCCTGGCCATTTAATGCCTTAGATGCCAAAGTCAATACTGACCATGGCGTTCAAATGATCAGACAGGGAGGGGGATCTCTCTGTAACCCTGATAGGGTAGCTGTGGCAGAGGGGGCCTAACACACACACACTCTCTGTCTCTCTCTATCTCTCTGGTGGTCTCTGGTGCTACACTGACTGACATAATACACTAAAGTACAGAACAATTTCATTAAATGCTCTTTATCCCTCTTTGTCAAATATCGAAAGAAGAGTCACTCTCTGTTTGTGAAAGCTTGTGTATGACCACCTGGAATCTCTTCAAGTAAACTGGAATTCGGTATAATTTACCACTCTGGAAATGTCTTTAACTGCTTAATTACTGAAATGTTTACCTCCCCCATTCTTCCTTACCAGGCCAATTTTTCAGTTTTAGCATTGGACCTATCTAATACCAAATACCTAATTCCTTCAACACAATCTACGTGTTTGATATTATTTTTTACGAGACACCTTAGACCTTTCTTTTGCCATTAGATGACAGATATAATATTAAAAAAATTATATATTTAAAGGGATTCTCCTGGAATGATTTAAAATGGCCGCCAACAACCTGTCCTAGAATATGAAAAGGACTGGTTGCCTCCACTTGCAGTGCTGCCGAGCCTGGTCTCAGGTATCCTTACTGTGACCGCAGTTAAACATGGGACCAACACAGATGCCTTCAGCTGCCAAGCACACATGCAACAGGTCAGCCAGTTTCATAAGTACAAACCTGCTGACAGATGCCCTCTAAGAACCAGTAACAGCAATTGTAATATTATTTTGTGGAATTTATGAGTTCACTGTGTGGTATAAGTAACATGATAACTTTATTCTGTGGGTCAGTACAAATATGATAATGCCAAATTTCTCTATATATTTTTATATATTTTTCTTTCCTCCTGCAGGCTGTCAGCTCCCCAGACTGAAGAGGGGAGGGCTGCTTTAACGATATTTAAGATATGGGCCTGGCCTTGTGTGGCACTCCAAGCTTTCAAACAAGACCAGAATCACAGCATCATCTCCACTACATTGGAATATAAAGCTGTTAGAAATTGGGTTGCCAGTGAATGGAGCCCAATTCTAGCAGCTATATCTCCCGATGTATTAAAGATAATGATGTGATTATGGTCTTGTTTGAAAGCTTGGAATGCCTGTTTTCAAACAAAACAAGTCCCATACCTCTACTGCTACCAAAGCCTGAGAAGAGCTCGGGCAAAACTGTTAGGTAGTTAAGCATGGTAATTTTTGTGCAGGTTTTGGGGCCAAAATCAAAAGTGGGTCCAGTGGGGAGGAGAAGTATAAGTCCTTTCACTACATTTTTGATTCCTTTCCAGCCCACTTGCTGGAAAAACTGCTGAAAAATATGTCTGTGACACCACCCTATAAGAACGAGTATTCCTTGGCACCCTGAATAAATGTAGATGTTTGCTGACTTGTCATGTGAAAGGTTTAGTAATTTCTTTTGAGGTGATTTTCAATGATAAATTATCAGGTGTAAACCATTGCGATTTTTAAGACCTAATGGGGAAGACTTATTAATCCTGTAGATTATTTAAAGAGGACCTTTCACTAGTGTTGATCGAGCACCAAAGTGCTCGGGTGCTCTACAGAGCACCAGAGCACAATGGAAGTCAATGGGAGAACCAGAGCATTAAACCAGGCACCCCCTGCTCTGAAGTGGGGGGGGGGGGTCTGGTTCACAGGAAAAGGTCCGAAATTGATGGAAACACCACTGAAATCGTTCGGGTACAGCATGGGGAGGATGTCTGGATGCATCTTGGACTCCCAGGTCACTGCTGGGAACGATGCGCAAATGTTATACAGCAGATGTAGCGCAGGGAATGTTGCTTTCACCAGCGGTGAAAAAAATTACACTGAATGTCACAGATATTTAGGATGCGAAAATGTAACACAACAGATGTAGCAGAGGTTGTGTCACTGTCAGCAGCGGCCAAACAATTGCACGCAATTTAGCGCAGGTTGCGCTAATAATATATATTGCAGCCAAATAAAACAGTAGTCTTTAAAAGCACTTTTGGGTCTCTAACGCCTTTCAACACTAAACTGTCTTAAAAAGAAACACAATTCCTGTCCCTACACTATCTGTCCCTTCTGCTGCGGCTCTCCTTGACTAAGCCTGATCCGAACCACATGTCATTGGGTGCTATATAGCACCGATGACGTGTTTCGGCCAGCCAATCAGTGTAATGCCAGTAACCAACATGGCTATGGCATTACAGTGAGTGCCAGTACTTGCCTGCACATTTATTGGCTGTGCAGCAGCCAACAAACGTGCGGTGAGGAGACTCGGGCATCACGTTCGATCACACTCGCCCAACACTACCTTTCACCACTCCTGACACACTTGTTTTAAATAGCTATAAAATCTATTCTTATGTCTGCATGTTGTGCCATTCCTTTATCATTTCAACTAGAAGTTATGAATGAATTGCTAGCAGTCTGCAGTAAAGGTACAGAGAGGGGTAACAAGTTGGGGGTGTGTACCTGCACAGACTCACTCTATCCAATCAGTGCTGCCATTTTCAGACTGTGCAGGTACACCCCCCCCCAACTGGTTACCACCCCTCTGTACCCTTACTGCAGACTGCTAGCAATTCATTCATATCTTCTAGTAGAAATAATACAGGAATGGCACAACATACAGCGAAGAATACAGGGTGGGCCATTTATATGGAAATGGAAATGGTTGGTGATATTAACTTCCTGTTTGTGGCACATTAGTATATGGGAGGGGGAAACTTTTCAAGATGGGTGGTGACCATGGCGGCCATTTTGAAGTCGGCCATTTTGGATCCAACTTTATTTTTTTCAATGGGAAGAGGGTCATGTGACACATCAAACCTATTGAGAATTTCACAAGAAAAACAATGGTGTGCTTGGTTTTAATGTAACTTTATTCTTTCATGAGTTATTTACAAGTTTCTGACTTATAAAATGTGTTCAAAGTGCTGCCCATTCTGTTGGATTGTCAATGCAACCCTCTTCTCCCACTCTTCACACACTGATAGCAACACTGCAGAAGAAATGCTAGCACAGGCTTCCAGTATCCATAGTTTCAGGTGCTGCACATCTCGTATCTTCACAGCATAGACAATTGCCTTCAGATGACCCCAAAGATAAAAGTATAAGGGGGTCAGATCGAGAGACCTTGGGGGGCCATTCAACTGGCCCACGACGACCAATCCACTTTCCAGGAAACTGTTCATCTAGGAATTCTCGTACCTGACACCCATAATGTGGTGGTGCACCATCCTGCTGGAAAAACTCAGGGAACGTGCCAGCGTCAGTGCATAAAGAGGGAAACACATCATCATGTAGCAGTTGAACATATTTTATAAGTGTTCAGAAACTTGTAAATAACTCATGAAAGAATAAAGTCACATTAAAACCAAGTACGCCATTGGTTTTTCTTGTGAAATTCTCAATAAGTTTGATGTGTCACATGACCCTCTTCCCATTGAAAAAAACAAAGTTGGATCCAAAATGGCTGACTTCAAAATGGCCGCCATGGTCACTACCAGTTTTGAAAAATTTCCCCCCTTCCATATACTAATGTGCCACTAACAGGAAGTTAATATCACCAACCATTCCCATTTTATTTAGGTGTATCCATATAAATGGCCCACCAGAATTGTTATCACATGGGGAATACATGAAGCTATTAAAACAGGCATGTCCGGGGTGGTAAAAGGTCCTCTTAAATTTACACTGTCGAGACATGTACCAAATTTATCACAGTGGTTCATGCTGGTTCATAATTCTGGTTCAGGACTGGACTTCTTTGTCTAACTATATACCAGCTATTAGTTGGCTTAGCTTGAGACATTTTGTGCCAGAATTGTACAACATTTGTGGTGCAAATAGCAAATCTTCGGGCATGCTAGTTTCCAGATAAGCCACAGAGATTTTGGCAGCCAGGGTACAGAGCATTTCTCTAAAGCTAGATACACCATAAATGCACCAATCTGCACACAAAATTTTGGCGCAGTTTACAACAATGTCTAGAGGCACTGACATTAGTAAATGTGAGCTATTGTGTCTAGTGCTGGTAACACAAAGCTGCTTCTAGTTCACTGATTTTTATAAGCAGGCCTGCAGAACAGCAGGAATCACTCCGTCACCTGTGTACAAATGGCTCCAGACTGAACTGAGCTGCTGAGTATGTGTGACCACTGGCACTGGACAGATTAGGTGAATGATCTCAGAGGGGATCAAAAGAACACTAGGGGCGGGATAACAAGTATTTACCAGCAAAACTAGACGCAGAAATTTTTTTGCTAAAGGGGTTATCCGAGACTAAAAATTTCCCCATACGCCCGGGCCCCTCACACTAATTCTACTTACCTGGCTGTCTGCTCCCTGTGCCGCTCCTGTTCCCCGCACCGCTGCTGCTTCTCCCTGTGCGCGGATGAAAACATTCGGTGTCGGGGGGGAGCAGCCAATGGCAGGCGGTGATGGGGACAAGCCTCCCTGGCATCGCAGGTGACAATGGGGGACATTTTTTAGTCTCGGATAACCCCTTTAATGGCAAATTATGTTTAGCGTGACCTAATAGAGAAATGTAATGTTAAATTGTGGGATTACTCCTCTAACTTAGATACTGCAGGGGATACGTTATATGGTTGTATGCCCTCTCTCTCACACGCTGGTTTTATGTACAGCCTGTTTACTTTAGTCTCTGTGAATATAATTCCATCTGTTCTGTACCTCCACTTCATTAGCTGTTCCACCAATAGGGATACAGAGGTAAATTTAATTTAATGTGGTAAATTAGAACCTTAGATAGGCTTGATTATTTTGGCTACATTTTCAAAAACTATAGAATTCAGTGGATGGGCTACTTACTTCTGAAGCAAAATGTACTATTTAACCTGTAGGATACCAGCAACGTACATGCACTGTACACATGAGGGGGGTGTGTGAATTGAGTCTCAGTGCCGTCAGCTCTGTGATTGGGTAGGTGCAGGAGCTGTACCTGCTCGATCAGCAATAGGAGCACAGCTGTTTTTGACCTGCTGTATATGCAAACATCGGTGAATACACCAGGGCTGGTGTATTAACCCCTTGTATGCTGCGGCCAACACTGACTGCCACATGTACAGGGTTTGCGGAGGGTATGTGCACCCTAGGGTGACCAGATTTGGGTTTCTGAAAAGGAGGACACCTTTTTTTTGGGGTGGGGGGGGTGGGGGTGGATTACACTATACTCCAGGGAATGGGGACCCGAACTTCCCCTTATTATTTTCCGTTATAACATGGTTATAACAGAAAATAATAGTTAAAATGGTCTTTAGGGGTTAAAAATAATAAAAAAAAACTCACCTTTTCCACTTATTCGCGCAGCCGGTGTCTTCTTTCTTCTTTCCCCTTGCAGGACCTGCAAAAGGACCTTTGGTGACGAAAGACCATTTTAACAGTTAAAATTATTTTGTTCGACTGCCTCAAACTGTTTGAGTCAAACATAATACATGTATATAATGTTTGACTCAAACAGTTTGAGGCAGTCGAACAAAATCCCGGACGATTTTGAAATTCCCCCCGGACATTTTTTAGGTCTCAAAAATAGGACATGTCCGGGAAAAAGAGGACGTCTGGTAACCCTAGTGCACCCCACCCAATCGGCAAAGTAGCAGGTACCCCCTTCCAAAACAACTTGGGCAGTACTATAGACCACTCATCTGTGCTGGTGACATCACCGGGCTCACTGCTCACAGCTCAGTTCCATTGAAGTGAATGGGGCTGAGCTTCAAAATACCAGTCCTAGCTGCTATCCAGTGGACGGCGCTGTGCTTGGTAAGATGTGATGAGGCCGCAGCACTCACCAGAGCTACAGTGAGCGCCCCTGCTTTCTCAGACAGCTGATCAGTCGGGGTGCAGGGAGTCGGACCTCCTCCGATCTCATTGATGATCAATCCTAAGGATAGGCCATCAAAATGAAAATCTTGGAGAACCCCTTTAAACCCTTCTGACCAGCTGGTCACTTAAAAGCTGGTCACTTAGAGGAGAAGACACGTTGTGTAATCATCAGGTAGCAGCACTTGCCTCCTCTTCAAACAGCTGGTCGGTGGAGGTGCCGGGTGTCAGATCCCTGCTGATTTGATATTGATGACCTATCCTTATGATTGGTCATCAAGAATTATGGCAGGAGAACCCCTTTAAGGTTCAGAGATGAAATATAAATCTTTTGGTCTGGCTGTACATTATCCTTGAAAGTGCCTACTCTTTCACTGTGTTATCTACGTTTGCGCTGCATGTCCCTTTCCGTTTGCTTTGACAATCAATAGCCACAAAAGCTCTTGTTCTATGAGCCACATCTGACAGAACTGCAATTGCTCCATCTAATCATTTGTTACTTCTGAAAATGAATTACAGCATGCTGATTTTCTTCTCTCTCCTTTGGTTATGTGGCACTTGAGCCCAAACTATCTGTGTGGCTGATCTGGAGATCCCTGTAGAATTGCGTTATCACATTTTCATACAGACCTTGCAGCTTTCTGGCTTTCCAAATTGCATTAAAACCTTTGTTTAGGTGCCATTACCAGATGAGCCTAACATCTGGCTTCATTCTACAAAATACAACAGCCAGATGTTTCTAAGCTGCAAACAACAAAAAAAACACAGACACAAAAGTAGTTTTAATTAGAGCATTACTACCTTCCGACAATACGCTTTCTTTGTGAAGAATTAGCATTTGAAGAATAAAGATGCGTTTTTAATACATCAAACCAGGTATAAGATTTCCCATCTGTATTGTATTATTGTATAATGGATTACCACTGTCCTACTGGATTGCACAGGATTTTGTCGCATTTGTGAGATTAACAGTATACAAAATAAGTTTTTCCAAAAACATCTTTATTTGAAGTTCTCTATAGACAAAAGTGAACATTTCTAAGATTAGCTAATTTATTCTGCAATTGAGACAATTCCCTTTTCCCTAAATGAAATGACCGTCTTGAGTTTGACAATGACAAATTCTATAATGAAATATTTTCTCCTTGTAAATGTCTCTGTAACATACAAATATGTGATATGAAGTACATTTGTTTGGTGCCGAGAGAGCAGAGTGCTTGCAGTAGAAACATTTTAGTGGGCAAATGCATGTTAATCATTGTGTGCTGTTTGTAAGCTGGAGGCTTAATTGGTCGCATTTATCTATGTTGTTCAAGAGCATAGGCAAACACTTTATTACATTTTGGAATAGGTTCTGTGAAATCAGGTGTAATGTTTTTCCTTTATGAAATAGTATTTTTATCCTTCTGTTTTTTCAGTGCTTGTGTACAAATTAGCTCTCCTCCAGAAAGGAAAAAACTGACTCTCTAGTGCCACCTATTGGAGGTAGCTACCCTGTACCCAGCTCATTGAAGAACCTTGGAACATGACTAGGGTTTTAGCTCAACCAGGCACCATTGGAAGAGGCAACCATCTGTAGTGACTTAATAACTACTTTCCTGCAGGTATCACTTGAGAGAGAGAGTCTCAAGTCTCTCCTAGGGAGCGTTGCCGGTAAGGCTGCCTATGCCAGCTGGCTGTCTCCACAAGAACAAGGAGTACTCCTGAGATCAAGTACTAGTGCATTTGGTGATGTATCACTCTCTGTGCTGACCTATGGTGTCTCTGTGAGGCATTGTACTCTCCCCTAGAAGCAATGCTTCTTAAGGAGAGTACCTTTTTTTATGGCAAGTATTGGAGCATGCCACAGGGTTTTTTCATATAAAACTAAAAGCACATGGAGTTACAGTATGGGCCTATAGTAGTAGTTTATGTGTGCCGTATTATAGGTCCATACAGCACTGCTTCGTTATATCACTATCTACATTGCCCTTAAAACCATATATCCTTCCAACTATGATGGTGCATATACAGATGGCAATTTTTTTTTCTTTTCCCATCCTTTCTTTCCAAGAGTGTTAGGCTCCATTCACACGTGCTGTTTTTCTTTCCTGATTCGAACCTGATCCTGATCTGGATCCATTCATTTCAATGGGTCCTGAAAAAATCAGGATCGAATCAGGAAAGAAAAACAGGACGTGTGAATGGAGCCTTACATTTTTTGTTGTTGACATAGCAGTGTGTGGGGAAAATTGTATTTGTTACTGATATTGTTTAAAACGTTCCCAACATTTGACATGCATGTGCACCATAATGGTAGAAGGGATGTATGGCGTAGGCTAAGAAAGCTGAGCCTGCTCTATATGTGGCAGGTACCAGGTGTGTAATACAGCTGACACCCACCTGCAGTGACCAGGATTGAACCTGGTTATTTAATCCCTCAGATGCTGCAGTCAATAGCAACCAAAACATCTGAACCGTTAGACAGAGGGAGGAAGCTACCTCTGTTTTCCAACGGCAAACCCATGGTACAATCATGGTACCTGAGTAGCTGTCATGGCATTTTTTGGTCACATCACAAACTTCATTTTTCTGTTGTTTTTTAGCATGTGAGTTGTCGTTTTTATTGGTACCTTTTTGAGCTATATACAACTTTTCCTGGCACCTCCATAACTGCACTGACAGAAGGGTATTCTGTCCCCATCCCTAGGGGTAGGTAGCAACATAGAAGACAGAAATAAAAGCCCCTTCCCCTTTGTCTGCTTTAGAAGTTTCAAGTCCTTCTGGGATACATAGAGGACTTGCCTGGTGTGCTTTCGCTTGGCAGCATTATTCATCACTTAGCTGTTCCTCTTCTCCAGAGCTGCTGGGGCAGTGAAAGTTGACTCTGGAGTGTTAGTATGCAGCAGAAGAAGCCTTCACCAAGGAGTGCTGTGATGGCAGGAAAATCAGGTATTAATTACTACTGGGGCCAGCGGCTCGTTGGGAAGCTCGTGCTCCTCAACATGTTACACACAAGACTGCATAGGATAGGCTTATGCCTGATGAATAGAGATGAGCGAGCATGCTCGTCCGAGCTTGGTGCTCGTTCGAGTATTAGGGTACTCGTAAGTGCTCGCTGCTCGGACAAGTATCTCGCCATGCTCGAGGAAATGGCATCACCCGCATTTTGAATTTTTGGCGCCTATAACTCAGCCAATCACAAGCCAGGAGACTATGCGGTACACCCAGCATCACGTGGGGCCCTTACATGTCGATAGCAGGGGTTGGCTGGCCAGATCAGGAGACCCTGGAATATACTAGTGACGTCCGGCGGTGCTCGGCTCAGAGGCTGTCTGGATGTCGTTAGGGACAGATCTGCTGCGTTTCAGGGAGAGTGTTTAGTTCTCTGTTAGGCAGGAGTGATCTCAAAAGAACCCAACAGCCCTTCTAAGGGCTACAAGACACTTTTTTTGTCTCCTGGCTGGGCTGGCTGACACTAGTAGTGCAGCTATCGCCATATATAACAAACTTTGTTTTTTTGTTGTTTTATCTCAGTGATACAAATCCATTTCATACAGCTGTGTGGAACCATTCTGTGTGTCACAGTTCAGCTGTCCAGTCACCACAAACCACAATCCGTATTTTCTGTCCAGGTGACCCATTCTGTACGTCACGTAATTAAAAAAGGTCTTTTGCTCTCACTGATACAGCTACATTAGAAAAATCTGAGTGCGACATTTTTCTGGGTTGCACTTAAGCATACCAAGTCTGCCTAATCTAATAGTTTCAGTGTAATTGCTCCATACTGCACGGTACGTAATAAAATACTTAATTTTGCTCTAACTTATTCACCTCTATACAAACCACAATCCGTATTTTCTGTCCAGGTGACCCATACTGTACGTCACGTAATTAAAAAAGGTCTTTTGCTCTCACTGATACAGCTACATTAGAAAAATCTGAGTGCGACATTTGTCTGGGTTGCACTTAAGCAGACCAAGTCTGCCTAATCTAATAGTTTCAGTGTAATTGCTCCATACTGCACGGTACATAATAAAATACGTAATTTTGGTGTATATTAACTTGTTCAGATTGAACAAGATTGTGGGTTTAAGTACAGCAGGCCCATTTTTTTTGGTATATATAATACTTATATACAGAAAATGTTGAACCCCAGGGCTAAGGGTCGAGGGCGCGGGCGTGGGCGCGGGCGTGGGCATTCAATTACTGCAGGGGGCAGAGGCCGTGGTCCTGGGCAGGGTGAGACAGTACCTGCTGATGAGGGAGCAGGGGAACGCCGCAGAGCTACACTCTCTAGCTTCATGTCTCAACTTACAGGGACACGTGGTAGAGGACTGTTGAAACCACAACAGTGCGAACAGGTGATGTCGTGGATTGCGGACAATGCTTCAAGTAATTTGTCCACCAGTCAGTCTTCCACGCAGTCCACCCACGTTACCCAAGGGAGCACTCCTCTGGCTCCTCCAACTCAACCTCCTTCCCCCCAGTCTGCCCCCTCCCAGGAAAATTTGGAATGCGATCTGGCATACTCTGAGAAACTGTTTTCTGGACCCTTCCCAGAGTCACAAACCACTTCTCAGCTTGCTGCTGACCTCTTTCCCGATGCCCAAGTTTTCCAACTGTCGCAGTCTGAGGGTGATGACATTGTTGACTTAGTGGAAGAAGTGTGTAAAGAGGTGTCGGACGATGAGGAGACACGGTTGTCAGACAGTGGTGAAGTTGTTGTCAGGGCAGGAAGTCCGAGGGGGGAGCAGACTGAGGAATCGGAGGATGACGAGGTGACTGACCCAAGCTGGGTTGATAAGCCGAGTGAAGACAGTGCTTCTGAGGCGGAGGCGAGTGCTGCACCAGAACAGGTTGGAAGAGGCAGTGGTGTGGCCAGAGGGAGAAGCAGGTCCAGAGCTGGTGCATCAGCAGCAACTGTTTCACATAGTGAAGCTCCCGTGGCGAGGCCTAGATGTTCGCAAGTCTGGAGGTTCTTTAAAGAAATTGAGGATGACCGACGGGACTGTGGTGTGCAACCTGTGCCACACCAGGATCAGCAGGGGTGCCACCACTACTAGCCTAACCACCACCAGCATGCGCAGACATATGAGTGCTAAACACCCCACTCAATGGAACCAAGGCCGTTCACCTCCTGCTGGTCCCACCACTGCTCCTTCCCCTGTGTCACTCGCTGCCTCTGCTAGTCAACTCCCTGCCCTGGACCCTGGCACGAGCGCCTCCCGCCGGAAAACCACACCTTTGCCTACATGATCCTCCACAGCGTCCACCAATGTGTCCCTGCGCAGCGTTCAGCTGTCTTTACAGCAGACGCTGGAGCGCAAGAGGAAATACAGTTCCACTTACCCACATGCCCAAGCCCTCAACGTCCACATCTCCAAATTGCTGAGCCTGGAGATGCTGCCTTATAGGCTGGTAGAGACCGAGGCCTTTCGCAACCTCATGGTGGTGGCTGCCCCTCGGTATTCGGTCCCCAGCCGCCACTATTTTTCCCGATGTGCCGTCCCAGCCCTACACCAGCACGTGTCACAGAACATCATCTGACCACCGCTGTTTCTGAGAAGGTCCACCTAACCATGGACACGTGGACAAGTGCTGCCGGGCAGGGACACTATATCTCACTGACGGCACATTGGGTTAACTTGGTGGAGGCTGGGACCGAGTCTGACCCTGGGGCCGCTCATGTACTGCCCACACCAAGGATTGCGGGGCCTACCTCGGACACGGTCTCTCAGACGTACTATGCCTCCTCCTCCGACCCCTCCTCCACCTCCTCTTCCGAATTACCATCCGTGGGCACGGCGCCTTCAGTCGGTAGCTCTAGGCGCAGCAGCAGTGCCGTGGCTAAGCGCCAGCAGGCGGTGCTCAAACTGCTGAGCTTCGGTGACAAAAGTCACACCGCCCAAGAACTATTACAGGGCATCATGGCGCAGACCGATCTGTGGCTGGCACCGCTGAATCTCAAGCCAGGCATGGTTGTGTGTGACAACGGACATAACCTGGTGGCGGCTCTGCAACTCGGCAGACTGACACATGTGCCATGCCTGGCCCACATGTTCAATCTCATAGTTCAGCGGTTCCTCAAGACATACCCCAATCTGTCTGATTTGCTCACCAAGGTGCGCCGCATCTGTGCGCATTTCCGCAAGTCGACCACAGATGCTGCCACTCTCAGGCCAGCGCAGCGCCGCCTACAACTGCCCGCTCACCGACTGTTGTACGACGTGCCCACAAGATGAAATTCGACATTAAACATGTTATCCAGAGTTTACCAGCAGCGCAGAGCGATTGTAGACTGCCAGATGTCAACTTCCACCAGAACTGGTAGTCAGGTCAGTCAGATTCCTCAAGTCTACAATGAGGAGTGGACGTGGATGTCTGATATCTGCCAGGTGTTGAGCAACTTTGAGGAGTCAACACAGATGGTCAGCGGCGATGCCGCCATTATCAGCCTCACCATCCCGCTGCTTTGCCTGTTGAAAAACTCACTGCTCAGCATGAAGTCGGAAGCTTTGCGCTTGTCACAAGAGACGGTGGAGGAAGATACGTCGGTTGATAACCAGAGCACCCTCCGGTCTGTTTCTCAGCGCGTATCGGAGGAGGGGGATGAGGAGGAAGAGGAGGAGAATGTCGGCAAGACAGAAGAGGGTACCAATGCTCAGTCCTTCTTAACTCTTGAGCGTGTATGGGCTGAGGAGGAGGAGGAGGAAATGGAGAGTCAGGCCAGTGAGGAGAGGGAATTCTTGCGTGTTGGGACTCTGGCGCACATGGCAGACTTCATGTTAGGCTGCCTATCCCGTGACCCTTGCGTTAGAAGCATTTTTTCAAACACCGATTACCGGGTGTTCACTCTCCTGGACCAACGGTACAAGCAGAACCTTTCCACTCTCATCCCTGTAGAGGAAAGGAGTATGAGAGTGAATCAATATCAACAGGCCCTGGTGCACAAGCTGAAACAATCCTTCCCATCTGACGCCGCTAGCGGCAGAGGGCGTGGTTCTGTGGGCCAAGTAGCGGGGGAGAGGAGGCGAGCAGGCAGCTTGTCCAGCACTGGCAGGGGAACGCTCTCCAAGGCCTTTGCCAGTTTTATGTCACCCCAGCAAGACACTGTCACCTGTCCCCAGTCTAGGCAGAGTAGGGGGGAGCTTTACAGAAAGATGGTGAGGGAGTACCTAGCTGACCATACCAACGTCCGGACCGATCACTCTGCTCCATACAACTACTGGGTTTCAAAGCTGGACACGTGGCCTGAACTGGCGCTGTACGCCTTGGAGGTGCTGGCCTGCCCTGCCGCTAGCGTGTTATCAGAGCGGGTATTCAGTGCAGCTGGTGGCGTCATCACCGATAAGCGTACATGCCTGTCAACTGACAGCGCTGACAGGCTGACGCTTATTAAAATGAACAAAGCCTGGATTTCACCGGAATTCAAATCTCCTCCGGGGGAAAGCAGCTAAAGATTAACATTACTTATGTATCTGATTCCTCTTCTCTACTCCTCCTCCTCCTCCTCCTTGTCGTCTTTGCCTAACGCTGACCCAAAAAACGCAATTTTTTAGAGGGCCAACTGGCACTCTTTTACCACAATTTTACCGGAGGACCCCTACAGGCCCTCTCTCCAAACAATTTTTCCGGAGTTCCTCCTACAGGCCCTCTCTCTAAACAATTTTTCCGGAGGGCCCCCTACAGGCCCTCTCTCCAAACAATTTTTCCGGAGGTCCACCTACAGGCCCTCTCTCTAAACAATTTTTCCGGAGGGCCACCTACAGGCCCTCTCTCCAAACAATTTTTCCGCAGTGTCAACTACAGACAGTGTAAAACAATGTTTCAGAAGCATCAAACAGACAGTCAAAAACAATTTTTCAGGAGGCGCAAGTACCGACATTTAAAAAAAATTTTTTTTGCTGAGGGTCGACTTTATGTACTCCGAAAAGAAAAAAATTTTTGGAGGCTCAACAAAAGCCATTTCACTGCATTCTCAGTCGGACAAAGTCATTGGTGGTGTAACCGCCATGCTGTGTCAGGCTAAATTTTTGGGTGCTTCACCAGCTACCGCATACTAACTCAGTCACTCTGTTGTCACCGCCGCCATACAGGGCCACGAAAAATGTTTATGTGGTTCGCCTGCTCCCGCAGTGTCACTCGGTCACTCTGTTGTCACCGCCATGCTGCGTCAGGCTAAATTTTGGGGTGGCTCACCTGCTACCTCATCTAACTTGGTCACTTGTTGGTGTCACCGCCATGCTGTGTCAGGCTTATGCCTGCATCGTGTGGCTGGGGATAGGAGAGCAGTGCCAGCATTGGCATGGGTGATGGACCTTCGTTGCACCTAGTTGGGTGCGTCCCTAACATGTGATGGGCATGTGCCTCGCCTTTCTTGGTCTGGGTGAGCACAATTGCCATGAGGGTAACCACCAGGCTGTTGAAGGAGAATTTGGGGTAATGGTGGGAATAGGCAGCCTCAGAGGCATCCATGCATGCTGCCCCTGCTGTTTCCTGTCAATTTCCGTGGTGTTTCAATCATTTTCTGAGGTTTCCAGGTTTTCACCCAGCCTTCCCTAGGCAGAGCCTTGGTCCCCTGCAAAAATGCTCGAGTCTCCCATTGACTTCAATGGGGTTCGTTACTCGAAACGAGCACCCAAGCATCGGGAAAAGTTTGTCTCGAATAACGAGCACCCGAGCATTTTAGTGCTCGCTCATCTCTACTGATGAATGTTGCATGACCAAAAACATTAACCACCTTATTGTGTTCTCCTATATCTTGAATGAAATCTTACCCTGACACTAATAATGTCATAAACCTAATGTCCCAAAAATTGTGCTAAGCTGATCCTGTGCCAAGGTGCCCCACAGTAATACTGTCCCCTAAAGTCCCACCAATAGTAGTAATTCTCTGCCAGCGTGCACTGTTAACTATGCCCCTAATATTAAAGAAGAACTCCCGCAAAAATGTTTATTCCATGTCCTGCTAGAAATGTACATGATGTAATCTGTAGTGAATGTAATTTTCTTACCAGTGGCTGTATTTTTGAGTTATATCTCCCTGATGTTTCTCATCTGTGTCATGTGACCAGCAACAAACTCACCAACTCACACAGCATCTTATGTGTGGACAGGAAGTTTAATTCTCTATTCATTCCTATGGGAGCCTCACTTTCAGTCTCATAGAAATGAATAGAGCAGTAACTGGCTTCCTGTCCTGGGTCAGTTGGAGGTCAGGGAGTTGGTCACATGACCCAGCTACAATAAGAAGAGAGGGGATAACTCAGAATTATAGTCTCTGATGAGAAGATTACATTCACTATAGATTATATCATGCACCTTTCTAACAGGTCAGAGAATAAAATTTTTTGCGGGAGTTCTTCTTTAACCCCTTAAGGACCCTGCCATTTTTCACCTTAAGGACCAGGCCATTTTTAGCAAATCTGACATATCTCACATTATGTGGTGATAACTTTAAAATGCTTTTACTTATCCAGGCCATTCTGAGATTGTTTTCTCATCACATATTGTACTTCATGACAGTGGTAAATTTGAGTCAAAATATTTCATTCTTATTTATAAAAAAAAATACCAAATTTACCAAAAATTTAGAAAAATTTCCAAATTTCCAAATGTCAATTTCTCTACTTTTAAAATACATAGTAATACCTCTAAAAATAGTTATTACTTTAGATTCCCCATATGTCTACTTCAGGTTTGGATCATTTTGAAAATTACATTTTAGTTTTATGGGACGTTAGAAAGCTTAGAAATTTAGAAGCAAATCTTGAAATTTTTCACAAAATTTCCAAAACCCACTTTTTAAGGACCAGTTCAGGTCTGAAGTCACTTTGTGAGGCTTCCATCATAGAAACCACCCACTTAAAATGACCCCATTTTAGAAACTACACCCCTCAAGGTATTCAAAACTGATTTTACAAACGTGAATCAATATTAAATGTTTTTTTGGCAGATTTTCCATATAAATCATTTTTTTCCAGTAATAAAGCAAGGGTTAACTGCCAAACAAAACTCAATAATTATTACCCTGATTCTGTAGTTTACAGAAATGCCCCATTTGTGAACGTAAACTGCTGTACAGGCACGTGGCAGGGCACAGAAGGAAAGGAACGCCATATGGTTTTTGGAGGGCAGATTTCACTGGAAAATTTTTAAGTTGTCATGTCACATTTGATGCACCCCTAGAGTAGGAAACTCCAAAAAAGTGATCCCATTTTGGAAACTATGGGATAAGGTGGCAGTTTTGTTAGTACTATTTTAGGGTACATACGATTTTTGGTAGCTCTATATTACACTTTTTTTGAGGCAAGGTAACAAAAACTAGCAGTTTTGGCATTGTTATTATTTTTTGTTTTTTACAACGTTCATCTGACAGGTTAGATCATGTGATATTTTTATAGAGCAGGTCGTTACGGACGCGGCAATATCTAGTATGTATACTTTTTTTTATTTATTTAAGTTTTACACAATAATATTTTTGAAGCACAAAAAAAATAATGTTTTAGTGTCTCCATAGTGAGAGAGCTGTAGTTTTTTTTATTTTTTTGGGCGATTGTCTCAGGTAGGGGCTCATTTTTTTGCGGGATGAGATGACGGTTAGATTGGTACTATTTTTGGGGGCATACGCTTTTTTGATCGCTTGGTGTTGCACTATTAGTGATGTAATGTGACAAAAAATGGCTTTTCTTACACGGTTTTTATTATTTTTTTTTTACGGTGTTCACCTGAGGGGAGAGATCATGCAATATTTTTGTAGAGCAGGTTGTTACGGACGTGGTGATACCTAACATGTATACTTATTTTTATTTATTTAAATTTTACACAATAATATCATTTTTGAAAGGAAAAAAAATCATGTTTTAGTGTCTCCATAGACAGAGAGCTGTAGTTTTTTTTTTATTTTTTTGGCGATTGTCTCAGGTGGAGGCTAATTTTTTGCGGGATGAGATGACGGTTAGATTGGTACTATTTTTGGGGGCATACACTTATTTGATCGCTTGGTATTATATTTTTTGTGATGAAAGGTGACAAAAATGGCTTTTTTAGCACCGTTTTTATTTTTTATGGTGTTGACCGGGCGGGGTAAATCATGTGATATTTTAATAGAGCAGGTTGTTACGAACGCGGTGATACCTAATATGTATATTGTTTTGTGTTTTTTTTCTATTTTTTACAAGTTTTATATGTGTCTTTATGAGGAAGGGGCTTTTTTTTATTGAAACTTTATTTTTTTTTTATTGTTAAAAAACCTTTTTTTCACTTTGTTTTTTTTTTACATTTTACTTATGTCCCACTATGGGACTTTAACATGTCTGTATTGTGCTGTATTGAACTGTAAGACGCTGACAGTTGCCTGGGCTTCCGTAGCTGCCAGTCCCGATGCCTCTGGGCAAGGCATCGGGGCTGCCATACCAACCATTGGGCCCCCCCCCCCACGCCTCACGGGGACCCGACGCGGTGGAGGAAGCTGCCGCAAACCCCCTGTATGCCGCGGTCAGCGTGACCGCGGCATACAGGGGGTTGATCCGCTGGCATCGGTGTTATCACAGATGCTGGCGGATACAGCAGGGGCCCGGCTGCTGATCGCGGCAGCCGAGCAGGAGAGGCACGTTAACCCTAGGACGAGAATGCTCGTCCTAGGGCGTTAAGTAGCGCCAGTTTAGGATGAGCATTCTCATCCGGGGTCGCTAACGTGTTAATAATGCTCTGATTGTGCCCATACTAGTAACCATGTCCCCCAGTAGTAATAAAGCTTACCATGATGTCACCGAGTAGTAATAATTCTCCTTAGAATGTGTGCCAGTAGAAAAATATTCCCTTATAATGTGTGCCAGCACAAAAAATACCACCCTATAATGTGTTCCAGTACACAACTACCCCCTTATAATGTGCACCAGTACAAAAATACCCCCTGAAAATGTTTCAGTGCAAATACCCCCTTACAGTGTGCGCCAGTACAAAAATCACCCCTTTATAATATCTGCCAAGACAAAAATACCCTCTTATAATGTGTGCCAGGACAAAAAATACCACCTTATAATGTGTGCCAGTGCAAAAAATGCTTCATGGCGCCGTCTGTGCCTGCCTCTGATTGGCTACAGGTACTTGGCACTAAGCCTATCAGAAGTAATGGTGGGGCAGGGAGACATCATAATAAGCAGTGCGTCACTGGCTTGGATCCTGGTCACCCCTGTTGCGACCACTATTACCCTTACAGCTATGCCACTGCTCAAGGGCACTACATTTAACTATACAAAAGCTACAGAAGACATCAGGAAGCTCAGTCATCTTTTTCAACGCCAGAAATAAAAGATAGGCCGGCAGAAATAAAAGATAGGCCACTAGCAAAACTACTATTGCCAGCTGGATAAGAGTAACTATTGTTTTCTGTTACCAAGCCAAGGATGTGTCGCAACCAGAAGATCTAAAAGCTCATTCCACAAGGCCCATATAATTCTCCTTGGCTGAGGATGCTCCTGATTTATGGAGCAGTTACTTGGGGTAATCCTTTGATCTTCTTCAAGCACTAAAAGTAGGACTTCTTGCTAACCCGAACTTGTTCTTTGGACACAAGGTCTTGGCCATGACTTTCCCAACCTAGTTGAATTCTCTGTTAATACTCCTCTTAGTGCCATTATGGAGGTGCCAGGAAAGCATAATAAATATACTTGCCATTTCTTAGATTTTTTCTGTTAACTTTCACAACAGCCCTGGGAATTCCCACTCATGCCTACACTTTTGAATTTTGATCTAATAATTATTATTAATTAATAATTATAATATACTAGCAGAAAGACCCGGCTTCACCTGGGTATATTTCATCTATTTCATTTAATGTTTCTGTGTGTCGTTGCAGAGAGAAAGTCAATGCAGCTGACAGAAGTTGATTTTTACCTTCATTTTTTCAATCCCCATTGGCTGCGGAGTGGGAGGGGGCATGACCTGACCGTGTCGGGGGCGTGGTTTACAGGGACCTTGGGGGGTTGCTTTTAGGTCCTTCTTTTCAGGGTGGCCTGAATTATAGGTCATTGCCATGGTAATTTGAGGAAACACAGTGGGTAGCAGTGGAAGAAAACATTGCTCGCACGGGTATATTTCATTTAATGTTTGTGTGTGTGTCATTGCAGAGAGAAAGTCTCCTTCCCACCCATTCCTGTAGCTGACAGAAGTTGATTTTTACCTTCATTTTTTCAATCCCCATTGGCTGCGGAGTGGGAGAGGGCGTGGCCTGACCGGGGGCATGGTTTAGTGGGACCGTGGGGGGGGGGGTTGCTTTTAAGTCCTTTTAGTGGAAGAAAACATCTTTTATTACTACTGAACGGTAGTAGTCTAATATTAGTCTATTTCAAGAAACTCACGCTCCCACCCCTGCAGCTGACAGAAGTTTATTTTTACCTTCATTTTTTCAATCCCAATTGGCTGCGGAGGGGGAAGGGGGCATGGCCTGACAGAGTAGGGGTGTGGCTTAATGAAACCTGGAGCAGGTGTTGTAAGTCCTTCTTTTGAGAGTGGTGTGAATCACAGGTCGGTGCCATGGTAATTTATGAGGACACGCAATGGGTAGCAGTGGAAGATTTACTACTGAACGGTCATAGTCTAAAATTAGTCTAAAACATAAGTTATATTTATGGTAACCGGAATACCCCTTTAACAGTATCATCCACAGCGCTCTGCCCCTTTAAAACATTGAATAGAAATGACTGGATTGTTACCTGAGATCCTCAGCTGGCTGCTAATTACCTGGCTGTGTTGTTATGGAAACCTGCCCTCCCTGTGTGTGTCTGTGCAGAGAATGGCAGTTGGGGTTTAAAACCAATGCTGTCAGGCTAATATTGGCTAATGCAGGTCATATTTTGGGAATATCTCGGGAACGTTATGTCCTAGAGAGATGAGACCTGGTCTAAAACCTTCCCGGGCACCTGATATACTTGCGTGCCGAATTTGGTGAAAATCGGTCCAGTAGTTTGGTCGCGCATAGAGAACAGACAGACGGACAGTAACTTATTTTTATAATATTAAGAGATTTTTTGGCATCTCGTATGTGTCCTATGTTCCTAACTGAAGCAGGTAAAGGGGAGAGAATTTTATTTGTCTTCTTTTGTTTTTTTGCTGTTAATGGGGTGTGGAAGTCCATAGAGTGACTCTCCTTTCACTGCTGTTGTGGAGGTTTGGCACCTCCTGAACAGCACTGACAGAAGGATTCAGAGTTTTGCTACCTCCTGCAGACCCATAGATATAAATGTAGAGGCAGTGTGCTAGACTGCCATTCCATTCATGTGGGTCATAATGCCCCCATTCTTGTGATTGTTGGGGCCTCAGTGGTTGGACCACCACATAACAACTATCCCATATCTTAAAAGGAACCTGTCAGCAGGCTTGACCATGCTAAACTGCTGACAACATTAGGTAGTTTCTGGGGAGAGCAGAACGAACATAACTTTTATGGAGCTTTTATTAACAGGAATCTTGTAAATATTCTGCCAGATTCTGCTCCTTACTGGAGGTGGAGCGTTATTGTGAAGTAGTCTCTGCATTAAGCCCCTCCCCTGTGTTCTTAATGACAGTTATAGCATCCAGCCAGAAGATCGCTACAGCCATCACTCAGAGCAGTGGGGAGGGGCAACAGCTCAGTGCACTGAGCAGAGCTGTTTTCTTTGTCACTGAACCAATGTTTTTACGTTTTCTTTTTCTCCTCTTTGTCTTCCAGGAGTCATAACTTTTTTACTCTTATTTTACATTGTTGTATGAGGGCTTGTTTTTTTGTTGGATAAGTTGTATTTTTTAAAGGCACCATTTAATTTACCATACCGTGCACTAAAAAATATGAAAAAAATTGTGCGGTTAAATTGAGTTTAAAAAAAATGCAAATGTGCCATTGCTCTTGGGTTTCGTTTTTACAACATTCTCTGCATACTAAACTTGACATGACCATATGCTGTAGGTCTTTACGGCAATACCAAATTTATACAGTTTTTTTTTTTTTTAACTATAAACGTTTTTAACTTACCCTATTTTTCGCCCCATAAGACACATTTTTTTTCCCCAAAAAAGTGGGGGGGAAATGTCCCTGCCTCTTATGAGATGAATACTAATGAGCGCTTCCATTATGGAAGTGCTCATTAGTACCAGAAGAATGGGAAGTGGCGAAGGCTCAGTGCTCACCGCTTCCTGGTCCTCTGCTGTTGGGTGTGCTGTGGCTGCGCACAGCGTGAGGGTGATCTGTAACCTGAGGCAGGGGACTCATCTGCTAGGGCTGATTTGGGGCTGACCTGAGGCAGGGTACTTATCTGCTAGGGCTGATCTGAGGCTGGGGCTAACCCAAGCAAAAGGCTCATATGCTGGGGCTGACCTGATGCTGGGGGCTGATGTGAGGCTGAAACTGAACATTTAATTATTACATTGCTTATATCATAGACAGCCATGAAATAGTATTGCGGTCTATGACAAAATTACAATTTTACAATATGCAGGGCTTAAAGGGAACCTGTCAGCTCCGAAACAACCCCTGAACTAGAGTAAGAGATGTATAGTGTAAGAGGTGCTGAATCCGAATATGTAAGTTTTATCTTCATACTCACTTCCATTATGACGCTGTGCTCCCACAAACCTGCAATAAAATACATTAAGAGGACTCTTCTTTGGGTCCTCTCCATTATATGAGTGAGAACTGGAGTCCACTGAGTGCATTTTACTGCAGGTTTGTGGGAGCACAGCGTCGGAATGGAAGTGAGTATGAAGATAAAACTTACATATTCGGATTCAGCATCATTTACACTATACATCTCTTACTCTACTTCAAGGGGTGTTTCGGAGATGACAGGTTCCCTTTAAAGGAGATGCCAGCACATACTTCAGTGTTAAATGAAGAGCACTGTCCGATTCCTTCTGTTCAGCTGATTGTTTCTGCCGCATCCAGATGCAGCTGTGGCTGCATTGCAGAAAAATCACATCTATTCTGATATGCAAATGAGCTATTTGGTGCAACGAGGGTGGCACCCTTGCACCTCGTCACACCAAAAGGTCTGCTCGGTATCGTGGATATCAAATCTGTGAGTCACAGGGCCAGGCTGGCAAAGTAATCTCGCCTGGCCATGAGTTCTTGTGCTTGTGCCGTTGCTTTGGGAATTGGCGTATGCACAGTACAGCCCTGGTGCTTGACAGGGCTGCACAGTACAAAACACAAACTTCAGCCTTGTCAAGCACCGGTGCTGTAATGCGCATGCGCCAATTCCCAAAGGAATGGTGCATATGCAAGAACACTGGGCCAAGTTAGCCAGCTTCTTCTAAAGCTGCAGTGCCTTCTCTGCTTGTCAAAGGAGAACAAATGATAAGACCGCAGCAGAAATCCCTTCACATACCCAAAGGAGCAGAAAGAGGCAAGACTGAGGATATATCTCCACCTCCACAAATTTACTGATCTGGACATGGAAGGTTGTAAAAAAGTTTATTCCTGGAATATCTGGACAGAGATGGGTTGAGAGGAAGCTGGATGTAGAGACCAATGAGGGGCCCAAGTAGTATTTGAATTAGAGCACTGGCAGATTGGTAAAATGAATGACACATTCTAAACCCTTTTTTTTTTGTTATTCAGCTGGACAACCCTTTAAACTGTGTGATTTTGTAATTTTAGGGTAAGGCTACTTTCACACTAGCGTTTTAAAATTCCGGTATTGAGTTCCGTCATAGGGGCTCAATACCGGAATAAAACGCTTCAGTTTTGTCCCCATTCATTGTCAATGGGGACAAAACTGAACTGAAGACAACGGAATGCTCCTGAAAGCATTCCGTTCCGTCTGCTGCGTCTGTTCCTGCTGCGGTTTGCTCTCCGGTCCAGGCATCCGCACCAAGACGGATCCGGAATGACCCCCAATGCAAGTCAATGGGGGTGGATCCGTCTGGTGTGACCACAATGGTAACCGGATCCGCCCTCCATTGACTTTCAATGGAGTTCATGACGGATCCGGCTACACATACACACATACAGACATAGACATACACATAAACATAAACATACACAGACATATACACATACAAATACACATACATACTTACATGCACCCCGGCAGGTCTTCAGAGCGTCGGAGGGACAGGACGGCGCGCACAGGTGACGATTCCACCAGGCGCCCAGCAGGGGGCGCTGTGGGGAATCGTCACCTGTGTGAGCCGTCCTGCTTCTCCGTCGCTCTGTAGACCTGCCGGGAGCATGTAAGTATGTATGTATGTGTATTTGTCTGTGTATATGTGTGTGTGTGTGTGTATGTATGTACTGTGTGACATGTGTGGGGCCGGAGCGCGGTTCCAGCTCCACACATGTCGCTGCGGTAGTCCTGATCCGGCAGCACCCTTCAACTGCACTAGTTTCCACACCATGACATACATTTTTGTCGTGGTTATCTCATGAACGTACCGAAAGATTAGCAGGAGCCGGGCTGTATTACACAGTCCTGCTGCACCTGCAGCCATCATCAATGTTGACCAGGAGGCTAGATAAGGAAGGAGACGCTCTTTGTCAGGCCATCACCTCTGCCTCCTTCCTATCACATGATAGCAGAGTGCTGAAGGTTGTTGCTATGGCAGCCAAGAAGGGGTCTACACAAGTATTTCCCCTTTCTCCAGGTTAAAAAAAATGGTTTATTTAATTTATTATATCACAAATTTGAAGGATATGGACACCTTTGGGGGCATTTTTTTAATCACTGCATTTTCCTTACTGTGGGTTAAAATAATTTTTCATAGGTCTTTATTAAAATATTTCAACTGTTTTTGCTTTACAGCCTTCCCTTTCAGTGCATCTGCAGACTATTGCTTTCTGTTTTACACTGAATCTGTCAGAGACTGGCCCTTATGGCTCAATATGTAGCCCTTATCTATTGATCTGCGGAAAAAACAGACAGCGCACAGACTACATCCATGCGGTCCATTTTAAAACTCGTCCATGTTAACCATCCAAGTTTTTCATGTGAGGAAAACTGATAAATATAGAACCTTGAGCATCCATGTGGAGCTTTTCATTCCATATAGCACTCTCCAGCACTCCCCTAGAAAAGAATGGAGTGGCTGTGTGCATGCCTGGCCGGCTACTCCGTTCATTTTGGGGGGTTCCACGAGGTCCCCTATCTCATGATCGGTGGTTGTGCCAGTAATAGGACCCTCACAAATCTAATAGTTATCCCCTATCCTGTGTGTGGGGGGGGATAACTGAATATAGCCAGAATACCCCTTTAAGTCCTGAAACATCACCCTTGTGAAATGAACCTTAGGACTCCCGAATGATTTCTATGCCTGGGTGCCTCATTTAAAACTGCAAGCACCCGATCGGAACACTGGCACTTTAACGTCAATTGGTCTAGTCACATGAGTTATCTTCCTCAGTTTTCCACACAGGAATGACTTATTCAAATCAATTCAAGTTTATCACTGATAGTTGCCAGGATACGCTGGATGTTGTGCTATTGTTTTTTTTCCCCACTAACATGAAAAACTGGTGACATTCAATGTCACATGGACAGTGTGAAGGCAATTGCAGCAAGACCTGAAGCAAACGTGAAAGAAACTGATAGTCACTGATAGTTTTCAATTGTTTCTGCGAATAAGCTCTTAAAGGGGTTGTTTAACCCCCAAAGAGTGCCAGGAGATTTTTTTTTAAATGAAAAAATACTGCATGCCAGTTTGATCTATTGATGAGCCTTCCGTCACTGGCCCTTCCAGTCCCTGGAAGGCCGAAGTATGGTGATCTATGGACTCATGCAGACATTCACTTGCCTGAGTGGTAACATTTCCTAAAGGGGCTGCTGAGTCTTTGTGGTCATGTGCGGCTTGAGGACGCATCACTGCCAGTGAATAGCTATAGTGATGCACACAACCACAGAAGGGACACACTTTTGGTTTGCCAGGTTCCAGGAGGAGCAGAAATGGGAGCATCACAGCTGGAACTTGTGGCATTTGGAAAGTGTAGCCCTTATCTCTGAACTCTACCCATTCAAATTAAAGGATCTGTGGAAAAAACTGACCGCGCACGGACTACATCCATGTGGTCCATTATAAAATTAATGGATCTGCGGAAAAAACCCTGAGCAGTGAAGATGGCTCCTGCACCTGTAACAGCATTGCCCAGCTGAGATCGGGGAAGCTGTGATATGCCGGTGATGGCTCAGAGCCTCAAGCAGGCTCCGATACCCCTCACTGGTATATACATATACAGGCCTACAGATGGGAGCACTGTATTGGTATACAGTGAATGGTATTTTCTGTGATGGATAAATACCCATCACGGAATACAACTGGCAATCTGATGATTGCTAGTTCTAGTCACCCAGGGTGACTTAAAAAAAAGTAAAGGAAATTTTTTTTAAAACTATAAAAAAAATAATCTAATCACCCCCCTTTCCCCATAACTAAAATAAAAATAATTAAAAAAAAATATCATAGGCATCACCATGTCCGAGGATGCCTGTACTATTATGATAACAATATTTATCCCATACAGCGATGGTCAATTTGCCCTTTTTTGTCACTTCACCACCCCAAATAAATTGAATAAAAAGTGATCAAAAAGTCATACACTTTTCAAAATTTTTCATATTTTTATTTTTTTTCCAGTATTAAACAGCACGAAAAAACTATACATGTGGTACCTTTTGTATTGATCATACTAACCTCGAGAATGAAGGTAACAGGTCAATTTTACTGCATAGTGAATGCCGTAAAAATAAACCCCCCAAAAAAACATAAAACTGGGGGAATTGCATTTTCCCAATTCCACCCTATTTGGAATTTTATCCCAGCTCGGCACTACATCATATGCAAATGGTGCCATTAGAAAGCACAAAAAACAAGCCCTCATGCGGCTATGTGAATGGAAAAGTTATGGCTCAGGGAAGGCAGGGAGTGATAAGCAAAAACGGAAAATAACCGGGTTAAGTTCTTTTCTTTTTTTTTCTTTTGTTTTTACTGTAATCCTGTGTAAACCAATAAAGAGTTTGCAAAAAAACAAGTCAAACAATTGCTTTGAACACTACTTTGTCCTAAACCACAGAACGTGAGCAAATGTTCTTCACTTCAGTGACACAGCAGGCTTACTTCTAAATAGTATAGCATACTATTGTATTACAGAGGATCCGCTACAGCTGCGACGTCTTGTTATGTTTGTGTGGACACTGGCCATGCGGCCTTTTTAGTTCACATTTATCTTCCATGTTTTAGATTTTTGTTACTTTAAAGAGCAATATGGCATTACAATCCTCTCTCCCTTAGGTATTCACTTCCTGCTGCATACTTCTGTTGGAATATGGATTATACATTTGATTTATGAGGGGATTACTAGCAGCTTTAAACTTGTAGCTGAAGGGGGTAGTGTGGAGGTAAGAGAATGATAGAGAGCTATGATACTTTACGGTGAGAATGCTGCTTACAATAACATACTTGCCTCATGTAGTTATGACAAGTACAAGTAGCAAATCGTTAAAGTAGAAAACACCATTTTGTGTGGTGACAAAGAGATTGCTTTTGAAGTAGATAGAGAGTGTTTTATGAATTAATGGAGTGCAAAGTGATTTTGCTAACTATTATTTACAGAGTCCTCGGGCCTTCTTGCCAGCAGTTGGAGAGTACTTCTAAGAGTTGTAATGACAACGTAACTAGGTCGAAATTTATGATGTGTTAAAAATGTAAACACAGTGCAGAAATTCAATGGTAGTTGGAGTTTGTTCACTCTCCGTTTGTCTCGCCTCTCCTGGAATCCTGTTAATTCTGTCAAAGCTCCACATTTTGTAAGGGAGTGAGAGAGCGCCTTCCAGTATGTCAGGAAAGCAGTGATTTACTCACCACCTCTAATGTGGCTGCAAATAACTGAGCCAAACGTGCAAACCCTGCTGACTCACAGAAAATGTACTGTATCACTTTTCTTTTGATTGATCCATTTTTTATTGTTAATGTGGTTTTCATGCATTATTTACTTGTGTGTTTTTTAAACTAATGTTTGTTTTACCTAATTAAGTTGTGGTTAACATTAAACCTACAGAACTATACAGGAAACATATCTGTATGTGTACAGTTGTTTGAGTATGATTATGAATGGCGGTATTAACAGGGATGTGCTGCCCACAAACAAGAAATCTGTATGGGGAAGAACGATCTCAGTAATGGTAGTCATTCATCCCAATACAGAGGGGATGATTGCTGCATGTAAATGCAGCTCTGCTACTAAACAAAGACTGGGCAAAGAAGATGAACACATTTTTCATTCCCAATAATTGTCCCAATTGGCCCATTCAAAAGGACCCTTACAACATTGTTTGCACCTGACTTGCTACCTTAAATGACACCTGTCCTTATGCCCACCTTAGGGTATGTGAATATTTTAAGATGGTTATGCATCTTCAATAGCTGTCAACTGAATGAGTTCTTTGGCCAACTGCTGTTCCTCCCTCTCCCCATTCAGAACTCATCTAATATGTATGAGCAGCCAAAAGCTATGCACCCATTTCTGTTACAGGCTGACATTACAGATGGAAAAATTAGCACTGCATGCATACATCAGTGGTGTCCATTCTGCCATAGATCCAGCACTGTACCATGATTTCACTAGTTATGAACAGAGCCTTATCTGTGCATAGAATGTGCCTTTTAATATGTTGTCAATCTAGCTACTGAGTAGGGCCTTTCACAGGAACAGCTATTGCCTGTGAACTACCTTACCTAATTTTGTAATTTTTGGTGGTAAAAGCAGCCCTGTATTAGCCACAAGAGGGTACAGAGCATCAAGATAATTACTTTTACACGCTAAATCACAAACATCATTGCAATAGAACCACCAATAAAAAATAGGCCACTAACTAAAATCTATAATGCACTCCAGTCATTTCAGGTCTTGCTGGAAGCCCAAAAAAGATGCAAAAGTGCATACAGGGGAAAAAAAAGTCAGACTGTCCAAATTTCCCTAAGATGAGTACCTTAGGGGTACAAAAAAGTCACTTAGAAGGTGTTTTGAATGTTTTTGCAACTGTATCATTATCTGTTCTGGCAGTATGGTGCAATAAAGCCAGCAATAGAAAAATTGGCCTCCAAAATGTGCTCCAGTCTTTTAAAGTCTTGTGGTGCGCCCAAACAAGGTGTGAAAAGCACATGTTACGTCAGCTGTCTATGTCCACAACTGCCTAGCTCTGGCCTGTGGTAATGATATCTGTGTAACTCACCATTCTGCTGCCTCCATGCTTCTGCCATGTGCTCCAGCCTCTGTCTCTTTAGGATTTGGAGCGCATCCTGGGTATTTTAGGGTTTAGCCCAAAGCCAAACCAGTTGGTTGGCACAGTGGGTGCATACTCGCTGAACCGTAACAGAAAGCTCAGGCTCTGGACCTTGGTGGCCCAGCTCAAATGGACTTGCCAGAAATTCCCAAAGAACTTGATAGTCTAGGTGCAAGTCAGGATCAGATATTGTCCTATGTGCTTGATGTGTCTGACCATCTGGACTGACTACTGCTCTTAATCAACAAATTGTCTGTTCTGGAGGAACCAGTCCCAGATTTTCTGTGCCTCAACATTATGATGGTGATGAAATATCCATCATCTTCTTCCTCACCAGTTATTGTACCTGAACCGATGAAGATGGAAAGAGTAAGTTTGGCATAAGTAGAGTGTAACCACAGACGAACCAAAGGACTGTTTCTGTACTATGGTAGAGAGGGTCATTTTGCCCACACCTGTCCCCAAAAGGCTGGGAGGTCCCAAAGCTTACGGTTGGAAAGAAGGAAAACTCTGAGTGAAGACCTGTCCTCTTCAAGATAGTCCTTGCCTGTGGCATTGTCCTGTCATGGTACTAGGTTTACCGTACTGGCCTTCCTTGATTCCGGTTTGGAAGGTAGATTCCTGCACCAGATTGTCACTACATTTTAAAAAGTAGTCACTTTGTGGGTATTTCTAATGTTTTGGCATTGAACAACTTCTGTTCTGGCAGTATGGTACCATAGAGCCAGCAATAGAAAAATAGGCCCCCACTCCTTTTGAGGTGAGCCCAAACAAGATGTAAAAAGCACATATAGGGTATCACTGCAAATGGCAGAAATATATGAACATGCATTTATTTCAATACTAAGCTGCGTTATTGCACAGGTTAGTATCAGTCACTCATCAGAGAACATGGTGCGCGCAATGCCATGTTCTCATAAGTGGCCGCACAGTGGAGAAGGAAGAAGAGCATCTCTCCTCACTG
This sequence comes from Rhinella marina, assembly GCA_900303285.1. Taxonomy (NCBI): domain Eukaryota; kingdom Metazoa; phylum Chordata; class Amphibia; order Anura; family Bufonidae; genus Rhinella; species Rhinella marina. Next base: position 284,802 of record ONZH01015173.1, read on the forward strand.
CAACATGGCCAATTACTGCCACCAATGAAAAAGCCCAGTGGCCCGATGGGGAAGTGTCAGGGAAGGAGAAGGGAGAATAGGAGTGTAGAGGAGAGAGAAGCTCACCGCGATGCTGGATGCTGATAAGTTGAAGGAACTTTGATGTCATCACCATGTGACCAGTAACATCCACCTGTTACTGGTCACATAGTGATGACATTATGACTGGTCACATGGTGATGACATTATCACAGGTCCTTTAACCTTCAACATCCAGGAATATCTTGCTGCAGGAGAAGTTTACTGTTTTTTTACAATTATGTGCTTCATGCTGTATGCCTGTATTAATGTGAGGCACAGGGTCTTATTACTTTAATACCTCCTTGTGCCTCACATTAATGACCTGTGTCATGAATAAGGACCGTGATGTAGGGGTCCCAAACGCCTAGACAGTCCATGTACTACTTGTTTGGCTTTTACCGCTATTAATAAAGACACAAGCATTTTATACGGAAGCTGGACTTTACTTTTCTTTTCCAAACATCTATATTTAACCCCTTCGCGCCCGGAGCTTTTTTCGGTTCTGCATTTTCGTTTTGCACTCCCTGCCTTCAAACAGCCATAACTGTTTTATTTTTCTGTTCACATAGCTGTATGAGGGCTTGTTTTTTGCGGGACAAGTTGTACTTTCCAACGCCACCATTTAATATTGCATACGGTGTAGTGGGAAGCGGGAAAAAAATTCCAAACCGGGTGAAATTGCAAAGAAAACGCTATTCCGCTACAGTTCTACGGGTTTCTTATTTACAGTGTTCGATGTGCATTAAAACTGATCCGTTACTTTCATTCTACTGGTCAGTACGAATCCGGCAATACCTAATATGTATAGTTTTTCCTGCGTTTTCATAGTGATAAAATAATTAGAAAGTTGCCCTTTTTTTTTTTTTTTTTTCCTTGTCAAATCTTGACCCCTATAACTTTTTGGTATTTATGTGTACAGAGCTGTATGGGGGCTCATTTTTTGCGGGCCGATCTGAAGTTTTTATTGATAACATTCTGGGGTGTGTATGACTTTTTGATCACTTTTTATTTAATTTTTTTTAGAAAAAAAAAGCGACAAAAAACGGCAAATCGCCATTTGGACGCTTTTTTCCGCCACACAATTCGCCGTATTGGAATTTTTTTTTTATATTTTAAAAGTACGAGCGTTTTCAGTCACGGTGATACCCATGATGTCTATATTTATTGTTATTTAGGTATTTATTTTTACTTATACGGAAAGGGGGGTGATTTGAACTTTTACATCTTTTTTATTTTTATATATTTTTTAACATTTTTTTTATTTTTTTTTACTATTAGAAAGCTCAAATATGGGCTTATATATTGTGACTTTTTTTTTTTTTCTTTATGAGCAATTCTGGGTTTTATAGACTCAGAAATCCATGAATTGCTCATTTCTTATCCTGGCCTGCCATCTAGTGGCCAGAATAAGAATTGCACTTTGAAAACTGTAATCCTCACCAGCGAGGATTACAGTTTTCATATGGTGTACAGACACCCCGATTGGCCACACGGGGTGTCTGTACACCACCCGGAAGCGAACGCTTCCGGGTTTAGATGCAACTAGATGCCGTGATCACGTGTGATCACGGCATCTAGTCACCCCGGAAGACGCCGCCGACACAGTAGGTAGCGGCAAGTCTCTGCTGTTAGAAACAGCAGAGACTTGCCGGCCATGACGCCCGCCGCACCCGCGAGCGGGCGCCATGTGCCCGCATCGCCCCAGCGCCGTACATGTACGGCGCTGGTCGCGAAGGGGTTAAACAAATTATTTACTGCAAATATATATTATTCTAACTTATTCTAACTTTCCTTGTACAAAGACCTCTGCATAGGTCACAGAACATGTCTAGAAAACTCTCCCATAGAAGTCAATACGGTCCCCTCCTTACCATTGTGTCTATGGGCTATGAAGCTGTCATAAAGCAATTTTCTTAATACTTTCTAAATGCTGTTAAGAACAGCTCAGGGAAGATGGCCGCCTCCATAATTATGTTCAGGAAATAGGTAAAAAAAAACATGAAATAACATTTGTAATAAAATTTTAAGGAAAGCACTTGCCTCACATTATTAGCAAAACGCATGAGGTTAATGTGTTGGTATTTTTATTTTTTGTTTTGCATGGCATCGAATGGTTTAGGAAAATATGCCCCCAAAATTCACTTTAGTTTTTGAAGTCTTGAGTGTGGCCTAAACAAGATGTTAAAGGCACATATAGGGTATCATTGCAAAAAGCCACATGGTGAATGTGTTAGGTACATCTCTGAATACATTTTTTTGGGGGGGAAAAAAGCTATTTTTATTTTTCTCCACCTAATTCCATTCAGTTTTCCTAAAAGATAAACCAAAAGCCCAAATATCCACATTTCCCCTAATATGAGTACCTTAGGGGGTGGCACATTAAAAAAATAGTCACAGAAGGTGTTTCTAATGTTTTGGCACTGTACAACATCTGTTCTGGCAGTAGGGTGCTGTAAAACCAGCAATGGAAAAAGAGGCCTCCAAAATGTATGTGTTCATTTCAGGTCTTTTGTTAAGCCCAACCAGTAGGTAGATTGCACAAATATCATTGGTTTTCACAGTACAATGTAGTGGGTTTTAGAAATGTTTTGTCTTGAAATCTTTTGTCATAGTTAGTAAAAAATTGATAAGAAAATAATATTTTTGTTTATCAGTTTCATAGTTTTTCCTTCCTGCTTTGGGGTTAAATGTAAAGAAAACTTAAAAATTTCACGCTATAGTGATATTATATAATGAAAGTAGGGCATTTAAGTGGAAGCAGCAATGGTGATTTCCTCATCTCAAGCAATTTATTGAAACAAAAGCCAACATAAGTGGTGGGTATACCCCCACAAATATGTCAGTGTCTCAATAACTTGTCACGTGGCCTTGAGCATCAATTACAGCTTGACAACAACGTCTCATGCTGTTCACAAGTCGACTTATTGTCTTCTGAAGCATGGCTTTCCACTCCTCTTGAAGGGTGGCCTCAGGTCATTGAGGTTCTGGGGTACAGAGTTACAAGTATCTACACGGTGACTCAGCTGATCCCATATGTTTTCAATGGGATTCAGGTCTGGAGAACGTGCAGGACACTCCATTTGAAGTACCCCAGTCTCCAACACCCACTGGTCCCTTGCTCCAGCGTAGATGCTCCCTGACCCATGCAAGATGATGACACCTATGCTTGGTGGTGTTGTCAGGTACCCTTGCAGGTCATCTAGCATGCAGACCACACTGATGTTAATGGTTTCAAATAGTCTGACATGACACTTGGGTGCCTCTCACCTCCCTTAAATTTGCCTGGAGTTGTGTGGCATTCATCATTCAGTTCCGCAGGCCATTGTACACAATGAAATGGACATCAGTGTGGGATGTGGCCAAAGGATGTCCACTTTTATGCCTTTTTGTGAATCTTCCAGTCTCTCTGTATCTCTGTTGCAACCTGCTGATGACGGAGGACTGTTAAAATACCAATTCTAATTGAACCAGGGAATTTATTGGGCGATTAATGGATCAAACACCTGTTGTGAATTTTGCCGTTAAGCTCCTTATTAGAGAACAACAAGTTGTGCCAAAAGTACTAAAACACTGAACAATTAGACATGTGCATTCAAAAGTTTAGGGAAGGTCACTTTAAGTTTACCTGTAAAGGTTAAAGTGCATTTTAGGTTCATCCTGAAATTTCACCCAGAAGCCAAATATCCCTAAGTTTTTGTGAGTAGTGTGTGTGTGTGTGTGTATGTGTGTGTGTGTGTGTGTGCAGGGTCTGCGCACCTAAACATAGATGCACAACCGCATAGGAAGGTTTACCGTAGGACCTGCCTGGACTGAGACCACCGTGGCACTGGGTAGGTGGGCACAGATGTATTTTGATCAAAATGTATTGGCTAAGAGTCTCAGATTTTATCTATAGAGTGAGGGCTTAGTCCATATATTGTTTGCATCTATTGTTTTAGTGCATTTTTTCCGTGAATTTCTAAATCTAGCCTTGTACATCCGCACATTTTACTATCACATGGTGCAGGATGTTTGTATCTGTTTTCCGTAAATATGTGTGTGTAGATCTTACAGACCTATAACTTTTTCTTTAAGAGGCTTCTCTGTCCTCCACTCATTACCTGTAGTAATGGCACTTGTTTGAACTTGTTATCAGTATAAAAGACACCTGTCCACAACCTCAAACAGTCACACTCCAAATGCCACTATGGTGAAGACCAAAGAGCTGTCGCACCAGGCTGGGAAGACTGAATCTGCAATAGGCAAGCAGTTTGGTGTGAAAAAATCAACTGTGGGAGCAATAATTAGAAAATGGAAGACATACAAGACCTCTGATAATCTCCCTTGATCAGGTGCTCCATGCAAGATCTCACCCCGAGGGGGCAAAATGATCACAAGAACTGTGAGCAAAAATCCCAGAACCACACACGGGGACCTAGTGAATGACCTGAAGAAAGATGGGACCAACGTAACAAAGGCTACCATCAGTAACACACTACACCATCAGGGATCCTGCAGTGCCAGACGTGTCCCCCTGCTTAAACCAGTACATATCCGGGCCCGTCTGAAGTTTGCTAGAGAGCATTTGGATGTTCCAGAAGAGTATTGGGAGAATGTCATATGGTCAGATGAAACCAAAGTAGAACTGTTTGGTAGAAACACAACTCGTCGTGTTTGGAGGAGAGTGAATGCTGATTTGCATCCAAATAAAATCATACCTACTGTGAAGCATGGGGGTGGTGAGATTTTGAGTGCAAACCTCCTTCCATCAGCAAGGGCATTGAAGATGAAAAGTGGCTGGCTCTTTCAGCATGACAATGATCCCAAGCACACTGCCAGGGCAACGAAGGAGCAGCTTTGTAAGAAGCATTTCAATGTCCTGGAGTGGCCTAGCCAGTCTCGAGATCTCAACCCCATAGAAAACCTTTGGAGGGAGTTGAAAGTCCGTGTTGCCCAGCGACAGCCCCAAAACATCACTGCTCTAGAGGAGATCTGCATGGAGGAATGGGCCAACATACCAGCAACAGTGTGTGCCAACCTTTTGAAGACTTACAGAAAACGTTTGATCTCTATCATTGCCAACAAAGGATATACAACAACGTATTGAGATAAACTTTTGTTATTGACCAAATAATTATTTTCCACCAATACTTGCAAATAAATTCTTTAAAAATCAGACGATTTTCTGGATTTGTTGTAGGTTCTGGTAATGAATTTGTTAAAACTCATTGTTTGTTGCCAAGAATAACCAGAAATTATATGGGAATGATTGGTCATACCAGCTATCTTTAATTCAAATGCACTCAAAATAATTTCTGTTTAAATGAGCAATGATAAACTTCAATATTATTGTTCAGCACTCACACTGGCAGATTAATGGGCTCTAGGGCTAGCCATACACTTTAGATACCTGTCAACCAAGGTCTCATTTGGCCAGCAGCTATTCCTCCCAATCACCCCATACACAAGCACACTTGGCTTGGTCACTCATACATATGTTTTCAATAAGAAGAGGAGAATGCACTGCAGCCAGACACATGTAGCTGCAGCTTTTCCTCCCTTTTGTCAAAAAGAAGACATTCCTCCATTTTTTTTTATAGCTAGGGTCTAAAAGCATGGCTATCCAGTAATCATTAGATTGCTTGATGGTAAGGATACAGCTGTCATTACGAAACCAAGCAAGCATACAGCTTGCCATTTTGGCCTATGTGCCTGAGAACCCAAACCAAGAGCCTCCTGCTCTTCCTCCATCACAGACTCCTCCTCCAATGGTTGCTTCTGATCTTCCTCCTCCTCCTTAATGGGACTGGCTTCATGTGGATCCCCAACAGCTACAGGGCAGCCAGCAAAATGCATGTGTGACAGGCATCTCTGAAGAGCTGCCACTGCCTGAACTCGAAACAACACATGCACCCTGCTGAGGTGGTCTGGTGCATAACGAAATCATTGACGACTTAACGCTGCTCATACAGACATTCTAGAATGTGCAAGGTGAAATTCCAGTGAGTTGTAATAGCCTTTAATAGGAAGCGCTGTAAAAACCAAACCCATAAAACAGTTGCGCATTTGCATTTTTTTCCAATTTCACCCCAGTTGGAATTTTTTTTCAACTCCCCAATACATTGTATGCAACATTAAATTGTGTAATTAGAAAGTGCAACTTGTCTAAGTTATGGCCCCAGAAAGGCAAGGAGTGAAAAAAGAAAACCCGAAAAAACCCTTTTGGGCTGAAAGGGTTAAATGTCCCTCCTCTTCTATAAACACACTGCAAACTGGTATTGACAATTTACTTTGGGAATAATAAAGTGTTTTGCAGAGAAATATCTTTGAAGTATGCGTTTAAAGGTTCAACAATGAAATGTTTATTCTAAAATATCTATGAAAGCACAGTCTGATGTAGTAATTTGTCAGCTAGCACAGATATAACAATGCAGTGTTTTTGAACTATGTGTTCAATAACACGGATATAAGTATGACGTTATTGCCTTAACCCCTTCAAGACAGAGCCATTTTTCACTTTAAGGACTAGGCAACTCGGAAACGCTTTTACTTATCCAAGCCATTCTGAAATTCATGACAGTGGTAAATTTGAGTTGATATATTTCACCTTTATTTATAAAAAAAATTCAACATTTACCAAACATTTGTAAAAATTTGCAATTTTTAAAATTTCAGTTTCAGCTTTTAAGACATATAGTGGTACCTAAAAAAATAGTTGTTACATTACATTTCTAATATATCTACTTTTATGTTGGCATGACTGATGATCCGGTGCCCACCCAATCATCATGATGTACTATTGCGTCAAAATGTGTCAAGTTGCTTGCCGCTGTGATGTAATAGTACGTCACATGTTGGCAAGGGGTTAAAATGAGGGCGGGGGCTGTTGTTTTTCCTACCAAAAAAAATCAATAAAAAGTGATCTAAAAGCCATACACAACCCAAAATGGTATCAATGAAAAATATAGATCACCCCTAAAAAATAAGCCCACATATAGCTCTCTAGGCATAAATATATAAAACTTATGGGGGTCAGAATAGGGCGATAAGTCGCAGAATAAAATTAGCATGTCAGTTTTACCGCACAGAGACTAAGAAAATTGGATTGGATGGATTTGTGTTTTTTCCCTATTCTATTCTATTTAGAATTTTTTCCAGCTTCCCACTTTATCATATGCATTATTAAATGGTGCCATTACAAAGTACAACTTGTCCCGAAAAAACAAGCCTCATATGTGAATGGAAAAGTAAAAAAGTTATGGCTCCTGGAAGGTCGGGAGTAAAAAACTAAAATTAAAAAACAGAAATCACTGTGTTAAGAAGTCCTGTAAGTTGCAAGGTAGAACCTTCTGGGATAGCACTTGTTTTTCCAGCACATCACACATATGCTTGATCTGATTGAGATGTGGGGAATTTGGAGGCTACATTAATAACTTTAAGGTTTGTCATGTTCGTCAAACCATTTCCTAAATTTTGCTTGCAGTGTGGCAGAACATATTTTACTGAAAGATATCATTGCTATTTGGGAATACCATTGGCATCAAGGAGTGTAGTTGGTATGTGCAATGTTTAGGTAGGATGTGTATATCAAAATGCATAGCATGCTTATGAAGGCCAGGACCCAATGTTTCCTAGCAGAGCATTGTTTAGAGCCACATTGTTGGATTGTACCGCTCCTAGGTACTGCAATGAAACCTAAAGCGGTGTTCCTGAGACATATTGACAGTATATGTCATAAACATCCCATATGTCATGAAGATCCCCTGTTCTATCAATTGGCACTCCAGGAAAAAAACTTTGTTGAGGTGGCCACACATAAGCAGTGCTATATCCTGTAGTATTTGTGACAGTTGCAGGGAAAATGGCAAGAGCCTCCTGCCTAGAGCCATTACAACTCCTGCAGTGGCCTGCCCTTTTCCCACAGTGCATCCAGGTGCCATCTCTTCCCCAGGTAAGTAACGCACAGCAGCAGTCCTTGATGTAAAAGAAAATGTGACAACTTAGAATATCTGAGTGGTGCTGAGCATAGACTAGTTACATTTACCATTCAGCACAAACATGTAGTACTTTGGTCCATAGTTAGAACAGCATGCATTTTCTTCCTTCATCCTTTTGGGCATGACCCAGTTCTGCTGCTCACATGCTCTTTTAGAAGTGCTTTCATTGATAGGCATGTGAGCTTTGGCACTCTGACCACTGTGGCTTAGCAGCTGCATAATGTGACCCACATTTACTAGTCCACATAGATGCTGATGTAAATTTAGCCAAAATGTGGCACGATTTGGCACATTTAGGTTTAGTGACATTATCTGAGCATAGCTCAACAGGGTGGCCTAATATGCAATATTAAACGGGACAATTCTGGAATAAAATTCTATCTCAAGCTAAGCTGACCAATAATTGATATACAGTAACTAAAAGCTAAAAATTACAGCATGAAAAAGTTAAATAACCCCACAAATTAAAAAATCAAATCTTTCCCAATTTTACATAATAAAATAAACAGTAAAAAATAAACATGACAGGTATTGCCTCATCCGAAAATGTCCAAACTATGAAAATATGAAAAAAAAAGTCTGAGATTTGATATTTTTTCGTCACCTTGTCCCCCACAAGAAAATTGAATAAAAAGTGATCAAAAAATTCTATGTACCACTAAATACCACAGGTCACCCTTCAATAAAAAAGCCCTCATATAGCTCTGTAGATGGAAATATATAAAAGTTATGGCTGTCAGAAAATGGTTATTTTTCTTTAAGTTAAATATTATAAAGTCTATAAAAACTGGGTATTGCAACTGACAGACAATGACAGATCCCATTGTGACAAAAATGACTACCATACACACCTAACTTTTTGAGAAATTGTAAAAATGAAGGTAAAAAAATCTGTATTGAAACTGAAACTTGCATACAGTTAACCATAAGCTCTGTTCACACAAAGAACTGTATCTGAAAGCAGTGGGGCAGCTGCATAGTGAAAGGGGTTTTCCAGGTTCTGGATGTTTACAGCATGTATACAATGTGTATTCCAGAGGTGAGTAAGGCATTTCAGGATAGAATATGATTTTTCATTATTCATAAATTGTTTTTGGTATACTATTGCCACAAATAATGTAAAGATTTATTTTAGTGCTATGATGAATGAGATGAGTTATGGTACTGAGCTCACATGGCCAGTAAAAACAGTGCTGCAACATGGCCATAAACTGGATAGTAAAGTGTGTGCTGCAGCTCACCCTACTGGTGGCTGGTGCAATTGCAGGTTAGAGCAAGCTCTTTGATTCTGTAACTCATTTTAGGTTTCTGGTATTGTTAGGTAGCTCTGTTTTGAATGTCTACAACCCACTTACAGTTCTTAGAATCTGTTTGCTTGCTGAACAATGTGAACAGCCTGAATTGCTTTCTGTATGTATATTACTGCATATAAAAATGATAACAGAAATTCAACAGATACTTCCAGTGGGAAAAATATGTCCCTAGCTACATTGGAAAGGACATAGTACTGCATGAGAACTCACTAGAACATAAGACCGTTTCAAAGCAACTGAATGTGATATACTTTGTCAGTTTTAAAACGGCCTCCAGTAAAACTACATTTATTATAATCGGATTATGCACTCATTGATTTCCTTGTCAACCCTGGCGTTCTATTATCCATTTATATTCTGATATAGCAGCAACAAAAAAACTTCCGTTGATTGTTCTTTATCATAGTAAATTTTTGTACAATCTGAACCAAATTGGTCAAATTAAAGAATGTCATTCCAACGATAAGGCTGTATTACATTGGCTGATATTTTGGCCAAGAAACGCTAACGAGCATTTGCAAATGCTCATTCATCGGGCAATTCTGATTTTTAAGCATGCTTAAAAATCAATGATTGCCGGCGGCATAACGCGCTGTCTAATAACGATCTGCTGCCGGCAAACTACTAGACAGCATGGGGACGAGTGATGGCATAGAGATTGCTCCTCCCCGTGCTGTGGAGGAAATTGCTGCATGTAATAATAGCGGTCTCCTCCGCTAGCTAGTTAGAAGTTGCCAGGAGGAAACGCTTCCCTCTGACAATCGCTTGCTGATCTGCCTGTCTAATATAGGCTATAGATTTGACAATAAAGCCTTAGCCACTAAAGTATTAGACAGGCATTCCCTCCCAGCAATCGCTTGCTAGCTACATGCAGCAATTTCCTCCACAGCATAGGGAGGAGCGATCACTATGCCATCGCTCATCCCCATACTGCCTAGTGGTTGCCGGCGGCAGATTGTGCTGTCTAATAACGATGTGCCGCCGGCAAGCACTGATTTTAAAGTATGCTGAAAAATGAGAATTGTCTGATGTACAAGCATTTGCTTATTCATCGGGCAATTGGTGTGTGTCTGTGCTATTTAAAAAAAGATTATTTGACCATCAAGCAGTATAAGGGTAATGTTGTTGGAGGGAGAAGCATAATGTTGGTTTGGCTGGTGCTTAAAGGGTTTTCCAAGAGTTAGCTACTGATGACTTATCCTCAGGATAGGTCATCAGTATCTGATCGGTGGGGGTCAGACACCTGGGACCCCCGCCAATCAGCTGTTTGAGTAGCTGTGGCTTGGTATCGCGCTCAGCTCCATTCACGTGGATGGGGTTGAGCCACTCCTAGGCCACGTGACCGATGAACGTGACGTCATTGGCCTAGGAAAGGCTGAGAGAAGGCCATGGCACTCACTGCCTTCTCAAACAGCTGATCGGCGGGGGTCCCAGGTGTCGGACCCCCACCAATCAGATACTGATCGCGCTCAGCTCCATTCACATGAATGGGGCTGAACCACTTCTAGGCAACGTGACCGAAGCTGGTCCCTCACTTATGACCTCTTCTATGAGCCAGAATGGAGAGCTGCAGTGTAAGACCATTTCCCATTCAGGCAGGCTCGGCCGGTCTATGTATTACATGGCCAGCCCATTGATCACAAATCAGCTCCAAGGGTAAGTGAAGCAGAACTTTTAGTGATTAGCTTAGGACTAATAAGTTCTGAGGAACTTATAATGCTACGTTTAACTTTCTTAAGGCTTATGTACACCTATAAGAGCACAACCTCTAAGGGCTACCACAGGAAACATACATGACCACCTATACAAAGGCATCTGTGCATGCCCAAATCACGCAAATATACATCCATAAGTATAAAAACAACCTTTATTAATTATTGATAAAAGATCAACATACAGGACAAATGCCAAATAAAAGTAGTAAAAAAGAAGATCCAAGGAAAGGACACAGGGATATAATTCACATATCATATATCTGAGTTACAAAAATCGCTAGTATCATAAGCAGGTGATCATAAGCAAACTAATTCAATCTATATCAGTCTATCGCAACATGTATGTTACCATAGTTTGCATGATCACAAGGGAGGGCCATGTCACCTCAAAAGTTGTTATAGGCACAGTAGATACCTTCCTATAAATAATGCAACATATACAGCATTGATACGCAACAATAGACCAACCCACAGCTACAGACAAAATCCCGTGTCCTTCACTTACCCAACGCGTTTCGCCACCCGGCTTCGTCAGGGCATTTGGCATTTGTCCTATATGTTGATCTTTTATTAATAATTAATAAAGGTTGTTTTTATACTTATGGATGTATATTTGCGTGATTTGGGCAGGCACAGATGCCTTTGTATAGGTTTCTTAAGGCTTATTCAAACGACCGTGGTTTGGTTCCGCATCTCTGTGTGCTGTCCGAATGCGTTGCTCCGTTCCATGGCCCCGCATAAATTATATATCATGTCCTATTCTTGTCCGTTTTGCGGACAAGAATAGGCATTTCTATAATGGGCCACCCATTCCGTTCCGCAAGTTGCGGAAGGCACACGGACGGCATCCGTGTTTTCCGGATCCGCAATTTGCAGAACGCAAAACACGGCACGTGAACGAGCCCTTAAGGTGACCCTCTGCTTTTAAAAAAACTCACATTAACTGGGGAACAAACAGAACACTTACATGGTGACCTCCAGCTCCACTAATATTTAGGTTCTGCTTCTGCCATCCAAGATGGCTGCACAGCTTCCCAGACTACTTAATGCATCTAATGACCAATTTAATCGGTACAAGGTTATGATAGGACCATTGACTCATATTATCTGGATTTTCTTACCTTTCTTTGGGTGGGCAGTTGCTCATCAAGAACCTGCATCTCCTAGGATGCATTGCAGTTAGCACTTATAAACCTCTTCCTTCCCTGCATAGAAAATAGTCCCTCACATATAGCCCCAAAGATGCACATGGTATATAATGCCTCTACAATTTCCTTCTCCCCGTCTAGAGAGAGATACAGATACAGTGATCCATCAAGATACAATGGCCTTGTATGTTGAAACCAGAATCAACATCCAATGTCTCAGACTCATATCCTGGAACCAATTAATATTGTATCTTGAGGAACCACTGTATATATATTTCTATTAAATTAGAAGTCAGGAGGAATGAATGAAAGGTGTCTGAAACACCTCACCTGCTTCTCTATGAGATCTTTATGTCAACACTGAGGGCAGGAAAAGATACTTGTTGGTTGTCCTTCCTTGAACCACTTTTGATAGGTACTAATCACTGCATACTGGGAACACCCCACAAGACCTGAGGTGCTGCTCAGACCCAGTCTCTCAGATCCTTCTGTATTACAGAGTATTATACCTATAAGCACAACATCAACAGGCATCTTGATAGGGCCTAAAAAGCATACTAAGATGGTAGACCTAGGGGCTCTTGTTAGGTCCCTGTCTGCTGTGACAACCGATGATCACTCCATCATTATGTTGCAGGAGGATGACAGAAGAAGCCTCCTCCTTTTGTCTAGCCATTTGGATACTGGAGTTGCTGTTGACTCCTGAAAGAATGAACTTTTGTAATCAAGCTAGCCCCAATCCTGGCAGATTCAGTAGAAGCCTAGGTGAATATCAGTGATACCTCTGCTGCTGATCTTGTGGGTACAGTGGTAAAGGCGTCATTTAGCACAAAAGAATTAATAATTGCACCATGAAACATCAAGAAATTTCCAAATTCATTATGCAAGAGGTACTGAGAATTGTGATAAAAAATACAGCATAGGCCTTATTAATTCCTGTTGCCTATATAGGCAATAGAAAATAGGTAATTGCGCTTACTCTACTATTTTTGGAAGCCATGCTTGTGAGGCCTTGTCACCATTCCTGGTGGCATGCGATGGGGCTCTGTTCTTGAGATAGGAGTGGGTGCCAAAGGTGGGACATGCACCTATTGGACATTTTATGGCATATCATGTAGATCACTGGAGCAGCAAGGTGGCTCAGTGGTAAGCACTGCCTTGCAGCGCTGGGGTCCTGGGTTTGAATCTGACCAAGGACAAAATCTGCATGGAGTTTGTATGTTCTCCCCGTGTTCCTCCCACACTCCAAAGACATACAGATAGGGAACTTAGATTGCGAGCCCTATTGGGGACAGTTGAATGCTAATGTCTGTAAAGCGCTGTGGAATATAGTAGCGCTATATAAGTGCATAAAAAATAAATAAATAAACCAAGGGAGTTTGTATGTTCTCCCTGTGTTTACATAGGGACAGCTAGCTCTGTAATTTGGTCTGGTCTGGACCAATAGAACAGTGATAAATATGATGTCAGTGTGTAATCCGAGAGCCTAGCACACACATGAACTTGAATGTTTGAAATAATGTCTTGCGGTAAGTCAACATGCAATGGGACTTTTTGTGTGTATATTAATGTTGTGAATGAAAACAGTGCAATCATATAGAGAATAATCAAACTTGGTGAATGTGGTGTGCTCAGTTTATAACTTCAAATTCCAATGAAAATGTAGGTTTTTCTGTAATGCATTGTGTGGATTTGGTCAGGATTTTGCATTTAATATTTTTAAGAGAAAGACTGGGGTAAAAAAACAAACAACAAAACACTTTCCTATTCACAAGTTCTCTGTTCCAGCACCAAGAGTTCCAACCCTGGTGCTCTGGTCCCCTGTGGACCAGAAGAGTAACTTCCCGTTCCCGGCTAAAATGATGCATGTGACAATAGATGGGACTTCACACTTCCTGTCCAAGGGGGAATGGAAGCAGTGGGGATGGGACCATTTGTGCTGCAACAGAATGCCAGTGAATAGTTACATGGCTTTTTTTTTTCTTTAAATTTCTGTCGTGTCAGACATAATAATTTTTTTCTGTGTTTTAGCTTCCACACCTGATTTTGTCTTAATACAGGTGCTTTCTTGACGCAAAGTTTGGTGTTTACATTCAGTGTGGGCACCTAGAGATACTCCGGACACATGCTCTGAATTTATAGAGGCTATGGACCCGGCAGATGCCAAAAAAGTTCCTTTTGGCATTTGCCAGGCACATATACATTATTATGCTTTTTATTTCTTTTCTTTTTTTAGGAAACGTTTATATACGGTGCAGTATAGTACTGTATATATATTTTTTCCCTGTTGTGCAGGGTCAGATTTGCCATAGACCCTACAGGAAAATTTCCCAGTAGGCCGATGCCCAAACCATCCTCTCTGCCGCCAGCTTGGTACATAATGAGCTCTCAGCCTGTTGAACTTTTGTATATGGAGCAGTATAGTATAGATATTTGTTTCCTGTTGTGCGGGGTTGGATTGTCCATAGACACTACAGGGAAATTTTCCACTAGGCCGATGCACAATCCATCCTCTCCACCACTGGCTGGATACACAATGATCTCTTGGTAATTACTCGTGTACCTGACTACACATGTCCTCCTGAATTCAACTGCTGTTGCCGCATCTGATCTCACAGGCTCCCTGCTCCATATCTTAATTGACAACTGGGGGAAGAGAAGGACAGAAAATGGCAGCTATTTTTGACCACAGAAGGACAGCTTTTGGGGCAATATATTGTGCTGCACTGTCATATATGGTTCTCCTGGGATTGTATTTTACTTATGATGCCCCACCTTTTGTCATTTTTGGCCCACCTACAACATTGGGCCACTTCTATCGTATTTTTCACCCTATAAGATGCACTTTCCCCCCTAAAGTGGGTCTTATTGGACGAAAACTAATGAGCGATTCCAAATTTTCAATGGAAGAAATTGCAACATGAACACCGTAAAAAAGCGCCAGAATTACTGCTTTTTGCTTAATCACAAATGCAATAAAAAGCAATCAAAAAGTGTGATTTACCCCAAAATTATACCAATGAAAACTACAAGGCCTCAGACAGCTCTGTAGAAAGAAAAATAAAAACGTTATGGGTTTTGGGATGCGGCAATGCCAAAACAATTTCTTTTTTTTTTTTTAAAAAAATGTTTTTTTTTTTGCGCCAGGGTAGTATAACGTAAAAAAACTATATGTATTTGGTATCGCCGTAATTGTACTGACCCAGAGAATAAAGTTATCATGTCATTTATACTGAACTATGAGCACCGCAAAATTTATAATGTAAAAACTCAATGACGGTATTGCTGTTTTTGTTCATCCCCCTCCCAGAAAGTTAAAGGGGTTGTCCAAGTTATATTTACTTTATCTAATGGGGCTTGTAACTCACAGATGAATACTTTTCTAATGTACAGTCTTCAGTTATTCTGCCGTGTTTCCACACAGCCGATGCCGGTCACGTGACTGCTGACGTCATCCACCCGGCTCCTGTGGTGACGTTTCGTGTACAGGCTTCTCCCTGCTTGAGGGAGTGGCCAGGCTCTGTACACGAAACATCAGAGCCTGGCCGTAACGGGGGTAGTGGTGAGTAGGTGTAATTACACCTAACCACCCCATTAATTTCAATGGGAAGGATCGCTCCCATACAAGTCTATGGAAGCGATCCTTCCCATTGAAATGAATAGGGTGGCTAGGTGTAATTACACCTACTCACCACTACCCCTGTTATGGCCAGCATGTAAACAGTGAAGAGGAGGCAGCGCTGGTACAGCGCGCGCCTCCTCTTCAAACAGCTGATTGGCAGGGGTGCCGGGTGTCGTACCCCCGCCGATCTGATATTGATGACCTATCCTGAGGATAGGTCATCAATATATATAACTTGGAGAACCCCTTTAATAGAAGTTAATCAGTAAGTTATGTGTACCCCAAAATGTCACCATTAAAAACTATAACTTGTCCTGCAAAAACAAGCCCCATACTGCTACATAGATGGAAAAAAAAAGTTATAGGTCTTGGAAGGCTACAATGAAAAAAAAAACAAACACTTGGTCAGTAAGGCACAAAACAGGCTGGTCATTAAGGGGTTAACAGGAGGAGTAGTATTTGTTTTGGCACCATTTTAGAGTACATGCAACCTATTGATTAACTTTTATACTTTTTTTAGGGGAAGAATAATTTTATTTTTTTATTTTTTTTCTTTGCCATTCACAGTGTGGTATAAATATGTTGTTTTTTTCTAGTTATTTATTTTTAAGCATTAACCCCTTAGTGACAAGTGACGTTCAGCAGCGCAGCCCCGATGTCCTCATGTTTTAATTTTTCAGGATGGCCGAGTGGACCTCCCTCCCGCCACCGCGCCACCGCACATGCGCGCCACCGCACATAAGTAATTAACCCCCCCCCCAGTTCATTGCCCCCCAATTTCAGGATGGCCGAGCGGTTTTAGATTGTCAGCTGTAACATACAGCTGACAATCTAATGTAACGGCCGACATTGCTGCTGGCAGTGATGTCGGCCGTTTAACCCCTTCCATGCCGCAGTCCGTAGGGGGTTACCATCCGGCTTGCCATGGTATATGAAGCCTGACCAGGCTCCTGCTAAAGGCAGGAGCCTGAACAGGCTTAGTGTAAAGTAAAAATATACTGTAGTACACTATAAAGTGTACTGCAGTGTATTATAGAGACATCAGATCCACTGGATCTTCAAGAACCAAGTGGGTCTGAGTCAAAAAAGTGTAAAAAAAAAAAAAAGTGTAAAAAAAAATCAAAAACTTCAATCATTTTTTTTCCATATACGCACATTTATAAGTAAAAATAAATAAAATAAAATAATAAAATACCCTAGACATGTTAGGTATCACCGCGTCCGTAACAACTTACTCTACAAAAATCTCACATGACCTAACCCCTCAGATGAACACAGTAAAAAAATAAAAACTATGTCAAAAAAGCCATTTTTTGTCACCTTACATCACAAAAAGCGTAATACCAAGCAATCAAAAAGGCGTATGCCCCCCAAAATAGTACCAATCTAACCGTCATCTCATCCCGCAAATAATTAGCCCCTACCTGAGACAATCGCCCATAAAAGAAATACTACAACTCTCACACTATGGAGACACTAAAACATGATTTTTTTTGTTTAAAAAATGATACTATTGTATAAACTTTAAATAAATTATAAAAGGACACATTTTAGGTATCGCCACGTCCGCAACAACCTGCTCTACAAAAATCTCACATGACCTAAGCCCTCAGATGAACACAGTAAAAAAATAAAAATAAAAACTATGTCAAAAAAGCCATTTTTTGTTACCTTACATCACAAAAAGCGTAATACCAAGCAATCAAAAAGGAGTATGCCCCCAAAATAGTACCAATCTAACTGTCATCTCATCCCACAAAAAATTAGCCCCTACCTGAGACAATCGCCCAAAAATTTCAACTCTTCCTGCAAAAAATGAGCCCCTACACAAGACGATCGGAAGAAAAATAAAAAAGACATGGCGTTCAGAAAATGGAGACACAAAAACATATTTTTTCTCAAAAATGCTTTATTATGTAAAACTGAAACAAACAAAGAAAGCATACATATTTGATATTGTCACATCCGTAACAACCTGCTCTATAAAAATACCACATGATCTAACCTGTCAGATGAACATGATAAAAAACAAAAAGTAAATACAGTACCAAAACATCCATTCTTCGGTTACCTTGCCTCCCAAAAAAAAAAAAAAAAAATAGAGCGATTAAAAATCATATGTACCCCAAAATAGTACCAATAAAACTGTCATCTTATCCCGTAGTTTCCAAAATGGGGTCACTTTTTGATTGTTTGTACTATAGGGTGCATCTGGGGGGCTTCAAATGGGACATGGTGTCTAAAAACCAGTCCAGCAAAATCTGCCTTCCAAAAACCATACGGCGCTCCTTTCCTTCTGCGCCCTGCCATGCGCCCATACAGCAGTTTAGCACCACATTTGGGGTGTTTCTGTAAACCGCAGAATCAGGGTAATACATATTTGAGTTTTGTTTGACTCTTAACCTTAGATGTGTTAAAGAAAAGATGGACTAAAATGGAAAATCTGCCAAAAAAGTTAAATTTAGAAATTTCATCTCCATTTTCCTTTAATTTTTGAGGAATACCTAAAGGGTTAACAAAGTTTATAAAATCAGTGTTAAGTAACTTGAGGGGTGTAGTTTCCAAAATAGGATCATTTATGTGGGGTTCTACTATGTAAGCCCCACAAAGTGACTTCAGACCTGAACTGGTCCTTAAAAAAGTGGGTTTTGGAAATTTTCTTTTAAGAATTGCCTCTAAAATTCTAAGCCTTCTAATGTCCCAAAAAATAAAATGACATTTACAAAATGATGGAAACATAAAGTAGACATATGGGGAATGTTAAATAATAAATATTTTATGAGGTATCACTTTCAATTTTAAAAGCAGAGAAATTGAAATTTTGAAAATTGTGGGATTTGGGATTTTTTCATAAATAAAGGTGACATATATTGACTCAAATTTATCACATGTCATGTGTACAATGTGTCACGAGTAAACAATCTCAGAATGGCTTGGATAAGTAAAAGTGTTCCAAAGTTATTACCACAAAGAGTGGTACATGTCAGATTTTCAAAAATAAGCCTGGTCATGGTAACCCATTGGCACCCTGTGATCAAGTTGTGGTGGTGCTAGTGGGCTAATAGAGCGGGCCATGTCCTTTTGCTAAACTCATTAGATGCTATTGTTACAATTATAAAGCAAAATGGAATCAGCTCACCTGACGTGGTGCATGAATAGAGGGCTGGCTCCTGGGGGGGAGAAGCATGCACAAAGATGAAAAGGTCGAGTGCTGAACCTTTGTGGATATTGTTACTATTGTTTAGTATGTATTTGTCAAGCACTGATTCTGCTCGGAGAGCTCCCCCTAGTGATAACTGAACTAGAAAATTTTATAACCAGTTAAAATGATTGAGGAACCTATTGATGGTGTTGAGTTAAAATGTGGGTAAGGCCTCATGCACACGACCATATGTGTTTTGCAGTCCACAGATTGCAGATCCGCAAAATACGGTTCCCGGCCATGTGCATGCTATCATTTATTTTTCACTTCAATAGAAATGTCCTATCCTTATCCGCAAAATGGACAAGAATAGGACACGTTCTATCTTTTTTGCGGGGCTGTGGAATGGAGAGTGTGCAATGTGGCTCCATTCAAATGAATAGGTTCACATCTGATCTGCAAAAAATTGCGGACTGGATGCAGACAAAAAAAACAAAAACGGTTATTTATATCAGCCCTTAGGTATTGGGAAATGACTGAAGAATGGCATTATAGACATTTTTTTATGCTGTATTTTTATGATGTGTTTGCATTTTGTTTCCCATGAAAGCTAAAGTACCCAAGCTGTTGTTTTAGACGTCGGTCTTAATAAAGCCCCATAGCTGGCAATGG
Source organism: Rhinella marina (assembly GCA_900303285.1). Lineage (NCBI taxonomy): Eukaryota > Metazoa > Chordata > Amphibia > Anura > Bufonidae > Rhinella > Rhinella marina. The sequence goes on from ONZH01015173.1 coordinate 304,450, forward strand.
ATCTACCAAAGTTATGAAAAGGCGCTGGTCTCTCCATAACTTCGGTGCATCCAGTGCCAGTTCTAAATGTAAAACCGCTTCCTACAAGGAAATTTCCTATTGGGCTCATGCCCAAAGGGCTGCCCAAGCCCTCCTCTTGGGCGCCAGCCAGGTACATAAAGATCTGATCCTCTCAACATTAACAAATGTAGACAGAATTTTGAGCTGTACTGTGGTATCTGGTTCTAATGAGGGAGTATTTTGTGCTGCACTATGGTATTGCTGGCCCTGCCTACTTCTGTTGCCTCGCTTTCTGTCAATTTGCACTTGGCTTCAACATGGGGCCACTTTTTGTTTTTTTCTAGGTCCACTTTAACTTCCCAATCAGCCCCTGGCTTCCTACCAGTCTTACTTTTAGACCATTTTCTACCATTTTCCCGGCCCATGCCACTCCCACAATTTTAGAACTGGCGTGAGCGGGGAGAAGTCGCAGATAGTTTAGTTGCACCTCTAATTTAGGTGTATTTCAGCTTAGTAAATAACCCCCTATATTCGGGAAATGTATTCATTTTGGCGCAGCACGCCTTTGATTCAGCAGCGACACGATAAATAATCTGCAGGGTTGTAGGAAAGTTTAACTTTCCAGTCAGCAGAGACTATATAACATCCACAGATCTGAGTATGTAATGGGCTTTGAGTCTACATCTCTCCCCCACATGTTAAGGGTTGAACATTGCCTTTGCTGAAATTCATTATGGTCATAACCTAATTTTTAACACACAACAGCTCTGTATGTGAACTGACCAGATGATGCATAGCTGTGTTTGTTTTAGAGTATAGCATAAGGCCTCATGCCCAGAAACATGTTTATTACTTATAATTACTCAAAGACAGTATAACTCATCAGAGCTTGGATCATTGTTATATATGAATATTTTACACTTCCGTATCATGGCTCGTTATTTGTATCTAGATGAAAATAGTAATGAAAACACACGTAGTGTGAAATAACATGAAGGTTCTCAAAAAATAAAAACTGATACAGCATCTGATGTCCCAAATCTCTCATGCATGACCCACGATACTCGGTGTGCATATTAATTAGGCCGCACTCGTTTCATAATAATCATAATTTATTTTATCGTCTCTCATCTGCTTTGTTGGCTTCCAAATATTTTGACTCTGCACATGACCATGAACTATATGTGAACATATGGGAAGAGAACATCATTTACATCTTGTGCCTCCCATTCTATATGTCCAGCATGAAATCTGGGCTGCGGTTTGTATAAGAGCTGCAATCTTAGAAGCCGGCAAAGCTGAATAGATTATTGGTCCAGAGTGCTCAGCTAATTATATTGTTTTTCCTGTAAGATATAGATCTCCTTGGACTTCAGGAGCAAGGCAGCTAATTAATGAAGGAATTATTCTTGATGTCTAGTAACCCTGTAACTATGACTGTGGCTGACCATGTCCCTAGCGGACTCCACTGCATTCCTTATATTGGCTCTCAGAGTCTCTCTCCATCTAATTACAGAGGCACCAGTTGCCAGACCTGTCACCCAAGGTTTGTGCTCCAGTGAGAACTTGATCACTTGAGCAGGTTCTTAGCTGTCATCTCAGCTTGGATGTATGAGGCATGCCAGGGATAATGTCTCTTGCATTGCATCCGTGATGTTATTCCTGCAGTAAATGGATATTCATGATCACATTACTATAGAATATTATCTCACTGGTTAATATACTGTGATAGGTGTCTTTGGTGTGGATTGATGATGTGATAACCATGTTAAGAAATTACTTGTATACATGTCCATCACATTACAATCAGTGGAGCAGCTCTTACGCCTTCTCTCTGTGGAATAGATGGATCGCCACTGTGATGTGTGGAAAGTAATATTTTCCCATTTTTATGACAGGAAATCAAGCTGCTCACAATTCTTTGTTGGAATTTTAAAAGAGAGTTATAATGTCGTCATAGGGTGCCGCTGTATAAATATGAATGTTTAGATGTATGTTTTAGGTCTGCGTCCATTCCTCAATCAGCTGGGACTACACTATATATTGTGCAGCAAACGTGTTCATGTTGTCCCTGAAGCCACCTACAGGCTGTGGTTGGTACTGCATGCTAATGACATCAATATGCTTTTAGACCGTTCACTTTATGTAGCGCCAACATATTCCACAGCACTTTACAAACACTGTTCCCAGTGGAGCTCACAATCTAAACTCCCTATGTCTTTTTCTTTCTTTCTTTTTTTTTGAGTGTGGGAGAAAACCAGAGTATCACACGGAGAACATACAAACTGCATATTAACTAAGATCTTTGCTAAATTCCCGATGTTGATCATTGACTGTCCATGTACAGTATATGTATTGTGGTGATGAGGTGTGGAAAGTTTTTAACAATCATGTTCATAAAGATATGTGAAAGCTATGGGGCACGCAGTGTAACAATTTGTTTAGTTTTTTCATTTGTTTTACTTTTTTTTTGTGCCAGAGTATTAAAACGTAAAAAAAAACCTGTATGTATTCGGTATCACTGTAATCATACTGACCCAGACAATAAAGTTATCATGTCATTTATACTGAACTATGAGCATCACAAAAGTTATAACGTAAAAACTCAATGGCGGTATTGCTTTTTTTATTATCCCCCTTCCAATGCAAACAGCATGATTTTTGGTTCTGTTTCTAATGGCAAAAAAACACATAGCACGCAGTCTGATGTGTGAACGGATTGTGCAACTTTGGATTCTTCTGGGTATTTCCAAAATATGACAGGGTCTAACAGGAGTGATTAGATTGTGTGCATAGTGCCATTGACGTAACTAGAAATGACTGGGCCCCACAGAACATTTTTGAATGCAACACCTTCCTTTCATGCAACCCCCACTCCTAGCCTAGTAAACATCGCTCTCTCAGACCAGGCAGGCAGCTGCTCCATCCGTTTCCTACACTGTATATAATGCCATTGTGTAATACTGTTGCCCTGAGAAGTAATTTTTTAGTCCTCCTCCTGGGTGGGCCCCTTCTGAGTCCAGGCCCCAAAGCAGCCTCAGTGCCATGGAGTGGGTTGGAACTTCATAAACAACTAAGTGAAAATAAATATTAATACGCACCAGACGGCAATTTCTTCACAACAGAAACATTTTCTGCATTCCAATTTAATTAGTTCTTTTTGATATGTTCCTTAGATGATGAAGCTGACACACAAGAGCAGGAGAATTATGATGATAATGGTAGCCTGAGTCATGGCACAGCGTCTGACGAGGTTTCCCTTCCTTCTGATTACCTGGATGAAGGTAAGTGACATAGACTTTATACATAAACTTGGTAATCCTGCTCCTTACTGCCTAGTTAGCTGTGGTGCCATATTTTATGACTGGCACAAAGTTTATCCTATTATACTGTGTCACTACCCAGAGCTCAGCATGCTACAGGTTTGTACCTAGAAACATATAGCTGTTAAATGTGTCTTTAAGAAGCAATATTAAGGCCCCATTCACACGACCGTGTGAATGGGGCCGTATCTATCCGCAAAATTGCGGGAATAGATGCGGCCCCATTAACCTCTATGGGGCCTGGAGCCGCGACACGGAGTTAGCTCCGTGCCGCGGCTCTTTTGAAGCATGTCCTATACTTGTCCGTGCGCACAGACAAGTACAGGCATTTTCAATGAGGCCGCACGGCGTGTGTTCCGAGCGCTGCGGAACACACGCCGGGCGGCCCCCGTATATTTGAGGGTCCGCAGTAATACGAGCCCGCAAATATACGTTCGTGTGAATGGACCCTAATACTGGTTTATTATTTGCTTTAATTTGGGGGTTTTGAAGTAAATACTTAGAGGTTGACCATTTTTAGGCTACTGATGACCATTGTGTATGTAAGATGACCTTATGATACTTACTAATATAGCCTGTGATGATATTCGGTGCCGTTTGCTACATTTTGTGAGGCATGTCACCTTGTTAGGCAATTCTTCTGTGCTGTCCGCCTAAAGTTCCTGTCCATAAGATGGCTGCTGATCAGCGATGCACCACCAATGAGGCAGCACCAGGTAGGGGCAAGAGGGGGGCAACGGAAGTGCCATGGTCAATAAGCGCTTTCATTGTGGCAAAGGGATAAGGTTAAGAAATTGGCATGGGGGGGGAGGGGGGGTGTTTCAGTTTTCGCCTCAGGCAGTGGAAAGGCTAGGTACACCCCTGCTGCTGATAGAGGGTCATGTGACCAGACACATCACTCAGTCTCTTCCATTTTAATACTTTGCACCTGCACTAAACTCCCAACACTGTAAGTGCAGATGGCAGAGACTGAGTGATTTGTCTGCTCACATGACCCTCCATCAGTAGACATTTTATGGACAGGACTTCCATGTGGACAGTACAAAAGACATAACCAACAAGGGGGCAGATTATCAATAACAGCTATATTACTAAGTGCCATACAGGCAACTTACATACACATCCAAAAAGTGTTCATCCCCTTTAAAATGAGATGAGAGAATAGGGGCTGGTATTCTGCTCATCCAGGCTCTATGTGTCCCAGTGTTGGTGTATTTTAAGGGGTTACGGTTTAGTCAGTTGGGTAATCTTTTAACGACTGAGGTGGTAAAAATTAAAAATCGTACAAAAATAACACTTCACCAACCGGTCATCCAGATGTCTGCTCTAGCTGCCTGTTCTCATTTACTCTGCTATCTGGGTTGCGTTGCATAGTGAAAGTGGTTCTTTAATTACGAGCATCAAGCACATAATTGAAGTTGTTTAGTATACGGCAATGAATGAGAAGTGAATGAGTTTGGTTTTATACCTCATAAATGGCAAGTAAAGAGCCACATTGCCTGGGGTCCTGACGTGTCGCTGCTTATTTTTAATGCTTTAAAACAAGTTACTGTTTTGTTTTTGTTTTTTTTTTCCATTTGACAAACTCTAAACTCGGTGAAGGTAGTTTTATTTAGCAGAGAACAAGAGATGTAGTGCCCCCTTGTGGGGGTTGAAAAAACTGCAGGCAACCTCATGATAATGCTTGCAATTGTGGGATAAAGAGGCAGTCTCTGTGAGACGATTACCTGGGAAATACATTTTAGTATAACACAGAAGTGCTTGCATGTATTTCTTATGGCTTATTATTGAATAATGTCTTATTATTAGTCAGAATAACAAATGTCCAAATGAACTACCTTTCCCGCACTCCTAAAACTTCAAAAAGAGCTCTCTCCATTATGTCCTGCTCAATGTGTCACCAAAAAATGACATCAACCTACAATTAATGCCAAACAGCCAGTAGTCAGTGCACCATCCTGTTATCGTCAAGCATCAACTGTCTTTCAACACATTTACATTAATCTGTTTGAATCTTGGTGTGTGTAGTTCTGTTCTTTGCCAGGTATTACACTATAGGTGCCGAGTGCTATAATCAAGTTATCAATATGGGCATAACTAGCAGGGTAGCAGGCCTAGCAGCTGCTACGTGGCCCATTTCCATTTATAAAGTGCAGTTAGGGGTAAAAGATGCCATGGAAAATTGAATATAACCCCATTCTAAATGTTACTATGGAGCCTTAAAGTTACTTCTTCTGTTTGCATTATCCCTTCTGCGCAGTATTACTTTTTTATTTTTCTTGTGTTGTGACATCACTACATTATTCCGGTACTGTAACATATGTGCAGTATTTTTGCATGTGACATCACAGTTTGTGTATTTCTAGTGGTGTATCATCACTGAGTAGATTATTCCTGTATCTATGTACTGTGACATCATTGTCTTTATTACCTATGCACTGTGACATCATTGTCTTTGTTATCAACGTACTGTGACATCATTGTCTTTATTACCTATGTACTGTGACATCATTGTCTTTGTTATCAACGTACTGTGACATCATTGTCTTTGTTATCAACGTACTGTGACATCATTGTCTTTATTATCTACGTACTGTGACATCATTGTCTTTATTATCAACGTACTGTGACATCATTGTCTTTATTATCTACGTACTGTGACATCATTGTCTTTGTTATCTATGTACTGTGACATCATTGTCTTTGTTATCTATGTACTGTAACATCACTGTGTGTATTTTGCCCATATTGTGACATCATTGTCTTTATCATCTATGAACTGTGACATCATTGTCTTTATTACCTATGTACTGTGACATCATTGTCTTTATTACCTATGTACTGTGACATCATTGTCTTTATCATCTATGAACTGTGACATAGTTGTCTTTATTACCTATGTACTGTGACATCATTGTCTTTATTACCTATGTACTGTGACATCATTGTCTTTATTACCTATGTACTGTGACATCATTGTCTTTATTATTCCTGCACTGTGACATCATTGTCTTTTTTTATCTATGTACTGTGACATCATTGTTTTTATTATATATGTACTGTGACATCATTGTCTTTATCATCTATGAACTGTGACATCATTGTCTTTATTACCTATGTACTGTGACATCATTGTCTTTATTACCTATGTACTGTGACATCATTGTCTTTATTATTCCTGCACTGTGACATCATTGTCTTTTTTTATCTATGCACTGTGACATCATTGTTTTTATTATCTATGTACTGTGACATCACTGTCTCTATGTACTGTGACATCATTGTCTCTGTGTACTGTGACATCACTGTTTGTATTATGCCAATATTGATCAATGTGTGCAAAACCCCTGTAGTGTTATTATACAGTGATTTAATTGTGCATGTTATTCCACTTTTATTACTGCACTATATACATTATCCCTGTACTGTGACATTACCATGTGCATTATCTCTGTACTATGACATCACTCTTTGCCTTAGCCTTGTGCATTAGTGACAACAGTCATAAGCTTTTCAAACGTTTTGTTAATAGTGGTCATGGTGGAATGAGGCCCCAATCCAAATTTCGCTTACACCCCTGATCAGTATTAATGTAGTACAAAGTGTACATTGAGTATTTCTACCCAGCCGGAATGTACATGAATAATTAGGTTGTTTTTCCATTCATTTTGCTGCATCTAATAATCATCTGCTGCAGATCTATGTCTTTTATAATTGAATTCCCTATGTAATTGTGAGCATTAGTCAGACAGGAGACAGGAGCGTGAATCGCTGTCCACTGGACTCGACCAGTATACACTCGGTTCATGTTGTCACACATGAAATGTAAATGTCCAGAGAAATTCACATTCTATCAGCTTTTTTCCCATTTTTGTTTTGTATTCTTCTCATGACCTCTATTGGTGACTCAGCATTAGGAATTTCCTAGACGTCTATAGAAAAAAACTCTGCTCAAGTTAGCTGTCTGTGGCAAATACCCAGGTGCACTAAGTTCATGACTTCTGGGATTTGTCCATATTACATGTTACTTGCAAGTCTTTATAATGTTTTTGTGCTGTTTTTATCCCTTGAGGCTTACAATCTACTATTGTGCAACCGTTTTGTATTCTTGTAGCTTAGAATCAATGTAGTTTAGGTTTGCTTTTTTCAGTGCTGTTTTGGGGGTATTTGCACATGGATAAATCACTTGACTTGCTCGTGGCTTTATTTGTGTGTTTATTATGTTTTTTCTTGCTGTCCTTAAATGCTGGAGCATCTGTGGCAGAGTGTTTAATTCTCTCCTGAACCAGGTCTCCTTTCAGGCTAATAGCACCTTGTTCATTAAGAAAATGAATGGCTGCTAAGGAGACGTTATTCAGTCCTTTCTTCACAAGGGCCCCTCAGACCGATTGTATCAGTTGGAGCTCTGACAAATTTCTCCAAAACATTAACACCCCTGTAAAGTTTTAGGTTCAGCAGCTGGCTAAAGGTTGTTCCTGCTGCAGATAAAGGCTTCTAAGTGAGAAACAGTGCTCTTCAGTCAATGGCCCCATAAATTATCATCTTTCCATGCACTAAAACATACAAATCTCCTGTTATTGGGAATAAAAAGCTTCTGTCTTCATACTTCCAATCTTGGCTGTGTATTAAAAAAAACTGCACTTTCCTCAGCGTTGGGGTCCAGTCCCCTTGGGCATTTTTAGGAATTCTTCAGGGATCTACATGGAATAATAAAGCCATTTCATCTGTTAAATAGCAGGCAGATCATTTAATGAAGCAAGAAGAGAGTCTGACGCCCAGAAAATACTTATTAACCTGGCCACTACCATTGGTCAGCATCACCTTGTTAACCATTGATTGTAAAGCCCCGATCGTTCTGCGTTTACTTTTAATGAGTTAATTTGAACTGTGACACGGCATCAAAGAGAACAAAACTGAATTAAGTTGACACTTTTTTTTTTTTAATTAACATGGACCAGTATATAGAAACATTTTAATGCACTTCCCAGAGGCGGTGGCAGAAGTTAATGGTGCTGAAAATGCATTCTGCTGTGTCTGCGAAATACAATTCTTTCACCGCTTATTTCTTTTCCGCACGGAATGAAGTTGGCGAATTTCAGGACCAAAACGTGGGTGCCGTGGGTCAGTTGGGCAGCATGTTGTGAGGTGTTGGATTATAGACTGAGAGCCTTGTACACGTATGAGTGTCAGTTTCTGCCGCACGGTAACTGATAGCCCCAAGCCGGCAATAACCCGGGTCAGGAAAAAGGAAAATGCATTATTTCATTATAATATAAAGCACTCGGAGCGCAATAAAGAGAACCATTCCGCAATCTGTTTTTCAGGCAAATGTTTTATTAAGTAGCTTGTTCTGTAGCCCGCTGCTGGACAAACTTGCTCCATCACAGCGAGAAACATTACCATGGAAAGTAGATCCGAAAAAATGAAAAGGAAATTTCCAGCTGAAAGACGTGGCACGAAGAGTTCAGAGTTCAATATATGTTCACACATGCAGCTTTCACCTTGCAGAGAAAGGAAGCCGCAGGTAATTGGGTCAACCCCATGAACATAGATCTTATTCCGAGCGGAGCTGCAAGAGAGGGTTCCGGCTTGTTGTGAAATTTGTCTAAAAGCAGAGCACAGTGAGCCCAGTTAAAAGTAATGAGTTCAAAGGGTAAATGGAGTTCAAGGTTCAGTCCCTGTTCATCTCCCTACTTTAAACTTTCCCACCAAGGGATTCTTCACTCTTTGCGGTTCTATAATTTGTAATAGAAGAAATAGACTGGCCCGCAACATTTATTTTTTTTCACCATTGGTGTCGTTTTGCCGCCTTTTACTGAATGCTCTTTGTATGCGGCCCATTAACAGTGTTTTATGGAATATGCAGTTATTTGTGCCACGGCGAGAGTGTAGACTATAATGAAAGGGTGTTGGTAAAGTCTTTACAAAAGTTGCACGATGCCGGCTATAACTATGTGGCCATTAGTTTGGAGGAAGAAGCAATGCCACGATCCCTGCGAAGTAACAAATCCTGGAGATTTTATGAGGGATGAAATACCGAGTGGGAGACAGATGGGGAACAGGCAAGCACCTGCTAGCCGCACCGTATTATGGTGGTTCTCCAAAAAACTCTTTCACTGGATCAGATTTGATCGATGCTTATTTAAGCCTATTTTTGTGCAAATTAAAGCATGACTCCAAAGAAAAAAAGGTTTGTCTTGTATATTCCATGTTGTAACCAGGTGGTGTCAATGGAAAAGGAAAAAAAATTGAGAAGTTGAAGGAGAAAAAAGGTTTTCATTATTATTTGAAATATGAATATTACAGTGTAAGACTCCCCAAACATTGCACTGTGTAGACAGGCTGCTCCCTTTACAGTCACCTCATCAGAATTGTGTTTTTTTTTAAAAAGAAATTTCTTATTTTATCAGTTGCACGAATAACATCACAAGTATATTAATTTGGTTGAAGGGCATTGAAAGTTCAGAGTTCATGGTGTGTTTATCGCAGCCTTTTCCTGCAGCCCCCTCTGCACCCACGCACACTTACTGTTTACCCAAGGACCTTGCTTTTAAAATATATATATATTTTATAGGTGACTGGCTCTTGTGATTCCCTGTTGGGAGACTGAAAGAGTGGAGGCTGCAGGAGCTGTAAAAGGAAGAAAAAAATAATGTTTATAGCTTGTTGGCTTGTGATACAAAGTTATCTGGTATTTATACTCAAATCAGCCACTCCATAGCCAGATCTCTTTGCTACTCTTCCTAATGGGAAAAGAGTCTGCCGTTAGCAGCAAGTTGGGTGACACTCGATTTGTACTGTGTGACGGGAACAGATGGGCTTTCTTTGTGAAACTCCGCCTGTATGTAAATGTGAACGGAGTTTCACCCGAATCCATGCATGACCTGACCGTGCACATGCAGAAGGGAGGGCTGCTGGTGAAAGGGGATAAAAAATGGCCACTGGATGCTACCATTGGCAGGTCAAGTTTACTATCAGTCTTTTAGTGCTTGCACATTTGAAACTGAGGGATTTTTTTCTTCTTGTTTATTTTTTTTTTGTCTTACATTGTTTCACCTGCTTGTGAACCCAGCAGTATTTTTCAGAAAATATGGTATCTGCTTTTTTTTAAATGCAGATTGAATAAATCTTTTCTAGATTATTCGGGGGGGGGGGGGAGGGGTAATGTTTGTAGATCATGGGGGAGGGGTATACTTGGACTGTAGTAAAATGCGCCAAATTTATTAAGAGGTGCAGACTTACAAATAAATTTGATACCTGCCACAGAAAAGCAAATTTGTGTTCTGAGATGGCGCAGAGCGGCCTAATCAGTGGCGTAACTAGAATTGACTGCACCTCACAGTAAATTTTTGAACTGCCCCTCCTCGGTCCCCTTAATGGAAAAATAAATAAAATACTTGCTTCTCTTATGGATGCCTCCACTCTTCATGGAGCACTGTGTCTAGGCACGCACTATACTATGACCTAACTTTGCACAGCATCAGGTCATAGTGCACTCCTATGCACACTACATTCTGTCCTGAAGCTGTGCGCTTCCAGGACTTAGTGCATTGCAGGCACCCGGAGAAGACCAGGGATCGGTGAGTAATAGCTAGGACTTGGAGCACCATACTCACCGCTCCCTGGGTCCTGAAAATAAATGCATTTGTCCTCCTCGTGGGCCCTTTCCTGAGTTCGGGCCCTGTAGCAGATGCTTCCCCTGCTTCCATGGAAGGTACACCCCTTGGCCTAACAACGGTAATATGCATCGAACTGCAGAAGGCCCTGCCCACTCCCATCCAGTATTGTGTGCAAAATTTTCTGACTTTTGTATGCCAGAAGATTGGCGTAAGTCAGTTAATATATCCCACTCCTGCATTTTAAAGGGGTTTTCCCGGTTCTAGATTATTGATGACCTACCGATTTGATATTGATTACCTATCTTGAGGATAGGTCATCAATATGCATAACCCATTAAACCTGTTAAGAATAAAAACATTCTTTTTTAATAATGTATGGTAATGTTTTAGTGACACAGTCATGAAATGAACTAACACATGATGTGTATTTTTTTTTTTTAATTACAGCAGTCATACAGAATTTTTAAGTTCATGAACTTGAGAAACGTTACTTTTTTTTGTTTTTTTTCACTAGTACAATTACCTTCATTGGGAGACTACTGTGGTAGAAGTATGACCTCCACAAATAAAATATGAGAGGCTTTTACTGTGTGATTTGGAGCCAGGTCCTGATTCCTTTTCACCTTGTTAACTGGGTTGCTTTCTGGTGTCAGAAATCTGCTACAAATGGTATAATTGCTGTTATATATTGATCCTCGTAAGACCACTGCCTCCTGGTGTGCTCATTAATAATGTATTTCTTAATTTGTGTGTGTATTATTACTTATTGACATAGGGCCACCTTCTGTGGCTCTTTACATTGTAAAACATTTACAGCATGTAATAGTACATTTTTAACAAGCACATACATGAAATAATACCGCATACAACTAGTAATATAACAGCATAAACATAAATAATTGTCGGGAATGGTGCTTGTATGAGCTCCCAATCTGTTTTGACATGACATTGAGCTCTGGTCATTTTATATGCCTTTTGTGTAGGTTTTATTTTTTGAGCGAGGAAGCCTGCAGAACGATTGTACATTATTCCCATTAGTGGCCTGCCATCTATAAAATGTGTAAAAAAACAGAACATTTTTTCTTTTTTAAACAATGCAATTACGTAACATTCTTAATGTAGTCTTTGAACCCTGGCTGTCTTTAGTCATTTACTTCTTTGAACGTATTGGAGAAAAAAGACTGCTCAATGACATCTGTTTGCATAAATTGTGTAGCTACTTGTGATTAGAATGGAATTTATCTAGATTTTATATGCATGGTTTGTTGTAAATTGAAATAAATGGTACAACAAGCTTCTACCCGGACATATTGGTTTTTCTTCAGCTGTGTGAACTTTTCACCTTGGGTCTGAGCCGGTCACACTTTGACCTGTCTGAACTCCGCTGGTTAAACTATGTCTTCAGAGTTGACCTCCTTCTGCGGGAGCTGATTTTTTGTCCATCTTCTCTTACCCTCTCACTTGTTGGTCTGACATGATGGACAAGCTCATGTGTAATAGTGTCCTGTAGGAATTTCAAGGTTTGTTACAGTCAAAATAAAGAATTCTTACATGTGGACTTGCGTATTTGGGTAGTTGGAAAATCCTGGCATGCTTTGCTCAAACACAACCCCAGTTTGGAGCATGTAAGTGACTTTGGTACATTTGGATGCAGGTCAGATGTTTGCTTGCTGTCTCCTCTTCAGTCACTTTATTTCTCTTTGTGTATGTGTGTGTGTGTATATATATATATATATATATATATATATATATATATACATACATACACATAACACACTAAGAAGGAGTTGTTGGAATCGAATGAAATTTTATATGTGAATGATAACTATATATATAAGTGATTAAAATATTCGAGAAAAAGGATGTTTATTGGGGACAACTCAACAATAGAAAGCAGGCTCTAGTACCCTGTTGGGCTGTCACTAGTCTGGATACAACATGAGATACAGTTGGGTATGGAGATATACATGTTCCATATGGCACTCTGTGGCATTTGCCCACAGATGTTCCAGCTGGGCTTGTAGATCCTACACACTCATAGATTGCCGAAGCTGGCCGCCCAGTTCGATTGGCAATAAATCTGGAGGCCAGGCAAATTATGGTTGTGTTGTCATCTGGGGAAAAAGTTACTGGGAAACCCTTGCTGTGTGTAGGTTAGCAAAAAAAAATGCTAGTTGGAGGCTCTGCCATGAGAGGCAACACATGTGGCTGCAGGATGTCCTACACATATCGCTGGGTTGTTAGAGTCCCTCTTATCACTACTAGGGGTGACCGACTGTTGTATGTGATGGCTCCCCAGATCATCACACCTGCTGTTGGGACAGTGTGTCACTCCACAGCAAAGGCAGGATTGAAACATGAGCCTCTGTACTGTATGCTCAAATCCGACCGTTGTTGGATCCCAGATTTGTTGCTAAACACCATATGGTTCCAGTGCATAGCAGTCCATGTTTCTTGTTCACGAACCACTGCAAACAAAGACAATAGTGGTTAGCTTTCAATGGCAGGATGTAATGGGGGCCATAACACCAAATTTCCTTCTGTTAAGTGCCTGGAAATGGTCTGGGCAGAGGCAGGGATATGTAATGAAGTTCCACCTGTGTCTGGAGGGTGGACAATGAAACTGTGGGAGCTGCTGGTGCTTGTCGGCGAATCAAACAATCCTCTCTACTGGTGGTAAGTCTGGAGCCTGTTGGTTGTGTGTGCATGCCCTCACATAACCACTGCTTCCAACACCTCCTAACAGCTAGGTCAAAATGGCCAAGATGGCATGCAAAACAACCATCCTTTCAGTCCAATGATGCACACTGTCTCCAAGTCTGTCTTAGAGTGCATTGTACAGACATGTCTACTAGTCAATGATTTCTCACCAAGAGGTATACTATCCAAAACACTTGACAGCATTTTTATAGGTCATCAAGGGAAGCACTTTTACGCCCTTTTGCGGCAAGACCCAGTGTCTAAGCGGACCACACTTGTAATCATTTACATACTTGTAAACATAACTGCATCTGTAGACATAACTGCATGTTGGGTTTTGCAGCAATCCGATATTTCTGTCTGGGTGTTTTTTTTTTGTTTTTTTTTGTCAGAGTATAATATATTTCTATCTATCTAAGTGTATTTTTCTCTCCATAAGACGCACTTTCCTCCCCCAAAAGTTAGGAAAAAATGGCAGTGTCTTATGAAGCAACTACTAATGAGCTTTTCCTTTATGGAAATGCTCATTAATACACAATAGGACTGGGGAGCAGTTAATATAACGTCCCTGCTGGCCTTACTCACTGCTCCCTGGTCTTCTGCCGGCACCAGCACTGTGCAGTGTCCTGGCTGTGCACAGTGTCAGGGCATAGTGGACATAGGCGCACACTATAAACTGAAGTTGTGTAATGTCAAGTCACAGTGCAGTGCTGCAGGAAGAGTGCGCTGGATCTCCTGAGTGCCGACGCCATCCATAGCAATAGAGGTAAGTTCTTTTATCTATATTATGCCTGATGTGAGGATTGATGAGGACTGGGGGTCTGATCTGAGGTTTGATGAGAATTGGGGGTCTGATCTGAGGTCTGATGAAGATTGAGGGTCTGATCTAAGGTCTGATGAAGATTCAGCGTCTGATTTGGGGTTCTAATGAAGATTGTGGTCTGATTTGAGGTCTGATGAAGATTGGGTTCTGATTTGAAGTCTGAAGATTGGGAGTCTGATCTGAGGTCTGACGGAAATTGGGGGTTTGATTTGGGGTTCTAATGAAGATTGGGGTCTGATTTGAGGTCTGATAAATATTGTTTTCTTATTTTCCTCCCTTAAAACTTAAGTGCATCTTATGGGCAGGTGCGTTTTATAGGGCAAAAAATACGGTATGTGTATGTGTTCAGTCAGCTGTGTAAACATGTTTTCACATGTAGGTTCTCTTAGAAAATGCTGAGATTTCCATTGTGAGGTTAAGGCACATTTTTTGAGGATCACACGTTGACCCGTTCATTTCTATAGGTCCACAAAAAATGCAGATAGCACACTGATGTCTTCCGTTTGCTGTCTGCATCCATGTAGCCGTTCACAAATTATAGAACATTTCCTATTCTTGTCCATTTTGTGGACTATTCACTGAAACTTGGGTACTGTAAGTTGGTTTGCATTAGTATTGGCTGGGTTGAAGGGTGGAGGTCATGGAGCTTTTATAGCTGGTACATTGTATATTCTACAATCTGTTGTGCTTTGTTATGTGCAAAGAGAAAATTACCATTTGCTGCCCATCATTGGGAGTGTGTGGGATAGTACCATTGTATAACAGTGACATCTGTCAAAACAGGAAGAAAACCCCTCTAAGTAAACATGTACACCATTTAGCAAACCATTGAAGCAAACCTTCAAACCCCCTCATCAGAAATATGGAAATAAATGTCGATGCATGACACAAACACAGCTTGTTATAGTGATATAAGTGAATTTAAAGGGGTTGTCCAGGCTACAGATTTGATGAGCTATCCTTAGGGTACACTATCAATATGAGATAGGCGGGGGCCGACTCCCAGCACCCCGACTGATCAGCTGTTTGAAGGGACTGCAGATCTCCCGCGAGCACTGTGTCTTCATTGTTTACCTGCAGGCCAGCTACATTGTAATGGTGGTGCAGTGTAATTACAGCTTCCTCTCCCATTTACTTGAAAGGTGCAAACAGTGATAATTACACTGCACCACAACTAGAATGAAGAGTGCCTGCGAGTAAACACATGAGCGTTGTGGCACCTTCAAACAGCTGATCCGTGGGGTTGCTGGGAAACGGAACACAAACGATCTGATATTGATGACCTAGAATCAAAAAATAGATCATTAAAAATTCATAGCCTGGACAACACCTATAATGTAAAAAAAAGATAAAATGGGACATAATATTGTACATGACAATCTCTTTCTAAAAAGCTAGAAGCTGTCCTGTACCTCACACAGATCCAGAGCTACCCTCATTTGTTGCTCCAATTGGTCTTCTTGATCTATTTCAAGCTAGCAGCTCATTGACTGTGTCCTTTGCGCGGCAGCTCTCTCCCTGTACAATGAAAGATATGACTGGAGGCAGGTAAAGGATGGAACTGAGCATGTGCCACCACTTCAGGAATATGGACAGAGAAATAATGAAATCAAGCAGCAGGTGGCGCTATACAGATACATTTTATTGAATAACTCAGTATCTATGCTAAATGTTAATTACATACAATTAAAAAAAAGTATTCAGATCCAGGTGCTGGTTTGAAAAATGTAGAATATTTTTGTGGGACAACTCCTCTGATGGATTTTTGTTGTTTGCCTTTTTTAATCTCTGTATTCCTACTTAATGTCTCATAAAGTGGTAGTGTCTAAAGATGTGGATAGCTTAACCTTTTGGGCCACAGGTTCCTTTTATAAACAAGTTGACCTGATACCTGAAGAGACAGGTCTGATTTATTACTCTAAACTGCACAGAAAATACTTGTCCTAATAGTCTCTGTCAGTGATTACAACTGACCAGTTATGTCCACTGGATTCATTATGAAAGCACTTCTCCAACCCACTTACCAGTAATGGCCGGCCGCCGTTTATATGCATATACACATTATATCACATTATTATGACCACCAGCTAATATCCAGAGTAACCGCCGCATGCAGCACAGAGAGCAGCTAGATGGGCTGGTAGGTTGTCACAGGTATGTGGAGCCATGCTGACTGCAGGGCACCCCACAGCTGCTGGAAGGTGCATGGGGGAGGATCCATCGAGCGAACACAACGATAGAGGTGGTCCCACAGATGCTCAATTGGATTCAAGTCTGAGAAATTGGGGTCAGAATAATATTGTCACAGGACAGTGAATACTGTATAGTTATTTGTGTTTTAAGTTTACCCCATTCAGTGATGGTGTATTAAAGCCTAATAGGCTTTAATCCTTGGCAGAACCCAAGGTCTTTGTATGGCCTTGAGCTGCTTTAGCAACCATTGGCATCCAGTGATCGAGCTGATGGATGGCAGAGTTTGCTCCCTCCTTCTGTTTAACCATCTAGATGCCATGGTCTATACCAGGGATCAGCAACCTTAGGCACTCCAGCTGCTGTGAAACTACAACTCCCAACATTCACACTTACTCGGCTGTTCTTGCAACTCCCATAGAGGTGAAAGAAGGATTCTGGGAGTTGTAGTTTCAGAACAGCTGGAGTGCCGGAGGTTGCTGATCCCTGGTCTATACTGACAGCAGCATCTAGAGGCTTATATAACTTGGCAGTGCTCCAGAGTCTTGCATGTGACTGTAGTTGTGATTACATGGATTTTGAGCACCATTGGGTGCTAGGCCATAGGTATTTGTACACACAGTTACTAGCCTACCACTTTGACGCATATACTAGTGCGGCGGTAGGGAACTGGTATAACAAGGTATATTTTTTTTCCATTCTGCTGTGAGAATTTGGACTCGTTTGTGAGGTCCATTACATACAATTTAAGTAAAAAATGCAAATGCAACAAAACAGGAAAATCCCCAAGGGTGTGAATACTTTAGCAAGACACTGTACATAACGTTACTTTTTGGACTCTTACATAATCTGACTTGCTCCCGGTAGACTCAGGTTACCGATGCCACTTGGTTTTGACATAGGGTATATTGTTTAAAAAGGGCAAGTCCCATGGACATAAGCTAATTTATTAATGAAGCTCTCATGGCCATGTGTGATTCCTTTTGCTTGGCACTGTAGTGTGAAATGCTGGCTTTCTAATAGTATGTATCCTATCCCACATTCCAGTCAGTGAACAAGGCAGCGAGTTCGCAAGTGTTCCCGTTAACACAGTCATCATAACGCTGTACATTTTAAAGGCTTCCAACATTAAAATAATCTGCGTGGAAATAAGATTTTGTATACTTGGGCCGTTCTTTTCTATTTTACTGGGCACTTTGCAGAGACAGGTGCACTTACAAGATTGCAGGAACAGGAAAAAAAAATTAATGAGTTGTCACATTAACTGAATCCGACCGTATATCTTGTAACAGTTATTGATGTTCTGTCAGTGACACGCCATCTATGGTAACTCCGAATCCCATAAATTTAAGCAGATACTTACATTCACTTTAATGTGAAGTATATTAAGATTACTCAATATGTTTTACTACATACAGGGCCGGGTTAGTATAGTAATTGTTAATTAAAACATGATTGTTTAATATGGCATCTATAACAATTAGGGATGCATAGCACCTAAAAAGTACAAGGCTATTCATGCTCATATTCCCAGGACTTGTGTAGATTGCAAAACTAGATGTATCGTACAGTATATGCTGCACACCGATGCTGCTCGAGTCTCGCCTTCTTGAAATACTCTTCCTGATGAAGACGTGTTCCTGTCTGTTTGTTGCTGCATTATTCCACAAAATGTCACAGTCCAACAACATTCCTTTATCCATACTATGGCACTGTGGGTGGCTAATGTTGGCAGATTGCTTTATGTCTTTCTCTAAATAAAATATAGATGATGTGCCAGTACCACAATATAAAGGCGTTATTTCAGGCACCTGTCCATCTTGTGGCTTAAATGAACACTTCTTGCACAATGTTCACCATTCTGTTCTTCTTGCAGTCCCTCTGCTTGCTAAGAATGTATTCTTTGTGCCTTTTGCTCTGTATTCTGCTGTCTACTTGGCTCTGCTGTGATATTCAAGCGCTCTTTATGACAGCAGTGATGGATCTTTAGAAAATGATTCATAATCTCCCAAAGGAGTTGTAGCTATATCACGTGCAAGTGGCTGGGTTTGGGGTGGCCCCAACGCTATGCTGCATCCCATGTACACTGTTGAGGTGTCAACACGCGTTGCTGCTGCTGAGGGGATGGTAAAGCGTTGTGCACCTCAACAGTGTCGGACTGGGGTGTCTTTGGCCCACCAGTAAAATTTATTTTGGGGGCCCACCATACGGATACATTCAAATATTACCTGCTCACACAGCAGCAAGATGCTACCAGATGATTGAATATGGGGGTCCCTGCAGCAACTTTGAGAAGGTAGGTCCTGGGGAAAAGAGGATACTGGCTAGCTTTCCTCTATACCTAGAAGTAATCTCAGCTCTAATTGTGCCTATAATAAGAAACTGGGGAATTTCTTTTAATAATCTATCAGTTTTTTATATGAGGGTGCTGTACATGGAATATATGTATGTAGTGCAGTAAGTCTACTGAGTTATGTGCCACTTGTGTGGGGGGTGGGAGACTAGGGCCCACCTTGCACGGGGGCCCACTGGTGGAGTCATCTGTTCCCCTGAGGGCCAGTCCGAGCCTGTACCTCAATGAAAAATAAGTCCAGAGAGTCTAGGTTTGCAGTAAACCAGTATGCTTCTTTACTGGAGGAACACAAGTGTAAAACAATACAGGTAAGGCACTGAGATGGCTTCTCCAGTCTCCTCCTTGGCAGAACAAAGTTTTATGCTGAGGAAAGGCCTGGGCTAGCTGTGTCAGCCTCTTTCTCTCAGACTCTCTCCTACTAAACAATGGTCCTTATCTGCAGACAGGGGCTCTGACTGCTCTATTTTTATACAGTTTCTAACTGAACTAGAACTAACTGAACTAGTGGGAGGGGTGGAGTGGAGAAGCACAGCCTAAACAGAAACTATGTTGCAATTTCAGTCTGTTATAGACATGTATACAGCGTCAATAGGAATGACTAAGTCTAGTTTCACACCTCTGGTGTGAAACTCTGGCACACTGATCTGGCACACAAATTGCAGCATGCGTCTGTTTGTGTCCAGCCGACTCTCCACTTGTATGCCGTAACGGCGTACAGATCTCCACCAGACCCAATGGGGCCAGTGGGCATTCCGTTTGTATCCAGCGGCACCAGATACAGAGGATTCCGGCAGGCTGTTCTCTGCCAGAACAGTTTCTCGGAATTCACAAAGGAGATGTGAAAGTAGCCTAAGCAGTTTTTCCAGACATAAACGAGTCTTCAGAAATAAACAACAGAGCCAAACCAGAAAGTCATCAGGTCGGTGTGTCTGTTTTTCTCTCCAAAACTTCACAAACTATAGTTTTTTATAGTATAGATAGAAAGTCCCAAAGTCTCTGTGTTTGCTGGCTGTGCATTAACCCTTTCTGTAGTGCAGTGCAATAACAGTGCAAATGAACAGGATACATTACAATAAACATATAAAATGCACTTCAATATAAAACAGTATAAGTGTAAACAACTACATAAATCATAGTGCAAATTAACCTTTCCAAGTGCACTAAAGTAGTGATTTGATGGGTTTGCATACAGTAGTAGCAATTGGGGCAAATTTCCACATGCATGTATGGTCCAAAGTAAACTTGCTCCAGGACATTTCTGATCTGAGTCCTTCAGGGAGTGGGAACCCAATCCAGGATGGTCTTGTCTCTGTCTTAGTGGCTAGGGGAAACCTGCAGTGGGTTGTGGTCTCCACAGGTACTCCAATATCCACAGAATTGGAAAATGTATTGTTGGTGTCAATCAGCAGGGCTAGATTTATATCTTTGCCAGGGGGGCTCATCTTACTTTTTGGATGATGTTGGCAATAGAATGAGGGCTAAGTGACATCTTCAGTTCCTATGTTTCTTCCATACTAGTTACAAGCATTCTCTTTTTTTACCTTTTCACATTCATTAGACAAAGTGGCAGATGTACTAATACCACCTAAAAGTAAGACTTTAACTTGAGCAGACAGTCTACTGCGCCATATTTATCACAGTGGCTGATGCTGGATGATAAATCTGTCATCCTTTTAGACTGTCTAGCCTAAGTTTACACCACTTATTAATTTTCTTAGTTTTACTCTAAAAATAACCGTGCCTCTTAACATTAAGCCACTTACTTTTGACGAGGAATAAAAGGTTAGTAAAGTGTCTAAAACATTCAGCCAAAGCAATCTACATTCCTCAGAGCAACGGTATGGGCCAAACAAGTGTTATAGCCAGTATATTGAATGAATATATATTTATTAATATAGCAAGTAGAATATAATTGCAATAAAACTGTTTTAAAAAAGACCTCTAAAGAAAACAGCATATTCCAGCTGATAAATATGATTTCATATTTTTCAGCAGAAAAAAATTTCAGGAATTTTTAACCCTTCCAACCTCCGCCATAATAGTATGGGGCGCTGATTGGGTGGATGCAGCATGTATTGTACTGCATTGAAATAGAGATAAAAAAGTCAAAAGTTGAAGTGCCATACTGGGACAAAAATAAAGAATACACAAGACAGTAAAAAAAGATTTATAAAAAAAAGAATTCCAGTAAAAAAAGAACCCTTTCCCCTCATCAACCCATTTACAATAAAAAATAAATAAATAAAAATAAATTTAAAATACACATATTAGGTATCACCATGTTCGTAACAACTGGGTCTATAAAAATATCACACGATCTACCCCGTCAGGTGAATAAATAAATAAATAAAATCTGTGCCAACACAACCATTTTTTATTCACCTTGCCTCACTAAAAGTTTAATATGGAGTGAAAAGTGCTATGTGCTCCAAAATGATACCAATTAAACCATCACCTCATCCCGCAAAAGTTAGCCCTTACATAAGACATTCACCAGAAAATTTAAAAAAAATATGGCTTTCAGAAAATGGAGACACAAAAGCAATGTTTTTTCTTTTTCTTTTCAAAAATGATTTTATTGTGTAAAACTGTGAAAAAATAGACATAAATAGGTATTTCTGCTTTCATAAAGACTGTCTCTATAAAAATATCCATTGATGTGCCTTGTCAGGTGAACGCGCTAAAAACAAAATAAATAAAAAATGCAGGCTGAACAGCCATTAAATTCACCTTGCCTCACAAAAAGCGTAATATTGAGCAATCAAAATGTCATATGTACCCCAAAGTGATACCAATAAAAAAAAGTCACCTCCTCCTGCAAAAAACAAGCCCTCACACAAAAAAATATAAAAATATGGCTTTCAGAAAATGGCCATGCAAAAACATGATTTTTCTTTCCAAATATGCTTTGTGTTAAAGGGGTTGTCCGCTTTTTACGATTTATGATCTATCCTCAGGATAGGTCATCAATATTAAAAACTGAACATCCCTGTTACAGTGGTTAAACATAAATAACTATATAAAATTGATATCTCTGTAATCGTACTGACCAGCAGAATAAAGATAACATGTCATTTTTCCCACATGGTACTCGCCACAATAACAAAACCCAAAAAGCAATGAAAGAGTTTTTTTATCCTGCTTTCCAAAATGCAAAATAAATGATGAAAAAGTCATATTATACTGCAGAATAAAACCAATGATAATGGCAACTCATTTCACAAAACCTAAGCCCTCACACAGCTCCGTCAAGAGAAAAATAAACGTATAGCTCTCAGAAAATGGCTGTACTGGTACCCCAGCGACTGATCAAAAGCAACATGGCACCCGTAAACCAATCCATAAAAATCTGAGCTGCAAAAGCCAATGGCAGTCTTTCACTTTCAAACCCTGCAGTATACCCAAGCAGCAGTTTATATCCACATTTATGGCATTTATGTACCCAGTAGAACCAACCTAATAGTTTAACCCCTTCCCGACCAGCGCCATACATGTACGGCGCTGCGGGAAGTGACTTCCCGACCAGCGCCGTAGTGCTACGGCGCGCTGATCGGGTGGGTGCAGGACCCCTGTGTCCAGTAGTCGGACCCCTGCTGTATGCACCGGCATCGGTGAAAACACGGATGTCGGTGCATTAACCCGTCATGTGCCGCGGTCAGTGGGAAGGGGTGTCCATTGGGTCCCCGCGCTGCTGTGACGGGGACCCGATGGCTTGGATGGCAGCCTTAGATCCAGGCAGAAGGCTGTAAGTGTATTACATTGAGTAATACACTTATAGCCAATGCATTACAATACAGAAGTATTGTAATGCATTGTAAAGGGGATCAGACCCCCAAAAGTTAAAAAAGTGTAAAAAAAGAAAGTGAAAAAAGTGAAAAAAATCAAGTTTTACAAAAAAAATTCAAGTTCTAAAAAAAGCGTCCTTTTTACAAAATAAAGTAAAAAAAAATTGTAAAAAATAGGGAAAAAAGAAAAATAGACATATTAGGTGTCGCCGCGTCCATATTGACCGGCTCTATAAAAATATCACATGATCCACCCCGCCAGGTGAACGCAGTAAAAAAATAAAAATAAAATGCCATTTCTTGGTCACCTTCCCTTACAAAAAGTGTAATAGCAGGCGATCAAAAAAGCGTATGTACCGCAAAATGGTACCAATCAAACCGTCATCTTGTCCCTCAAAAAATGAGACCCTACCTAAGACAATTGCCCGAAAAATAAAAAAATATGGCTCTCAGAAAATGGCAACACAAAAAAATATTTTATTTTGTTAAAAAATGCATCTAATGTGTAAAACTTTCCAAAAATAAAAATGTTAGACATATTGGGTATTGCTGTGTCCGTAACAACCTTATCTATAAAAATATTACATGAGATGGCCCCCCAGGTGAATGCTGTAAAAAATTTTTTAAAAAACTATGTCAAAACAGCCATTTTTTCTTGGACACCTTCCCTTACAAAAAGTGTAATAGCAGGCGATCAAAAAGGCGTATTTAACCCAAAATGGTACCAATCAAACCATCATCTTGTCCAGCAAAAAATGAGACCCTACCTAAGACAATCGTCCAAAAAAAAATATATATGGCTCTCATAAAATGGCAACACAAAAAAGATTTTATTCTGTTCAAAAATGCATCTAATGTCTAAAACTTAACAAAAATAACATATTGGGTATCGCCGCGTCCGTAATAACTTGCTCTATAAAAATATCACATTATATTCCCCCTCAGGTGAACTCTTTAAAAATTTTTTTTTTAAAATAGGCCATTTTTTCCCCTCTTGCCTCACAAAAAGTGTAATGCCACGCGATCAAAACAGCATATGTACCCCAAAATGGTGCCAATAAAAACTTCATCTCATCCTGCAGAAATTGATACCCTACCTAAGACAATCACCCAAAAAATAAAAAAAAATATGGCTCTCTGAAAATGACAGCACAAAAACAAGATTTAATTCTGTTCAAAAATGCAGCTAATGTGTAAAATTTAACAAAA
The DNA here is from genome assembly GCA_900303285.1 of Rhinella marina. Lineage (NCBI taxonomy): Eukaryota > Metazoa > Chordata > Amphibia > Anura > Bufonidae > Rhinella > Rhinella marina. The sequence goes on from ONZH01015173.1 coordinate 328,452, forward strand.
ATAAAAATGGTAGACATATTGGGTATCGCCGCATCCGTAACAACCTGCTCTATAAAAATATCACATGATTTGCCCCCTCAGGTGAATGCTGTAAAAAAATGTAAAAAAAATTATGCCAAAACAGCTATTTTTTTCACAAAAAGTGTAATACCAAGCGATCAAAAAGTCTTATGTACCCCAAAATGGTACCAATGAAAACATCACCTCATCCCACAAAAAATGAGCTCCCACATAAGACAATAACTCAAAAATTAAAAATCAATGGCTCCCGCAAAACAATCCATCAAAATCTGTGCTGCAAAATCCATATGGCGCTCCTTCTGTTCTGAGTCCTGCCATGTGCCCCCACAGCAGTTTACCACCACATATGGGGTGTTGCCATATTCAGCAGAAAATGGGGAACAAATTATCGGGTGCTTTTCTCCTGTTACCCCTTGTGAAATCAGTATTTTTTATAATTTGAGGGGTGTAGTTTCTAAAATGGGGTCATTTATGGGTGGTTTCCATTATGTAAGCCCCTCAAAATCACTTTATATCTGAATTGGTGCTTAAAAAAAATGGTTTTGGAAATTTTGTTGAAAATTTGAAAAATGGCTTCTAAACCTCTAAGCCTTCTAACGTCCTAAAAAAGTAAAATGACATTTATAAAATGATGCCAACATAAAGTAGACATATGGGGAATGTAAAATAATAACTATTTTTGGAGGTATTACTATGTATTTTGAAAGTAGAGCAATTGAAATTTGGAAATTTGCTAATTTTTCCAAATTTTTGGTAAATTTGGTATTTTTTTCATAAATAAAAAAATATATAATATAAATAAAAATGAAATATTTATATATAATATAAATAAAAATGAAATATTTTGCCACAAATTTAGTCGCGAAGCACAATATGTGACGAGAAAACAAACTCAGAATGGCCTGGATAAGTAAGAGCGTTCCAAAGTTATTACCACATAAAGTGACACATGTCAGATTTGCAAAAAATGACCTGGGCAGGAAGGTAAAAACAGGCCCGGGGTTAAAGGGCCTGGTGTGTCTTAGATGGCCACAACATATTGGGCACTGAAAGGCCATATCTGATGGTATGAAAACTATAGGAGACATTGTGACTACTGCGGGATCTACAAAGGTGTAGTATAACTATTGGGAGCTCTAGAAGGAGGCCTTATGCTTATTTTTACTACTGGGGGCACTTTAGGGGGCCTTATTATTGTTCCTTTGGGCACTTTAAATTGCCTTATCTCCACTGGCAGCACGGTGGGATATTATTACTACTGAGGTCATTGTGGTCCATTATTATTACAGGGGGTTCTCTGGGGGCCTTAATATTATTAGGGCACAATATGGAAGTCACTACTACTGACAGGGCCACTCTGCATGATCACTGTAGGGGGCACTATTACTAATGATGGCACTATGGGAGAGAATTATTAGTATAGGTAGGACTTTGGGGAGCACTTTAGGGACAATCTGTTTGGCATTGTTTTGTCTTCAGTATAGTATTTGGGGGTATTGGGGAGTACGGTGGGCACTGTATTAGGAGTAGCAGCTGGATAACACTGTTGGGGCACCAGGAGGAGGAGGATAATAGACAAGTGAGTAACCTAAGATGTCGGTCTGGTAAACTGTGAAAAGACGGCTGAAAGAAGTCATTATGTGTTGTCTGGGCCGAATAGAGAAAATGAGGAAAGAGATCCTCTACATCAGAGGAGACATCACTGGATGTAAGGTATGTGATGCTGTGTTCTCCTGTCCAAATATTCCTTTAGCACTGGGGCTGACGTATTGATAAAGGTCATAAGCAAAATACATAACTGTAATGATTCATGGACAATCACAGGACCAGATGGCTATGATGACTTTTTCCAAAGACCGCAGAGTTTACTCAGTCCCCAGACTAGAACCCTAAATGTAATTTAGACTCAAGATCAGACCCTTTATCAGATATTACCTTCCTGGCTGCTTTTCATCTCTGCACACTACTATACTGGATCCCAATGTGCCGTCCATTCTCACGATTCGCTGTACACTACATCCTGATGTTGTACGGCGCCAGGCCTTGGTGCCCAGAACTAGGCGAGTAGGTTAATTATACCAGCACACCTGGGCTCATTTAACCAGTAACTGCTGTTCAGCTGCCTGCCTACATGCCTCCACTGAAGGATTGCAAGGACTGGTATCTGAATGACAATGATAAGTTGTATGAGCACTGCCCAATTTGCTCCCCCAAAGCCAGCTCTGCAAACCACGTTCCTCATGTCACTAGTGGGATTTTTCTTGAAACTCCCCTTCCCCCCCAAAAGATTTTCCCAGGATTGGCTGTTCACCTTATTTTTTAATCTAGATTGTGTAAATGGGTTCTTTGCTCCACCGGGTATGCAGAGGGATCCTTGGGGTGGTGAGATGCCTACCTTTGAAGCTGCAGCATCTTCTCTGCTTGTCAGAGATGATGCTGAGCAAGTGGTAAGAGAGTGGGAAGTAAGATTGAGTATGCATGTCCACATCATCACAAGGGGTTCTCCAGGTATGATTTAAAATGACCGCTAGCAACCTTTCCTAACATGTGAGCCAGACTGGTTGGGTGGAGGACACCAGTCCTGCTCATATTCTAGGACAGGTTGCTTGTGGCCATTTTAAACCATTCCTGGAGAACCCGCTTTAATGAGGTGGATACAGTAAAGGCTGTTGAATAGAATTATGTGGTGGTTCTATGTTAACTTTATGGGGATATAAGTATTTTTAAGAAGTGTAAATACAAAAAAATATTTGTGGCTGGATTCAACTATAAACAATATTCCTATAATATACCTTTTTTGGAAATCCCCCTTTAAGCTATTTGATCCTATAGCTGCATTTCTCCTTTTCAACATGAAATGGGAAATCTTTTATATGTAATAATTAGCTAAGGACTTGAGTGGCCACAATTTGTACTAGTATCTCATTAGTTTATTATGCGTGTCATTTACAAATTGTATTATTTTGGTTTACTGTTTTGAGACAAAGGGGCAAAAAAGTTTGTACCCTTCATATGCTGCAATTCCCAAAATCGGGTTTTAAGCTTGGGTCACCTTTGATACACTAGGATTGATCATACTGATCGGTTAGGATTATTGCTAGCATTGAGCATTTCCAGATGCCTTCTAGTTCAAATCGCCTTTGTGTAAACCCAAAATTATGAGATTTAAAGCCTGGATAGCGGGATGCTCCCCATTTAAGGAGGGGGCCCTTTACATCTTAAGTGACAACACATCATTCCTCTATTCTTAAGGAACAAATTGTATTTACTTTCCATGTGAGAAAATCAACAATTTCTAAAATGTTTTTTCCTTCTGCAATCACTGGAGCGCTTTATTCCACCATCATTAGTAATGTATAGTCATCCTGCCTTTTTTTTCACCAGCCTCTTGCATCATCTTCTCATTCTTGACTCTGCTGCTCCCCATCTTACTCACTCCAGAAAAACAATGCGATTAATTTTCTCCAGCGCAATCATGCATAGATTTAATAAGCATCCAAAGGTATGATCAGTGTGTGCTGTGCATGCCAAATTAATCCTCTCTTGACTTTTTTCCTCTTTGAATCTTAATGAATTGAAGAAAAAAAATGTTTATTAAAGTGAGAACAGGGGAGGCACAGGCTCCACATCTTTGGTTCAAAAGTTCACTCCGTTCCCCAAAGGCTCATCTGAGGGAAGGGAGAGTGTGTGCGCATCTGTTTTTCTCTTTAAAAGGGAAGGAAAAGCCAGGGTCCTATTTACTAAACACTGCCTTTCATGTTCACGTTTCCTGGATAGACCTGGAAGAGGCTTTCAGACAGTGGACAGTTGAAGGGTAGAGGAGCAGGCCCCAGCATGGGACCGTTTCAGGTGCATGTATCACCAGTGAATTTGCTCTTTATGACCTTCCTGAGCATTAGTAGAAAACATATTTTTGGGACTTTGTGAATGTAAGAACACTTGTGCATCACGATCTGAAGATCCATCGTCCTTTGTGTTTTTTGACATTTGAGCAATGAACTGGAACTATAGGATTATTCCTGATTTTTTTTCTCCTGTGCCTTGTGATCTGATTTTCTTTTTGATCTGAAACCCCCAGGTCATTCAGGTAGTTCTAACGACTGATAAAAAAATAAGAGATGCAGAAGTTCTGAAGTATGCTTTAGTCTTTTTGGATAATCTCCTTGGTTGATTTTGAGTTTTGTGCCCAATGAATGTGGTAGCATTATTGCAGGCAAAACCAAGGAAATCCTTGTATAAAAGATAACATTTTAATTTGATCAACCATTTAGGCTTGACAGAAAAACCCTTAGACTGTATTCCTTCTCTTTATTAACCTCTCTGAACTGGATATTGGTGCCCAAAATTGTAACTTCTGCATGACTTTAAAGGATCTGAACTTTGAAACCATTAAAAATAGTGAATGGCCAATCATACAGCTTAGCAGAGCCAACATGAAGAAAAGTGGTACAGTGCTTGCCCATTGCCGCTGTCAATTAATGCTAGGAATCAACAGGGGTCATAGTCATCTGACCGCTTGTGATCAGACATTTTTGGCATATTCTAGCAATATCCTATCACTGTCTTAAAAGAAAGCGTTTTTAATAGTCTTCCTCCAAGCCTGCATTTCTTCTCCCACTCTATAGGCTCCAAAGAAAAACCAGAGTATGTCTCTTCTCTCAGAAAGGAGTGATACACACTGATGTATTATAAATCTGTAATACAATACCCGTATACTGTTATACTGCACCCGCTCTAGTACTGGTGCATCGATTGCACCCAAAACTGACTCAGACTCCAGTGACTGGCAACAGACAGCTTCTGGGGAAAGGTTCTAGTGACTGCAGAGGCTGGTGGGTGGCTGCTGCAGTCTCATGAAAAATAGCGGATCTCCATCACGTTCAGTTTTGCAGGGACCCACAGGAGCTGCAGTTCTGGAACTGACTGTGTTTTAAAACATAGGTTATTTTAAAATTTTCTAACACATTATTGCCTGCTGCCAGTGTTTTAATTATACTGGATAACACCTTCAACCAAAACGCAAGGTTTTCTACCACATTGATGAAAAGTCCAGTTGACATTTAATATAGGCCTTTGTCTGCAGCAGTGGTCTGCAATCTGTGGCTCTCTGGCTGATGTGAAATCACTGCTTCCATGTCCTAATTGCTGGAGTACCATGAGTTATGCCTCATTCACACGTTAGTGTTCGGTCAGTGATTTCTATCAGTGATTTTTGAGCCGAAACTAGGTGCGGCTCTAAACACAGAACAGGTGCAGATCTTTCCCTTATACCTTATGTCTGTGAATGCTCCTTTCTACTACAGCTCTCTCCTCGTCACAGGTTAGGAGACATGTCCTTTCTGCTGCAGTTTTCTACCTGTAACTGTCACAGCTTCTAACAGATACAGCTGGTGGCATTTGAAGGATGGAACTGAGCATGTGCGTCCACCTTAGCGATGTTACAGGGGTGGACAGAGAAGTAAGGAAAGGTACAACAGCAGGTGGCGCTAAACAGATTTCAACTCATTTAATTCTGAATTTTCATATTAGGGGAAAAGTCTTGCTGCAGATTTCTTTATCCGCTTCTCTTGTAAATACACATATTTTTGCTATCTGCAAATTTGTGGCATCTAAACGTACTCGTAGGGCCCATTCACACAACTGTGTGAACGGGTCCGCACCTATTCTGCAAAATTGCGGAATAGGTGCGGGCTTGTTCACTTCAACGGCAGGCACGTGATCTTGCCGAGTCGCAGCTCTGTGCTGCGGCTCCGCAAGAAAACATAGAACATGTCCTATTCTATAGGCATTTTAAATGGCATCCGTGGTATTTCGGATCCGCAATACTACGGCCATCTGAATGGCCCCTGAGACTTTCATCATGTTCTTGTGTTATGTTGGAATTGAGCAAATTATTCCAAATTTATTGAAATCTTTGGTATGGAAGATGGTTTTTGGATTCTAGTTATTGTTCGTGGATTGGATGGTTAGCGTGACTCTTTTTCCTCCCTCGGTAACCTCTGCTTCCAGGTCTTTAAATATGTAACACTGTCCCTTGCCCTGAGCGTTGCTGGGATTGTGCTGTTGATGGTGATGGCTGTAATCAGCCTTGTTGCTGTCTGTTTCCTCAGACTAATAGCAGAAAGATCAGAGCCATGAGAGTTCAGGCAGAGGTTATCTTTCCCAGGTAGCACCTCGCACTACCAGAATTAGATTTTTTACTCTATTAGATTAATGAAATTTCAATGAGCTTGCTGCCCCTTAAGCTTTGTTAGAGAAACAAATGGCAATACTGAAGTGTGACAGCTTAGTGAGTTTCAAGAAGCTGAATACGTCTGTAGTACAAACCACTCAGCTTATACTACATTGATCTCCATTTAGGACACACATTGGATTTTTACTTAGCTTCATTTGATCGATTGGACCATTTTTACTTTTTGCGTGTTTTACTTGTATAAAGACCTTGTTTAGTCAAATTTGGCAGCCTTAGCTGCTTCTTTTATCGGGAAATTCACTTAGAACATGTTCATAATACCTTGGAGCTCTTTTTAAAGGGAACCTGGAACCACATTACAAACCAGTTCTGCAGGCATCCAGCGCATGCGCAGGAAAGCAATGTGCCCTGGCCTAAGCTTCATCTGCGCATGCAACGGATGCTGCAGGAACTGGATTGTAATTATATATCCTGACCTGTGAGACCCCAGCCAAGTCAGGACTGCAGGACACCTCAGGAGACTGGGGCCACGTGACAAATCAACATATAGCATGCTCTGCTTTATCACTTTAAATTTAAACTTTATGCTTCGAATTACAGTTTATACGGGGCACCTTTGACCCGTTTTCATCATGTAAACCAATCACTCTTGTTTGTTTCGAGCCTGTAAGTAGCACTTCCTGTTCCAACCAAACCCATGATGCCACAGCTCCATTGCTGCCCCTAACAACACCCAGCTAGCTTATGGCTCCTCCCACCAGCTAGTTAGATAGACACTCCCCTACCACTGCCCCTAACAACACCGAGCTAGTTTATAGCTCCTCCCACCAGCTAGTTACATAGACACTCCCCTATCACTGCCCCGCCCATGGACATAACATCACAGGAAATAAGAGCTGCATGGACATGGTCGTGTGACCACAGCCCAGATCAGAAAATAGGAGCAATAAAGGTAAAAGAAATACATTACAAAACTGCAGCTATCTTCATAAATCAGTATTTTAAAGGATGTAGATGCAAACTATACAGTTCCATTGTGAATGCAGCTAAATGGAATCCCAAGATTCTGGTTTTATGGGGTCAACTTAACTAATGAGACAATGACATTGGCATAAGAGTTGCCCAGTATTTTGGAGGGTAGGTGACTGTTTTCATTCTGCAGATAGGCCAAGGAGATGCTTCATCTTGTCATTCATTTTGCGGAACGGGTGTGTACCCATTCATTTCAATTGGGCCACAAAAGATGTGGAGAGCACACCGCGTGCTGTCTGCATCCGTAGTTCCTTTCCTTTTTTTGTCCGCAGTTGCGGAAAAGAATAGGCATTTTCTATATAGCACCGGCCATGTGCATTATATTGATGTTGTGGTGCCTCCTGGAGTTCATTTGATTTTAATTAGAACATCCACCTATTTTTATTATTCTGGCCAGCCTACTGTACTGCATACATTTGGTGAGTGTTTTGAGAGGGAATGGACAGAACACCACCAGGGGGCGCTATGACAAATATGCAAAAGAAATGGATAGCAATAGTGTTATGCCTAGTGCAAACTCTGATAAGGGTGGTGGATTTCTCTCTTTGCTGCGCTTTGAGTCTTTGTGTTATACACAGTATATCAGTTTTACGCAGAGTGTTCCTTTAAATTTTTAGCCTTAGCCCATTGTTGCGGTTGTGCTGTATTAAGTAAATATCTCACAGCAAATGCACTGAAAAAATTAAAGTAATAAATAATAGTGAATTAATATATGCAATTATACTATGGGCTTAGACCAGACATTTACCAATGTATTCACAGACTGGTAGAGCAATACACAAAAGTACTCTGTTTGGAGACAGAAATAGATACCTTAAAATTTGGGAACACCTGCATCCTGCACACAAATACATTTTCCGGGTCTTTAGAGTACCATGATAAAATGAAAACATACTGCTCAAGAAATCAGAAAAGCTTGGAAGGCAGCAAGGTTTCAAGAACATCAGGGAGTCCTTGCAAATTATTTTGATTTAGAGCTCCCCGCACCTCTGTGGAATAATTGTTCCTCTATCTTTGCAGCCAGATGGCACTTGGTAAACACAGCCATTGAGGGCCTGTAACAGGAGGCCCGCAGGTGATCCTTCAGGGGCTTTGTTTGTTCTCACTCATATTATCTGTGCAATCGCTCTTCTCACAGAAAACCACATACATCTATGTCGTATTCCAGAAGCTGGGGTTCCGGATTATACCCTTTTAAAGTCACCTTTGTCATGGCAGCAAACACTCTTTGGAATACAAGTATCTAGGCCAGAGCAGCGTATACCCTTCAGAGCAGTCTTATTTATTTTTTTCTACATGCAGAAACATTGGTGCCCAGTGATTTATACAGTGGCTGCTCACAGAGTGAAATACATCATGTAGCATTTTGGACAAATCTAAATAAACCAGTAGGGCAGCCCTGTGTGATTGTGCAGGAGCCTTTCCAAAATTCTCCAAATACTTGTGGCTAGAGTGAATAGCAGAAGAAACAATGAAGCAATATGGAGTGTGTCAAATGGTGATATATTCCTAGACTGAGCTTCCTGTCTTTCAAAGCAGGAAAACTGTAGAGATGCAGGCCTGTAGAAATGTAAGTTCATTTCCTCCTGAGCATGCTTCTGGGCTATTTCCAGATGAAAGCTATGCATTTTCATATTCCTGATCCTTTTGTATCCAACCAATGCTGCACTGTAAAAGCTTTTTCTGAATATATTTAAACTGTCTCATTTTCTTAAGGGGTTTTCCGAAAGTTTTTTGGGTCATCAGTATCTCATTGATGGGCGTCCAACACCTGGGACCCCTGACGATCATCTGTTTGAGAAGGCACCAGTGCTCGCAACATGGGCGTTTCTAGGGTCTCAAAAAGATCCGGGGCCCAAGCCCCAATGCATATGTCCCAATTCTCTAAGTTGACCAACCGCCCCCCCTTCCTCCCCAAACACTAGCACTGCAGACATTTTACTGTAGTTGCTATACAGCTATACAGTAGCACGTACCTCTCACATCCAGTGCCTCCAGGTGACGTCTCCTCTGATGTAGATCCTCTCTGTCATCATCTTCTTTAATCGGTCTGAACAACTTCTCTCAGCCGCTTTGTCTCTGCAGAGTCTGACGTACAGACATTTTAGCTTCCTCACTTTTTTTGTACCCCCCAAATACTATCCTGAAGAAAAATGATAATCTTCATCATAGTCCAATAGTACCAATAGTAATTCCCTTCTAGAATGCCCTCATCAGTAATACTGCCTCCTACAGTGCCCCCAAAAGTTGTAGTGCTCCCCAAGAGTGCATCTATTAGCACAAGAGCCCTCCAGTATTAATAATACTTACAGAGAGCCTTACAGAGCCCCCAGTAGAAATACGCCCCCCTATTGTTCCCCCAGTGGTAATAAAGCTCTCTACAGACCCCTCAAAAGTAATAAGACCCCCATAATGCTCTTAGTAGAAATAATGTGGATCTATAAGTCCCTCCTATAGAACCCCCAGTAGTAATAAGAACCATGGATTCAAAATGCCCCTACAATGCCTCCAGTATTTATATTGCCCCCTTCTATTATAATGCCCCTACAGTGCCCCCAGTATTTATATTGCCCCTATTGTTATAATGCTTGCCCTGAAGTGCCCCCAGTATTTATAATGCCCCTGTAGTTATATTCCCCTGTTTAGTGTCCACAGAAATTATAATTCCTCAGCCCTTACACCATACAGTCCCATGTAAATAACATTATTTCCCTTCCTCTGCCATAGAGTTCCATGTAAATACCATCACACCATCTCTCCAGCCCCCTCCAAAATACAGTCCCATGTAAATAACACCACATCTTGTCTCCTGCCCCCTCCAATATACTGTCCCACGTAAATAACATCGCCCCCTCCCCAGCCGCCTTTAACAGACAGTCCCATTTAAAGAACATTACCCCCTCCCCAGCCGCCTTCAACATACAGTCCCATGTAAATAACATCACTCCCTCCTTCAGACACCTTCAACATACAGTCCCATGTAAATAATATCACTCCCTCCCACAACTGCCTTCAACTTATAGTCCCATGTAAATAACATTACCCCCTCAGCTTTCAGTCCCATGTAAATAACATCACTTCACCCCACTGTCCCATGTAAATAACTTAGATGCAGTGTCAGTTAAGTAACTACAACTCCCAGCATTGCTCTGCCTCTCCCTTCACTTACCTCTCCTCATGTAGCAGGCCTCACCACATCTTCTTCCCATGACTTCTCTTCACTGCTGAGCCATCCTCTCCTGCACTGGTCACTTGATGGTGATATCATTGCAGGTCCTTTTCAGCTACTGCATTTAGAACTGATCACATGGACTGTGATGTCATCACAGGTCCTTCCGCTCTTGCAGGGCATTAGATTCAATTGTATTGCCGTCCTGAGGATGGCAAAACAGTTGTATTTAGCTGGCAGGCAGGACATTCGGGCCCAGGACAAAATATCAGGGGCCCAGGCCCTGGATATTTTAACCTAGCAATGCCCCTGGCTCGCAGTATTCTCCAGCTTTGTCTAGGCCATGTCACTTTTATAGGTCCCATGGCCTAGATGAAGCTCAGCCCCTTTGAAATGAATAGGGCTGAACTGTGATACCAAGTAAAGAAACTGTGAGCTGAGAGACAGCCGTGGTGCTACTGTGAGCTCCGATGCCTTCTCTAACAGCTGATTGACAGGGGTCCCAATCAAATACTGATGACCTATCTAGAGGATATTTAATTATTTCACTACCATAATTATTAGTTTACATGTTCTGCACAACCCTAAGGCCAGCACTGCTTGGTGCTACATAAATGAGTAAAATATATAATAATCATCTTTGTCCAGGTGCAATGGACTTAGATCAGTGCTCCTCAACTCCAGACTAGTCCTCATGACCCACCTACCGGTCATGTTTCCAGGATTTCCTTAGTATTGAGCAGGTGACATAATTATTGTCAGTGCATCAGGACATACCACAGGTGTTCATTCTGTAATATATTCTCAAATCATGACCCTGAGGACTGGAGTTGAGAAACACTGACTTAGATGATTTCATGGACCCTCTTATATGATGTCCATGTACTCTTAAATGGCAAATGGAAAGTACTTGTCTTCATTAGGCCTAAAAACACTTGCCAGTGTTTGGTCAGCGATTTGATTGTGAGCCAAATCCAACAGGGGAGCCTACACTGAGATAAGGTATAATGGAAAGATCTGCACCTGTTTTGTGTTTTTGACCCGTACCTGGTTTTGTCTAACAATCACTGATGGAAATCACTGAGGAGGATTTCAATAAATTCAAACAATTTATTGAAACAACAGCCAACAACAGTGGTGGGTATACCGCCACAAAAATGTCAAAAACTTGTGGCCTTGAGCAATTACAGCTTGACAACGTCTCATGCTGTTCACAAGTTGTTTTATTGTCTGATGAGGCATGGCATCCCACTCTTCTTTCAGCGTGCCCTCAAGTCATTGAGGTTCTGGGGTACAGAGTTACAAGCCTCTACACGGCGACTCAGCTAATCCCCTAGGTTTTCAATGGGATTCAGGTCTGGAAAAAGTGCAGAACACTCCATTTGAGGTACCCCAGTCTCCTGCAGCAGTTCCCTAATGAAAGGACCTCAGTGAGCTGGCACATTGTCGTCCATGAAGATGAAATTAGGTCTGTGCTCATGCAGAGGCACAATGGATGGATCAATGATGTTATTCAAGTAGTATGGGCTTGTCACTGGACCATTCACAAAGTATAGGGCAGTTCTGTATTAACTAGACACATCTGCCCACACTGTAACACCACCACCACCAAAGGCTCGCCTGGTGACAACAGTGGCTGATGCATAGTGCTCTCCTTGACATCTCCTAGATTGTTGGTGGTCATCACTTCTGCTCAGCGTGAATAGACTTTCATCAGTGTATAGCACTGAGGCTCACTGGTCTTTCGTCCAGCATAGATGCTCCCTGGCCCATGCAAGACGATGGCGCCTGTGGTCAGGTACCTTTCAGTCTCCCTCTATCTCTGTTGCAACCTGCTGATGACACTCTGTGACCCTCTAAGCTCAGTGGCCATTTCAGTCTGAGAACATCCTGGTTGAAGCCTCGCAGTGGCAAGGTACTGTTCATCAAAATGTGAACACCATGATGAGGAGAACTGTTTAAATACCAATTCTAATTGAACCAGGAAATTTATTGGGCGATTAATGTATCAAACACCTGTTGTGAATTTTCCGTTAACCTCCTTGTTAGAGAACAGCAAGTTGTGTAAAAAGTACTGAAACATTGAACAGTTGGACATGTGCATTCACAAGTTTAGAGAAGGTCACATTAAGTTCATTTGTAAAGGTTAGAGTGCATTTTATCCTGAAATTTCACCCAAAAATCTAAATATTCCAAATTTTTTGTGAGTAGTTTGGGTGTGTGTGTGTGTATATATATATATATATATATATATATATATATATATATATATATATATATACACACACACACACTATCTCAAAAAGTGTGTACACTCCTCACATTTTTGGAAATATTTTATTATATCTATTTATGGGACAACACTGAAGATATGATACTTTGATACAATGTAAAGTAGTCAGTGTACAGCTTGTATAACAGTGTAAATTTAGTGTGCCCTCAAAATAACTCAACAAACAGCCATTAATATCTAAACTGCTGGACAAATTGTACCCAAATTGTCAATATTTTGTGTGGCCGCCATTATTTTCCAGCACAGCCTTAACTCTCTTGGTCATGGAGTTCACTAGAGTTCTCCAGTTGCCACTGGATTCCTCTTCCACTCCTCCATGACAACATCATGGTGGATGTTAGAGACCTTGTGCTCTCCACCTTCCGATGATCAATAGGGTTTAGGTCTGGAGACATGCATGGTCAGTCTAGCACCTTTACCCTCAGTTTCTTTAGAAAGGCAGTAGTTATCTTGGAGGTATGTTTGGGGTTGTTATTATGTTGGAATACTGCCCTGCGGCCCTGTTTCCAAAGGGAGGGGATCATGCTGTGCTTCAGTATGTCACAGTACATGTTGGCATTCACGGTTCACTCAATGAACTGTAGCTCCCCACAGCCGACAGCACTCGTGTCAACCATGACACTCCCACCACCATGCATGACTGTAGGCAAAACACCCTTGTCTTTGAACTCCTCATCTGGTTGCAGACGTTTGACACTATCTGAACCAAATATGTTTATCTTGGTCTCATCAAACCACAGGACATGGTTCCAGTAATCCATGTCCTTAGTCTGCTTGTCTTCGGTCAACTGTGGGCTTTCTTGTGCATAATCTTTAGAAGAGGCATCCTTCAGCCATGCAGACCAATTCAATGTAGTGTACATTGTATGGTCTGAGCACTGACAGGCGACCCTCACCCCTTAACCTCTGTAGCAATGCTCGAAGCACTCATACGTCTTTATTGAAAAGACCACCTCTGGATATGATGCTGAGCACGTTCACTCAACTTCTTTGATCAACCATGGTGAGCCCTGTTCGGAGTGGAACCTGTCTTGTTGAACCTCTGTATGGTCTTGGCCACCTTGCTGCAGCACAGTTTCAGGGCTTTGCCAATCTTGTTATAGCCTAGGCATCTTTATGTAGAGCAGCAATTCTTTTTTTCAGATCTTCAGCGAGTTCTTTGCCATGAAACATAGAAACATAGAAGATTGACGGCAGAAAAAGACCACCTGGTCCATCTAGTCTGCCCTTTTATTATCCTTTTATTGTTATCTTAGGATAGATACATGTTTATCCCAGGCATGTTTAAATTCAGTTACTGTGGATGTATCAACCACCTCTGCTGGAAGTTTGTTCCAAGCTTCTACTACTCTTTCAGTGAAATAATATTTTCTAATGTTGTTCTTGATTTTTCCCCCAACTAACCTCAGATTGTGCCCCCTTGTTCTTGTGTTCTGTTTCTTATTAATAACCCTTCCCTCCTGAACTTTATTCAGTCCTTTAACATATTTAAAGGTTTCAATCATGTCCCCCTTTCTCTTCTTTCCTCCAGACTATACATATTAAGAACTCGGAGTCTTTCTTGATAAGTTCTATGCTTTAGACCTTCCACCATTTTTGTAGCTCTTCTTTGGACCCGTTCTATTTTAGCAATATCCTTTTGCAGGTGAGGTCTCCAGAATTGAACACAGTATTCCAGATGTGGTCTCACTAGAGCTCTATACAGAGGGATCACAATCTCCCTCTTTCTGCTTGTTATACCTCTAGCTATGCAGCCAAGCATACGATTTGCTTTCCCTACCGCCTGGCTGCATTGGTTACTCATTTTGAGGCTGTCAGAGATGACTACCCCCAAATTCTTCTCTTATGAGGTCTTTGTTAGCACAGAACTGCCAATACGATACTCGGATAGAGGATTTCTTCTCCCCAAGTGCATTATTTTACATTTGGAAACATTGAACTGTAGTTTCCATTGTTTTGACCACTTATCTAATAAAGATAAATCATTCTCCATATTACCGACACCTACTGGAATATGAACCCTATTACACACTTTTGTGTCATCAGCAAACAAGCAAACCTTCCCTACCAAGCCGTCTCTTATGTCACTCACAAACATGTTAAACAGAACAGGACCCAGAACAGATCATTGTGGCACCCCACTTGTAACCAGCCTCTGCTCAGAATACACTCCATTAACAACAACCCTCTGGTATCTGTCCTTCAGCCAACTGCAGATCCACTGAACTATCCAGGGGTCCAATTTTTGATAACTTCTCTATCAGCTCTTTATGGGGAACCGTATCGAAAGCTTTACTGAAATCCAGGTAGGCGATATCCACAGCACCACCTTCATCCAGCACTTTAGTTACATAGTCAAAGAAATCAATGAGATTAGTCTGACATGATCGGCCCTCAGTAAAGCCATGCTGGTTTGGGTCCATCAAGTTGTTTGTTGTTAGATGGTCAATTACCTTCTTTTTTAGAAGAGTCTCCATCATTTTTACCACTACAGATGTCAAGCTGACTGGCCTATAGTTACTAGCTTCTTCTCTACTACCCTTCTTGTGAATGGATACAACATTGGCCATTCTCCAATCATCAGGAACATTTCCTGTAAGAAGGGACTGATTATACAGATCAGTCAGGGGGCCAACAATCACAGATCGGAGTTCTTTAAAAACTCTGGGGTGGATGCCATCCGGACCCATGGCCTTGTTTAACTTTAGCCAGACAAGTTCCTCTAGAACATCGGCCTCTGAAAACACTGGGGCTGAAACCTTACAACTAGAGGCAGTGCTATGTCCAGCCATGTGCTGATTATGAAAATCGCCATCTGAAAAAACTGAGCAGAAGTAGTTATTCAGTTGGTCAGCGACCGTCTTATTCCCATCTATATACAGATTTTTTCCATTGCTAAGTTTTGTAATGCCGCAGTTTTTCTTCTTCCTGTCACTAATATATCTGAAGAAGGTTTTATTTCCCTCCTTAACAGATTTGGCCATTTCTTCCTCCTTTGAAGCTTTAGCAGCATTAATAATCTGTTTTGTCTTCTTCTGTATAATTTTATAAATTTCTCTGTCTGCTACACTTCCAGACTCTTTATACCTCTTATAGGCAGACTTTTTATCATTCACTATAGCTCTTACCTCTCTAGTAAACCATAGTGGATTTCTCTTTCTTTTCCTTTTGCTAATTTGTCTAACATATAGTCTAGTTGCCTTTAAGAGGACTTCTTTAAATGCCTTCCACTGAGCACTCGCTCTTGCTGTTTTATCCCACCCTTTTAATTCTTTCTTTACATATTCTCCCATAACCTCAAACTTGGTCTTCGTAAAATCCAATACTTTGGTTGCAGAATGGGATTTCTCACAGTCAGTTTGGATTTCGAACCACAAACATTGGTGGTCACTGGAACCTAGATTTTCTCCCACCTTCACCTCAGATACCAGATCCCCATTTGTAAATACTAGATCTAGGATATTTTCACAACTAGTTGGCGCTTTCACCAATTGTTTTAGGGACATCCCCGTCAGGGCCTCTACTATGTTCCTAATTTTGCATGTGGACGCACAAGGGATATTCCAATCAACATCAGGCATGTTGAAGTCTCCCATAACTACAATATCTCCCTTTACTGCCATTTGGATAATCTCGTCCACCAGCATAATGTCATGCTCTTCAGATTGCCCTGGAGGCCTATAGATAGCACCTACTCTGGTAACAGATCCCTTTTTTATTTAGCAAGCAGACACAGAGAGTCTCCAACTCCTTACATGAATTTTGGATCACTGTTGATTTTATGGTATCTTTAACATAAATGGCTACCCTACCCCCCCCTTCTCTCTGCCCTATCTTTCCTATACAAAGTGTATCCCGGAATGGCTGTTTCCCAGTCATTGCAATCTCTGAACCATGTCTCTGTTATTACAACCAAGTACAAATTATCTCAACAAACTATTGATATTAGCTCGCAGAGCTTGTTGCCTAAGCTGCGAGCATTTGTACACATTACACGAAGAACATTACATTTATCACCAACAACTCCATCTACCTCCCTGACAACATCACCAACATCATCCACCACGCTAACATCAGTATCTAAAGCACCAGCGACCACTTCATCTGCACCAACAACTGTATCTACCACACTAACAGATTGCTAATCAAGACGCTCAATACCCTGGTTCACCAAAACTGTTTGGGGACAGAAATCATTCTCCTCCGATAAAATTCCTGTCCCCTCCATCTAGTTTAAATGCCTGTCGAAAAAACACCTGAACTCTTCTCCAAGTACCTCAGTGCCTTTGTGTGACGGGTGCAGACCATCTCTCTTGTACATGTCCTTACTACTCCACCTACTAACATTGTGACTAACAAACCCAAAACCTTCATCTTTACACCACTGCCTTAGCCAACCATTGAACTCCAGGATACGACATGCCTTAATATTTTGAGAGCGGACTGGCAAAATCTCCGAAAAAGTAATGGAATCTGTCAATCTTCTCAGCTCCAGGCTGAGACTTTGAAATTCCATTTTTACCACATCAACATTTTTCTGGGACAAATCGTTTGTACCGAGATGAATAACCAGATCAACTTCAGTCTCCTTTGTTGCAGCCTTAACAATATTTGTGATCCGTCTTTTATCCCTGCTTGTAGTAGCACCAGGAAGACATCTCACCTCCTTCAGTCCATCCTCATTCTGACCTAAAGCAACACCTCTAACAATCGAGTCACCAACAAGGAGATGCCTTCTCTTCTTTTTCATTCCACTTACTGCCCCTGACTGCTTGGTACCACTTTCTCCTTTGTGACTTACAACATCCTGTGCCTGAGTATCCATGCTTGTATCTGCTGCAATATCACTTTCCAAATCAGACATGACACCATAGGGATTATACACAGAAATTCCAACAGTATTGTGTTTATGCTCCACAACTCTCAAACTCCCAGAGCCAACTGTCTTCCACACAGCCCTTCTCCTCATGGACCTTTGGGGAAGCGGTGTTGGATTACAGGGATTCTTGACAGCGCTCACTGGCTGGGACACTTCTTTCGATTGCAGGCTACACACTAAAGACTGCAGCCTAGAAATTTCACCATATAAAGTGGACAATTGCATACATAATGGACAATACCCCAAACTCCAAAGAGTACTATGGAACACAACAGCCAGGCAAGTGTTACACTGCACCAAACCAGACATCTTAGAATTAAGGCAGTAACTTACCAAACAGAAGAAACCAATGTTGTCACCAAACTCCTGCAGTTTTTAAACTACTACAGTTTTTAAAACTACACACTTCTGTCTGTTGCACTTATGTCTGGCTGTAAACTTCACCGGAGTAAACTCTACAGAGCTATAACCTTCCTTAAATACAGGTATAGCTGTTATTACGCTATCGAGGTGAGCTAGGTTTTTTCTTATGCTAATTTATTTAAACCAGTTACCAGCTACACCCAAATAGACACATATACAGACTATGCAGAAACCAAAACAAACAAAATACAACCTCAGCAGTAATGACCAAATTAACCAAAGTAAAATAACTTCCATTGACCAGTATGAGAGAGTGTGAGAGCGATAACACCAAATTTAACCCACCTGCTCCCCATTTACACCTGAGACCTTGTAAAACTGACAAGTCACATGACATCGGGGAGGGAAAATGGCTAATTGAGCACAATTTGGCCATTTTGACTTAGGGGTGTACTCACTTTTGTTGCCAGCAGTTTAGACATTAATGGCTGTATGTTGAGTTATTTTGAGGACACACCAAAATTTACACTGTTATACAAGCTATACACTACTTTACATTGTATCAATGTCATATCTTCAGTGTTGTCCCATGAAAAAATATAATAACATATTTACAAAAATTTGAGGAGTGTACTCACTTTTGTGAGATACTATATATAGTGTAAAACCAAGTGTTCTTTGAAAGCCTTGTGACCTAATTAAGACATACTTGTCTCTTCCTCCTATGAAAGGATTGCAAGACATAGCAAATGTGGATCTCTCCTGCATTTCTTCTTTCATAGATCATTTATAACAGTGATATATTGCAAGCTGTCACATCATCCAGAATTAGACCACTATTATAGGTGATATTCTTTTGCTAGAAGTTTAAAATATAGTATATGAACTTTCTGACATTCCTATGTTATAATTAAAACAAAGAGAAATTAAAGATGGTTAATCAGGATAGGTCATCAATATCAGATCGGCCAGGGTCCGACACCCGGAAACCCCGCCTATCAGCTGTGCGAAGAGAAGGCATGCGCTGTGCACGCGTGCCGTCTCCTGTCTCTCTTCCTGCTCACTGCTGCTATGTCTATGGCAAGCAGGAAGAGAGACATGAGATGGCCATCTCTTCGTACAGCTGATTGGCAGGGGTGCCGGATGTAGGACCCCCACCGTTCTGATATTGATGACCTATCCTGAGGATAGGTCATTAATATTAAAAGCCTGGAAAACCCCTTTAATCATTTATGTATAACAGGTGAATAAAAAATATCATCAATATATTCCTGATGTATTCCTGACCTTCCTTCTTCTCCTAGAGTTTGACCTATGCATTTAATGTACATTTATTGTTTAAAGGGGTTGTCCGGTTCCCAGTTGGAGAACTGTGTGAACAATAGAAGGTTCATGTGCTAGTATCCTTGTCTCTTGATATAAAAAATATCTCCTTTTCTACAAAAGTTGTCCAGACCCGCATTGCAGAGGCACCCATTCATTTGATTGTGTAACATCCTATTTGCAGGCACATCCTATTTCTGCCATTAAAATAAGAAGTGAAGTATGCATTTTTAGTTTTTTCGGGGTGAAAGGAACTTAATTATTTCATCAAAAAGTATACAATATTTTGTTTGTTTTTTAAATGGGATATGAGGGCTCTATAGTCAATCACTCGGAATTCTTGTATTGTCACTCTTTTCCCTTATAGAAAAGCAGTTAGGGGTTTTAATCAATATGCAATTTAAATGATATAATTTGGGGTAAAAAAAAACTGGCATCCCTCTTTGCACCCTTTTTGTTTATATACACTTTTTTTATGACTTGTCCCATAAGGCGGTGTGACCTATGGAAAAGGGGGCATGGCCTACAAGAAAGGAGCATGTCTTGAAATGCGACAATGTGTGCCAGCTCCATATACGATGAGTGCCAGCTGTATAATATAGCAGGCACCCGGCTGTAATGATGGGGAACGTCATTTAACCCCTCAGATGCCGCAATCAACAGCGATTGCTGCATCTCTGTGCGGTAAGGGGCTCCGATCGGTTATCATGACAGGCTGAGGCTTCCCAGAGCTGTCATAGTCATCTGCCTGCTGAGCTACACAGGAGGCACAGCTCAGCAGATTGAGCAGCAGAATGCCATTCATTTTAATAGATCTTTATTAGAGTCAAAAGATCCCAGGTTCAAGCCCCCTAAGGGGGTTAAATGTTTTTATGTAAAAAGTTTTTTTTTTTACAAAAATGTAAAAAACATAAAAATATTAAGTTTTTAAATCACCCCCTTTCCCAATTTTACATATGAAAATAAATTAACAATAAAAAAAAACATTCGATATCTCCGTGACTGAAAATGTCTGAACTATTAAAATATAAATATAACTTTTGTGTGTGGTGTACGCCATAACGGAAAAAAAAATAAAAACACACGGTTCGCCATTTTTTGTCACCTTGTCCCCCCCAAAAGCATTGAATAACAGTGATCAAAATCTTGTACGTACCGCAAAAATGGAACCAATAAAAACAGTTTGTTCTGCATAAGCTCTCATACAGCTCCGTGGATGGAAATGTAAAAAAGTTATGGCTGTCAGAAAATGGTGATGCAAAGAAATGTTTTATTTTTTTAAAAACAAAAATAAAAATGATACAAGTTTGGTATTGCTGCATAATAAGGACATCAAGTCAGTGAAGGCCATGATAACAAAACCCCCAAAAAACAGAATTTTTTTCATATTTTCCAATACAAGACATGATAAATTAAATGTAAGAATTAGAAATACAACTTGGACTGAAAAAATAAGCCGTCATATAGCTATGTGAACAGAACATTAAAAAAAATTAGGGCTCTTGGAATGTGTTGAGGAAAAAACGAAAATGCAAAAAAAAACGAATATGGGCTTGGCCTTGAAGGGGTTAAAAGTTTAAATTATATATTTTTGCATTACATTAGGTTTCCCTCATTGCTGATCCTGAATAATAAAAAATATATAGAAGTCCCTACTTTGTAAAAAGAATTGTAAGTTAAAAACTTGAGATTGCAACTCTCTGGAAAACTAGTAACCATTTCTGGAACTCTCAAAATGTGAATCCAAAACAAAAAAAAATGAAAAGAATTACATGCAGAAAATTAATACATATGAAAGAAGTCATAAATTATGAGGACAGGAATTTCTTCAAGATCCTGTACAGTATACACAGCAAACTAGAAAAATACAATGGAGCTGCCTTCACTTGGTGTCCAAAACAGTTTCTCATCCTGGCACAGGTAAAGAAGCAGTATAATATATAATCGCACATGCCGCAGATCCAAACTGTCTGGCATTTTATTTTGAATGTGGTTTACGGTGGCCCAGGAAAGACCATTGTATGTGGGAAATAATATAACTAGAAGGACGACTATGTAGTAGGCTAAAGGGGTTATCCAACCCCAATAATGACACCCCCAATGCCTGGGCATCTCATATAGATTATATTTACCTGGTCTCCGACACCAGCGTCACTCCTGATCCCGGCACGGCTGCTGCTGCATCTCCGTTGCGCGGGTCAAAACATTTGGTGACTGGGGGGGAAGCGGGCAGTTGGGGTAGTCAATAGCAGGCCGAGACAGGGACGTCCCTCCCTAACATCGCGGATGCCGCTAGGGAGGCTCGTCCCCGTCACGGCCTGGCTGCCCCCCATCGCCGGATGTTTTGATCCACGTGACTGAGAGATGCATCAGTGGCCGTGCGGGATCAGAAGCGATGCGGATGCAGGGGACTGGGTAAGTATAATCTATATGATGTGCCTGGGCATAGGGGGGTCATTATAGGGGTTGGATAACTCCTTTAATGTAGGTGTAACACTATTGCTTCATTTTAGGCAGTTATGTACAAGTGGTTTATACTAAAGGAGATCCTGAAAGTTGTGTTCTTGGCCAGCTCTTGTAGATCTTAGTTTTTAGTTGATGTCATGAGTCTGCAATATACTGCCTGTTTGGTTGTGTAGGCGGGCTGGAAGGTTGACAATGCTGGGATCTAATCATGTATGTACTACTTCTGTGTGTTATGTAAAGGCCTTATTACACCTGAAGATAATCGTTAGGATTATCGCTAACAAGCTCAATTTCAATGATCTGGCAGTGTAATACTGCTGCCGATTACTTGATGAATAAGCTTGTTCATCGAGTAATCAGAATCTTTTAGCAGGTTTAAAAATCCTTGTTTGTCGGCGGCAGATCATACCGTGTAATCAGCACTCTGCTGCCGACAAACCGTGATTCAGTATGGGGATGAGCGATGGCATATGGATTGCTCCTCCCCATACTAGCGAGCAGGTGATTGCTGGGGAGGAACGCTTCCCTCCCGACAGAATCTGCAGGTGTAATAGGACCTTAAAAATTGCAAGTTCTGAAGATGGCAAAAACAATCACTTGTCGGCACAGACATTATCTTCTCTCACTCCTGAACGTAAAAAACAAAGCCATAAGATTGTCAGTGGAAAAGGATATGACAGCTGTGCTGTTTCTTCAAAGGTCACACATCCTACTATGCTTTCCATACACAGCATCTCAATGAGAGGAGAACAACATTAGACATGACAGATGAAGAAAACCTTTAAGCACCAACAGGAACCAACTAGGCTGCACATACAGAATCAAACAGTATCAAATATAGATGTATAGAGTGAGATATACTAGGCTTTGCCTATAAAATCCAGTGCAGACCAAAAGTGCCATCACCCATAGCAAGAAATCAGATCAAAGCTGCTCTTGAACATTGAAATCTGGAATATGCAAAATTGACGGGTTTTGTCAAGAATATCTGACAGGTATAAGATCTACTGTATTTTTACGTGTTCAAAATGGAATTTTTTTTTCTCTAGGCCTTTTACACATGTGAATGTTTGTTCCCGATCATTGCCCAGTGTAAACATGCCCAGCCTTTGAAAGCAAATAATAAAATGCTTGTTGTGTTTGATCACATCTTTTATGTGGAAAATGATTATTTGCCGGCAGCACATCTCTCCATGTAAACAGGGTATGTGCCGTCTACAATAATGTTAACGATATGAGAGGCGGGAGGAAACCAACAATCTCACATACGGCTGATCCTTCAAACCCCTCATGATAATTGCAGCATGAGAATTAAAGTAAATGAGTGACAATTGACTCGCTGTATCGTTGATCACGGCACATTACGGGCAGTTTATCTGCCTGTGCTAAAGAACGCTTGGAAGTGGCAATTGTAACAGCCACAATGTGATGTGCCCAGAGAGTGATCACTAAACAATTGCATCAATTCACAGGGGTTGCCACTTTTAGGTTGAAGACCTCACAGCAATCCCCTGGTCACCATAGGTCTAGGTTTGAGAACATTTGTTGCAGGGGATAAATGGGCAACCATGTAAATACATGGACAGGCTGGATCTAAGAGAGACTCTCCTCCCTGGGCCATAGGAGAGGGTTTACCCATAGCAAGAGAGACACAACCTATTACCCGGACAGCTAGCTGTAGATCACTTTTTGCTATGATTTTAGCTACAGAATAGTAGTATGTTCTGTCTGCTGACTGAAATGATGCCATGGTGATATAACATGTTGTCATGACAACCCAATTGTTGAAACCAGCGGTAGCAATCTAGCTGCATATCCACTGCACATACAGTTCTCTATGCCGGATCAGAATGTATGTTTTGCATAATGAAGTTCACATTTATTAATTTCGGTTCAGCATAAACTAAGATTGCATACATTTTGCATAAACGTGTTAATATTTATTTTTATTTCAATCCTAGCTACTTGGAAGATTTTCTTTCCAATTGCAAATTTCACAGTGGAGCTAGTTGCAGCTCTACAGCAAATGTGCAGGAATATATAACATAACATATTTACATTGAGAGAAGTGAAATAAATTAACATGATCTGAAAGCTAAAATCCAAACAGCAAGTCGGTTTACATTTGCAAAATTGCTACAACGTGTAAATGAGATATGTTGAAGTCTTGTCTACTTTGAGGGTACTGTAGTGCGTCTGCCATCCGCGTACACCTGGACGTCATGAAATCAAGTGCACTATGTTTGAATGGAGAAGGCTTGATGATGTGCTTAGGCAGACTGGCCATAGCCCCTAAAGGGCAATTGCCCTGTGGGTCGATGTCTAGAGGGCCACCCAAACCCTCTTCATGGTCATCAGCCAGGTACACCATGATCTGATGCTCACAACTTTAATTAATGTAGGAGCATCAGGCAATTATGCACCTGGCCAGCTGCCTCATATACCCTCTTGAATTCAACTGTATTGCCATCCTCAGGGTGATGATACAATTATATACTGTTGCGTGGGAGGCTGTTTTTTGTGCTGCACTGTGGTATTTAGTTCTGCTAGGGCGGTATTTTGTTCTGCACTTTGGTATTGCTGGCTCTGCCTACTTCTGTTAGCACGCCATCTGTCAGTTTGGACCTGCCTACAACATGGGGCCACTTTTAGGTTTTTTCCCACTGGCACTTTACATTCCCAATCCATGCCCTTCCATCTGCACCCATTGGCTACAATAATCTACAAAACAGCTCCAAAAATGAAATAAAGATATATTAGTACGTACCATATAATGCATGTTAGGGTTCACATGTTAACACTTGAAATAAAGTGGCCAGGGGTGGACTGGAAACTTAAAGTGGCCATGGATTGTAGTCGAGTCCAAATTGATGGAAGGCAGTGCCAACACAAGTAGGCAGGACCAGCAATACCATATAGCGGCACATTATACCACCACAACAAAGCCAAATACCACGTCACAAAATACATCTCCAAAAACTTCTATTGGCCGTCCTGAGGAGGGCTCAGGCGGCCTGCTGGGCATTGGTCCACTGGGAAATTTCCCTGTGAGGTCTATGGCCAATCTGCCACTGAAAGTCGCCCACCCCTTTAACCCTCATATTTGACAGATCTCAGTTGGTCTCTTTATTTTGCCAAATGTAAGGACGGTATTCATGATGAAAAAAAAATCTAATTGTGTTTTTATTTGACATCAAACAGTTCATTATGTAATTTTACCGACCCGTTGTATAGTTCATGAAAAGCACAAAATATACAGAGTAATAATACATTTTGGGACTTACTGTTGGATGCAGGCTATTTTTAAAAAATGTGTGGTCTTGGAGGAGGCGTCTGACAGTGATTATTTTCAAAGAATAAGCTATTCTTAAAAAGGATGTAGGATTGGTAAGCAACTTCTCTGAACATTTTGAATCTCTGCTAGGATTTTTTTTTAATTTGTTTGTTTTTGCCTCTTTTTTTTGGAGTAGTGTGAATAATTCAGGAGTTGACGCTATATTCAGGAAAGGCTACTTTCACATTTGCACTTTCCCTTTTTGCTATTGAGATCAATCATAGGATCTCAATAGTGGGGGGAAAATGCTTCCGTTCCAAAACTGAGCTGAACAAAACGGAATGCACCAGAATGCATCCGTTTCGTTGCGTCCCCATCGCGGACAGAATATTGCTGCAAGCAGCAGTTTTCTGTCCGCGATGTGGTGCCGAGCAAGATGGATCGTCATGACTCACAACGTAAGTCAATGGTGGTGGATCCGTTTTCTCTGACACAATAGAAAACGGATCTGCCCCCACCCCCCAATTGACTTTCAGTGGTGTTCATGACGGATCCATCTTGGCTATGGTAAAGATAATACAACCGGATCCGTTCATAACAGATGCAGATGGTTGTATTATCAGTAACGGAAGAGTTTTTGCTGAACCCTGTAAGATCCAGCAAAAGTGTTGGTGTGAAAGTAGCCTAAGTTGTTGAAAACTACTTCAAGCCATTACATTGCACAGGATCTTACGGCACTTACGATGCCAAATCCAGGCTGTTCAGTAACGTAGTTAAACTGCTAGCGTTCAGATAATTCCGCTAGTGCCGGTCACTTCAGTTATCCCTGTTGTGTGCTCAGCTTAGGCAGATGCTTTGTTACATGAACACTGAGCCTGTCACTTATGGTGGCTGTATATGAAGAGCAGTCTTATTTAGATGAGAAATGAGCATTAAATGGCGAGTACCACATGACGGGCAGGTTCAGTACCGCATCCTACCTTAGAACTCTTTGCCGGGAGCACAAGTTAACTGCTCCCATTGGGTCATCTGTGTGCGGTTCACAAGTTCACAGTTCTGCCTGCTTATTAAAGATTCACTATGTCATTGAGGGTGCGTTTCTCTGACTGCAATAAGAGGCAGAGTAGCTGGTGCTTCCTTTCAGTATGAACGGTGTCAGATTTTTCACTCAGCAAGAAGCTAATAAGACTCTAATTGGCACTGAAGTCTCCGCGACCCCATAAATAGTGTGACAGGAGTGGGGTTTGAGGCATGTTTATAGAGCCGGATATGCTTCGATGTGAAATAATGCCACAATCTGTTTGATCCTTCAGCCGCTCTCTCGTATTTCTTCTCTTAGGCATTAATGTTAATCTGTGAGTTTTCTAGATAATTTGAGACGGAATCCGTGCCCGTGTTCGGTAATTTTTTTTTACCAGGGGTTAATATTTTCTCTTTTTGTCCCTGTACAAAGAATATCTTGTGCAAATGGCCAATTAAAAATCCCAGAAAATCGACTTAAAGCGTCCTTTTCAGTGGGCTGATATAAATGGCTTAGAAGGTGCCTTGCTAGCGCCTGGGCAGGCTGTGTGCAGGAAGAAGAATGTGTTTGAAGTACAAATGCTAGGACTGTCTGTTAGACTGTCCAAAGCTTGGGTCACCCAGCGGTCAGAAAACACTGCCTGAACCTTCTTCCCAAAGTGCTCAGTGATTTCTTATATTTAGTGTTAAACTTCAGACATGTTTCCTCCTTAGCAACTCTTTTCACACAGATTTCAGTGTTTGCCCCCCCCCCCTTTCAAAGTCCTTACATACAACAGTCAGGAACAGCTGATAACTAGTAGCTAAAGCTACTTTCACACTTGCGCTTTAATATTCCGGTATTGAGCTCCGTCATAGGGGCTCAATACCGGAATAAAACGCTTCAGTTTTGTCCCCATTCATTGTCAATGGGGACAAAACTGAACTGAAGACAACGGAATGCTCCTAGAAGCATTCCGTTCCGTCTCCAGACCGGAGAGCAAACCGCAACATGCTGCTGTTTGCTCTCCGGTCTGGGCATCCGCACCAAGAAGGATCCGTCATGACCTCCAATGTAAGTCAATGGGGACGGATGCGTTTGGTGTGACACAATGGTAAACGGATCCGTCTTCCATTGACTTTCAATGGAGTTCATGACAGATCCGTCTACCTGCAATTTCCCCTCCCTCCAGCAGGTGGCGCTGTGGGTAAACTTACCCTTGTGCGCGCCGTCCTCCTCAACGCTGGTCAGGCCTGTGTATGTTTATGTGTCTGTGTATGCATGTGTATGCGCTGCTCTGGCCCCACATGTGTTCATGCGGCAGCACGGATCCGGCGGCACCCTTCACCCGCCGGATCCGTGCTGCCGCTGGTGTGAAAGAGGCCTCATACAGCTATTTTACCAGAGAAGTGACCTTGACTGGTTGGATCTGAGTCTGAGACATTGTATGTTGAATCTGGTTTCAACTTACGATGGGTCAGAAACGACCATTGTATGTTGAAAATATTGTATCCTGAGACCATTGTACTTTGAGGGATCACTGTAGTTATATTCAGTTTTTATTATTTTGACATTAAAACAGAAATCTGTATCAACCCTATTCCGGCATATGGCACCATTTATAAAGGGTGGAGAAACATTTAGGCTGGCCATTAGCTGTGAATCTAATCCATTAGCAGTTTCCACAATTTGATTGAATTTTCTAGCCATATATACTCTAACTCTCTTCCACATTCATAATATAGTTCTGTTTTATATGGTGGTGTATTGGGGCACACATTTAGGTGCTCAGGGCTTTACTGTGGTTTCCTATGCCTCTGATTTGTTTATATGAAAGTTTTTCTTTTCCTGTTGGATTCTACACAATAAAAATCTTATTCCATCAGATGGTATGCATATAGCACCCAAAGGAGCCTCTACACCAGCATGCGGACCATATGGCTCTGCTCTGTGTACAAGGTTTAAAGCTGCTTTAATATTGAGGTACTGGGCACAAAAATGTTCCTTCTGTATAGGTTTACAGTATTTGTGCCTGTAAGTTATACTGCCATGCTTCAAACGAGGGTCACAAAAAGTTTTATGATGTTTTCTTCACTGCAGCTTTTGTTATTTTGTTCCTTTTTATTGTAGACTGCAGACCAATGGCAATTTTGGTGAGGAAAGCCACAATCTAGAAAACAGCAGTTTCTATAGCACAAGTGCAGTTACTACATGCCCCCCCCCCCCCAATAAAAAAAAAATTAATAAAAAAAAAAATTCACTAGGATCAATTACAGAAACATGTACTTTGCACTATAATATGAACTAGGGGGGTACTATCTCTCGTTGGGGAGAGAGCGCCTTAATCTAGTAAGGGCCCTTACCAGAGATGAGCGACATGTCCGTCTCCGTCAATCATGTATTAGGGGGAGATTCTTCAACATCAGAGCTGAAGAACACTAGGGATAAGGAAAAGTGAATCGATTCATCTGAATCGATTCGTTCATCAAATAGTCATTCAGATTAGCACTGGTATGTTTTTGGCCTGAAAAAAAAAAAAAACAGAATAACCATACGCTTATTTTTTTCACCTACATTTTCACCATGTTTTTTGTGGAATTTTGCAAACAGTGGGTTTGCCGACTAATGTTTTCTTCATCGCAATTTTTCATAAGAAGCCGGAAACAAAAAAATGCCAGTAGCAAAAAAAACAAATCACTTTTGTGGCCTGCATTTCATATTTCCCATAGACCTTCAGCTAACATCTGAAGCTGGCGTTTTTACGACAAAAAATTAGCCAAAAAGCACAGGTGCAGAAATTTATGACCCATGTTCCGTATAAGCACAGCCTCAACTGAGGACCCGAATAGACGACATCCTGTAGGCACAAAGCTTTAGGCAATTAATGGGAAGGGCTTATAACGTGGGGCATTAAATTGGTGACTTAATACGGCAGCTTTTGGGAGTTGTTGATAGCATGTTACATGTATGCCGTCATCACTATTACTGAGCAGTGATTTATGTGCTGGCAACACGTTTAGCTCTTAATTATAGTTTATGCAGACTTTCCGTCCGGACAGCAGGTCTTACAATTGGCTTTCTGTTATGTCTAATGTTACAAGACAAATGTTTGCTTTCCTCGGATAATACGTAATACAATACTTCCATTTTATTTTGTGTAACTATTTCAGTAGCCTCTTGATTAGCGTTTTCCTGACTCAGACATTTCTTAAAGGGTTTATCCCCAAAAAGTATTACTATACAGTGAATTGGGCATTACAAATGAAGTATCATAGCAATATACATGCAATGTAGTCCTGGGAGATGCATCTTCTTGATGGTCACATGTGACAAGCTGCTACCCACCCACAGAACCTGAAGAGACCAGAGCTACAGAGGGTGAGTAAAGACACTAAAAGGACTGATAGATGAAATTATGGAGTGCATTACTCCAGATTTTCTTTAATTTGTGAGCTAACCCTTTTAAACCCAGTTTTATCTTGTTCTATGTGACAAATAATTCTATGATTCTTGATACATCTTTGTCGTCTCTCTGTTGTCCATTAGTATTTTGATACAGCAATGACCTTTCGTTTTTTTTGCCAAGAGCTCCTGTAATGTACCTCTTCTCCGATGCTACCATACCTCAAGTAATCGAAAATTATGTTTCTAAAGGGTCTTTTACAGGGCCCAGTATTGAAAAGGAATTGAATAGGAACGCTTGTTAACGATGATCTGGCAGTGTAAATGCACCGTCGATGAACGAGCGAGATGCTTGTTCATTGGGTAATTGGATTGTTAGTGCAACTCAAAAATCCTTGTTTCCCGACAGCAGATCATGCTGTGTACACATGATCTGGTGCCAGGAAGCAATGATACCTTATGGGCAAGAATGATGGCATTAGCGCCCACACCTCCCCATTCTCTGGAGGAGATCGCTGCATGTAAATGCACCAGTCTCCTCCGCTAGTGATCAGCAGATTGTTGAAAGGAACGCTTCCTTCCCTACAATTTGCTTGTACATAGTCTCATGTAAAGGGATTGTTACTCTTGGATATCAGACGTTGATCTGCAGATATTTGGAGCAGGATGCACACGTTCCATCTATGTATCCCAGGCTTCTTACTTATGGAAATCTGGCCCATTGATTAAAATGGCTTTAAATGTTTCTGAACATATAGTGATTAATATCAGCTTTGGAATGAGAAATACAGCACAGGTGCAAAAGTACCAACCCAGTGACATTCACATGGATCATTAATCAGATTGAGGCTAAATTAATGTATTTTACTTACTGTGTGCTCAAACCAGAACAAGATTAATCTGAACCAATCACATATATATATATATATATATATATATATATATATATATATATATATGAGGAGTGGTAGTTGATATGCTGCTGGTAGTAGTACTCACAGTTTACAGTTCTCTCAGTAGCACTGTAGAAGCAACAATGATGGTAGTTGTAGTACTTCCTTGCTCTCTGTCTTTCTCACTAACAACTCTTTACAGTGTTTCAGCAGAACCACAAGCATGCAGTGAGGTTCTTATTAACTTCTTCTGGCATTTTCCTGACAGGGATGCAGAACTTTGAGAAAGATGGGCCACCTATACCTAAGTATGGGGGATGCTTTAGCAGTATTTCCTCCACAGCAGCAAAGCCTTTCTGCCATAAACGTGCACAGAACCTTGTTCTCTGAGGCCTTGTGAATCCCGGACAGTTCAAGATGTCTGGTCTCTTTCCTTCAGGGGTACTCTGATGGTAAAGTAGCTTTGCTGGTCGCTGTAGGCTCAGATACGGGTTCTCTCAGCTTGGTCCTAGCTTCTGCAGAAACTCTCCACACACACATCTTTCCTTAGACTGCACTCTCACTAACCAGGTGACGGGAACTAGTCTATTTCCTGCTAATCTAAACAGTCTGCCATAACTGTTAGGTTGCTGATACAGCGCTATTGAGTTCACATGAAATACAACAAATCACAATATTTAACCCATTGCATTAACTGTTCGGCATTAATTAACCCTTTGCAGTGGTCCTACTGGGGTACTTCCTACGTGTCTTTCATAATTTTCATAAATTTGCACTTCACTGTATGGTAACTAGGCCGCTTCAGTGTGTAGTTTGAAACCTTGTGGCCTGGACGTTCTATAAGAGTATACAACTTGTATGTGCTCCAGAAAAGGAAGGAAATTGCTTGGCACAATCAGAGCTTGGAACTGGAGACCTGGTCTACAAAAATCTGAAGTCTATTCTTCATAGTGCCAATGGAGTATCTGTCATCCAGATGTCGCCAAGACACCTTCTTGCCCCGTATCACATGGATGCTATGACTAAGAGCTCCGTATGGCCTGAAACAATATGGTGTTTGTCTGGTCCTGCTATGGATTTTAATGCAAGCTGAATAAAGTCGTGTGATTTCACTTCCGGATCTGAATGTTGGAATGGCCTCTTTTTTGTTACATATGGTGCATCCAGGGAGATTAATGTTAGTGAACTGGACTTCTGTTGTTTTCCCATGCCTGTTCTTGGTTTGTGTCAGGTATAGATGTGAATAGGCTAGGCTGCAACTTAAAATTTGTGAATCTCGGTCCTTCTTCTGTGCATGTAGGACAACACAAGTTTGTTTGTGAACTAGAGGGGGTCAGCAAAGTAGGTCTGGAAGAGGGGGAACGAATCCTAGAGCAGCGATACAAAGTCTGTAAGCAGTCTACTAGAAACATTAGTTTTTGTGGTTCCTGCCTAAACCTTATCAAGTATTTTTTCCGCTTTGCCAAATTAAGGAAATAACCAGTAATGGTACTGTAAAATTTGCAGGAAGGTGTCAAACTATGTTTTATGCATGATTTCCATCTGAAATATTTGTGGGCTGTCCGTAGGATTTGTGGGCGGATCCTTCCGAAAAACGATATACTAAATGTTTAGGATTGGACTGCCCCTTTAACTTCTTGTGCCTGATACAGTATGTCTTATGTCTGAATTTACTTATGTGCGCATCTATAAGTAAGATTCATATTGTGCTGGGATTGCCAGAAAGTTGTAAGAATAATCACCCAAGGCTTCTGATCTAGTGATAACCAGCTCGAGATATCTATAAAGATGATTTGCCGAACACCAGAAGAAACTGGCAATTGAAATAAGCTTTCCAATTGAAAACAGCGTAATTATTTTTCATGGTAAATACGTTCACTGATTGCACTATTCCCCTGCGTGCTCATATATTTGTGTTTTTAACATTTTCTTTCAGTCTTCAAAAAGATGAATCTAAAACAGAGAAAACTGTTCATTTCTGGTTGACATTTTAGGAGCTTCCAGCAGTGGAATCTGTGTCTACCTCCCTCTGCTGTTTGTATTTGGTGTTGCACATGTATGTGGTTCTGTGCATAGATGATGAATTAGTGAGGTATCCTAGGATAGCAGATAAGTGTGACTAAATAATTCTATTGACTTTACCTGAAAAACTGAACATTAAAGAACATTTGTCAACAGATTTGTACCTATGATACTGGTTGACCTGTTACATGTGCACTTGGCAGCTGAAGGCATCTGTGTTAGTCCCATGTTCATATGTTTTTCTCATTACTGATAAAAATTATGTTTTAATATATGCAAATGAGTCTCTAGGAGAAAAGGGGCGTTACCATTACACCTCTCTACAACTGCTGCGCTCTTTCCACTTTGACAGGGCCAGGCGTGATCACATTTACATTGCCTGGCCCTATCAATTAAAGTAGAGAGGGCGCAGAAGTTACAGAAAGAGCAGAGCTTCTATGTGTAATGGCAACACCCCTGTTGCTCCTAGAGGCTCATCTGCATATATTAAAACATAATTTTTCCCAGCAATGCCAGCACATATGAAGATGGGACCAACACAGATGTCTTCAGATGCCAGTTCACATTTAACAGGTCAGCCAGTTTCATAGCTACAAACCTGCTGACAGATGCCCTTTAAGATGTGACTATAGTTAGCCTCAGGCTGGCACCTCTGTGTCCAGAAAAAAAATCCTTTCTTACCCCTTAAAATTAGCATTTAGACTTTTAAGACTATAAGGCTCCATTCACACGTCCTGTTTTTCTTTCCTGATTCGATCCTGATTTTTTCAGGACCCATTGAAATGAATGGATCCAGATCAGGATCAGGATCGAATCAGGAAAGAAAAACAGGACGTGTGAATGGAGCCTAATAGTTTGAAAAACTGATCACACCCTACACTTCAGAAGTCTGTCTTCAAAAATTCGCAAAATAGGACCACGTGACTTTTTGAGATTACTTTGGCAAAATTTTGAGACTGTATTTTTACACTCCCTCCATGTTTGAAAATTGGTTGGGAAAGTCGGCATGGTTAGTTATGCTAATAAATTTCACTCCAGATTTATCATTGAGACTTTTTAAAAAAAAATCACAAAAAGTCGTAATCTCACTTCATTAGGGGGTGGTAGCTTTTTGACATAAAAGTGTAAAGTTTAAAGATGAGCAAAATTGAACAAACAACATGATTAATTTAGCTCAAAGGTATACCAATAAAAACACAAGCAAAACTGACTTTCAGTATTACCCTCATGATAAATCCCCCCTTCTGTATAAGTATTGGATGCCATTTTATGTATACACACTATGCAGTCTCCATCATTACATTGTAAATCACTAGATTTTAGAAGCACACATGCCTCCTCCTTTAATTCAAGTAATTAGTTCGATTTTGAGTTATTCCAGTATGATATCATGTTTCCTCACTGGTATTCTTGTAAGACGTGTCACTTTCATGGTGTGCAGCATACTTTGGATGTTGATTTTGTTTTCCTTACTTCTACAACAAAGCATGTTTTTTTGGCAGAAACCTATATTTTAAACAACTTTTCTTCATTTTCCCCATGACCGGTGAATGATGTGATATGTGCAGTCATTTCTGAGTTAACAGATTTTTTTTTGTAATTTTGCTGTACTTGTCACCAGTCAGACCTTCCACCAAGTGTCAGTGCTGATTTAAAATGTAACTTTGTGTTTCTTCACGTTTCTGTCACTTTGCCGACTCTGAAACTCTTTTCAGGAGTAGAGGACTCTCACAGTCTGAGTCTAGCTGTGAAACTCGGGTGTCACTTTGTCAAAAATGTGTTGTTAGGACACAAGGGGATGTTTTACAGAGTAGCTACTGATTTTACAAGCTCCAGATTCTGTAAAATGTTATAAAGATATACAGTAGCACTAAATACAAGGGTTTGCTCACACCCTCCAGTAGAGAAGGCTTGACAGTCAGTATGATCATGATAACTGCATATAAAATGTATACAGGAGTGGATGCTTAGCACAGCGTGGTGCTGCGGTCATGTTGCGGTTGCGATGTGGTCTGTGCAGCAGCATCACAGCTGTGACACGACCGCGCCATGTGAAAATTCCACAGCGCTTTACAATCGGGGGTTCATGTGCAAACAGAATCATAAATTACATTGCAACAAACAAGTCAATAATTAAATCAAGAGGATTAAGGGCCCTGCTCACAAGAGCTTACAATCTATGAGGAGAAAGGGATGATACAAAAGTTAAAAAAAAGTGCATCTTAAGAAAATAGGGGAGTAGATCTAAAGCTGCTTGAACCATCACCAGCTGCTATCTGTAGTGCACCTGAGTGCATGGATCAGGTTCAGGAGAATGGTGTTGAAGGGGGGTGAATGGAGAAGAGTTATATTAGGGGAGGTGATTGAGATGTGTTTTTAGGAAGCACCTAAAACTGTGGATGTTGTGAGTTTACCTAATTGCTTGGTGGTTAGTTAGTTAATCATTTGCAAAGTGTAGAGCATGAGTAGGGTAGTAGACAGAAATGAAGGAGGTGATGTAGGGGGTGCAGGGAGCTTTTGGATGAAGATGAGCAGTTTAAATTGAATCCTATACTTTATGGACAGCCATTGCAATGAACAACATAGGGTGGAAGCATCAGAGTTGCTGTTGGGCTACATTCACATAACCGTATGTGTTTTGCGGTCTGCAAAAAATACCTTTTTTTTTTTGCAGACCTATTGTAACAATGCAGACATACGGACGCAGTGTGCTGTCCACCTTTTTTTAGGACCCATTGAAATGAACGGACATGGAAACAAAATACGTTCGTGTGCATGAGGCCTTAGATAGATGAGCTTGGCTGCTGCATTATGGATTGATTGGAGAGGGGAGAGATTGGTGAGGGGAAGACCAATTAGTAATGAGTTACAGTAATTAGGATGAGAATGGATCATGGCAACAATGAGAGTTTTTGTAGTTTCCACAGTAAGAAAGGGGTGAATTGTAGAGATGTTTTTGAGGTGCAGGTGTCATGAGCGGGCGAGCGAAGGGGGTGAAGGAAAGATCAGTGTAAAATAAAAACACCAATACAGTGAGCGTGCTGCCTAGGAGTTATGGTAGTTCCACACACCGAGGGAGATATCAGGCTTAGGTAGATTAGTAGATGGTGAAAAAACAAAAGGTTCTGTTTTTGAAAGATTCAATTTCAGATAGAGAGAGAGAGAGAGGACATGATTTAAAGGGGTTGTCCGCTTTTTACTATTCATGACCTATCCTCGGGAAAGGTCTCAATATCAGATAGGCGGGGGTCCGACTTCTAGAACCCCAGCCGATCAGCTGTTTGAAGAGAAGGAGCAGTCATACAAGAGCTGTCTTCTCTGCTCTGTTTAGCTGCTCACCACAGCAATTGCAGAGGTGAGCAGTGTAATTACAAGTATGGCGTCCCCATTCACCTCTATGGGACAGCTCAATTCACTTGAACAGACAGTGCGGTCCCATACAAGTGAATGGGGACACCATACTTGTAATTACACCTACTGACCACTGCTATTGCGTCGGCGAGCAGATGCTCCGTTATGCAGGATGGAAATAAAGTCCTGTCGACATGACTTTTTTTTCTGTCCTGCATAACGGAAACAGGAGGATCCGTTATGCTTGCCCATAGACTTCTATTATGCCCATTGACTTCTATTATGACGGATCAAAATGGAATGCCACTTAAAGGCTTCTGTTTTGCATTCCGTCCAGGAATTCCGTTATAGTCCATTACAAATGGAACCTATAACGCTAGTGCCAACCCACCCTTACTTTGTTACAATGTAATGTCTGAATACAATTCAGAGGGTACATGTATAAAGTTTGTGTTGTGGAATATACACTCACCGGCCACTTTATTAGGTACACCTGTCCAACTGCTCGTTAACACTTAATTTCTAATCAGCCAATCACATGGCGGCAACTCAGTGCATTTAGGCATGTAGACATGGTCAAGACAATCTCCTGCAGTTCAAACCGAGCATCAGTATGGGGAAGAAAGGTGATTTGAGTGCCTTTGAACGTGGCATGGTTGTTGGTGCCAGAAGGGCTGGTCTGAGTATTTCAGAAACTGCTGATCTACTGGGATTTTCACGCACAACCATCTCTAGGGTTTACAGAGAATGGTCCGAAAAAGAAAAAACATCCAGTGAGCGGCAGTTCTGTGGGCGGAAATGCCTTGTTGATGCCAGAGGTCAGAGGAGAATGGGCAGACTGGTTCGAGCTGATAGAAAGGCAACAGTGACTCAAATTGCCACCCGTTACAACCAAGGTAGGCAGAAGAGCATCTCTGAACGCACAGTACGTCGAACTTTGAGGCAGATGGGCTACAGCAGCAGAAGACCACACCGGGTGCCACTCCTTTCAGCTAAGAACAGGAAACTGAGGCTACAATTTGCACAAGCTCATCGAAATTGGACAGTAGAAGATTGGAAAAACGTTGCCTGGTCTGATGAGTCTCGATTTCTGCTGCGACATTCGGATGGTAGGGTCAGAATTTGGCGTCAACAACATGAAAGCATGGATCCATCCTGCCTTGTATCAACGGTTCAAGCTGGTGGTGGTGGTGTCATGGTGTGGGGAATATTTTC
Organism: Rhinella marina; assembly: GCA_900303285.1. Lineage (NCBI taxonomy): Eukaryota > Metazoa > Chordata > Amphibia > Anura > Bufonidae > Rhinella > Rhinella marina. The sequence goes on from ONZH01015173.1 coordinate 365,348, forward strand.
TTGGCACTCTTTGGGCCCCTTGGTACCAATTGAGCATCGTTGCAACGCCACAGCCTACCTGAGTATTGTTGCTGACCATGTCCATCCCTTTATGACCACAATGTACCCAACATCTGATGGCTACTTTCAGCAGGATAATGCGCCATGTCATAAAGCTGGAATCATCTCAGACTGGTTTCTTGAACATGACAATGAGTTCACTGTACTCAAATGGCCTCCACAGTGACCAGATCTCAATCCAATAGAGCATCTTTGGGATGTGGTGGAATGGGAGATTCGCATCATGGATGTGCAGCCGACAAATCTGCGGCAACTGTGTGATGCCATCATGTCAATATGGACCAAAATCTCTGAGGAATGCTTCCAGCACCTTGTTGAATCTATGCCACGAAGAATTGAGGCAGTTCTGAAGGCAAAAGGGGGTCCAACCCGTTACTAGCATGGTGTACCTAATAAAGTGGCCGGTGAGTGTATTGCTGCTATAATAAAGAATATTTTGTCACATTCATCTGAGTGGGCCTTGCAGAAATCCACGTACATGCTGCAGAAACAATCCCATTCAGCTTTATGTCATATAAACCTCTGCAACACATGTGACACATGTGAATGATCCAAAGGGTACCTGCACACGTTGTGGATTACATACGTTTTTTTCCACGTGTATTTGTGTAGAAAAACCACAGTGTAGTTCAATTAAAGTGAAGGAGATTAGACAAATCTCTTTTACACTTTGCTTTCTTTTCCATACAAAATTGATCTGTCGAGTAGATTTAAAAAACCCGTAACATGTCAATTGTTTGTGTGATTTTTTTTTTTTTTTTGGTGTGGATTTCATCCTTTGCTGCAAAGGGTGAGAACCACAGCCAAATCCACAGCAAGTAAAATGCATATTTTGGTGCAGATTTGGTTTGGAATTTCTGTTGTCAAAACTGCACCAGGTACCATAAAAAAAAGATTCTTTTTCCCCCTTCCAATATTCGGAAATTATAAATATGGACAATTCACCTCCTGTCACTTGCCCCATATGACACATTTTCTCTGGGCCAAAGAGTTGCACATAAGATAGAAAGCTACACATGCCCCCATTACAATATGTATGTCAGGTGAGATCACAGAGTAGAAAATCTCAGCTTCTGTGCTGCAACATCCCAAATGCCAGAAACAGATTAGCTGAAAAACAGACAATTTGATAGTGATTTTGTCAGTAAAGATCATAGAAGTTTACTACTTTAATGGTAAAATATACTGAGGGTCTGAGATGGCTGGTTCTCTAGCTTTATATTGGCACCAGCTGGCAGAAGTCTTTCACTCCCTTCTTTCCTTCTCCTATTATTGTTTGGGTAGCACCTCTCACACCCCAGTATTGCTTATAAGAATTTTATTAACAGTTGTTATAATATTTTTGTCATTACACTGGAAATGATAGTGTGTTCAATGAAAGACCTGATGACATTCTAGTATCAAAAAGATAAAAACCCCTATTTACTTAATTGTGTAAATAACTGGAAAACGCTTTCAGCACGTGGGTACGGTAGGAGAACTGGATGGAAATCTTTTAATGCTCTGCCAAGTGGTCTTGTCGCACACCGGCTCAGGAAAATCACTGAAAGTACCTGTGAGATGCTGCCCACACCATGCTGGTTAGTGTGGAGAGCTAGTAGTAATGTCAATGATTACCTCATATGAGGGGTGACTGTCCGTGTGGTACAGAGATTTGGGTTTAGAAAGGGATTTGCTGATTTGCTATTTCTAAAAACTCATGGCTTGTCTGTATGACCAATTAAAAGATGGGAGAAAGTGTTCCTGTCCATGAATATCTAATACCATTAAAACCACTAGATCAGAGATCAGCAACCTACGGCACTCCAGCTGTTGTGAAACTACAATTCCCAGCATGCTCCATTCATTTCTATGAGAGTTCTTAGAAGAGCAGAGCAAGTATGCATGCTGGGAGTTGTAGTTTTACAACAGCTGGAGTGCTGGAGGTTGCCTACCCCTGCAGTAGATAAACGGTAACCAAAATTGGATCCTGGCAACATATTGGAACAATGTCAGATGAAAGCTCGAAACTAAGCATGATCAATAAAATATCTGTGGACGGCTAAGCATGTGAAAGAATTATTTATCTTGAGCTGCAAATATTTTATTTATAGCAGACATGACAGGACCCAATGGACCACAAGGTGTCAAGTAGAGTCCATCGGGCATCATGGTGTCTTCTCATGTAACAGATCCATCACAGCCTGAATTCTGTTTTTCTGCTCCCATGATGGAAGAGGGAAATGGAATTCCTAAGGTCTCACCCTACATTATAGAGATCAGAAGCTCAATTAGGTTCATCCTGGAAATCAGATTTTTACCCTGGTTGCCATTTGATGCCAGAAGCTTAAAAATTCATAAGCCATTTCAAAGTGAACAAGTGTAGACTCATAAGACAGTAGCACTCTTTGCAAATTTAAAACTGTTGAACAATAAGCCTTAAGTCGTCTTGTGGATAGCCTTAAGCCTTGTTCCTCCAAACGCATGTCCAAACATACATATGCTATCATGAAAATAAGTATTGCTATTGATATCTAGCAGCACTTCATCTGTGGTAAACACAAAGACATAGACATAAAACCTCATTCACACGTCAGTATTTTGGTCAGTGATTTTGAGCCAAAACCAGGTGCGGCTCTAAACACAGAACAGGTGCAGATCTTTCCCTTATGTGTCTGTGTCTGTGGAGGCTCCAATCCTGGTTTTGGCTCACAATCACTGATGGAAATCGCTGACCAAAACACTGACATGTGAATAAGGCTTAAGGTTGGCAGCAGGTCCCACAGAAATGATCAAAGCGCACTGACAGGAATCTAGTGTCTGCTTTCTTAGACTAGTAACTTCTGTCATTGAGCAGGTGCTGAGATGCAGGGACACCTTTCCTGACATGATTTCCCCCTTTGATGCCGCATTCTACACTTTTCTAAAAGGTTGGAGAAGTGGGGTCTACACAGCCTGACAAATTTCAGATTGCTTGCGCCAGGTAACTGCCATAAATGACACCAAAAATCTTCTTGAGCACCTAGCTGAAGTACATTTCTGTATCTGGTGTATGGACCTAAAAAATGGTGCATTTTATACCAGTTTCTTAAGAATATTGTAAAATATACCTGTCTTAATACCATTTTGTATATAGGTATTAAAATATGGGTTAAAGATATTCTTCCATTGGAAACTAGGAAACGGGAATATTGGCCATTTGATATCATGTATGATGTCCTGTGCGCCCAAAGCTTACAGTTCTGCTACATGTATCTGCTGCCACCTAGCTGCCATACAGATAATCTCTCCTTTAGATATGTTTTATTTCCAATTATTTGTATCTGTATGAATCATTCAGGTATTTCTATACATTGTTCCGTTCTCTAACATATCTAAATGTGCATAAGACTTCCTATAGTAATATATAACTTTCTAAAACTTTAGGTTATATGCCTCATAGTAAATGTTCATAATGTATGCACCCATTTAGAGAGAGCCTAAATACAACTAGATATGCATTGTAAACCGTATTCAATATGGCTTAAAGGGTTTGTCTCATCATAGACAATGTAGCCTCATAGGTGGGGTCCCACACCTATATCGGGAACCGAGCCCCGAAAGTGGTGGAGGGCACACTACGCGTGCGCAGCCGCCCTCCATTCATTTCTATGGGGCTGCCGAAAATAGCTGAGCTCTGTGGTGGTGGCCGGACTGGAGTCCTCCAGCCATCACTTTGCGAGGCTCCGTTCTCGATAGTGATATGGCACCATTGTTGAGACAACCTCTTTAGGAGTCCTCTGTGCGTCAGGCATGAGTTAAAGGGTTTATCCAACATGATACAACAGCCCCCCATGTGCCGGGCCCCTCAAAGGCAGGGGCGTAGCTATAAGGGGTGCAGAGGTAGCAGTCGCTACCGGGCCCAGGAGCCTGAGGGGGCCCAAAGGCCCTTGTGCCACATGAGAAGACACACAAAGCACTGACGGAAGGGGGGCCCAAGATGAACGCTTGCACCAGGGCCCATGAGCCTTTAGCTACGCCCCTGCTCAAAGGGAATATGCTTATCCCTCTCTCTGGTCCCCGCACTGCCACTGATGATTCCCTGTACACGGAAGAAAACATCCGGTGTCAGGGGAGGCAGCCAATGGCAGGTGGGGACAGGGACGAGCCTCCCTAGCATCACCTGCGATGCTAGGGAGGCTCGTCCATGTCCCCCCATGCCAGTGGCGGTGCTAGGACCAGGAGTGGCGCAGGGAGAGGGGAGCAGGGGAAGTATATTCCCTCTGAGTGGCCCAGAACATTGGGGGGGGGGGGTTGTATCATGTAGGATAACTTTTTAAATAATTATAATCTTTTGAGGATGTCATCGAACACTGTATTAAAATGTAATTTTTGAAAGGGACTAACAGTTCCCTGCCTCTGTCAGAACACATTTTTGTTGCTTCTTACCCTTGGCACAGCTCAGTCTTTTCTGGTTTCAAGAATTATATTAACAGAATCCTGCCCCTCTACATAACAAGAAAAGTTACCAGCGGATTCAGTAGGCCGCACCTATTTCCATCAGCAAAACTCTCATGTTCGGGTCTGTCCGTGTTTTTCCCCAGACTCATTCATTTGAATGAATGAGTTTGGGATGGAAAAGAACAAAAATGGTGCATGCTGCAAGATTCATGGTGCGAAACGACAAAAAATCTGAAGTGTGAATTACACCATTTACTTTAAGAGGTCTGTGTACTTTTTTGGTCCAGTGCAGATACCACACAGGTGGAAACTGCTGTCATCCGAATCAAGCCATATACAAGTTATTGCGTTTTCCACCTTGTTCTGAATTAATATAACCATTTCTTAGTTACATCTGTTTCTGAGAAAGCTGGAGAACTGGCAGCAAGGTCAACATTACTACTACGGCAAGTCTTCATGTATCACCAGATTACTGGGCAGATTTTCCTTTTTAGCCTGTGTGACAGCCCTGTGAGATCTGTAATGGAAGCAATATTTTTTTGTTGTCAGGCTTTCTTGAGTATAACCTTGAAAAGTCTGAATGTATACTTAATTCTGGCTCGTGTATATTTGTCTAGTCTTTTTGGTCTGGTTTCAGAAATTAAGTTTGAAATAAGCTGAATATTAACCAAATTGTCATAAAACCACATGATCCTACCATATAGAAAAAAAGAGAGCTGACAGACTTAGTGGTTACTTCTGTTTCCACGCAGCCCCGGGCTTCTGGGTTTTAAAGGAGTTTATCATCAGAATCAGATTGGTGGGGTCTGACTCCCAGGACTGCCATCAATCAGCCAGACCCCCCCCCCCCATCCATCACACGAATGGGACTCAGCTGCACAGTGGCCATGTGACCAATGGATGTGATGTCACGGGCTAATGAAGAGACTTCTCAACTAAGGGCCGCAGCCAAGGGCAGATTGGGAACCTAAAGTGGCCCTGGATAAAATGCCTAAAAGTGGCCCCATGTTGTAGAAGGGTCTAAATTGACAGGAGACAGGGTAACAAAAGTAGGAGGGTCAACAATACCATAGCTCAAAATACCACATACCACAGTCCTGCACAATATACTGCCCCAAAAACTGTCCCCCTGTGTTGCCCATCAATAGTGGCCATTTTCTGTTTTCCTCCTACAGTTGTTGCTGATAAAGATAGGGAGCAAAGTGCTTAGGAGGTGAGATACGGAACATAGTTGAATTCAAGAGGACATGTTGCTGACTGGGTACATGAGTATCTGATTCTAACAGAGTTAATTACCACTTCTTATGTACCCAGCCAACGGCAGAGATGGGGGGCTTGGGTGGCTCCCTGGGCATTGTCGCATCGGGAAATAGCCAATCCACAGACTCTTCAAACAGGTAAACAGTAGGTGTGCTGGTAGCCGGACCCCACTAATCTGATATTGATAACCTATCCTGGTCTGGTGATTTGGTCTGACCATAGGCAACATCTGCATGGAGTTTGTATGCTCTTCCTTGTATGGGTTTCGTCCAGGTTTCTCCCACACTCCAGATACATTAATAGGTTAATTGGCTTCCAATGAAACTGGCCCCTTTCTGTGTCTGAAATAAACAAACTAGGCTGTGAGCTCCTTTGAGGACGAGGACTAATTGAGCAGCATTGCAGAATATGTAGGTGCTATATAAACAATAAAGAAATAAAAGAGCACTGAGCCATGATTGACACCACTGTTGGGTTTATAAAATGTGATTCTACTCCAGGGTGCAGCCGATCCTTTGTTTGAGTTTATCTTTTTGGGACACTGGAACTGTCACAATTTCTTCTTTCACGTATTCTCTACAAACTATTTGGTAATCTAAATGTAATGCACTGCAGCTCGGAATACACATATATAGTGTCCATTTGGACAGGTCATTTGGGGAAGCATAAATATACAGACAATGCTAGATCCTGGAGACCAAGAAGTGGATGCGTGATTTGTTGCCTGTAAGGGGGCGAGCAGGAAAAGTAGGCAAAAGGAATTCAGTCCCTGGGACTTCCTGGCAACCTCCAGATTCTATGATGTAATTTGAAAAGTCAATTCCACTATGCACCATCAGTGTCCATTTGTGGCAGTATACGTCAAAATCCTAGGTCTTAATGGAATGGGTGGAGATGATTTGTCTTCACAATGGGCCTCAGACACTGCATGACTCCCTACATAACACCTACAAGGGGTTCTCCAGGAATGGCTGCCAGCAACCTGTCCTGAAATATTAGTAGGAATGGATTCCTCCAGTTGTAAAGCTGCCTAGGAGGTGAGGGGTGTGATCTCACTGCACTGCTCTACAATAGATTGTGATGATGTGATCCTGCCTATCATATGTCATCATTAGCAGCTTGACAAGAAAACTCACCAATATGTAATATATGCAAAGGGCAGAGGCAGGGGCGTAATTACCATAGCGGCAGACCATGCGCCTGCTATGGGGCCCAGGGCAAGAGGGGGCCAAGTTTTAGTTGGGATCATTGAAAAGGGTTTAGGCAGAAACCTTTCTGTCCTGTGTGGGAGGCCTGGTTTGATCCTTGCTATGTGGCCCTTACTTCTCTATGTATGCCACTGGGCAGAGGGTAATGTGTAGTGAGGCCCCGCTCCCTGGCAGGCATTTTAAATCATTTCCAGTAAAAACCCCTTTAAAGTAATCCCTAATAATTTAATATGCTATACTGTCATAAATGTTAGGAATGGGAACAATAGTCATCACGTCTTATAGAAACGTTAAATCACTGACAACCTGGTTTATAGGTTGTGTGTCCCCTTTAAATGCAAGGCTACAAATGTATTTTCCCGAACTCGTGCTTCTATCCAAACTGCTTAGGTTAAAGGGAGCAGCGTGCTGATTCTCAGCCAACATACAAAATCCGGCATCACATTCACCTTTTATGTTTATAAAGGGGGGAGAAAAATTCTTTCCCAACTGCAGGATTTCCCGCTGTCCCCCACCCTTCCTATAATTTAAATTTACTGCAGACCCCACAGTCTGTTTCCTTTCTAAAAATAAAATGATACCCCTGCAATTATTAAATATCATTTTGTACATTGTATAGTAAACAAGACATTGAACAAGTGCACATCCGGAATATTGTATGCAGGTTATGTAAGAATGTGGCTCAATATCCGTGTCATCGACATTATTATTCTTGCTGTTCTCATTCTTTTCATCACCATTATACTTCATACTATTTGTCTCATTTTAATTACCATCTGACCGCCCATAGCTATTGTATATACAATGTTTGGGGTCCATAAAAATGTTTTGATTAGCATATACCATGTAACACATCACATACCTCCTTCCATATGTGCTACTCAACATTGAAATTGTAAAACCATGAAGGACAAGCCGTAAGGTTATGCAAGTCAAGGAAGTAGCAGTTGTGAAGATCTGCAGATGAAAAACAATTCAAGCACCTAGCTCCAGTCTGTGATGTATGGGAACAGCATAAAAGCCAGATTGAAGGCAACATTTTTTAGCCACATGAAACCTCAAAAATTGCATCAAGTTATGTGGGAAGATTTTGCAATGCCTCCTGTTCATCAACACTTGTCTCGAAATGAGAAGGACAGAATCCTGGAACTGGGACATCTTGGTTTATCATTCTGGCAGATCCCTTCATGTCTAGGTTGACATGTCAGCACCGTTCAATGTTGTCTCGGTGGTTGGGAAAACAATGACAAACTGGAATGAAAGCAAGAGGTGCATAGAGGAGAACCTCTGCACAGACAGATCTGATTAGAAGTACTGTATATAACATAGCAAGTGAATTTTGAAACCATCAGAAAGTGTTTACATGACATTGGGCTACAAGTCAGATGTTCAGCTACAGGTATTCCATTGACCTCATGCCTCAAAGGCTATCATGGTGCACAGCAATAGAGGCTGGAATGGAGGTCTATCCTCTTCAGTGAGTCCTGATTTTGCCTAGGGCACAATGATAGCTGGAGATTGGTCTGTGGACCATGAATGCAACCCCTTGAAGAGGCCTTCTCAAGGGAACATCACACCAGTCCTACTCTTGAGACTATGGTGTAGGGTGGCATAATGTATGGTAGCTGGACACTTTTATTCTTCATTTCATGTGCACAGCTCAGTGTTACATTGATTTGGTCATGGAACCAGTGGTACGGCAATTTCTCCAAAGTTTCCCTGGAGCAATTTTTCAACAGGACAATGCCAGGCTGCATGTTGCTCATGCTACTGTGAGCAGCCTGTGTGTCCTAAATGTGCTTCCATTACCTGCAACGTTTCCGGACTTCTTTCCCATCGAGCATATCTAGGACGTCATTGGTTGCCAACTGCAAAGGGAGATGCCAGCAGCTGAACTTGATGATTTGTGTACCCAAGTGCATTCAGGAAACACACATTCATCTGGTAATTGGATTTTTTATCCGGTCAACTAAATTGTCATTTGCTGGCAGCCGATTGTGCTGTCGGCAAACAATGATTCTGCGTGCGGACAAGCAATAGCATTAGTGATCGCTCCTCCACATACTGTAAGGGAGATCACTTCATGTAAGTGCAGTGGTCTCCTTCACTGACAAGCAGGCAATTGTCAGGAAGGAACGCTTCCTTCATGACAATCATTTGTTCAATTAAGCAGTGTAAAGGGCCCTTTAAGGGGTTGTCTCACTTCAGCAAAAGGCATTTTTCATGTAGATAAAGTTAAAGGGGTTTTCCGGGAGTTAACTACTGATGACCTATCCTCAGGATGAGCGCTGAGGCCTTCTCTCAGCTCACCAAGCACAGCGCTGTACATTGTACAGCGGCTGTGCTTAGTATCGCGCTCAGCCCCATTCACTTGAATGTAGCTGAGCCGCTCCTAGGCCACGTGACTGATGAACGTGACGTCACTGGCCTAGGAAAAGCTGAGAGAAGGCCTTGGCTCCCACGGGAGCGCCGGTGCCTTCTCAAACAGCTGATCGGCGGGGGTCCCCGGTGTCAGACCCCCTCTAGCGACTTTATAGAGTATACATGCGGGGGGCGTGGCTTGCAGCAGACATGAGCGGACGCATGTGAGAGGAGCTCTGTGAGATAGACTCCAGTCTTCTATTATCCTGACCTTAAACCGCCGCAAACATTACCTCCAGAACCAGAGGGAGATCGGGACAGACCCGAAGATCTAGGATGATGAGAAACAAACCGCAAACGGCTGTGGAGAAACTTCGGGAATTTGCGCGCCAAGATCATCAAGATGGCGCCGGCGTCAGCACGGAGGCCGCGTCCTCACAAGCCTCAGAGCCGGGCTCGGCTGACAACTCTGAGCCAGAAACAGAACTTACTCTGAAACAGGTTTCGGAGCAGCTCCTTCAGGCTACTGTCTGCAGATCTACGCTGTCGGGCAGACTGGAGGAAGTGAAGGTGGATATAGGCCTTCTCCGCCATGATATGCAGAACCTACGAGAGAGGGTTAGAGAGGTGGAGACTCGTGTCTCAGACCTGGAAGACAGAGCTGCTCCCATACCGGCCCAACTAACTGCTTTGGAGAAAAAGGTGGACTTTTGGCAACAGAAATGTGACGACTATGAAAATAGGCAACGTCGCAATAATCTGCACATATTAGGCCTACCGGAGCGGGCGGAAGGTAACGATCCCTGCGCTTTCATGATGTCGTGGCTGAAGTCAGCTTTTCCAGATGCCACATTTTCTTCTACCTTTGCTATTGAAAGGGCCCACCGTGTGCCAGCAAAACCGCTGCCCCCTGGAGCGCCACCACGGCCTATGTTGGCACGGCTGCTAAACTCTACAGATAGAGACCATATCCTGCGTCTTGCTCGCACAAAACAGGAGCTGAGAACGCTACCATCATGTTGTTCCCAGATTTCTCGGCGGAACTCCAGAAACGTAGAGCCACATTTACAGCGATAAAGAGGCGTCTTCGGGACCTGAATATGCCCTATGCAATGGCGTATCTGGCACGATTGCGGGTGGTGGACGGTGAGGCCTCCAGATTCTTCAGTACACCCGCGGAAGCTAGCGCTTGGCTCGATGGCAGGGCCAGACCAGTGAGGGCTCCGGTGTGATAGATCTACAGAGTGAGATGTACCTCGTGTCAAGATGGTCTGTAATCCAGACACTTCAACTATTCTTGTCTCTACTTTGTGATTTTGGACACACATTAGAACGGAGACTAGATATTGCTGACCAGTACCATATTTGATCTGTCTTTCTTTTTGTTTCTATACTGCACTATCCTTCTTCGGCCCTTTACAACTTTGTTTTATTTAGTTGGTTGCTACCGGTCAGGCCAATATACTCTGATGAGACGTTCAGCATTTGTAGGAAAGCTCTTCCCTGTTATTATCTCTCACCTATCTTTATTTTTGCAATCTTACTGCACTATCCTTCTTCCCTTTCATAATCTGCCTTACTGACATATGATTTCTTTATTGTACTGTGTACTTCGTACACATGCGATTGCAAGTTAGAGTCTACAGTATACATGCTTTCTGTCAGGTTTCAATATTATTGAGGCAAGGGTATTGCTGCAGATTGTCCTAATCTTGCTGTTAAAAATAGCAGACAGCCTGACACAATGCCAAAAGCATGATTGTAAACAACACAAACAAACTACAAAAGAAAAAAAACATCCCCCAGTGATATGTGCCCCAAACTTCCCATTGGGGAAAATGCACGTTGCCAGTGGGAATATCAGCATTTTGCATTCACTAACATTGCCCAACTGGCATCTGTCATACTAAAGTAACGTGCCCCATCTGCAGGGCGAGTCATGGTGTGCTAGTAATTGGCATATGCAGCTGATAGAGGCTCTACTTTACTTCCTGATAAATGCTCTAGGTCAATAAGAAGCTAGTCCTAACTTTCCTTCTTTGCCGAAGCCACGACTATAACAAGGAGTTGTGTTATTGATGTACAACAGTATCCTTCTTTGGGTGCAGTGTAGCTCTTGTTTGATGTATTATTGTTTTTTTATTTCATACTGTATTCCAGTGTCGTGCCTTACAAGACCTATGTCGGTCGTATTACTATTTCTCAGATGTCTAAATGCTGTATATGACACTGTACTGTTTTTGAAAGATATTGCAATTCTCAATAAAAAATATGTTAAATAAATAAGAAGCTAGTCCTTAGTAAACCACACCATCCAATTAAAATTTTATTCACTGTTTTGTTTTTTTGCTTTTTTTTCCCCATAAATAGGCACGTATTCCATAAGGGGAAAGTAGAAACCTTTCTTCTAAGGCTACTTTCACCCCAGCGTTTTTGCTGGATCTGGCAGGGTTCAGCAAAAACGCTTCCGTTACTGATAATACAACCATCTGCATCCGTTATGAACAGATCCGGTTGTATTATCTTTAACATAGCCAAGATGGATCCGTCATTAACTCCACTGAAAGTCAATGGGGGACGAATCCGTTTTCTATTGTGTCAGAGAAAACGGATCCGTCCCCATTGACTTGCATTGGGGGTCATGATGGATCCGTCTTGCTCCACATCCCAGGACAGAAAGCAAACCGCAGCATGCAGCTCTCCAGTATGGAACACAACTAAACGTTCAGTTTTGTCCCCATTGATAATGAATGGGGACAAAACTGAAACTTTTTTTTTCCGGTATTGAGCCCCTATGACGGAACTCAATACCGGAAAACTTAAACGCTAGTGTGAAAGTAGCCTAAGGGAACTTGTGAATGTGCCACATTGCATATTTTTTATTTTTCCATTTCCATTAGAATTGGTTATTTTTACATGCTTTTTTCCCCACTCTCCGTTTCATACACGACACCCTTTTCAGTCTTGCAGCATTTGTATACTGGTAGATGTTGTGATGGTTGTCCTGCAGAATATTTTATATGCCAGGTGCCTATTAAAGTGTCTCTTCCCTATTTATTGTATTGAATTATTTTGAGTATATAGTGACAGTCCTGGGGTTGCATAAAGTACAATGCTATACCTAGTTGGGGCCCAAAGTTCCCCATCTCATATAAGAGAACATGCTTCGCCAAGTGAATAATTCTGCTTTGCAGCACTGCACTGACCTCATTGTATCAGTGGCCTCTGGTAGCCTGTCTGCAGGGGGTTGTGATACGGTGATGCTCACCTGTCATTATTGCATTGTCATGGACGTGTATTTGTCCTTAAAGGTTTTTTTCTTTCTCCTCTCTGTATTATTTCTCTGGCCTGTTCTGTAAATGTCTCATCCTGTAACCATAGCACCCTGCCTGCACACATTGTGAATTAAATAATGGAAGTCTTTGGTGACACAAGTTTGTTACAGAAAGTTTCCCTGTGTTATTTTTATGGCCGAGTGAGACAGAATTTACAGGGAGCTGAAATCATTGTAGCTAATTAGTTGAATGGCCCTATTATTTATCCAGGGACACGTAGTACAATAATTGCTATTGCAGGTTTGAAACATCTCGGGGATATTAATTCCAGAGCCTTCATGTCATCTCAGTACAGTAAAACTTCCTAATGGCACCCTGAAGGTGCATAATCTCATTTTAAAAGTGCTTCTTTTTTTTTCTGGACGAACTGGCAGAATCTCTTTCTATAAAAAACGGGAAAGAGGAGAGAAGATAATATTTTCTTCTGCAGAAATGTTAGCATTTTTCTTATTATTTTTCAGCATGTGACCTTTGGCAGCGTGGGTGATGTCTGGAGGAACTGATGAGGAATCCCAGTTATTTCTACTAGAGCGGGAGTGATGCTCAAGTTATTAATGTATAAGGCTAATTAGGGAATACCCACCGTTGTGATTAGATGAAAGGCATGGCACAATTCGCCCATTTACCTGACACATCTGTGTTTGGATAGAATACTGAGGGTTACTTGGCACCGTCTTGGCTTATACTTAGCAGGGAGGGTTCTTGCTGGGTTAGTGCCCAGCAAGGCGATGACCTGGGACCTTTTAGTCATATGGTATCATATTTAACACCTCATAAGCTCCCTACAGGTCAGCTGGAGCCAGTGACACAGCAGAGCCTCCAGAAATGGCCCTACATTGTGTTTATTGCTCTCAGGCTTGCAGAGTCTAAGGCTCATTGAGTTCTCTCTGGTAACACATCTGCGTTCAGCTGCTGCTCTCCACATCTCCATGTGGTTCTCTCTCTAAACTTCTCATTCTTTGTGTCCACACTCCTTTCACTTCTTGTAAAGCCATCAGCTTTATTTTGCGTGTTCATATTTTTTTAAACAGTCAGAGGAACTATATGTGAAATAATGGATAAAGCACTAATATAATAAATTATGATCTATTGTATAATAATAATAATACAAAAAAATAGAATAACATTGTGTTTCCAGAGCTGCTATTCCATACCAGAGCCTGGGGGTGGCCATTATAACATTACCCTCCTCTGTGGAGCGGATAACTGTATTTTAACACTAGTCTGAACTTATAGCCTTGTATGTTAATTATGTTATTATTGATATATTATTATAATGTGTTGTATGTTGAATGACATTTAACTTTTACTTTGCATTAATATATTTTTTCATCATTAAACCAATCATTATATTCACTACATGACACTGAATTATAGCTCGATTTTTGTTTTCGATAGTTAATGCGTTTCTCGTTGTCCTTGTGTGAACCTAGTCTTAAAGGGAACCTGTCAACAACAAAATGCAGTTGCAATCTGAGGACACCATATTATAGAGCAGGAAAAGCTGAGCAGATTGATAAGTAGTTTTGTGGGAAAGGATTCAGTAAAACTTGTACTTTATTCATTTAAACATCTGCTCTTTCCTTGCTTAGGAGTCATGTGGGCGGTCCTACTGAATTTTTTTTCCACAAAAATACATATCAATCTGCTCAGCTCCTGCTGGTTTATAACATGCTGCCTACAGATTGTACAGCATTTCATGATGACAGGTTCCCTTTAAGGAGGTTCCTCATGTTGTATTTGTATTTTATTTATAGTGAGCAATTATTTAATGTGTTCTTACCTTCCTTTGGAGGAATTTATCACGCCCTGCATGCCAGAATTTTGGCTTCAAAAACTCTCAAAAAACATGCGAATTTCTGCATTTTTTTCACATTTTTGTTAAAATAAATGTGTGCCAGAGTGGGCGTGGATAGCTATTTCATTAGTTTTACTGCAGATTTATAATTGCAACTTTACAAAAAAGTCTCGAAATAAATTGCAATCGCAAACTCACTTCAGAAGGATGGTGGCATAGTAAGAATTGGAATAGCATTTCTACACAAAGTGTTAGGTTTAAAGATGCACCACATTGAACGTTTGATAAATTTGGCAATGCAGACTCAAATATAAGCCTCATGATACTTTCCTCCCTATGAGTTTATTTGTAGAATGAAGCATCATAGTCCTGCTGAGATCGAAGCATTTGTAGCAGTTTTTGGGAATATTATTGGGATTTTTATAGCTATAATATCCTCTAAATGTTACAACCATATTATGTCACAGGATCATTGACTAACCAGCTGAAGGTGAATATTATCCATTAGTTTTATGAATCCATTTCTGATCATCTTGCACTCTCCATAAGGAGATCTAGTATCCCCCGAATAATGATCACCTTGCCGAGCAGTGCTGAACAGGACAGGGTGCTGCTCTTTGTCAGACAGACAATTTCTTTTGTATTTGTGTTTCTCGGATGCATCAAAGGAAGTGGATGTGTGTGTCCCAGCTGCAATGGGAATATCCCAGAATGAGTCTGAGGTATTTATCACCCCACAAAGATAAAGCTGGAACTGAATGGGGGGCTGTAAACACAGCTTGGAGGAAATGTTTATGACCAGCCTCCTGTGATGTGAATACTGTGACTCTGGTTAGTGACTGTCATGTAATTGTCTCCCATTTGGGTACCATAATCTGATCTCAAGATGTTCTCACAGGACAGACGGTCCCTTTCCTCTGGTGGGGGGTCGTTGAGGAAGGAAAAGGAGGAGAAAATTCTTTTCACAAGATTACTTTATTGCTTAGCCTAGTGTCTTCTTTTCAAAGGAACATCTCCAGTATGTTGGCACCAGAACGCCTTTTGGTTTGTGTGTAATCTCCATGAAAGGCATACAGCAGATCTCTCTGCACATGGTACATTTGGTAATAATCTGACATTAAATTAGACCTTTAGGAGCAGCACTGGCTAAAGCCTTATTCAGATATCTTTCACACCATCCTTAACTATGGGCCAGTGTTTCTTTCATGAAGATGTTTGTGGAATGATTTGTTCTTGGTCCTTGTGTCTGTTTTTTGCCCTCTGTGTCAATTCCTTGTGCCAGGCTGAAAAGGGTATTTCCAGAGCATCTCCTATCAATGATCAGGGAAAACCACTCGCCATCTGTGTTCTCGCAGTGGTTTCCATGGACCTATTAAATGGATGTGTTTGGTCCACATCACAGACGGAGGATGTGTGAATAAGCACATTAAAATCAATGAATATGTAGGCTGTCAATGGAGTACACGGAGAGCACACGTCAGTGATTCATGCCCAAAGACTAACATTTCATTATAATACTGGCCTTCAAATCTGTTTTCTTGGCTGCGTTAAGATGGTGGGTGGGTGGGTGTTTTTGGTTAAAAAGACAAGTATAATTTTTGGACAAGAGCAAATATTTCCCCATGCAATAAAAGAAAAATGCATGAATTGGCAACTGGGTGATATGAATCGTACAAACAGAATTTTTTTGTGCTGGGAAATATCTCAAATAAGATGCATCAAAAACTCCAGTATCATTTTTTTTTAAAAAAAGGTGGCAAGTAAACCACTCTACGCAGTTTTCCTTTGTAGCTGGAACTTAAAGGGTTTTTTCAGGCTCCTGGTATTGATTACCTATCCTCAGGATAGATCATTAATATCCAATCATTGAGGGTCTGACACCTCCACCCCCAGCGATCAGCTGTTCCCTGCAGGCTTGGTATAGAACAGGAAGCACAGCACCATTCAAAGTCTAGTGGCAATGCTGGGTTACTGCGGCTCAGCTACCATTTACTGCAGTGGGAGATGAGCTGCAGTACCCAGCACGGCCACTACTACTTGAACAGCACTGTTCTTCCTGTTCCATCAAAGAGCTTGTTCCAGCACTGCAGGGAGCAGCTGATCAGTAGGGGTGCGGGGTGTCAGACCTTCACTGATCAGATATTAATGATCTAATGATCATCAATATCAGGACCCTGGAAAACTCCTTTAAAGAGCAGTCCCATGTACACCCTCTGCCCCTGAAAGCTCCTATATTCAGTACATGGACTGTTTATGGAAAGCATGCAGCATGGACCACTGCAGCCTCGCTAGCTATAGCTGTTCAGATAAGTCTTATCCAGTGATTAACCCTTACACTCCCAGCGCCGTACATGTACGGCGCTGGGGCGATGCGGGCACATGGCTCGCAAGTGCGGCGGGCGGCATGGCCGGCAAGTCTCTGCTGTTTCTAACAGCAGAGACTTGCCGCTACTTACCTGATCGGCGGCGTCTTGCTGGGCGTTTAGATGCCGTGATCACACAGACACAACTAGATGCCGTGATCACGTTTGATCACGGCATCTAGTTGCGTCTGAACCCGGAAGCGTACGCTTCCGGGTGGTGAACAGACGCCCCGAGTGGCCAATCAGGGTGTCTGTACACCATATAAAAACTGTAATCCTTGCTGGTGAGGATTACAGTTTTCAAAGTGCAATTATTATTCTGGCCACTAGATGGCAGGCCAGGATAAGAAATGAGCAATTCTTGGATTTATCTCAGTCTAGAAAATCCCTGATTGCTCATAAAGAAAAAAAAAAAGCCACAATATATTAGCTCATATTTGAGCTTTAAAATAGTCAAAAAAATTTTTTAAAAATGTTAAAAAATATATAAAATATATATAAAAGTTCAAATCACCCCCCTTTCCGTAAAAAAATAAATGCCTAAATAACAATAAATATAGACATCATGGGTATCACCGTGACCGAAAACACCCGTACTTTTAAAATATAAAAAAAAATTCCAATACGGCGAATTGTGTGGCGGAAAAAAGCGTCCAAATGGCGATTCGCCGTTTTTTGTCGCTTTTTTTTCTAAAAAAAATTAAATAAAAAGTGATCAAAAAGTCATACACACCCCAGAATGGTATCAATAAAAACTTCAGATCGCCCCGCAAAAATTGAGCCCCCATACAGCTCCGTACACATAAATACCAAAAAGTTATAGGGGTCAAGATATGACAAGGAAAAAAAACTAGGTATTGCCGGATTCGTACTGACCAGTAGAATGAAAGTAACAGGTCAGTTTTAATGCACATCGAACGCTGTAAATAGGAAACCCGTAGAACTGTAGCGGAATAGCGTTTTTTTTGCAATTTCACCTGATTTGGAATTTTTTTCCCGCTTCTCACTACACCATATGCAACATTAAATGGTGGCGTTGGAAAGTACAACTTGTCCCGCAAAAAACAAGTCCTCATACCGGTATGTGAACAGAAAAATAAAACAGTTATGGCTGTTTGAAGGCAGGGAGAGCAAAACGAAAATGCATAACCGAAAAAACCTCCGGGAGTGAAAGGGTTAAATATGACTCTTAATATTATTGTAAATGGGGGGGGCTCTTCTTACTGACTAGAAGCTTGTGTCAAACTTGTCTTGTTGCCCTAATCGCTTATGTAGGGTTCAGCTTTTATCTTTAAAACTCCACAAGAAATCTGCTTGTCATGGGCTTCTGAGACCGTTTTCATACATGAGTCTTCGCCGTGGCTATGCTAATCTTGTGTATTTAGTTGTATTGGAGAAATAGATGGACCATAGCCTTCCTTGTCAATACTGTGTTTGCCTTCCCCTGAAAATTAAACTTAATTCTGTGTAATATAGATCACAGAGCGCCAATTAGGACGTGTCGGCTGTGCTTGTTCTCGTAGTAATGTAAAAACTGCATGCCTGTATTTATATTTTTGTTTTTTTTTCCTCTATTCATTTAAATCAATAGGAAAGGGGTACCATATCTAGAGAATGGTGAGTTTAAAAAAAATTCTGAGGATGGTCTAAAATTATATAATGCATATTCCCAACAACTCACAATCTATGCTGCTTTGTTTTGCATTTACAAATAAAAGTTCCAAAAAAATCTCCAGAAGCTCTTGAATGATGCCCCATTTGAACCCATCCTAAGTTTTCCATCCATGTTTAACCAGTCTTCTACTTGTGTATTCCTCTCGCTTCTTCGGCCAGTAACCGCTTGCAGGTGAAGAATAAAACACAGGCTCCGCTCATGTACCTGATGGACTTCTCATTGCTTTTGCTGTAGAGGTTTGTTCTCGTTTATAAACTCCTAGATTTTGGTTGACATTGCTTTTCTGTCAGCCCTCGGTGCGCTGTGCTAGTGTTCCAGTGTCAGGCTATTACTGCCTGATTGTATTTGCAGTAAAGAGAGAAAATGGGGGCTGTAAATCTGCAGGCAGAGATTCAGGGCTCTGCTGCTGTTTCCGTTGTTCCCCCTGCGGCTGAATTATACTCCTAGGAGGGACCCTGTCAAACGTACCAGGATAAACCTTTTCTTTCTGCAGTGACAAGCTGCATGGATCATAAAATTGTTAGGAATTCCCAGTGGTTAAAGAACTGGCACTCTAATTGTGTGATTCTCTCCATACAGATATTGTTGTATGTGCGAAGGTTATATCTTCTACTACGCATGGTGTACAGGGAAAAAGCACAAAATGTACAAATACAGACTTGGAATGGGTTTCTTTCAAATCTCACATTTGAATAGTGTCACTTCTTTATAATCTGAAAGTCACAGTGTGCCTTCTGATGTCTCCTCTCCATTTGTCAGCATGGATCATGTTGTCCATACATTTAGTAGACAAATTATCTGTGGTCATTGATAGTTTAAAGTCTGGTGGAATATTTCCTCATAGAAACCTCATGGAACAACTCTATAACTTCACTGCTGTGTTGCCTTGTCTAACGCCAGTTGGGGCCTCCTAGTAAAGGTTAGTGGAGGGTCTCTTCCAAAATGCCATTAATGTAGGCAAAGAAACAGTGTTCCTTCTGAAGTCTCCTCTCCATTTGTCAGTATGGATCATGTTGTCCATACATTTAGTAGACAAATCATCTGTGGTCATTGATAGTTGTCTGGTGGAATATTTACTTATAGAAACCTCATGGAATGACTCTGTATCTTCACTGCTAACACTAACACCAGATCCAGCTGTGACCAATTAGTAAAGGTTAGTGGTGGGTCTCTTCCAAAATGCCATTAATGCAGGCAAAGCAAGTAAAGATCCACAACTGAAATGCTGAATTTTCTTTTTCCCAAGGTAAAGGTCCTTTTACATGGGACAATTAATGGGCTGATTATCGAGAATGAAAGTTTGTACAAGAGCTTGTTCACGATAACCAACTCAGGTAAGGGTGCCAACAGTAACCTGATGGACGAGCAAACCCCCATTCCTTGGGCGAAAGCATAGTTGATGCAGGCACCTAAATCATTGCTCTGATGAGCAGGTCATGCTTTGTAAACGGGTCTGCTGTCCAGAAACAGTGATTTTATGGGGATTTGCGATTGCTTATCCACCTAGAGACGAGATGATTGTTGCATGAAAATGCCCCTCTCACCTCCTCCAACACGCAGGCAATTATTGGGAACAGACAGTTCATTCCCGATCATTGCCTGCTCAGTCAGACCATGTAAACGGGTCTTTAGATATAAAATAGCAGGTTACGTGCCTTGGACAGCCTTTGTCCCTATAATGGCTTTTCCTTTCCTATGTTCTGTTAGCTCAGCATAGTGATGAGGAAATTGTTCTTGTACATGAACAGCAAGATAATAATCACCATTAAAGGGAGTCTGTCACCTGTTTTACACCAATATAACTAAGAGCACTGTCCCATAGAAGATTGCAGACACACTTCAGACATGTCCAGGAAAAGCACTTTTATTCTGCTTGAAAACAGCTCCCAAGTGCCCAGCTCTGCTGCTGCAAGTGCCCAAAGCAAACCAGACTGAAGAGGGGAGGGCTGTTGTAGTTGCTCATATCTTGGGATTGGTAGCCACTAGAAATATAAACCTGACCTTTATTGAAAGCTGGCATTGCAACCTTTCACATAATACCAGATAGCATTATATCCACTTTATCAGAAGATATAGCTGTTAGAAATCGAGTAGGGAGTGAAAGCTGTTTTTAGTGTTTCACTTTCAGCTGGGCACTTGGGAGCTGTTTTCTTGTTTTCCAGCAGTATAAAAGTGCTTTTCCTGGACATGGAATAAAGGCACACAGTGCACACAGGTATGTCTGGGATGTGTCTGCAATCTTCTATGGGGCAGTGCTCTTAGATATATTGGTGAAAATTAGGTGACAGACTCCCTTCAAATCACTTGGGCTAGGTTCACATATTGTGTTTGTGATGCAGTTTTCAGCAATTGTGGCAAAATTGAAACATTTTTGCCGTGATTTCAGGAAAGGGTGGATGTAAAGTGTAAACCAAGCCTAAGGGCTCATGCACACGAGCGTGTGCCGGCTGTGCCCGTGCTGCGGGCAGCAAATTGCGGTCTGCAATGTACTGGCACTGACCGTGGGGCCACCGCATGCGGATCGCGGACCCATTCACTTGAATGGGGTCCGCGATCCGCATCCCAGGGTCCGCACCGCAAAAAAGTAGTGCTTGCGCTACTTTTTTGCGGTGCGGAGGCACGGCCAGAAACACCACAGAAGCACACCGTAGTGCTTCCGTGGTGTTCCGATCCGTGCCTCCGCTCCACATCTCCCGGATTGTGGACCCATTGAAGTGAATGGGTCTGCGATCCGTGATGCAGGCTGCACACGGCCAGTGCCCATGTATTGCGGAGCCGGCATATGCGGCCTGCAGCACGGCTGGCACACGCTCGTGTGCATGAGCCCTTAGTATGTTGATATTAAGGGGGATAGAGATTTAGATATATACATTGATATATATACACAGTGAGCTGAATTGTCCTGAACACCAAGAATTGGACCACCCCACAGCAACAATGATAAGTAACAATAAAGTTTACTACAAAAATGGCAATGTAAATGAACATAATCTATTCTCCTTCTGCAGTCCGCATCGTGGTACAGCTCCCACAACTGCAGCTCCAAATTGGGACAAGTATGGGCATTATGGGTACTGTTGTAGTATTACAAAAAAATACAAATTCCATTACTTCTAAAGGCTATGAAAACTAAGACTTTTTATTGTGCCCATGCACGTAAAATTTAGAAAATCATGTAGCGTTTCCATATGCCTTGTTTCAAAAAAATCCTTATGTTTTCTCTGCACAGCTCCTCTGCAAGCCTGCATGTATCCATGGTATCAGGCAAGAAACAAAATGCAGTCTGATCCCACGATCATAGTTTCTTCCGTCAGTCATCTACTTCCTGGTAACCTAGTGGCTAGCTTAGTATTAGGGACAGATAGAAGAAAGTATAAGGGCTTATGCACACAAACTTTTTTTTTTCCCTTGTCCGTTCTGTTTCTGCAGCCCATATGGGGAACCATTAAAAAAAAATTTAAAAAATGGAAATGCACATGTGCATTCCGTCTCCGTATGTCCACATTGTCGCTCCGCAAAATGGACAAGGATATGACTATTCCATTAGGAACCGGCCCTTGCGTTCTGCAAAATGTGGAATGCACATGTCCGGTATCGGAGTTTTGTGGATCCGCGATTTGCGGTTGACGTTCTATGCATGAGCCCTAATACAGGGTTCGTTGTCTGCATAGGGCTGTATAGAGTAGTACTATAAATGTTAGGAAATGTTTGTGTATTCTGGATCTGCAAATCACCAGTGGTTATGCTCTACAACCACTATGCATAATTCATGTATAATATACATTTTCTGGCGCTGAAATATCTCTGAAATTTAAGTTAAAAAATTGTTTTAATTAATCATCAGTTTCCAGATCCCATGGGATCTCATATAATAAGGTCAGGCAGAATGTGTTCCAATGTGTTCTTCTGGCAAGCCCAAGTATTCTTACATGGTGATAGTATGAGATATGCCTAATAACCAGGACTTCTCAACCAGACTAACAAGGGCACACTCTAAAGATCAATCAGCGCTCTTTACAATGTGCAGGGTTCAGAGTGAGGTCAGGCTCGGCCTGGATTTCCTGTCCATGGAGAGGAGAGGGTGTGTGGTGCTATAGGATGTGTGAGCCGGCCAGATTTCAGTAACCTTTTCACACAGCTGGACAAAGAGCACAGTGAGAGGCAAGCGGGGCATGGAGAGGTCTACAGTTCAGTCATACCTCCATATTGGGACATCACAAGCCCAGGGCATGTCTTTGCTAAAATCATGGCTTTGTAGAAAGGCCTCTAAAATACTGGAGCACTCTGACCTCTGATAGACAAAGCTCACACTTATACGGACCGCACACACCATCATCAACGGTCCTTACTTCCCTGGAGCTGACCTCAAGCTGGCAAAATGAAAGTGTGTGACCTGTTCAATGGACTATACCTTGAAGCGTTTTGTTTTTTGCTCTTGATACCGCCATACTATCACCAATGAATATCGTCCTCTACATTACAGTATCATTCAACCTTTAGTATTGCCGTGGTTGTATATACAGTATATGCTTGTTATATAACAGCTCACAATCCAAGCATCCTGTTATGAATAAATATGCATGTACTAAGCCCAGTGTCTCATGCACATGATCGTATGTATTTTGCAGTCTACAAAATACAGATACTGGCTGTATACATGCTGCATTTTTCACAGGTCCAATAGTAGAAATGCCTATTCTTGTCTGCAAAATGGACAAGAATAGGACTTTCAATAATTTACGGACAGACGCCCAGATGCGGGGGGACACAAAAAGTCCATGCAAATGTTTCAGAGGTTGATTTTAAACTTCTGACCCCAATCCTGCAGGACCTCAGTACTAAAGCACTTTGCCGCTTATCTATGTTATAATCCCCTTAAACTGATATGCATTTGATTGACCATGGTACAATATTCTCATGTAAGGCTACTTTCACACTAGTGTTAGCACGGATCCGGCACCTAAAGGGTGCCAACGGATCCGTGCTAACGCTATACATGTGTGGAGCCGGAGCAGCGCTCCGGCCCCACACATGACACACATTGAAACAAGACACAGACATACATACAAACATACAGACATACATACTCACATACTTCAGGGACGCCGGCAGAACGTCTCCCCCCCCCCTTCTGCGCGCAGTGATGACGATTCCCCACAGCGCCCTCTGCTGGGCGCAGTGGGGAAACGTCATCGCTGCGCGCAGGAGGCGCGTGAAGACATGCTGCCGGCGTCCCTGGAGTATGTGAGTATGTATGTCTGTATGTATGTATCTATGTATGTAAGACGGATCCGGAATGACCCCCCATTGGAAATCAATGGAGGACAGATCTGGATTACTGGTGTGTCCACACCAAACGGATCCATCCCCATTGACTTGCATTGGGGGTCATTCCGGATCCGTCTTGGTGCGGATGCCTGGACCGGAGAGCAAACCGCAGCATGCTGCGGTTTGTTCTCCGGTCTGAAGACGGAATGGAATGCTTTTAGGAGCATTCCGTTGTCTTCAGTTCAGTTTTGTCCCCATTGACAATGAATGGGGACAAAACTGAAGCGTTTTTTTTTCCGGTATTGAGCCCCTATAACGGAACTCAATACCGGAATTTAAAAACGCTAATGTGAAAGTAGCCTAAGCTCACATGTCCCAATACTTGTATTGGACATGATCTATTTCATCCTTTGAAGAAGGGTACTGAATCTCCTTAGAGACCAGTCCTGTACTGGAAGCACTCGATAGTATGGTGACTTATTGGCAATACTCCGTGGGAAACAAATATGCAAAGAGGTACCTTCCAAGGAAGAGAACATTGTCAATAAGTCTCAATACTCTAGAGCAGGATGCCCAAACTGCAGTCCTCCAGCTGTTGCAAAACTACAACTCCTAGCAAGCCCAGACAGCCTACAGCAGAGCATGGTGGGAGCTAGGGGGGAACACAGGTTGAGCATCCCTGCTCTAGAGTACTTCCAGTGGGTACACATACAATAAGTTGCATGAAAATTGCGGGATGCACATGGACCACATATGCATTTTGCAGATCTACCATTTTCGGACCGCAAAACTGATACAGTTGTGTGCAGCAGGCCCTTGAGGGTGAGGGATACAATATTTGGCTTGCACTGTAGATGGGTCGCATGTGGATGGCACTCTAATTTTAAACTTATGTGTCTGTCACTGAATGAGGTGCTGTGGCTTTCATTTTAAATGCATACTGTACCAGATCATGTGGGGTAAAAGCTCCTGGAAAGGTCACCTGCAACCCTATGCTGCACCCTGCGAGCTCTTATCACTCTTTTGTCTGGAGGTATAATGTCACGACTTCCCTCCAGTAGCAATATGAAGGGAAGCAGTAACCTGAAACTTTGCTGTCCCTTGTAATAGAACGGAGGGGCGGCCGCAACTGGTGACTCCACTCAGTGGACGACTAGAAAAGGAGGAACGGTGGCTAGATGAGCATTCAAATTTTTATTTTACTCAAACCACAAATTTTAGTATGCCCAATGGGGGGGTCCATAACTTCTGGCTAGTCAGGTGAATAGACTTAGTTTATGCAGCAGGATATGTGGTTCAATTTTTACCTGGGTACAAACTGTTCCCGTTTATTACAGGGATTAAATATATACTTGAGGGATTAAATAGGTGATCTTATACTGAATGAAAGTTTAGTCTACTCACAAATGAATATCTACTTTCATCGAGGGAAACAGTTTTGCTAGCACCCCCTATTCAGTGCCTCCATAGTTAAGTGCAACTTTTTTTATAAGCCTTGGGACACGACAAGGGAAAATAGCTAAGCCAAATATCCATCTGCAGACACATGTTTCAGGGTATTTGCCCCTCATTGTTTGGGAATAGGATTTTAGCTGGCCATAGATGCAGATTAAGGGGGTACTGTATCTCCCTAAGTAGACCAGCTGTATATGGAGACTTAGGGTGTCATTTATCAAACTGGTGTAAAGTAGAACTGGCTTAGTTGCCCATAGCAACCAATCAGATTCCACCTTTCATTTTGGACAGCTCCTTTGGAAAATGAAAGGAGAAATCTGATTGGTTGCTATGGGCAACTAAGCCAATTCTACTTATTGGCAATGTTCCATGGAAAAATAATACGTAAAGAGATATCTCGCAGGGAAAGGGAACGTCCAGTAAGTTCCACCTTGTGGAAGTGGCTTCCTATGAGTCAAATTCAGACTTTTTAACACGTCTTGGGACATGACAAGGGAAAATAGCAAAGCAGACAGCTGTTTTGGGGTGCTTGCCCCTCATCAGTCTCCTTAAGGAGACCAGCTATTGAGATGGTACTTTCTCCCTGGGAGATACCTCTTTATGTATTATTTTCCCATAGAACATTGCCACTAAGTCTACGTACACAGCTGGTGTCCTTAAGGAGACAGGACTTTCTTTTTCGTCCTTGATAACGGAAACCAGATGGATCAGTTATACTTACCCATAGACCTCTATTATGACCGATCAAAACGGAATGCCTCTAAAAATTTGTTTTGAATTCCATCTTACGAATTGCATTATTTTCCATTAAAATAATTTAATAACAGAAAACAATAACGGAATTTGTAACCCGCTCTAAGCTACATCCATCCAGATATGGGTGAAATATCCCTGCTACAGAGATATAGGTCAATTAGGAGCCATATTGGGAAGCGTCGCTCTCTATCTCCATGTGTACAGTGCACACACTTGAAATGATTGTTATAGACGGCATCACTTCCTTTCATATGCTGTATATAACAGACAAGGCGGTTTTATTTAGGAAGCTTCATACTCTACCATCCCTCGCCATTCCTTTCTTAATTCACTGTCTAGTGGCTTTCTGATTGACTCAAATACCAATTAAAGTAAAATTTAATGGGAGAATATATTAACTCCCTGAGGTTTCCCTATCATCCATCACCTTTTTATAGCAAGAGCTGTGTGGAAGCTCATAACTTCATGCTGTGAATGTGATAATAAAGGGGGTGAGGAGGGGACCTGGATTTACTGCGGAGCTCTTCTGTTAGGTGTGTGGATTTACTATGATCCTTTCCTCTCTTTA
Source organism: Rhinella marina (assembly GCA_900303285.1). NCBI lineage: Eukaryota > Metazoa > Chordata > Amphibia > Anura > Bufonidae > Rhinella > Rhinella marina. The sequence continues at coordinate 391,874 of ONZH01015173.1, forward strand.
TACAGGGGGGAGGTCATTCAATACACATACATACAAACACTTTGCGCTCACATTGCTGGAGAATGGGCATTTGATGAAGTGCCTTTATTCTGGAGGTTGGCTACTGCTGGAGGTGCATGTATCCTGCTCACCCAGAGAGCCATGGGTCACATCTATCTTTCACACGCTGGCAGCTCCAGCACTAGATAAACTGACAATTCATCGGCATGATTGGGAGCTTTGATATATCATCAGCTGATTTACATCCACTAACAGCTTCTGTACTATGGTGCTATGATCATCATACATCTACACATGGCACTCTGATCTGATAGCCAGCATATAATGGGCCATGTCATAAAATATCATTATGTTAAATATTGAAAAATCTAGAGCAAAGGGTTTGCTTGTAAGTATTTATACGTTTGTTTTCTCAGTGTGAGAACAGCAATATCACTATCGTAGTAGTACCCCCACCATCTGCAATGGAGCCTGAAAAATGCTTTTTTTTCCATTAGCACCATATTTATCATCCAAAGTGCCGGTATTTTATTTAGAGCAGTAGCCCAGAAATAGAGAAGCACATAGTGGGGTAGATTTACCAATACAGTCTAAGGGTAGGTTCACACAGAATTTTTTGGAGGAGTTTTTCTGGCTAGTGTTGAGCTAACTTCTGTTTTTAAGTTCAGCGTACAAGGTTGGGGTTATCTAAGAATTCCGCTACCACAGACCACAAGTTTTAAAGTCCGTGGTAGTGGAATCCATAATGGAATTTTTAGATAACCTGAACCCGAATCTTGTACACCGAACTTGAAAACAAAAGTTCTCTCATCCCTGCTTGAGACACATTTTCCTGCAGGTTTTTCGGCCAAAGCCAGAAGTGTATTAGAAGAAAATATAAAAGAAGAACTTATACTTCTTCCTGCTGGATCCACATCTGGCTGTGGCTGAAAAACCTGCAGAAAACTTTGCCTCTAATCTTCCTCCAAAAAACTCTGTGTGAAGCTGCCCTAAAAGTAAGACAAAGCTTAGACAGACAGTCTTAAACTGCGCCAGATTTATCGTAGTGGCTAATGCTGGATGATAACTCTGTCTCTTCTTTAGACTGTCTAGTCCAGTGTCAGACTTGGGTACATTGGACCCACCAGAGGAAATTATTCTTGGGACCCAACCCTTATGTCTTCAATATAGTCTAATCAGTTTTGAGAAATAGACCCTAAAGACAAGCGATAGGCTCCAAATTCAGCTCCAAATGTTTGTTTTTTTTCTCCTGGACCTTTGGGACCCACTATGGTATCGTAGCCTGGGACCAATGGAAGATCATCTAGTATTATTCTGGGCCAGCCCGACCCTGGTCTAATCTAAGTTTACACCAACTATAAGTTGCCTAATTTTACTCCAAAAATGTGCCAAACTTTTGTTGCATTTTGTTGCATTTAAACCATGCCCCTTTCACACAAAATCGCAATCATTCCCCTAAGCCCCACCCATTTTTGGATGAGGCGTAAAAAGGTTACAAAAGTGTCTAAAACACTTGAAAAATGCATTGCAGAAAACAGAAAGACGGGGCAAGAAGAAGAAGCCTTTTCAGACAAACCGGCTTTGGGAGGAGGACGTCGTCATACGGGTCTATGTTACATGTTTGCTGTGGCTTCCCTTTGGTTTTTCTTTTGGCATTGTGTTTTTGTTTACAGCTTTCTGTTTTCTTTAGGGGACCTTTTCTTTTCTTTTTTTAGGTCTTTCTTTTGCATATTGCATGTTATTTTTTGGAAAGATATCCACTTTGCCTGCATTATTATTCTTATGTTCACAGCTACATGTTTCTTACGTGGCCGGTACGATGGAGTCCTCATTGCGTTCCTCCTTTTATGCTTTACATTGTCGTCTTTTCTATATATTCTTTACATATTTGTGTCTATTTATTTTAATTAATAAAGTATTTTCTATTATTCCTCTGTGTGGATATATTTGTAGGTGAATTCTTAGTTTGAATTTTGTTCACACTATGGACCAATTTAAGCGCGGATATTGTGTAGGTGGTTATATGGAAAACATGGACATGCCCCCTTAGCTGCAGCAGAAAAGACACTCCACTTGAGCTGTCAGCTTGATATAAATCTAGGAGAGCAATGAATGGGGAGATCTCTGGACCCATGTGAGGTACAGGGCTGGTTCTGGCTTTGTTAGAAAGAGACCATCATGTACTATATAATGTCTGATTTTCATTTTATACATTAGTCATGGGATGACCCCTTTAAACTATTTAAGCGAATGCGGTTTTACAAAACCTGATTTACATGCATTGGAAAAATCTGTACTATATGTTGCAGATTTCTTGCAGATTTCTTGCAGTAGATTTCACTTATTGCAATACAAGTAAAATCCGTGGCAAAAAAAAATCACATGAAATGTGACTTTTGACACCGATGTGCAGACATATTTTCCAGTTGGAAATCTGATATGGCCTGAAGGAGACCCACCCGCCTATGTCCCTGACAGCTACTCTGATCTCATTCTCTAAAATGATGTGATTAACTAGAAAAAGTACTCAGCGCTGCCCGAGAATGAAGTGTTGGTCTGTCTGTGTGTTTATTGGATTTATTCTGAGCGTACCCAACAGGCCAATCCATGACCTCGTTTTGTTTTTGTTTTTTTCACGGAGAAATTGCTAGGAGCACTATGTACCCCAGCAGTCACACACTGTTTATTTTATTTTTAACAGCCCCAATAACAGTGACCTGTACAGCACCCTACCCCCTAAACAGTGACCTCCACAGCATGCTGCCATCTTAAGTGACATCAACAGTGCCCCTCCCCCTTAACAGTGACCTCCACAGCAGCGCACCCCTTAACAGTGTCCTCCACAGTGCCCCCGCCCCCTTAGCATTGACCTCCATGGTGCCTTTCCCCTTAACAGTGACCTGCACAGCACCTCAGCCCCGTAGCAGTAACCTCCACAGTGCCCCTCCCCCTTAATAGTAACCTCCAACAGTGAAGAAAAATGGAAACCTTGTGTAAAACTGTGTGTATGTCAGTGAGGCAAAGACTGAAGGGCCTGTGAGCTTCTATTGGCTATAGAGGACAGACATTGATTTTTATAATATAGTAATGGTGTGTGTTTTAGGCTTCCTCACAATCTATGGAACCTTAAAGGTTACCCAGCCTTTTTTAAGTATAGCCTATCCTCAGCATAGGCCATCACTAGCTAATTGACGGGAGCCTGGTACCCAGTTGTGCCGGAGCTACAGAGCACCGTCAACTTTAAAGTGGAGGGTGCTCACTACTACAGTGCTGCTTCCATTGAGAGTTTCCTCCAGTACAATGTTGACGATGCTGTGTGCCTGTGGCACCACAGCTACAGCGAACAGCTGATCGGCATGGGTACGGGGTGCCAGATTCCTGCCAACCAGCTAGTGATGGTTTATCCACAGGATAGGTCATCAATTAAAAAAAAAAGCTAGACATCCCCTTTAAAGAGGCATACACTACAATTTTGATATTGACCCCTTTTGCTCCCAGGTGCAGCATTTTCAGTTAACTGTCAGCTGTGGGTCTTGGCAGTTATAAGACTAGCACCCCTTGCAATGTCGCCTTCCGTCACACCCCCTCTCGTTTTGACATTGCCCATTATGTGATCACTCCTATTACATAATCTCTTTAAAGTCATCACTTGCTCTGCTGCCCTAAAGGGGATTCATTCATTTAGTTCCTTGGCAACCTCCACTATTGGGAAAGGGACACTTTACACATAAAGCCGTAAAGAAAAACTTTTATGCAGAAAGTTTAGACTTTCTTTTTAGTTCATTTTTCATCTGTAGCCATTCCTTTTATAAATGGGTTGTCCATTGTTTACATTAAGCACTAGATATATTCTTGAAATATATGCCATGTATAGTGTCCATTGTTTGCTCTATGTAGTAGCTTATATTGACTTGCATGTGTGAGTAACTATACAGTACAAAGTTGTCATTGGTCTATTACTGTTCTATTACTGATTTGCTTAAAAGGGTTCTCCAGGAATTAAAAAAATGAAAATACTTAAATATTATTTTATAATAAATATATTCACAAATACCTTTCATTAGTTATAATGGCTCTATTTGTCTGGGGAGCAATCATCAGGAGAAATAAAATGGCCGCCATCCAATTAGTCCACACAAAACCTGTCCTAATCACACAGGAGGACAAGTTACTTCACAACAGTGAGGTAAAGAGCTTCCTCATCCTCCTCTCTGCTCTGCTTGTCAATAGGAATGGAGCTCATGAGGAGACATGAAGTACAGAGAGGAGGTGGGGATGAGGATAATGATCAGCAGCACTTGTATGCAGTCTCCATTACCACCGTCTGTCCTGTCCGTCCTCTCTGTACTGCATGTCTCCTCATGAACTAAATTCCCCAGAGATTCAACTAAAGTTCTTATCATCTGTATTCAGAATGATAATCCCTGACAAGCAGAAAGGAGGATGAGGCAGCTTTTTTCGTCAGTGTCATGTCCTCCTGTGTTATTAGGACAGGTTTTGTGTGAACTAATGGGACAGCGGCAGGGGTGTAGCTAGAAATGACTGGGCACCACAGCAAATTTTTGAATGAATCCCCTCCCCCACACACTTATATATTTCTTCACAACCTCCTCCTCCGCGCAACAACAAATCAGCTCCATTGTACACAGTCTTTATTATTTGTATGGCTGGTTTATAAAAGATGGGAGGCTACAGCGCATTGTTTCTAAAGAACAACTAGAAGTGCTGATCCACACAACTGTGCTGGGTCCGGGAAACACAGTCCATGGACCGCAGCTCTCCTGACTACATCATAGTGATTTATGATCCAGTCAGTTCCTATCTGATTGTGGAGGTTTTGTACTGTGCTCACATAGTGATGCAAATACAGTGCAATACCCCACGAGTACAGTTGTGTGGATCAGCACTTAGAGTTGTTCTTTAGTACAATACGCTGTAGCCAACCATATTTATAAACCGCCCATACAAATAAGCACAGTTGTGTGAATCAGCCCTAAGTGCAGTTGTGGGACCACGGGGTGATAGCAATAGATGTCAGCAAGCGCACGTCATGAGCCGGCTCCTTACTGGCTCAGTGTGGCTGTTAGTGTTTACTGATTCTGCTCAGTCATCCCGGTCTTATAAATGTGTCCCCTTCTTGTTTGTGACCCCCATTCAGACCTCAGATCAGACTCCAATGCTCAGATCAGAGAAAAAAAATAAAACAACTCACCTCTCCTGCTCCGGACGCCGCCTCTGCTCCTGATACTCAGTTCTCCTGGTCTTCATGCTGCGCTGTGCTGTGACCCCACGTCGCACAGTGTCAGGTTACAGAGCGTGCTGACGTCCGCACTCTGTGCGCAGGACATAGCACAGTGCAGCATGAAGACCAGGAAGTATATAGTATAAGGGCTCATTCAGACGGCCGTATGCTGTCCACAAAAATGAGGATCCATTTTTTTGCAAATTAGCTGCTGACCCATTCACTTCTATGGGGCCCTTTTCTTCCATTCCACGGCTCCGCAAAACAAATTAAACAAGTCCTATACTTGTCAGTGAAAATCAGGACATGGCCCAATTGAAGTCTATGGGTCTGGAAAAATACAGAATGCTATCCGTTTTTTGAGGACATGCTGAACTGTCCACAAAAAAAGTATCAGCATTTTTGCTGACAGCATACGGCCGCCTGAAAGAGCCCTAATTAAATATACAGTATAATATATATATTATATATACTTTATATATAGTAATTATGACTAAACAAATATATTTATAAAATACATTTATATAGCACATATACGTACATATACATGTATACTTACATATCTACATACATATATGTATACTTACATAACTACATACATGTATACTTACATATCTACATACATATATGTATACTTACATAACTACATACATGTATACTTGTATATCCACATACATAGAAATACACTTACATTTTTGATTAAATCAGGAATAGAAGTCCCTGCTCTGATGCTGACTAGGCCTCCCTGTGATGTTGTGTGGGGGAGGGGAACAGAGACTCCGGGACACCAGGCTGCTAGGAGAGGAGGTGAGTGGAGGATTGAGCAGAGGCACCAGGAAGAAGTGGAGGAGTGTGGAGATGAAGGGGGCAGAAGCAAAACTGCATCAGCAAGAAGTGGAGGAGAAATGGTGGAGGGGATTTTAAGAGAGGGGAGACAGGAAAGAAGCAGAGTTGAGGAGGAAGAAGAGGTTACCTAGAAGGGGGAAGTCACATCCGCTGAGCTGAGAACTGGGCTGCTAGCAGCTTGTCTGCTGACAGCTCCTTGTTATGTAGTGTTAGGGCTTCCATAGAGGCAACCTTTGGGGCGCTGGGCTGCAGGCTCCATCAGCCCAGCACCTCTAATAGAGGAAATAAAAGAAGCTGGGAGAAGGGAAGCAGTAGGGAAGGTGGCGCCCTCTGGACTATGCAAGGGTATTGCACCCTGTGAGATTGTACAGATAGCAGGAGGTTTGCTCTGCTTCGGGGCCCTTATGAGCTTGGCCCCGAAGCAGCTGCTTCCACCGCTTCCCTTATAGCTACGCCACTGGACAGTGGCCATTTTGCTTCCCCTGATGATTGCTCCCCAGAGAAAACAAGCCATTATGACTAATGAAAGTTATTTGAGAATATATGTATTATAAAGTAATATTTAAGTATTTTCATTTTCTTAATTCCCGGAGAACCCCTTTAAGCTTCAATTCATTGTGCAGTCTGAGATGAGGAATGGTGTGGTATGACTGCTGCGGTTACCAACTTGCCTTTCCCATGTGAGATAGACTGGTTGCTGGAGATCTATTTCCCAAAAGCTTAGCCTCTTGCACACAGCTATGTTGTGTGCATGAGGCCAAAGGATGTAGGTTTGTCCACATTTTTTGAAGACCTTTATAGTTGAATAGAATACCAGAATTCTAATCACCGATCTGGATGTAGCCTAAAAGATAAACTGTCTTTCATTTTACAAGATCAATTTAATACAATGAAATCTGAGCATTGATTAGTTTCTATGAACAGGACATCACCTAGAGACAGACAGCAATGTAATTAAAGTACACACACACAATGAATGAGCGACTGAAAAAAAAAAAAATAATAATAATTTCATCTTTATTCCTATTCAGTTAGGCCACGGATGTCATGTAACCTGTTAACTGAATGCTAAAGGTCACATTGTGTGTATTTGTGGGGGAGGCTCCATTCACACGACCGTATGTATTCCGTATAAAAACGGAAGACATACGGAAAGTCTTCCATAGTGTTCCGTAATTTTGCGGACCCATTGACTTTAATGGGGCCACGGACGTGTTTTGCGGGCAAGTATAGGACATGTTTCCTTTTTTTTGCGGGAGAACTTCTGTGCATTCCGCATTTTTTTTCCTCCTATGGAAAAATGAATGGATCCGTATGGTTCCGCATCTTATCCGCAAAAATGCGGATAAGATACGGAAATGAATATACGGTCGTGTGAATGCGGCCTAAAAATCCTGCAGATGAAAACCTTACTTCTATAAACAGTGCCATGTCCAAAATTGAAAGTTAAAGGCAGAAGAGCAAGCTAATGCCCAGGGACGGATTGGGAACTTAAAGTGGCCCTGGAAAAAAAACCTAAAAGTGACCCCATGGTGTAGGTGGGTTCAAACTGGCAGAAGTCGGGCCAAAGCAAGTAGGCGGGGACAACTGAAGTAGGCAGGGCCTGCAATACCGTAGTGTAGCACAGAATACAGCCCCAGCAGAACCAAATACCACATGACAGCACAAAGTACTGCCGCCCTCACCACAGTATTTAACTGTATCACCATCAAAAGGACAGTAATACAGTTTAGTTCAGGAGGGACCTCCGGCCGTTGAGCATCAGATCATTATGTACCATCAAGAGGGCTTGAGTGGCCCCCTGGGCAGGGGTGTAGCTGTAGGGGGTGCAGAGTTAGCAGACCTTTGTGCCACATAAGAAGACACCAGTATTATAGAACGTGCACGCTGGTCAAGTTACACCTGCGGCTGGAGGAAAGGGTCAAGAATTTGGCATTGGTGTGCTGTTCCAGTTCTTGCCTCAGGCAGTATGAAGGCTGTGTGCTTCCCTAGCTATAAAGCACTGAGGGTAGGGGGGCTCAAGCTGAGGTCTTACACCAGGGCCCATGAGCCTTTAGCTACGCCCCCGCCCCTGGGTATCAGCCCATGAGGAAACTTCCCTGTAGGTCTATAGCCAATCTGCCACTGCTGATGCCACAAAGCCACTCAGAACAACAATGCTTAATTGCCATAATGAAATGGCACATGCATCAAAAGTGGGGAGGAGTCTATCAGGATCTGGAGGTCGGTGTGTCAATACAGTCCATATAATAGATATGTGAGAGTGAAAACTATGAAGTGACAGGCAGAAGGTTGTCCACATCTCCTGTCCTGGGAGGATTATTATCCTGTAAATGCTTCTGCATTTTGTATTTTAGTGTTGAATGAAAAATGAAACGAATGACCAGTAATAGTTAGAGCCCACTGTAATTTTTCTCAATGGGCATACAGGGGGCAGTGACGGCATACGTGGGGGCAGATTAGGGGGCAAAGTTTTCTAGGGCTTATTGTATATTTTCTCACAACTGGCTTTATTGCTAGTTTGGAATAATTTGCCTTTATGGGAATGAGAGGTTGGGGCAGGCAATATATTTAACTTTGCACCTTTAGGATTTGTTTGTCCTTTAAATTCATAATTAATCCTTTGCTGCGAAGTTATGAAATTCATGGCGGTTTACTGTATGCAAGCTATAGATAGGGAAATTGTTATTAAAATGTACATTGTAATAATTGCAGTGTGATATGTGGCATGCAGGTGGGTGCCATAACAGCCAATCCACAGATTACAGCACGTTGGTTTAATAATGAAATAAAGACAACGCGATATCCATGTAATAGTACACAAATATTAATAACACATTTTAATTGCTTGTCCCAGTTTCTGCTGTACCCATAGTATAGATCTGACTTTTATTAGCGGAATGGCCTAGCAGCGCTAGTTCTCATTTGATGCAGCTGGGTGTGTAAACATGTCTCAAGTGAAAAATGAATTTCTCATGCGGTAAAATTGCTTATAAGTGCCAGCGTAATTAGGAAACGCTTTATGTTGTTATCATTAGTCATGCGTTACATCAATCTATTTAATCATGGCAAAGGGCATTAGTATTGAAACTTTGGTTTTACACACAACACAAGATGGCTGCCCCCTTGAGCCTTATTGTGGGGATTCTAATAAAAATCAGATTGCAGCTGTGGACATTAAAAAGGAGTGTTCGTGGAGGAGAGCACATTTTACATATAATCAAAATTAAGTTACGTTGAATATAGTTTTTGTTCTCCCTTTAAGCGCCAGCTGCGTGGCTATGCAAAGTTTTTAAGACTTGAGAGCACAAGACCGTGTTTTATCCTAGATTTTGGTTTATTTGTTGCCTCAGGCAATGTTCACATCTACATTCCTGTCCTTCCTTGCAGATTCCACCCACTTGCTGGAAAACATAGCGCAGCATGGATCCCGTGCACCACTTGCTTCCACTGTGCTCAGTATGTTACCAGTCCATTGTAAGGCCTGATTCTGATGGACATATGCTCTGTCCGTGTGCTAGCAATGTTTGCAGAGAACTGCATGCAAACCCATTAAAGTTAGTGGTTTGGTCCATTTTTCCACACAGACTAAGGGCTCGTGCATTTTCTTTCCGTGTAAGTTGTTTTTTTTTGCGGATCATATGCGGAACCATTCATTTCAATGGGTCCTCATAAAAAAACGGAAGTTACTCCATGTGCATCCCCTTTCCGTATGTCCGTATTTCCGTTCCGCAAAAAAATAGAACATGTTCCATTATTGTCTGCATTACAGACAAGGATAGGACTGTTCTATTAGGGGCCAGCTCTTCCATTCTGCAAAATACTGAATGCACACGGATGTCATCCGTATTTTTTGTGCACCTCAAAATTCATATGCTCGTGTGCATGAAACTTGCAACATATACCATTCTTACCCGTTTTCTGAGACTCTGTTGTATATGGGTGTGTATGCACATGGACACCATACAGTCATCAATGGGGATTGATATAAGTCTGTAAATCTTTAGGCCGTCTGAATCAGGCTTAATGAGAAATTCAAGCCACCAAAGATTACTGAAGTTCCAGTGCTTGGATATCTCTTTACTATGGACTGGGAAACCTGACAGACCACGTTATATGCAGTGGGGTCCTTTGGGTTCTGTTGGTATCTGTCATGTGGCCTCTGTATGCCAATATCAACCAAAATGTGCAAAAAATGGTGCAGTCTCACACCTCTAGTGTATTGGTGTAAAAACTGCAGTAACAACTCTGGACAAAATGAAAGATGCGCCTGATTCATCCAACATTTGAGGCTTGAGAAATTTGGCAAAAATTACTGCAACACATATTCAAGCAAATAAAACTTCAAAAGTTCCCCTTATAAATCTCCCCCAGTATTTCCATTCATTTACAGCAGCTGAGACAGAAAATGAAGAAACACATACAAAGTATATGAATTGACATTATTTTTACACCAGACTGGACTGCCTCTTTAAGGCTTGGCTACATGACAACATTTGTTGTGCGAGATTTTTTGTAATGATGTGCAATGGTGTTGCACTGCAACGTGCGACATCCAAGTTAAATTTTTGTGCAACTCTCATGTCGCAGTCACAGCATGTTGGATAGGTCATCAATATCTGTTCTACGGGAGTCCGACACCCGACACCCGCGTCGATCAGCTGTTTGAAGAGGAGATAGCGCTACTTCCTCTTCATTACACTGCCTATCGACTCAAGGAAGTGCAGTGCAATTACAAGTACTCAATCAATGAACTTGAACGGAACGAATACTACACCCCTGCTGCAAAGGATATGACGCATAGTGTAATAAAGAGGAAGCAGCGCTCGCATGGAGCACCGGCTCCTCTTTAAACAGCTGAACGGCGGGGGTGCCAGGTGTTGGACCCCCGGCGATAATATATCGATGACCTATCCTGAGGATAAGTCATCAATATAAAATGTCTGTACAACTCCTTTAGAATGTTTACAGCAATTACAAATATACCGTAAATGAAACCTTTCCATTTCCATAAATTATGAGAGTCAACATGTGGGATATGTCATTATGTGCACTGAATGTGGGAGGTATCATCAGGAAGCTTAAAGGGAACCTGTCAGCTCCGAAACACCCCCTGAACTAGAGTAAGCTGTGTATAGTGTAAGTGATGCTGAATCCGAATATGTAAGTTTTATCTTCATACTCACTTCCATTCAGACGCTGTGCTCCCACAAACCGGCAGTAAAATGCATTGACAGGACTCTTCTTTGAGTCCTCTCCATTATGTGAGTGAGCACCGGAGTCCACTGAGTGCATTTTACTGCAGGTTTGTGGGAGCACAACATCAGAATGGAAGTGAGTATGAAGATAAAAATTACATAACCAGACTCTACGTCACTTACACTGTACACGGCTTACTCTAGTTCAGGGGGTGTTTCGAAGATGAAAGGTTCCCTTTAGGCCTCATTCAGATGACCGTATATTTGCGGGTCCGCATTATTGCGGACCCGCAAATATACGGGGGCCGCCCGGCGTGTGTTCCGCAGCGCTCGGAACACACGCCGCGCGGCCCCATTGAAGATGCCTATACTTGTCCGTGCGTACGGACAAGTATAGGACATGTTCTATCTTTTTATGTGGAGCCGCGGCACGGAGCTGTCTCCGTGCCGCGGCTGTGCGCTCCCATAGAAGTGAATGGGGCTGCATGTATTGCGCAATTTTGCGGAATACATATGGCCCCATTCATAGGGTCGTGTGAATGGGGCCTTAAGGTGAGAACTGCTGAACACTTTGCAGACGGTACAAACAAATTAACACAACTGGGTGCAGCCAAACACTTTGCCAATATAAATGGGGTAACTGGTGGTTACTGAAAGAAGAAACTTCTCCATAGAGAAACTTTTTGTATTATTCCAAATCGACACCAGATAACCCCAGGGCCTCAGTTTCAAATGGATTTAATGTAGTAATATTATTGATTTTCTATTCCATATACCCTTTCCACAGCAGCACTTTTATACGTACTCGATCAGAATTCAAATGCCACTGCATGCAGATTTATCACAAAACAGTCCATGGGGACTACATGTGAACTCCAAAATTCATCATGTTATTCCACAATATTGTACTGTAATGTGTACAGTACAGAAGACCCACAGTCAGCAAGTAGCAAGTTCCTGTTAGAGGAGCAGTGATTGGTGTGGGAAATACAGCCATCACACATGGTGTGTTTCTGACAAGCTTGTATGAAATTACCCTTATGCCCCTTTCACACGAGTGGGAGACTCGCATGTCTCCCGCAACGCATCTACAGGGCTGGACTCCGGCACTGACTGGGATCGCATATAATGCTATGCGATCCCTGTCAGTGCCGGAGTCCAGCCCTGTAGATGCGTTGCGGGAGACATGCGAGTCTCCCACTCGTGTGAAAGGGGCATTAGAGATTCTAACAGTTGGAACTGGACATTCCTGTACTACTTCGTTCTCCCTGCATTGGTCATCCAATCCACTACCCTAAAACATACTGATAGGTTAATTGACTTCCCATGAAATTGTCCCAACGTGTGCTTGTTCAAGATTGGGCATTGTACACCGGTCAAGTACACCCTGCTTCACTGCACATGTACTAAGAACAGTGAGCCAATGGTGCACGTACAAGACGTCAGGAGATGAGATCTCCTACCCTTAAGGGCATCAATCAAGATTGGGCTGAATTTTGGTATAGCATCACTTGACTCTAAATCGTTCATTGCTTACTACGTAACTTTGATTAACTCTTAGACTCCCAGCGCCGTACATGTACGGCGCAAAAATCACTGCCACAAGTACCAGCGCACATGTACTGCGCTCTGATCGGGCGGGCGCAGGAGCTGTGCCGAGGTGCCGGACCCCTGCTGAATGCGCCATCATCGGTGAAAACACCAATGCTGGCACATTAACCCTTCATGTGCCACGGTCAGCGCTGACCGCGGCACATGAGGTGTGGGGGAGTAAGGGAATCAGGATGGCGAGCGGGGGGCCATCGGGTCCCCGCGCTGCTGTGACGGGGACCCGATGGCTCGGATAGCAGCCTGATGCCTTCCTTAGGCATCGTGGCTGCTATCCCTGCGTGCCTGTGCGATCCAGCCCCCTGGATCGCACAAGAAGCAGGCTGTAAGTGTATTACACTGAGTAATACACTTACAGCCAATGCATTACAATACAAAAGTATTGTGATGCATTGTAAAGGGGATCAGATCCCCAAAAGTTAAATAAAGTGGAAAAAAAAGGTAAAAAATAAAGTTTCCTAAAAAAAAATAATAATAAAAGTTTCAAGTAAAAAAAAGCCATTTTCCAAAAAAAAAGTTAAAAAAAATTGTTAAAAAAAGTTAAAAAAAGAAAGATAAACATATTAGGTATTGCCGCGTCCGCATCGACCGGCTCTATAAAAATATCACGTCATCCACCCCGCCAGGTGAACGCAGTAAAAAAAAATAAAAATAACGTGCCAAAACAGACTTTTTTAGTCACATTCTCTTACAAAAAGTGTAATAGCAGGCGATCAAAAAGGCGTATTTGTCCCAAAATGGTACCAATCAAACCGTCATCTTGTCCCTCAAAAATGATACCCTACCTGAGACAATCGCCTGAAAAATAAAAAAAAATATGGCTCTCTGAAAATGGAAACACAAAAAAAGATTTTATTCTGTTCAAAAATAAATCTAATGTGTAAAACTTTCCAAAAATAAAAAAGTTACACATATTGGGTACTGCCGCGTCCGTAACAACCTGCTCTATAAAAATATTACATGAGATGGCCCCCCAGGCGAATGCTGTAAAAAATAAAAAATAAAAACTATGCCAAAACAACCATATTTTTCCCTCTTGCCTCACAAAAAGTTTAATAGCAGGCGATCAAAAAGGCGTATTTATCCGAAAATGGTACCAATCAAACCGTCATCTTGTCCCGCAAAAATTATACCCTACCTGAGACAATCTCCCGAAAAATAAAAAAAATATGGCTCTCTGAAAATGGCAACACAAAAAACAGATTTTATTCTGTTCAAAAATAAATCTAATGTGTAAAACTTTCCAAAAATAAAAAAGTTACACATATTGCGTACCGCCGCGTCCGTAACAACCTGCTCTATAAAAATATTATATGAGATGTCCCCCCAGGCGAATGCTGTAAAAAAAATTAAAAAAAAAACTATGCCATAACAGCCATTTTTTTTACCTTGCCTCACAAAAAGTGTAATACCACACAATCAAAAAGGCGTATGTACCCCAAAATGGTACCAATCAAACCGTCATCTTGTCCCGCAAAAAATGAGCCCCACATAAGACAATAACTCAAAAAAATAAAAATCAATGGCTCCCGCAAACCAATCCATCAAAATCTGTGTTGTAAAATCCATATGGCGCTCCTTCTGTTCTGAGTCCTGCCATGTGCCCCCACAGCAGTTTACCACCACATATGGGGTGTTGCCGTATTCAGGAGAAAATGGGTAACAAATTATGAGGTGCTTTTCTCCTGTTACCCCTTGTGAAAATGAAAAATTTGGGGCTAAAGCAACATTTTATTGGAAGAAATGAAACTTTTCATTTTCACAGCCAAGTGTTTTCAAATTCCATAAAACGCTTAGGGGGTCAAAGTGGCCAGTACACCCCTTAATATATTCTTTGAAGGGTGTAGTTTCCAAAATGGGGTCACTTTTTGAGTGTTTCCACTGTAGGGGTACGTCAGGGTCTCTCAATTACAAAATGGTGCCTAAAAACCATTCTAGCAAAATCTGCCTCCAAAATCCGTATGGTGCTCCTTTCCTTCTGACCACTGCCACAAACCCATAGAGACGTTTACCACCACATATGGGGTATTTCTGTAAAATGCAGAATCAGAGTAATGTATATTGAGGTTTAGTTTGCTGTTAACCCTTGCTGTTTTGCAAGAAAAAAATTATTAACATGAATAATCTACCAAAAAAGTGAAATTTTGAAATTTCACCTCCATTTTCCATTAATTCTGGTGGAACACCTCAAGGGTTAACAAAGTTTGTAACAGCAGTTTTTTTTTATAATTTCAGGGGTGTAGTTTCTAAAATGTGGTCATTTATGGGTGGTTTCCATTACATAAGCCACTCAAAATCACTTTATAACTGAATTGGTGCTTAAAAAAATGGTTTTGGAAATTTTGTTGAAAATTTGAAAAATGGCTTCTAAACTTCTAAGCCCTCTAACGTCCCAAAAAAGTAAAATGACATTTATAAAATGATGCCAACATAAAGTATACATATGGGGAATGTAAAATAATAACTATTTTTGGAGGTATTACTATGTATTTTGAAAGTAGAGAAATTGAAATTTTGAAATTTGCTAATTTTTCCAAATTTTTGCTAAATTTGGTATTTTTTTATAAATAAAAATGAAATATTTTGCCACAAATTTACTACTATCATGAAGCACAATATGTGACGAGAAAACAGTCTTAGAATGGCCTGGATAAGTAAAAGCGTTCCAAAGTTATTACCACATAAAGTGACACATGTCAGATTTGCAAAAAACGGCCTGGGATTTGAGGTGAAAAGTGGCCCGGTACTGAAAGGGTTAAACTGTATTTTTGACGACATTAGGCATCTGCTGAAACAAGGACATTATCGGGCACATTAGGAGAAGAACGCTCGGTCCCCCCAAGCTCTGTGGATTGGGGGGTGATACCCAGCTCACAAGTTCCACTTAAACAGCACTATTGTTACATTTCTCAGTAAGATTTTTCTAGTTCATTACAATCAGGCATCTTACATACATTTATACTGTGTTGAGTATACTGCATCTAATTTTTGTCCGCTGAATTTGGTGTGGATTCCTCACTAAAAACCATTGGGCATCTGCGCCAAAACCTGCGCCCATTGTGTTCAATGTTGGTCTGCAATTTATTGCACCAACCGCACCAAGAAAGGACATGTCCCTTCTTGATGTGATTGTGGCAATAACGCAAGGCCGCCTGAACAGCGAAGGATTAAGAGACGGTCTCCATCTGATGGTATCTACTCCAAATTCAGCTGACATAAAAACTGTGCTTACAGCCCCTAAAATAAAACTGTTTAAACTTCCTTCATAAGGAGATACGAAGCTGTGCTTACAGGTAAGTGGACATGTGGTAATAATAGATTCCTCTCTCCATCCCCTGGTAATATTATCAGGAGCAAGCTTTCTCTTAACAGCTTCATGTCAGGTATGATCAGCAGGATTACAAAAATCAATGGCACGCTGTATTATTACCCCTCTTCTTGATAGTACAAGTCAGATCAATGAGTGGCCGAGTTATTGAAACTGAAATAATCGATTGAACGTGGTTTATTCTACACCGCCTGAACACAGCCAACTTATATTTAACTAAAGCTTGTGAAGTGATCTCTGTCCCTCTTATGACAGCATTTTCTTGGGGCTGTGTTGAGAAGCGGCATAAAATGCACATAAAATAATTTATGTGTGTTATTTTAAAAGATTTTGGCTAAACTTGTAATTGTCTCAGGTCTCTATACAATTTTTTTTTCTGCCTCCTAAGGACTCATGCACACAACCGTATGTATTTTGTAGTCTGCAAAACACAGATCCGCAAAAAAAAAGGAAGACATCCGTATTGCTTCAGTTTTTTTTTTTGCTAATCAGTTATAATAATGCCTGTCCTTGTCCACAAAACGGACAAGAATAGGACATGTTCAATCACTTGCGGAACGGACATACGAAAACGGAATGCACAGGGAGTAACTTCCGTTTTTTTGCAGATCCATTGAAATAAATGGTTCCGAATACGCTCCCGGCAATTCCCTGGGCATCGGCCCACCGGGAAATTTCCCTGTAAAGTCTATAGCCAATCCACCCCTGAAGGTGATTCCCAGCATGCTCAGTGGCTTTCCAAAACCCCCAACAGCAACACATGGAGTCAGAATGTGACATCTTGCGACTTGAGTGGTCTCTGCGGCAATTACTCAGCAGTTACCAGTCACCTCACTGTTCGTCCGTGACGTTTGATTTTGCTTCAGTCCCCATGATTCTTGTACTTCCTCAACGTTGTTCAAGACAAGGAAATGGCTGGACATAGCCAGTGAATGGCCACCACGGTGACCTGCCCATTTCACTAGAATTTCGATACCCCTGGTTGTCTCAGGGTGCTGCATAATGAAAGTTCTCATTATCACACGTTTCTGAATGTGGATTAGAAGCCTGAACATGTGATTGATTGATTTCGATGTACCTCCCTTAACAGGTAGAAGTTCACAATCCCAGTGACCAACAGCTGGTGCTGTTCTGCTTTATCAACAGGGAATCTTGTTGACAGGAGCTTTACATCATCCACCTTGGTGTCCTTATTGCGAGGGCAGCTCTTGGCACAAGGAAGTAACGTGATTGATCTTTGCCCATTCACAAGGCGCAAGCTGCTGGCACAGTGAGCAATTACAGATCACGGTACGCGGCAGCTACGGAGAAAAGTGCTACAGAATCTGTGACATTAGTTACCTTAAAAGATGCAGACAGTACAGCTTGTATTGAGCTTGTTGTTACGATTGCAGATATGTGATTTGATCATTTATTTCACGTTTCTCCTAATTGTGTTTGAGATTGTCAGTTTCTTTTTTCTTTCCGTGAACCAAAAATATAGGGTGTAAAAAAAGTCTGTTTTCCCATCAAATTGGCAGCAGCAGGATGGACAAGCAGTATACAGTAGTGTACATACCGCATAGTGTCCTCTCCAATTCTCCAATCCAATAGGCTTCCTGCTCACAATGTGGATTACACACGTTTTTTTCCCATGTGAATTCTTGTGCAGAAAAACTGCAGCGTAATACAGAACTGGCAAATGAATGAGATTAGACATATCTCATGTATGCTTTGCTTTTTCATTCCATATGGAAATTGACCTACAGTACTGTGAGGATTTAGAAATCTGCAGCATGTCTAATAGTTTTTTTTTTAATCTAATAGATTATGTTTGCAATTTTTGGTGCAGATTTTACCCTTTTTAATGGAATGGTGAGATTTGCAACAAAAACACATCAAATAAAAAAAAAGCAAGTAACACATGTTTAACTGCCCCCGTATGCAGGTACCCTATGGCTAAATGTAAACGGGTACGGGTGAACGCACGTAAGATCCATACGAATTTCCATGCAGATATTTTTGCTTTTCTGCAGCACATCTGCACCAAAATCACCAGTTTTTGTTGCAGATTTGATGAGGTTTTGCTGCAGATCTCACCCTTCCACTGGAAAGGTAATATCAGCAACATAAATTGCATAAGATTCCCGAATATAATTGACATGCTATTAAATTTGTACGCACAGCAGGTCAATTTCCGCACGGAAAAAATCCGCTAAGTGTACATTAGCTTACCTATTCACTTCAATGGGGCCACATCCGTACCTCCGTTCCACAGCGCTGCAAAGAAAAATATAGAACATGTCCTATTCTTGTCCGCAGGGGCGGACTGGGAATTTAAATTGGCCCTGGAAAAAAATACTAAAAGTGGCCCCATTTTGTAGTCTGGTCCAAATTGATGGAAGACAGGGTCAGCAATACTATATTGAGGCACATTATACCACACCCCATCACAAAATACATGCCTAAAATCTTCCAGTAGCCGGCCGTAAGGAGGGCTCAGGCGGCCCCTTGGGCATCGGCCCACCGGGAAGTTTCCCCATAAGGTTTTATGCATGCAAATGCATGGATTATGCAGTGGATTTGGTTTGCGTTTGGAATCTCTTTCCGCTGCATGTGAACATCACTTTACTGTTTCTGACAAAATATTGTACCATTAAGATATCACAATATTACATACCAGCATGCCACTGCATAGAAGTACTGTTATCTTTGAACACAACTCTTTTCAAAAAGGAGTCACCCTAGCATTTAGCTAATCACCACAGGTCCATCGCTCCTGCAACGCTAACAGAGTCCAGAACAGAGATCACACGCACACATCGAGTGTGAATTCCGTACTGCATACGCTCGTGTGAAAAGCTCTAAATCTCAGCAAAAGCAAAAATCACAGATCTGATCTGATCAGCCTCGGATTTCTGCTGAGGATTCCTCAACAGATAGATGCTGCAATTGTCCACCATGTATTTCCACTGCGTGAACATACCCTTACCTAATAGCCATTCAAATGAATGGCTGTCCAGTTAATAAATACATAGCTTGTTTCACTTTACTCTGGATTAACAAATTAAAAATAAAAACTTTTTTTTAACTTTAAAAAAAAAAAAAAAAAAGGTTTTTACTTGTATATCATCTGTCAAACTGTACGGGTGTATTCAGATGGTGGGGTTAAATCACAATGAAGATGCTTGTTTGTTTGCAATTTTTTACATTTTATTTTAAGATTAAAACATATAAAATACACGTCTTAGGGCCCTTGCACACGACCGTATGCCCTCCGAGACATGCGGTCCATGAGCTAGGCTGAGTTCACACTTCAGTTATTTGGTCAGTTATTGTGAGACAAAGCCAGGTTCAGGTCAAAGAAGACAGAATAGATGCAGATCTTTCCATTATACCTCATCTCTGTGTAGGCTACACTATTGGTTTTAGCTCACAATAACTGGTGGAAATAACTGACCAAATAACGTAAGTGTGAACTTGGCCTTACCTGTAAAAACGTCAGCTGCATTGAAAGCCACAACAAAAACACATGCAATATTTCAGTTTCTTGTTTAATACATATTTAACAGAACCATCTGAATCTACCCTAAGAAGTCAGTCTTTGAATGTCTTTGTCACTGAAAGGCTATAACATTTTTTTTTCTGGATTGAACATATTTTGTAGGCCTTATCAGACCCAGAACATGTCTGTCCTTAAAGGGGTATTCTCATCTTAGACAATGGGGCATATCGCTAGGATATGCCCCCATTGTCTTATAGGTGCGGGTCCCACCGCTGGGACCCGCACCTATAGCCAGAACGGAGCGGGGAGCGCTGCGCCTGGAGGACCCCAGGTTTCCGGGGGTCCGGCCACCACCAGGCGCAGCTCCCCGCGCCGCTCATAGGAATGAATGGGAGCCGGGCAGTGCATGCGCGGTCGGCTCCCATTCATTTCTATGGAGCCGACGGAAGTAGCCGAGCCAGCGCTCGGCTATTTTCGGCGGCCCCATAGAAATGAATGGAGGGCGGCTGCGCATGCGCAGTGCGCCCTCATTCACTTCGGGGGCTCCGTTCTCGATATAGGTGCGGGTCCCAGCGGTGGGACCCGCACCTATAAGACAATGGGGGCATATCCTAGCGATATGCCCCCATTGTCTAAAATGAGAATAACCCTTTAAATAGATTGTATATGCAAAAAAAGTATCTCCCGGAGATGGGGGAACCTCCTCACTACTGCCACCTTCTGGAAATGGCTGCCTATGAGACAGTGTCCAACCTTTTATTGCGACATGACTAGAGAACATAGCCAAGGCAAATATCCATTTGCAGACAGCCGGGTGTTTGCCCCTCAACAGTACAGAGTAGTATTCTGGCTGGCTGAGTGAGAGGCCATAGGGGGTACTGGCTCTTTTTTGGGAGACCAGCTGTGTATAGAGGCTTGGTGGCAATTCTCCATGGGAAAATAATGTGCAAATAGGTATCTCCCAGAGAAAAGGAAGTCTCACTAGTGCTGCCTTCTGAATGTGGCTCTCCATATGAGCCAATGGTTGCTTTCAGACGAGCATATTGAAATCCGTCAGTATTCTGGCTCAGGATCCTGATGATATACCATAAGTATTGTTATCAGGATTGCATCAGGATTTACATGTGTATTTCTTCCTTCCTTCATTATTTATGCAGTGCACAGACTGCAATGTGCGTATTTCGAAAAAAATCCACACAAAACTCGGGCATGCTGTGGATTTCAAATACTTACAGAAATTATACGTCCATGTGAATAGTCTTATTCATTAACATTAGCGGTATATTCTGCAGTTCTTCTGAAGAGGTTCTGCAGTTCTTTTAAATTGATGATCTATCCTCTGGATAGATCATCAGCATCTGATTGGCAGAAGTCAGATTCCTGGAACCCCCGCTGATCTTCAGTTTGAGAAGACAGGAGCGGCACGGCCTTCTCACTTTTTATCACAGGCCCAGTGACATCACGACTAGTATCACTGGCCTAGGCGCCGCTAAACTCCATTCAAGTGAACACAGCTCAGCCCCACCCAGGCCAGTGATACTAGTTGTGACGTCACTGGGACTGAGGGAAACACAGAAAAGGCTGCGCCGCTCCTGGAGCCCCACTGCCTTCTAAAACAGCTGATCAGCGGGGGCCCCGGGTGTCGGACCCCCGCCGATCACATGCTGATGATCTATCCAGAGCAGGGGCGTAGCTATAGGGGGTGCAGAGGTAGCAGTCGCTACTGGGCCCAGTAGCCTGAGGGGGCCCAAAGACACTTGTACCGTATAAGAAGACACACAGAGCACTAAGGGAAGGGGGGCCCAAGCTGAACTCATGCACCAGGGCCCTTGAGCCTTTAGCTACGCCCCTGATCCAGAGGATAGATCATCAGTTCAAAAGAACTGCAGAACCCCTTTAAATCCGGACTATATACGCATTGCAAATAGGCTCGTCTGAAAGCAGCCAATGACTTTTTAACAAGACTTGAAACATGACAATGGATGTGATTCCATCAAAGCATCTTAGTACAGTGTGCCTCAACTCCAGTCCTCAAGGACCACCTGCCGGTCATGTTTTCAGGATTTCCTTAGTTTTGAGCAGGTGATAGAATTAGTTTTAATGCATCAGGATTTACCACAGGTATTCATTCTGTGGAATATTCCCAAATCATGACCGGTAGGTGGGACCTGAGGACTGGAGTTGAGGAACACTGCCTTAGTAGATGCTATAATACTAAATCAACAAACTACAGTGTATTAAAAATAAGTACATTTAGAACCATTTTTACCAATTTTTACTTTGTTTTTTCTCTCTGCTTTCCTTTTGTTTGTGCATGAAATCGTGTCCATGTCTTACTTTGTTCTTTATGTAGGTGTGTGATATCTGGTTGACTGAATTATTTAATCATTATATGCATCATACGTGATCTTGTATTCTTGAGATTATGATTATGAAGACGAGATTATCATTATAATATAATGGTGCTGAAGGGTCAGTCGTTGGGCAGCCAGTGTAATAGCTGTCACTTGTCTGTGAAGTTAAGAACAGTGCCAGCAGACGGTAATACAATGGGGGTGGGGATGGTAAGGTGGGAAAGGATCAGTATATCCAAGCATGATCTTCTACTGCTCCCTTGTGGAGGGACCTTGAGCAAACACCTCTACTGGAGCATTATCATAGCAGCCTTTTAACTGTGAATTAACATGTAATCACAATGTACAACTTTTTTTTTTGTAATAATTAGCCGTTTCGTACACATTAGCCTGTGACATGTTATTATTATATTTTAAAATATACAAAAATGTTTTATATATTTCAAAGCTATCTGTAACATTACTGTTTTGTAGTCAGACTTAAAGGAAGTCTGTCACCTAATTTTCACCTATATAACTAACAGCACTGCCCCACAGACGATTGCATACACATCCCAGATATACCTGTGTGCACTCTGTGTCTGTATTACATGTCCAGAAAAAAGCACTTTTAGGGCTCATGCACACGGCCGTTGCCCGGCCGTGGCCGTATTGTGGCCCGCATATGATGGCCTGAACCGGCTGTGTGCAGCCCGCATCAGGGATCGCGAACGGAGCGGAGGCACGGATCGGAACACCATAGAAGCACTACGGTGTGCTTCCATGGTGTTTCTGGCCGTGCCTCCGCACCACAAAAAAGTAGCGCAAGCACTATTTTTTTGCAGTGTGGACCCTCGGATACAGATCGTGGTCCTCACTCAAGTGAATGGGTCCACAATCCGCATGTGGTGGCCTCACGGTCAGTGCCCGGCTGGCACACGCTCGTGTGCATGAGCCCTTATTCTGCAGGAAAACAGCTCCCAAGTGCCCGGCTGAAAGTGAAATCTGCTACCAATCCCAAGATATGAGCAGCTAAAGCAGCCCCCCCTCTTCAGTCTGCAGTTTGCAGCAGAGCTGGGCACTTGGGAGCTGTTTTCCTGCAGAATAAAAGTGCTTTTTCTGGACATGTAATACAGACACAGAGTGCAAACAGGGATGTGTCTGCAATCTTCTGTGGGGCACTGCTGTTAGTTATATAGGTAAAAATGAGGTGACAGACTCCCTTTAAGCAGCATGGAAGAGAAGAGAAGTATTCCTTAAGAATGTTTTGAATGGAATGTTTTATTTCTTCTTTGTATAGGGATTCATAGTTTTACTTTTCAATGATTATGAAGCTGGTTCTCAGCAACCACTCACTTTTAGCTCATGAGTGACACACCGCTGAAATCAGCATTTCTGTCACTATTTTATGTTGCCCTCAGTGAGGTCAGCATAAAGTTGATGACAGGTTCCCTTTAAAGGCTCTCCATGGTGTAAATCAGGGATGCTCAACCTGCGGCCCAGCAGCTGTTGTAAAACTACAACTCCCACCATGCTCTGCTGTAGGCTGTCCAGGCATGCTGGGAGTTGTAGTTCTGCAACATCTGGAGGGCTGCAAGTTGGGCATAGCTGGTGTAAATTAACACAACAAACCTTACTCCTTTTACCGATCCCGACAATCCCATTATGATTCAGGGTTCCCCGCCAAAGTCTTCCTGACCCTTTTCGACATGCGTGAAATACTGTTCACTGTTCAGCCAATGACTGGCTGGAGTGGGTGACCTTTGAAAGAGGTTCCAGGAAGCAAAGATTCGCAGGGGATCGTGAAGTTTTGGAATGAGGAAGGTGAGGGATTAGTAGGGTGTCTAGGACTTGTTTTGTAATTTTACACCATGCAGAGCATTTTTATAAAAAAAATAAATGGCTGGACTGCCCCTTTAATGTCAGGATCTCTTTTGGTATAGTGTAATGGATAGACTGATTGTTTGTTTGCATTTCATGGTGGTGTTGGGTATTGGAGGGGTTAATGTTTGGTTCCCTGGTGGTCTAGGGTAGTGAGGTGGTTAATACCTTGTGTACAGTACTTTGAAATGTTTCAGAGAGCTGAATATGATGTATTCACATAGTTTGGCTACACATTCCTGCCATCCCATAGAAATTAAAGATACTTTTCAATTTCTTATTTTTGCTCAGATGAGGAAACGCATTGAAAAGTTATAGTTATGTCTCAACCTCTAAGTTCTCTGGGGAGGAAAAATGTGACCATATAGCAACAACCCCCACCATCACTCTTTTAGTCTTACCATTAGTCTTGTTTTCCTGTCCCCCATTTATCTTGCCTGTTTTACCCTTTTTACCATGATTGGTTTTGGATATTTGCATCCCTGTTTGATTTCATTACTTTTTCTCTGACCATGCACTGTTTTTCTTATTATTCTCTATACTTTTCTACTAAACTGTGGTCTGCCGTGTTGTTGATTATTCCTATATGGTCACATATAATGAGCTGCTTCCCACTCACAGAAACTACGGAGACCATATCTGCAGACGAGTAAAGAAGCTTTAAAGGGTGAAAAGCTTATGGCAAGGTGCAGGCCTCGGAGCTGACGCGCAACTGGCGATTAAAAACATTTTTAGGCCAGAAAAGTGTCATATTTATGTAGCAGTTTTACCAACTGTTCTGACACTTTTCATTTGGAGTTGTCACAAAAGTAGATGGGACCTCTGATAACTGATTTTGCCTAGTTTTAGCTGCTTTAACAGACAAATCTCTGTAAATCTCTTCTATTATTTCCACTTGAAGACAACTTAAAAGTGTACATACAGTACTGATCCAAAAAGATATAAACAATTCTACAACTCCCTAGTTTTAGCTAAGATCAGTGTCTGTGACTTCACAATATGGAGGAGACTGCATGATATTAGCATAGTATGAGTATGTCCGCCCCCTCTCTACCACAGTCATTATTGAGCACAGCATCTAAGGGGTTAAACTCCCACAAATTGGCATTTCTGCCAATCAATGGATTTTAGCTCATACCAAAGAAAGGATTTTTGTTTTTAATTGCTGGATTGATTCAAAATTACTATAGAATCCTGAACAGCCATAACAAGACCCAAATACCAGAAAGACTATATAAACAGACCGCACATCCTATAATGTTCAATAAAATCCAAATTAATCTTTATTCAGCACCATAACATTAAAATACTGTATACAATAAAAGAAACTGTATGTGGGACTTTATATGTCCTCAGATAAATGTGCACATAC
Organism: Rhinella marina; assembly: GCA_900303285.1. Lineage (NCBI taxonomy): Eukaryota > Metazoa > Chordata > Amphibia > Anura > Bufonidae > Rhinella > Rhinella marina. Next base: position 417,166 of record ONZH01015173.1, read on the forward strand.
CAGTCCAAAATAAGGACAGTCACAATCACCTGGCCCCACTACATAAACATAGGTTATGAGATGACATCCAATGATAGAAATAGGATAACCATACCCATAATGCAGCAGTGGGTATCCAGAACGGTGGGCACACAATACTAGCCTCACACGTATTGTCGGTAAAACCAGCTTCCTCAGGTGTCTCCCTGGCATTTGGGTCATTCTTTGGTTTGTATTGACTATTGACTAGCAATCCGTATTATTCTAGTGTGCCCCCCTTTTTTGAGTATTGATTATACCTGATGAGACATGACGTGAATGCCATTGATTATCTCTCGACAATTACACCAGTCAAGGATATATTAGACAGCAAGTTAACAGTCAGTTATTGAAGTTCATGTGCTGAAAGTGGCAAATTGTGATGATTGGGTCACACCATCTTGGCACCATCAAAATGTCAGTTCTTATGGGTTTTTTCACATAAGCACTGGTTATTATATAACAAAAGTGGAACAAGGAAGGACAACTAGTGAACTGGTGACCGGGAAATGGGCACACAAGATTCATTCATGCGTGTCACGTCTGATTCAGTCCCACAAAAGACCTACTGCAGCACCAATTGCTAAAACTGTTAATGGTGGCTATGATAAAAAGCTGTCCAAACACACAACAGTGCATTGCTACTTGTTGCCTGAGTTGGCGTAGCTACAGACTAGTCAGAGTGCCTATGTTGAGCTTTAGAACCAGACCATGGAATGATAGAAGAAGGTGGCCTTGTATGATGTATCACATTTTCTTTTACATCATGTAGACACCCTGATTTGTGTGTCACTTACCTGGGGAAAAGGTGTCACCAAGATAAACCATAGAGTGAAGGAAATGTGGTAGATACAGAGTGATGTTTGTCAATGTTCTGCTCGGGTCCCGGCATTCATTTGGATCTTACTCTGCCATGCACCACCTATCTAAACATTGTTGTAGACTAAGTAAATCTCTAATGGCAATGGTGTTACCTAATGGCAGTGGCATCTTTCAGCAGGATAATGTGCCCTGCCACACTGCAAAAAATGTTCATGAACAATTTAAGGATCATGACAAAGAGTTCAGGTGCTTACTTTGACTCCAAATATCCTGGATCTCAATCCGATTGAGCACCTGTGGGATCTGCTAAAAAAACGAGTCCAATCTGTGGAGGCTCCCAACTTGACAGTGCCTTATCTCACAGGACACTTTCAGAGGTCTTGTGGAGTCCATATGTCAATTAGTGAGAACTGTTTTGGTGGCATGGGCGGGTTTAATGCTATGAATGAAAGGGACTATCATTTTGTTATTCATCTTGTACCTCAATATTCACCATTCACCCTGTTTTTTAGGTGTTCTACATCCTCATGTGAATGTGTTGGTTTTGCCAGGTTCAAGTGTTATTAACTCTCTGTTTAAAGGGAATTTGTCATAAAAAAATGACCCATTGTTTAAATCAAGTTTTTATGTTAAACATATGTCTTTGTAATGTTTGGCGATGTTTTTTCTAATTTTCCATGTTCCTATCTATATTTTAAAATCATCTTAAAATCTTGCAGTTTTCCTTCTGGCCACTAGGCTATAATCTCAGCTGAGATATCCTGTTTGTCAGTGTGTCAGCTGTAAAGTAATGCTGCTACCGTAAACAGTGTAATTGGAGACCAACTCACATCACAGACAATAGAATCTCCCTGTAGAATAAACAAAAACTTCAAAGGAAAAAGCCTCTCAATGCATTCTCAATAGGACTGGAGCTGTCTATTGCTGCCTATGGTCCATGGGGCTTGCTGTAAAGCATATCACTAAATGCTGTTTAGAACAGCTCAGCCAAGATGGCAGCCCCCGTAAAAATGTTCTAGTAATGAAATTTCAAAAACTACAATCAGAAAATACAAACAGATTAGAGAAAAAGAACATGTTTTATTATCTCTTTTTAATCAATAAAGAAAATTTTAGGTGACAAAATCCCTTTAAGGTTTACCCTTTACCTGTGCTTCTAACATCTTTGCAAAGGCCATCTGTTGCTTGCCTTCTGCCTCCCCCAGGTGCTCATCCTCTTTTCTTTTTTCTTGGCAAATATTTATGTACGCTATATGGATAAAAGTATTGGGACACCTGCACATTACACTTACATGAGCTTTTATGACAACCCAATCTAAATCCATAGGCATTAATATGGAGTCGGTCCCCCCTTTGCAGCTAAGACAGCTTCCACTCTTCTGGGAAGGCTTTCTACAAGATTTCCAGGAGAACATTTGTGAGATCAGACACTGATGTTGAATGTGAGGGAATGACATGCAATCAGTATTGGACTGGCCCACTAGAGCGCCAGAGGATCCTCTGGTGGGCCCGAACTCTGACACCATAATGGACCCCAGAGTTCCAGGAGAAAGAAAAAACTTTTGGAGTTGCCTTTGAGGCTAATCACTTGCCATTAGGGTCTATATCTTTGAATCAAAACCTATTAGACTTTATTGATGATATGGAGGTTTAAGCCCAAGGGTGATTTCTCTTGGTGGGTCCAAGGAACTCCAGTCTGACACTGCGTATACAAAGAAGGTGGGCCCTCAGAATCATTTCCTATGGTGGACTCATGGACCTCCAGTCCCACGCTGTTTGCAATCTCTGTTCTAGTTCATCCCAAAGGTGTTTAACGGGGTTGAGGTCAGGGATATTTTTGTCAGCCCCCTTGAAGTGAATGGAAGCAGTGGCTGCGCAAGCAAGGTGCGTTCCCATTCTTTTCTGTAGGGCCGACTATTTTCGGCAGCTCCATAGAAATGAATGGAGGGTGGCCACGCATGCGGGGTGCGCCTTCCTTCACTTTGCCAGCTCAATTTACGAGATAGGTGTGGGTCACATCTCTGGGACCTGCACCTATCAGACAATGGGGGCATATAGTCATATGCCCCCATTGTCTGAGATGGGAATATCCCTTTAAAAAGGAGCTGTCAACATACCTGACATGTCTGGTACAGTAGATAATTGTATTCCACATGAAATGACAATTCTGGAGCATTCGTTCTTATCATGTTGTGCCGTTCCTCTATTATTCCTGCTACAAGTTTATTAATAAAGGTACAGCTGGATGTGGATATGCCCACTTTGTCTCAGATGGGAATACCCCTTTAAGCAAACTCCTTAGACTCACTTGCACAAATTTCAGATTTCCTTAAAACCCGCTCAGTGGGAAAGTGATTAAATAAGAGACCTCATTTAATTGAATCCTCATTAGATAAAGTATCTTCCAAGGCTGAGCTGGCGCTGAGTTTTTTCTGTACTGAAAAAAAAAAAAAACAGTTTGGAGTGTGATTCTGAATTCCACAGAGTTTTTGATGCAGTTTGTGATCCTACTCATTTTGATGGGAAATTTGAATGTGGATTCTGCGCAAAATCTGCACCAAAAATGAACAGGTCACTTCTTTTTTCCGCACCATGGAAAAAAGCATGCCGTGTAAATTACCTTGCTGTTTTCTCATGGATTTGGGATTTTAGTTGCAGAATCTGTGTAAAAATCTATGTTGAAAAAAACTTGGTGTGTTAGCCTAAAGGTACCTGTACGTCTAGGCTTGTACACACATCAGTTATTTGTTCAGTTACTGTGAGCCAAAACCAGGTGCGGGTCAAAAACACAGAACTGGTGAAGATTAGAGTTGAGCGAACGTGCTTGTAACGAGTACTGTACTGCTCAGATCCCCTGCGCTCACATGGGCGCAGCCATCCGGATCCGTCCTCCTCTCCCGACGGATCCGGATGCCTGCGCCCATGCGAGTGCAGGGGATCCGAGCAGTACAGTGCTCGTTACGAGCACGTTCGCTCAACTCTAGTGAAGATCTTTTCATTACACGTGATCTCTGTGTAGCCTCCACTCCTGGTTTTGGCTTACAATAACTGATGGAAATAACTGATGTGTGAACAAGCCCTTAACTATCCATTGGATTGAATGACTATCCATTAGCAGAAAGCTATCTCTGATCCTTCTCTCCCCAACATCACCTTCTGGGGAACAGTCTGCCGCTCCCTAAAACGTTGTGTATGGGAACTTTAGATGACATTGATAATATGTCAAAATGAGCTCTTTATAAGTAGAGATGAGCGAACTTTTGGAAAATTCGATTCGGCTGCTACACCCAATTTTACCAAAAAATTAACTTCGCGATTAAGCGCATATTTTTGTAAGTAGCAGGTGCAATGACAGGGAGCAGCGATAGCGCCGCTCCCCATCCATGTATCCTTCAAATCCTGCGTTCATACATGATCGCGGCATCTGAGTGTAATAATACTGTGTAAAATTAACAGAAAAAAAAATTAAATCATATTACCCGCCTCCATTTGTTTGTGACTGGCCGCCTGACATTTGTTTGTGATGTCATACGTCACCACGCACGGGATTTCAGCCGAGACCTTCAATCAAGATGGTGGCGGCCAGCCCGTCGCGAGCAAATGGAGGAGGTATGATTTTTTTTTTTTTGGTTATTTACACTATTTCAGTTAAATGGATTCGTTACCATGAAGCACGAGGAAATTCGGCTAAACGCCGAATAGAATTTATCCTGAAATTCAGATCAAATTCCACTTCGTAGGATTCGGTTTGCTCATCCCTACTTATCAGTTAAGCAGCCCATCCTTCCCCTCTCTATACTCCAAGCTTCCGCTCTGTCCACTGTGTTTGTCTGTATGGCCCTGTCCCCTCTCTTCTGCTCCCCCATCCTGCAGGACGAGAGGCTGGGATTAAGCTCCATACAGTGTCTGCTGAGCCAGAGAAATGATAATATTTGGATAGGTTGTGATGTGGAGCTGATGATATTTACATGTTATTATGCTGCAGTCCTCACATGAAAAGCCAGGCTCCACTCAGATGTACTCTGCTCTTCATCACCTCCTCAAGCTGTCACTGGCAGCATTCCATCTCCCTCCTTGTTTGTTTGCATTAATTAAGATGTTAAATTAATCATTGTGACTTTCTCTCTTAAAAGATTACTGTAGAGTTCAGTGTCGGGGTAGGAGCCGGACTGCGATGTGCAGGTGTGCAGCTGTTTGCACGCCTGCTGATAAGAGGTATTTATTTGAGTAGGCGTGAGGACAGACGGACACGCTTTTAATAAACCACACCTTTCCTGATAGATGATGCTTTTATCTAGACTAGTGAAAGGTGGCAGCTCATATCCCACTGTGGTCAAGGAGAAGCGATCACAGAATTTTATTCTGATGTCATTTCCTTTTTTTTTTTTACTATACATCTGTCTTCATTTGCCTGGCGTGCTCCACAAGTTATAAAGAATGCTTCCTTTTCCCCTGGCTATGCTGCTCTGGTTTAGGCTACATGCACACGACCGTATGTGTTTTGCGGTCCGCAAATTGCGGATCTGCAAAAAAAAAAAGATGTTGTCCGTATGGCATCCGTTTTTTTGCGGATCCATTGTAACAATGCCTATACTTGTCCGCAAAATGGACAAGAATAGGACATGTTCTATTTTTTTTGTGGAGCTACGGAACGAACATACTGATGCGGATAGCACACAGTGTGTTGTCCGCATTTTTTGCGGACCCATAGAAATGAATGGGTCCGCATCCTATCCGCAAAAAAAACGGAATGGACACGGAAACAAAATACGTTCGTGTGCATGAGGCCCTAGTAGAAGCTAAAGCTAAGGGTGCATTCACATCACCGTTTAGCTTTCCATTCTTCTGATCCATCAGAAGAAGAGATAAAAAAAAACGGATCCTGTTGCATCAGTTGTCATCAGTTTGTCTCAGATCCGTTTTTTTTTTTGTTCACACGTCAATTATTTCATCAAATATTTCCATCAGTTTTTGTGAGCCAAAACCAGGAATGGTTACACAGAGATAAGATATAAGGGCTCATGCAAACAAACATATTTTCCGTGTCTGTTCATTTTTTTTTGCGGACCATATGCGGAACCATTTATTTTAATGGGTCTGCAAAAAACAAACAAACCTGAAGTTACTCCTTGTGCATTCCGTTTCTGTATGTTTGTGTGTCCAGTCCACAAAAAAATTAACATGTCCTATTATTGTCCACATTACAGACAAGGATAGCTGTTCCATTCCGCAAAATGCAAAATACACACAGACGTCATCCGTATTTTTTGCAGATCCGTTTTTTGCAAACCCACAATACGTATGGTCGTGTGCATGGGCCCTAAGGGAAAGATCTCTACCTGTTCTGTGTTCTATTTTGCGGATCAGAACAGCGGGCCCCTAATAGAACAGTATTATCCTTGTCCGTGATGCGGACAATAATAGGACATGTTCTATTTTTTTGCGGAACGGAAATACGGACATATGGAAACGGAATGCACACGGAGTACCTTCCGTTTTTTTTTTTTGCGGACCCATTGAAATGGATGGTTCCGTATACGGTCCGCAAAAAACGGAACGGACACGGAAAGAAAATACGTTTGTGTGCATGAGGCCTAACTGATGGAAATAACTGATCAAAAAAGCAGGCCTAAGGCTACTTTCACAATAGCGGCAGCCCGGATCCGGCAGGTGAAGGGTGCCACCGGATCCGTGCTGCCGCAGGGACATGTGTGGGGCCAGAACCGCGCTCCGGCGTCACACAGTACATACACACACACACACACATATACACATACACATACATACTTACATGCTCCCGGCAGGTCTCTACAGCACAGTATAGGAGCAGGACGGCGCGCACATAGGACGATTCCCCACAGCGTCCTCTGCTGGGCGCTGGGTGGAATCGTCCTATGTGTGCACCATCCTGCTCCTCCTGCGCTATGGTGACCTGCCAGGAGCATGTAAGTATGTATGTGTATTTGTATGTGTATATGTCTGTGTATGTTTATGTGTATGTCGGTATGTGTGTATGTCTGTATGTGTGTATGTAACGGATCCGTCATGACTTTCAATGGAGGACGGATCCATTCACCATTGTGTCACACCAAATGGATCCGTCCCCATTGACTTTAATTGGGGGTCATTCCGGATCCATCTTGGTGCGGATGCCTGGACCAGATAGCAAACCGCAGCATGCTGCGGTTTGTTCTCCGGTCTGAAGACTGAACGGAATGCTTTCAGGAGCATTCCGTTGTCTTCAGTTCAGTTTTGTCCCCATTGACAACGAATGGGGACAAAACTGAAGTGTTTTATTCCGGTATTGAGCCCCTATGACGGAACTCAATACCGGAATTATAAAAGGCTAGTGTGAAAGTAGCCTAAGATAGAAAAAAAAGTGCATGCAGTACTTTTTTTTTCTGTCTAAAAAAACAGATCTCAGGCAGGTAATCCACAACATGTGCAGGTAGCTTTTCAGGTTGATCTCCTTGCTTAAGTGTGCATGACTATTAAGCAGAAAATAAGCTTCAAAGGGGTGCTTGGGGATTTTCATACTAAGGATAGGTCATTAAAATCTGATTGATGGTCCAACCCCCCCCCCCCCCCACACACTGCTGATTAGCTGAGGCGCTGCGTGATCGCTTAGGGCTCTTCTCAGGCCATATGACGTCATGTTTATCATTCACATGGTTTAGACGCAGCTCAGTCCGATTCATGTGAATGGGCTGCAGTAGTACCAAGCACAACCGCTATATGGATGATGCAGTGCTTGGTAAGCTTTGAGAATGCCACCGCGCTCACCAGAGCTCCGTTGAGTGCCGTGGCTTCCTAAAAAAGCTGATCAGCGGGCTTGCCAAGAGTCGGACTGCCGCCTATCATGAGGTTTGGCCATCAATATGAAAATTCTGGAGAACCAATTTACATGAAAGAATTACATATTATACTGAAACTTTTCTAACTTACAGTATATATCAATCTTCTCAGTTCCTCCTGCTCTATAATATGCTGCCGCAGATTAGACCTTATTTTCAATATGAAAGGTTTCCTTTAGGGTACTAAAGTATACTAAAGCTTTCCTTGTTCTGTAAGACAGGGTAGTGGGTGATAAGACACTTGAACAGCAGGGCCTTCTCCATAAATTGTAACTGTAAGAAGGGATGGGAGATAAGCGTTGCCAGCAGGTATCACTTAAACACGCCATAAACTTAAGATCATTATAGCTGTCTTCTTTGAAGACTCCCTCATTAGACTAGTTTCATGCATAGGTTTTTTTCTGGTGGTTTTTAGGGCTATTGAGGTTTTTGGTGTGCTATATTTTTCTGCTGGCATTCTATCTCATGTTTTTAAGCTAAAAATGCCAGCTCCAGATATTGCATGAAAATCTATGGAGAAGTCAAAGGGGAAATAGGCATTTTTGTAGTGGTGTTTTTTTCACCCTTGAGGTGCATTTTCTTGGTTAAAAGTCAATATCGTGTGTTTTAGTACTAGGCATTTTTGTTTTATAACCAGTGCTCCCCCCAATACATCTATTAGGAAGTGATATAACAGTGGGGACACATATATTTCTCTAAAAAGAAAAAAGAAAAACACTCTAGGTGCTAAACTAAACTATATGGGCAAAAACGCTGCACCCCTGTCGGCAGCTCACCAAGAAAAGCGCTGTACATTGTATAGCGGCTGTACTCAGGGGCAGACTGGGAACTTAAAGTGGCCCTGGAAAAAAAACTAAAAGTGGCCCCGTTTTATAGTCGGGTTCAAACTGATGGAAGGCAGGGCCAGCAATAGCATATTGCGGCACACAATACTACAGTCCATCACAAAATACTTCCAGCAGCACAAATACATCCCCATAAACTTCCACTGGCCGGCTGTGAGGAGGGCTCAGGCTGCCCCCTGGGCATCGGCCCACCGGGAAATTTCCCTGTAAGGTCTATGACCAATCCACCCCTGGCCGTACTTGGTATTGCAGCTCAGCCCCATTCACTTCAATCATCTAGGAAGAGGCCTCAGCTCTCCCAGGGCACCCGTCCTGTTCTAACAGCTGATCAGCATGGGGCACAGGTGCTGGACCTCTACCGATCTGATATTGATGACCTATCTTGAGGATAGGTCATGTATATAATTTACCAGATAACCCTTTTAAGAGAATGGACTTTGGAACCCTCGGGTTCTCAGGATCCTGTGGATAGGTGATAAAAACTTTTTTGTCAGATAACTCCTTTAACATGGCAGTTAAAGGGCTTGTTAACACTCCCAGTAATCTGATCCGGCCGGCTGTTCTGGCAGGGAACAACCTTCCGGAGTTTACTGGATCCGGCGACGATCGGCCGCTTTCCAATACCCCTGCATGCAGTGTTTTTTGTCTGGTCAGCAATAGGTAATATCTGGTCGGCACTCTGGTCTCCGTTGCAGCAGTGCACGTGGTTAGCCAAGGCCTCCAACAAACAAAGATAATAAATACCCGGCACTTTGCTGTCTTCAATTGCAAATCTCAGTTTCTTTATTGTCGCATATAAGAATGCGTTTCGGCTCTCCTGAGCCTTTATCAACCGCATCAATGGTACAACAGCCAGTATTTATGTCAGAACAGGCTACCAGAAGAGCTTGCCAGATTTAGAAATGCAACAAACATTAACTGGGCCAAATAGACGTGTTATATGAATGGACTGAAGATGATGAGTGGCTGCCGGACACCTCTTGTCTTGCTTATCTTTGAGCATGCATAAAACTAAAGAGCTATCATTAGCTCATTAAATGACTATGTGGTTAATAGTTATGTTGTGTTCATTTTTAATATTCAAAATCTTGCCTTAAAGGGTTATTCTCATTTTAGACAATGGGGGCATATCGGTGGGACCCGCACCTATTTCCAGAACGGAGCCCCCGAACTGAATGAGGGCGCACTGCGCAGCCGCCCTCCATTCATTTCTATGGGGCCGCCGAAAATAGTCGAGCGCTGGCTCGGCTACTTCCGTCGGCTCCATAGAAATGAATGGGAGCGCACCGCGCATGCACGGCCCGGCTCCCATTCATTTCTATGAGCGGCGTGGGGAGCTGCGCCTGGTGGTGGCTGGACCCCCGGAAACCTGGGGTCCTCCAGGCGCAGCGCTCCCCGCTCCGTTCTGGATATAGGTGCGGGTCCCAGCGGTGGGACCCGCACCTATAAGACAATGGGGGCATATCCTAGCGATATGCCCCCATTGTCTAAGATGAGAATACCCCTTTAAAAACATCTAAGGTATGACACCACACTCATGGCTTTTACATAGTGTGGCTTTTATGCTGCAGTTTTCTTTCCGTCCTGGGATGTGGAGCAAGACGGATCCGTCATGACCCACAATGCAAGTCAATGGGGACAGATCCGTTTTCTCTGACACAATAGACAACGGATCTGTCTCCCATTGACTTTCGATGCAGTTCATGATGGATCCATCTTGGGTATGTTAAAGATAATACAACCGGATCTGATCATAACAGATGCAGATGGTTGTATTATCAGTAAGAGTTTTTGCTGAACCCTGCCGGATAAGGCAAGAACGCAAGTGTGAAAGTAGCCTAAGAATAAAGCAGTGTTGTGCGGCATCGCTAGAGGTAAGTGTTATCCTGTATCTAGCATGTAATCATGTGTTTTTACTACAAATTTGGACATTACATTTTCCTATCATGGGTCCCTCAGCCCAGAAGCTGGTTGTGTGAGGTCTCACTGCTGGCAAATGCAGGGTTAGCGCTTGTTTTCTTTGCATTGTTGTTGCAAGGAAATGAGGCATGACCGGTCTAACACTGACCATTATTTTCAAATGAGTGTCCTGCAGTTCTCCAGTGGGGAGTGGTGCACTGGACGTGGCTCTTCACTTTTGCTTAATGAGGTATCTGCTAAGTAGGTGGCCTCAAACTATTAGCTAAACAACTCCTAAATAGAACGTACGCTAAAAAAGAAGTAGTCATTAAACTAAGCTAAGAATGTAACTGCTGTGGGCAATATGTATGGATGCCAAAGGCACCTTGTAGACACTTTGTAGACACACCCTGCATCTGCCATTTGGAAGATGGATGCTGTAAGGAGAACGTCCACACGTGACTGAAAATACACCTTAAAAGTCCACTTAGAATTTTGTTGCTGATCAGCAACAAAAAATGCTACAAAAACTGCGGTTTAAGCCTGTGGATTCCAGCCTCTCCATTGCAAAGGCTGACATCACAGCATAAACACGGAAGTTTCAGTCGGCACTCCATCTTAAATGGCGTGTTGTATGTGTCCGGAGATGGCGTCCTACAGCATAATCTTTGAGAGAAGGACTGGCACTCATTTGATGCATAGATACAATTAATTGTGACGCGTTTCGGCTTGAAGAAGGCTCGTGCCTGAGCCGAAATGCGCCACATTTAATTGTATCTATGTGACAATAAAAGAAATAAGCTTTGTTATCAAGTGAGTACCTGTCCTTCTCTCAAAGATCACAGCATAAATTGAGATGCTCCACCACAGGTCAATTTACGTTGCAGTTTTTAATGCAGCATTTCAATTAGATTTCTTAAAATCTCATCCAATTTGTTGGTACTGTGCAATGTTTGGATTTGCTGCACTAAAACCCGTAATGACTAATCTGCATGTAAAAATACCATAAAGCCCACGATTGTAATAAAAGCTTGGAAAAACTCCTCTGTCTGGCAGGTTACGATTAATTTTCAGATGTAGAGTTTCAGGGCTTCTCCAGCTCATCTGACTTTTTTTTTTTTTTATGTTTTTCTACAAGAGCCAGAGGTAGTAATCTTTTATCAGGCGGCTTGAAGAAGATGCAGAGTAGTGGAATGATACAGATAAAGGCACATTTGTTGTAGAAAAACTTACTAGGGAATCACACTGGAGTAGACATACTAATAATGTTTAAGTGGGACTTAGGAATTTTAGTGAACAGCAAACTAAGCTGCAGAAACCAGTGTCAGACAGCTTCTGCCAAGGCCAATAAGATAATGGGTTGCATCAGAAGAGGCATAGATGCCCGTGATGAGAACATAGTCCTGCCACTTTACAAATCACTAGTCAGACCACACATGGAGTACTGTGTACAGTTCTGGGCTCCTGTGAACAAGGCAGACATAGCAGACTGGAGAGGGTTCAGAGGAGGGCAACTAAAACTAAAGTAATAACTGGAATGGGTGGACTACAGTACCCAGAAAGATTATCAAAATTAGGGTTATTCACTTTAGAAAAAAAAGATGACTGAGGGGAGATCTAATAACTACGGTATGTATAAATATATCAGGGGTCAGTACAGAGATCTCCCCCATCATCTAGTTATCCTCAGGACTCTGACTAGTAGACATCCACTGTGTCTGGAGGAAAACATAGAAGAGGATTCTTTACGGTAAGGGCAGTAAGACTATGGAACTCTCTGCCTGAGGAGGTGGTGATGGTAAGTTCACTAAAAGAGTTCAAGAGAGGCCTGGATGTATTTCTGGAGTGTAATAATATTACAGGTTATAGTTACTAGAGATGGGTCGTTGATCCAGGGAGTAATTCTGATTGCCTGATTGGAGTCGGGAAGGAATTTTTTTCCCCTAAAGTGGGGAAAATTGGCTTCTACCTCACAGGGACAGGATAACAGGCTGAACTGGATGGACAGATGTCTTTTTTGAGCCGTATAAACTATGTTACTATGTAAGTGCATGAAAAGCAATGTCTCCGCCGCGGCTGCTAAGTTGAACAAGCATGTGCTGATACTGTTCCTTATAATCGGGTTAGATGAATGAGGAGTTCTTGTAGTTTGTTCAGACCAATCATATATGCCTTAGTGCATGTTCACACAGCCTTTCTTCAGTGTGGATTTCGGCAGTGAGTTGGAAGTCCACGCCATAGATTATATAACACTATTTTTGCTCTCAGTTTCTCAACCTGTGTTGCAAAAAAAGCAACACAACAGTTTCTGCACGGAAACCACAGCAGGGGTCCGAATGTGAATTCGCTCCAGTGCAACTGCAAAACTTCGGCAGGTATGCAAGAGTTATGCCCCTTTCACAAGAGCGGGAGACTTGCATGTCTCCTGCAACGCATCTACAGGGCTGGACTCGGCACTGACAGGGATCGCATATAATGCTCTGCGATCCCTGTCCGTGCCAAGTCCAGCCCTGTAGATACGTTGCGGGAGACATGTGAGTCTCCCGCTCTTGTGAAAGGGACATTAGTCTTTGATTTTTCCAACATGCATTTTCACTGTCTGAACATACCCTTATGGTGGCTTTCCAGGTCTATAAGGCAGATCACGTTTTCTCTGATGAAAATAGTTTCTTAAATATTTTATTTTATCTAACATATTGTTAAGAAGTCGCACATTATTGTGTAATATAATACAAATTACTAGTAAAATTGGATTTTGAAGAATGAGATCCAGAGCGTTCCATGTATCTCAAACGGCCCATAAAAAATCCGAGTGTGATGAATAGACAGATTGCATCTCCTTGCCTCCATAGAACATGCACACATTTATTAAAAGGGAATCAAATATTTACATTTTTAGCCACAAAATGTCCTGTAGCAGAGGTATAAAAATATGCATCCGCTGTCTCCATATAAATGCACACTACAGTGATCTTCACTGATGTGACTGAAGCTTGCACTACGTGTATGGAGATCACATCTGCTGAGCATGTCCTAGAGCAGATTTCTCACAGCTGTATCATTTTCCTTGGCAACCTGACTCCTGAAGGACTGCTTGATCCATATTTCAGGAGGCGCAAAGCGTTTCTTTTCTTCTGCTTTTGGTGTTTAGTTTACACACCAGATCAGCGGATGCAGTGTAGATAAAACCACATGCGTGCAGGTCCAGCTGCTGCCGTACTGAAGCCTGACTCTCCAGCTCATGGTAGTACTCAGCAGCCCGGCAGGACTCCAGCAAAGTTGCACGTATGTTTCATAGCCGGCCTAATGAGCTGTGGAAGGAGAGCTCGAGATTTACCGTGTTTGTTTTATCATGATAAATGCTAAAATATCAGGTGACTTTTAGTTGTGTCCTTCATGCTCTTAACCATAAAGTGAGTTTTTTTTCATTTAATGCAAACAAGTGTCCATTTATTTTATCTTGAGGTCTCAAGATCCAGTGGTTTGTGCTGCCATGCCCACTTATTTTAGGGAGATCCTTGTAAGTAACCAGATGCAAAGTACATTTGGCGGTATGTTAATCGAGTTCATAACATCCACCAGACCAAAGAGCAAACCGCAAGATAATACCCCACCAGATCACAGTGCCTATACGATGCCTGTTGACTCCAGTGTTGAAAACCGTATGCCCAGCTTGTTCCGTTACAGCAATCATCAGCGATCTGTCTAGTACCCAGCATGCAATTGCGTGTCCCTCACAGGACAGATAGACATTTTCAAGTGAATGGGGCTCAGTGTGATACTAAGCACAGACACTGTACGGCGCTGTGCTTGGTAAGCTGTGAGAAGGTCGCGGCGCTCACAGTAGCACCGGTACCTTCTCAAACAGCTGATCAGTGGGGGTCCCGGGTATCGGACTCCCACCAATCAGATACTGATGACCTATCTTGAGGATAGGTCATCAGTAGTAAAATCCTGGAAAACCCCTTTAAAACGCAATTATATGTTAAGCATAATTTTTTTCCTGACATTTAAAACATGTAAATATATATAATCCTGCAATTTTCACACTGGCCACTAGGAGTAATAATAGCTAGTGATTTCATGGCCGTGTAAATGTGCCACCGATCACCCGATGAATGATTGGTTCATCAGGTGATCCCGTCGTTTGTACAGGCACATCAGTCATAGTTTCTGGGCAGCAGATCGTATGTCCCAACAGTGATCTTTCCCTCGGAAAACAATGATTCTGTATGGGGATGAGGGATTGCAATAGCCTGCCTCTAAACCCGCCTTTAGGCCTATTAGCCAATGTGAAAATTGCAGTTCACTATAGATAGTGACATGAAAAAATAATTAAAAAAACACAAAAAAAAAAACATTTAAAATAAAAACATAATTGTAAACAATAGGTCATTTTCTGATAATACATCCCTTTTAAGGAATTCATACAGAAGCATGTTAGGCCTTCTCTTTATACTATTAATAAGCTTCATTGGCTGAAACTGCTTAAGGGCTCATGCACACGAACGTGTGCGTTCAGTGCCCGTGCTGTGGACCGCAATTTGCAGTCCACAACGCACGGGCACTGACAGTGGGGCCGCCGCATTCGGATCGTGGACCCATTCATTTGAATGGGGTCCTCGATCCGCATCCGACGGTCCGCACCACAAAAAAGTAGTGCATGCAATACTTTTTTGCGGTGCGGGGGCACGGCCAGAAACACCACGGAAGCACACCGTAGTGCTTCCTTGGTGTTCTGATGCGTGTCTCCGCTCCGCATCTCCGTGATTGCGGACCCATTGAAGTGAATGGGTTTGCGATCCGTGATGCAGGCTGCATGCAGCCGGTGCCCGTGTGTTGCGGACCCGGCGTATGCGGGCCACAATACGGGCATGGGCCAGCGCCGGTCGTGTACATGAGCCCTAATTCATCCTTTTTGTGCTTACTGTTGTTCTTTTTTTCTTTTCTTTGTCCAGAGCGGTGTCAGCGTAGCCTGTATGGGGTTTGTTCAGAATCTACATATGCTATGCTGATACACAGCTCCAGTTCACCGCAGGCGCCTGGCACTGACTGAAGCTGGGCTTGTGCTGTAACAGCTGGAATCGAGAACTACAATCCCAGCCACTTAATCCCCCCCCCCATGCCACAGTCAGTAGTGTCCACGGTACCTAGAAAGCTAGAGGGACAGGGCTCCCTCAGTCACCATTATCCCCAATGAATGCAATTGTAGAGTTCGTATGTGTTGCCTTGGCAGTGGGGGCCTAACAAAGCCCACCCAGGCCTTCATGACTGTATGCCTAATGGACTGTGCGCCTAATGGACTGTGCCACAGGCATGACCTAATAGACTGCCTGTTGGTGTTACCTTGTACTGCTACATCGCCCCCCAAAAAAATTATGGCCATAAAGAAAAACTATAATAGTCCTTTATTTGAAAATGATCCATTTTTGGGGGGTAAAATTGGCTAGCCCTGGTTACATTTGTAGACCGTTATAGGACAAGATACATATCAGTTAGCTAGACTTTATTGATTGTCCGGGCTGTGGATGATAATGGCTTGTCCTTAGGTTAGGTCATCAGTATCAGATTGATGTGGCTGTCCAAATGCTTTTCTACCTAGTAGAATGACAGGAAGCCTCCTACTGGAAACTCATGGTCACAAAGACCCATACAGATTCAGGTTTTTTACTTTGGTTTCTTTGGATTGGTTATAAAACTTATATCTAGATGCCAAAGTAAGATTTTTTTTTTATGGCAGGATGTAGTTTAGTTTTAAACACAAAAAGTTTTCATCTGTTTGGCTGTAATTACATGTGGAGGCAGGGCATAGTTTTGCTCTCCAGTCCTTACAATTGCAGACACATTGTGGATCATTTATCAAAGACCGTTGCTCTTTCATAGTCCCTGCACTGCTGGAACAAGCCACTAATTTATGATGAGGTGCAGGCCTCGTCATAAATTAGACGACTCGGCACATGGAGTGAAAACTACTTCAGCCCCAGACTGGAGTATTTTTCACTTCTCTTTCACACCTGCTTCCAGGCATAAATTTGCTAGCGCCAATGCCCCAGCCCTACCCCCGCCACTCCCAAGTATGGCAAGGATGGCGTAAAATTGGGTCTCACAAATTATTTTATGCCAAAAACTGGCATAGGCTTCTTAATAAATGACTCCCAATGGAATTTGGAAAAAAACTGGGCAAACGGAAGGAAATGCACAACTGATCCCCCACCAACATAGCACCACAGCTCCGGTGGTCTCCACCAGTCTTTGTTGATATTCCTGTATTATATATACACCCATATAATTATATGTACACCCATATAATTGCCAGCTATAATCGCTGGCTTCATCAGTGATGCTGGCATGTATGGCCCAAGGCCAATCCAGGCAAATCAACAAAGACCAGTGGGACCACTGGAGTGGTGGATGATTTATCAGGTAAGTAATGCTTCCTTTTTAATTTTAGGGCATTTATTTATTGTATGCATTTATATAGTGCTACTATATTACAGACATCAAGCTGTCCCAAATGAGGCTCACAATCTAAGTTCCCTATCAGTTTGTCTTTGGAGTATGGGAGGAAGTTTGAGTATCCCTAGGAAAGCCACTCAAACATGGGCAGAACATACAAACTCCATGCAGATGTTGTCCTTGGTCAGATTCATACCCAGGAGCGCAGTGTTGCAAGGCAACAGTGCTAACTACTGAGCCACTGTGCTGCCCACCTAGATATTGACCCATTCATTTCAATGGGGCCACAAAAAAGTTATTCCGCTGTCCTCGTATCTGTGTTTTGCAGACCACACACCAGATACAGTCATGTTCATGAGACCATAGCCTATTTTTGTCCAATCACAGATAACCTCTTGAACGTTTTTGTAGGTCTTCCAGGTCTCATAAAATCTGTAGTGTTCTAGGACCTATGAGTGGCCGTATAGTCATGCACACATAGACAGCGTTTTTTACATTGCTTCTACATGAAAGCCCAGCTAGCAGCATGAAGCATCAAGTTAAAATGCTGGAAGAACAAGCCTGTTGACAGACCACAGAGCAGCCAGCAGACGTGTACATCCTTTGCATTTAAATGCGATCCTATTGTATTCCCAATTTCCTAAGTATGTTTAATAAGCTGCTAATGCTACAGAGGCCATCTCCATTTAGTTCTATTAAATAAATTGGAGTTTCTAGAACAAGGATGGATAGAATTTTAACAGTGCACTACGAAAACTTGGCTAATTTAATTGCGCGTGAAGCCCTTCAGTTTTTATGTCAGCGTGCTTTTAAGTAACCTGAAACCCACAAAGGTTACACAGCAATGCTTTTTGAGTGAAGAAGGTTTAAAAAAATAGACACTCCAGTGCTCCTCAAAGCGTGGTAATTGCTGTGAACTTGAATTTCCTTCCTGGAAAGGTTGGACAAAAGGTGAAGAGATGGATGGTGCTCGTGGTGAATGTGGGCGAGGTCGATTACTATCTACGTGGTATCATGATTGTTGTCTGTCTTATAAGTGTAATAATCTTCTCATCTCCTTATAGTTGTATCTAGTTCTAGTTTATAGACCCATTTACAAACAGAATCTTACCTTGTATCTTTGTGTTTCTTGTATTAGAATATACACCTATAGAATAAGGATATAGAGAATTATGAAGTGTAATAAGATATTTAAGTTCCAGGAGAAAAAGAAAGAAAAGTGTCAAACGTATTAAAATAGAGCGGCTGGCACTACATTTAGCAGAACTCGTTAGCCATGTTCTCTTCTTTATGCCACCACATATCTAGCACCAATAATTTATAGAAAATTATAGAAAGTGATTCCTTAGTACCACCTGCTGGTGATACGCGTAGGTTTTCTCCTTCCCCTGGTACAGGTGCACAATTGGGAATACTTTTTACCCTACAGGTTATCAGTTTGCAAATTCTTTGTATTTATTGACTATGGACTTGACTGATTAATTTTGCCTATTATATATTTGTGTGCTGACCTGTTGTTTTACATGCTCTGATTCCGGGGGATAGTGATCGGGTGGTTGCGCATTATGGCAACACCCAGGTGTGTTTGATTTTTAATTTCGTATGTTTTTTGGCTATACGTGGTATGGATTTGTACTGTTTAAATAAAGGTATTATATCATTTCTATTAATTTTTGATGTACACACATTTTATTGCCTACCACCGGCTCTTTTGTGTTTGCTCATTACTAGGGATGAGCGAATCGACTTTGGATGCTTCTTCTGAAGTCGGTTCGAATAAAACGTTGGTGCTCCATACAGTATTAGAATGTATTGGCTCCAATGAGCCGAACTTCATGTAATAACTTCAGAAATTAATTTCTACTGTAAAAAACCTTTGTACCGAACTCGGGTACGGTTCCAAGTGATACCTTGGAACCAAACCCTAGTTCGGTACAAATGTTTTTTAACAGTAGAAACAAAGTTTTATGCAAATCGACTTCGGATGAAGCATCCCAAGTCGATTCACTCATCCCTACTCATTACGATTGGGTAGGGCAGTGTAGCACCCATTTGGTTGGTTTCTATTATTTGGGGTTGTGCACCCACTTGCAGTTTTCAGTTGTTAGTAAAAGTGGTGCACACCTAAAACTGGCGCAATCATAAATACCAGAAATCAAATACCATAGAGGTGCTGGTGAGTTAGTCATGTGGATTAGCCCCACTGTAATTTAATAGTGCACATGCCATAGATTTGAAAATCTGCAGTGCATTTATTCTTTCGTCTAGATTGTTTTTCAGACCTTGCGTTATTGGTAGAATGCCAGTTAACCCCGTCTGGATTAAAGGAGTGTTCCTGCCGTATATATTGATGACCTATTGTCAGGATAGGTAATCAATATATGATCAGGCCCGACACCCAGCACCCCCAGCGAAGTCCATGTGAGTGCCGCTTCCTGCTCATTACACTGCCCGTCATCTCATAAGTGCAGTGTAATGACAATTACCCGCTCCATTCACTTGCTCCATAGGAGACGAAATGTAGTGAATGAGCAGGAAACGGCGCTCGCATGGAGCACCACCTCCTCTTCAAACAGCTGATCAGATATTGATAACCTATCCTGACGATATATGGCAGGACAACGCCTTTAAGGCCTGGATTCTAAATGTTTGCCGTGACTGATGCTACAGCCATATAAAAGGTCATATAAAATTGTTCTTAATATGTTGAATAGTTGAAATAGGCCAAACATTCACCTAATGCTTGTAACACCCTATTAACATTACTTTGGCCATTACATTGTTTATGGTAAATCTTCATGGATCATTCCATCTGAAAATGTACATGCGCCAAATCTTTCTGTCAATGAATTCTTATTGCAGTACAGTTGATTTAGAAGAATCTTTATTTATAAAAGCAGCAATGTTTTCCACAGCAATTCACCTTTTAGAGGGTCCATGTAGAAACAAATCCAGACATTGTATAGTAAGAAGGGCTTATGACGTCATGGGGTGTGTTTTGTCCTCCATCACGCTGCTCAATAGTACAATGAGAATAGCAATGTGTACTGATCTGTTTCTGTTGAACCACTCTTGAGAGCAAATGTGTTGCCAGCCGATGGCAGAGGTCTTATGCTACTTTCACATCTGCACTTTCCCTTTCCGCTATTGAGATCCGTCATAAGATCCCAATAGCGGCGGAAAACACTTCCATTTTGTCCCCATTCATTGTCAATGAGGCAAAACTGAATAAAACGAAATACACCAGAATGCCTTCTATTCTGTTTGGCTGCGTCCCTATCACGGACAGAATAACGCTGCAAGCAGGGTTTTTCTGTCCGCGATATGAATCAGAGCAAGACGGATCCGTCATGACTCACAATGTTAGTTAATCGAGACAATCGGTTTTCTCGGACATAATAGAAAACGGATCTGCCCCCACTGACTTTCAATGGAGTTCATGACTGATCCGTCTTGGCGATGTTAAAGATAATACAACCGGATCCGTTCATAACAGATGCAGGTGGTTGTATTATCAGAATGGAAGCGTTATTGCTGATCCATGATTGATCCATAAAAAATGCTGGCCTTAGGCTACTTTCACATTAGCGTTTTTGATTTCCGGTATTGAGCTCCGTCATAGGGGCTCAATACTGGAATAAAACGCTTCAGTTTTGTCCCCATACGCTGCTCAATAGTACAATGAGAATAGCAATGTGTACTGATCTGTTTCTGTTGAACCACTCTTGAGAGCAAATGTGTTGCCAGCCAGTCATTGTCAATGGGGACAAAACTGAACTGAAGACAACTGAATGCTCCTAAAAGTATTCCGTTCCGTCTTCAGACCGGAGAACAAACCGCAACATGCTGCGGTTTGCTCTTCGGTCTAGGGCTCCGCACCAAGACGGATCCGGAATGACCCCCAATGCAAGTCAAAGGGGAAGGATCCGTTTGCTGTGACACACTAGTAAACGGATCCGTCCTCCATTGACTTTCAATGGAGTTCATTCCGGATCCGTTTAAAAGATGTTAAAGATAATACAATCGGATCCGTTCATTACGGATCCACAAGGTTGTATTATCGCTACGGATACGGCGGGCCCCTTCATCTGCCGGATCCATAGTAACGCTAGTGTGAAACTAGCCTTACTGATAGAAGCTGCATAATTTTACACGTACACTCTTCAGAAGGCTATTGTTCTACAATCCTTCCAAAGCAACAATTTATAATGGGACTGTTTGGCTTTAGTCCTTAAGCTGGCCATACACATTAGTCTAAAGTTGCTCAAAATAGATGATTTCAACCAAAACGAACGTTCTTTGGTTGAAATTTAAAGGGAATCTGTCACCAGTTACCTCCCTATCCAACTGCTTGCATAGACACATAGCTGTGGTTCACCTGATTTATTTTTCTTTTGTTGATTCGAGGCTCTGTTCCTGGGTTATATTTTTTGTTAATATGCAAATTAGGCCATTGGTGCAACAAGGGCATCACCATTCCTCTTGTACCCAAGTTCCACTCCTTTCTGTGGCCAGCCCCTCCTTGGCTGCTTTGATTGACTGGGCCAGGAAGGAGCTGGCCACAGAAATGGGCAATGGTGATGCCCTCATTGCACTAAAAGGCCTAACATGCATAACAAAAAATATAACTCGGGAATGTTTTTTATCAGGTGAACCACAGCTATGTGTCTATATAAACAGTTGGATAGGGAGGTCACCGTGACAAATTCCCTTTAAAGGGAACCTGCCATCAACTTTATGCTGACCTCACTGAGGGCAGCATAAAATAGTGACAGAAATGCTGATTTCAGCGGTGTGTCACTCATGAGCTAAAAGTAAGTGGTTGCCGAGAACCAGCATATTAATCATTGCAGCCCAGGCCTTGAAAAGAGTCAAATCTACCTGAGAAGAGTCATGGTTATTCCTAATCTCCTGCTCTCCCCACCCATCTGCTGATGATTGGCAGTTCTCTCCCAGAGAGAAAGGGAGAAAACTAGGTAGAAGACTGTCAGTCATCAGCAGGTGGGCGGGGAGAGCAGGAATTCATGAATAACCATGACTCTTCTCAGGTAGATTTGACTCTTTTCAAGGCTTGTGCTGCAATGATTATGATGCTAGTTCTCGGCAACCACTAACCTTTAGCTCATGAGTGACACACCGCTGAAATCAGCATCTCTGTCACTATTTTTGCTGCCCTCAGTGAGGTCAGCATAAAGTTGATGACAGGTTCCCTTTAACAACGAATAATCATTTTAGCGGACAGATGATAGACCATAATCATTTGAAAAGAAGTCATCTGTGTATTCGTTCCATAGTCAAATAGATATTTCTTTGAAAGAAAAAGATCCTTCATCCATTGCCCAGTTTGATTGAACATTTATGACCACTTTGAACAACTGTAATGGTCAATGTGGACTAAAACACGCATGGTCAACGTTATTAAGGTTTTTTTTTAACTTTTAAATCTTTTTTATACATTTATACCTGCATTTCATTTGACAATTCTTCCCTTTGACATCTAACACAAAGGCAAATGGCTGCCTTTAATTTGGTTAGAAGACAACCTCCAGATTTGTGGAAGAAAGGACTAAGGCAGTCATCTCCGCCTTTATGGAGCTCTAAGTCCAGGGTTTATCTCCCAGTAATTTATACAGCATTTTCATGCCTGTGACATTCTTGTGGGGATACAGAAAGCCCCATGCTGCTAATGGACTGAAAGTAAATGAAATTAAATAAGCGCAGCAAAGCTCATCAGCAGTGTCTCCCCCCTGGGTAATTCAATTCCTGAGTGCGCTGTGATGGGCGCGTGCGGCATACTCTCTGAAATCCTGCTGCGGGCGGGAGACTTAACATCTAAATAAAACTTTTTACTGCAGCATTTGTTATTCTCATGCCAGCAGGGTCCTGGATGCTGGTTTGGGGACAGTAATGTAATATTCATATTTCCTCCCATGTTGCGCGTGCCATATACCAGCATACTAAATATTCCATAAATATGCACTTGCAGTTTAAATAAGCTGCCGTGAATTTTAATTTCCATGCAAATTTTTTTTTGCGTTGTTATTAACTGCTTGGCTGCCCATCTGTGTCGCCTGTCTGTCCAGAGAGGTGCAGCAGTCATCAATCTAGTGACCGTCTCCACCAGACTCTTCTCACATCCTTCCTAGAATAGCAGGGCAGGTAGTTAACCACACTGTTGCTCTGTTGTACAGTCAATTATCTACAGCAGACATTTATTGGTAATGACTTAATTTATAGTGTAGTGTTTAATAAGTGCATTAGTCAAAAGATCACAGAACTTGGAATGGAAATGAATTGTTGTAACGTGATGTCATCGTTTTGCATATAGATACCAGACAGCTCGTCGTGCTTACATTCTGGTAAATAAAAGATGGGGGGATTTTCTCAGGACGTTTCTGAATGTGCTCCGTCCAATTCAGTATTATGGATTTTATTTTTCTCTGGCATACACTAACGGTATGTAAAACTGTATACAGTGGTGCCCCTAGCCTGAGACGAAAACTGAAACATCGCCCCCCCTCCCAATGCCAATTTCTTAACCTAAACCCTTCCCTTCAGCCCATGACCCTTCAGCTGCCCCCCTTTTTCCCTACCTGGTGCTGCTTGAGGCGATCGCCTCACCTGGTGTCATTGGTGGTGCACCCCTGACTGTATATATACTAAAAATAGGTACGAGAGGATCTTATGAGAACACAATTTTTATAATATAGAAGAAGAACTATTTATGATAGTTTTCTCCATCGAAGTGAGAGGAAACCCCAACGTCCATGTATCATTTCTGTTTTCCTACCTTTGAGTGAGTACAGAGGGTTGCTTGCAACAGTGGGAGTAGTATGCACAAAGGCTGGCTGACATAGAGATAGTAGAGAGGGAATCAACAGTCTGTTTAAGGCCTCATGCACACGGCTGTTGCCCGGCCATGCCCGTATTGGGACCCGCAAACAGCGGGTCCGCAATATGCAGGCACAGGCTGTGTGCATCACGTATGGGTCTGCAATGGGTCCGCAATCTGGAAGGTCGGAGAGGAACGGAGGCACGAAAGCCCACGGAAGCACTACGGAGTGCTTCTGTGGTTTTCTCTCTATGCCTCTGCACCGCAAAAAAATATAACATGTTCTATTTTTTTGCGGAGCGGACGGCTCATGGATCCATTCAAGTCGAACGGGTCTGGATCTGTCGCGGCAGCGTAGTTTATGCAGATTTTTGTGTGTTTTTTGCTGCCGTTCTGTACCAAGTTCGCATGTGTTACATATGGATTTTGATGCAGATTTGTCCCAGCTCTCACCCTTTGCATTGCACTGAAATTCCGTACAAACAATTGGAATGCTTCAGATTTCATAATCTGCACCATCTGTCAATTTTCGCACAGATAATTTCCACAGTGTATACATGAGATTTTGAGAATCTACTTAGCTGGTACTATATTTTGCTGTGGATTTTCTGTGGAAACCCCACACGTAATACACACCGTGTGCATATACCCGAAGGCTGTGATGGCTAACCTCCGGCACTTCAGCTGTGGTAAAACTATAAGGCCCCTTTCACACGAGCGGGAGACTCGCATGTCTCCCGCAACGCATCTACAGGGCTGGACTCCGCACTGACAGGGATTGCATATAATGCTATGCGATCCCTGTCAGTGCGGAGTCCAGCCCTGTAGATCCGTTGCGGGAGACATGCGAGTCTCCCGCTCGTGTGAAAGGGGCCTAACTCCCTAGATGTACACTTGCCTGGCTGTTCTCAGAACTTCATAGAAATGAATGGAGCATGCTGGGAGTCGTAGTTTCACCTCAGGTGGCGTGCCAGAGGTTAGCTATCACTGCCCTAAGGATATGTTCACATGTGGCAGATAAACAGAGTATTTTCAGGCATGTAATGATGAAATTTAAAAACAAAAATATATATCAAGGCAATGCTTTTAATACACATCACGGGGGTGAGGGGGGGTTTAGATAAAAAAAAAATAAAACTCTGATAACCCCTTTAACTTTTTGACCCCATTTAGAGCAGGCATAATAGCTTTGGAGATGAAATACTGTGCACATGAAGAGAAACATTTATCAGCAAGTTTATTCCATGGGGGGGGGGGGGGGGGGATTTTAATAATACATTTCATTTTACACTGCAGTCAGTTTCCTGTTCACAATATAATTTTATTAACTTTGTTTTAGAATCTCGAGATACAGAAGAGCCTGAAAAGATTTTGAAACAGGGCTTCCTGGAGAAGAGGAACAGAGGTAGGATGTCATGCAGTTCTGCTTATCAGAAGCACATACAGGTTATGCTGGGGCTAGCATTGCTGGCGTGTCTTTTTAAAGTCTCGTCTTACCAGTAACGCTGTCAAATAAGTGACGACTGATTTTTCATTAACTTAAACTGACACTTAAAAAAATGTAACACATATTAACCTATATGTGAATATTCCATGGAAATTTTTCTTTCTAATAACAGGATATACCATAAATATCCAAAAGGGATGGGTCCCAGAGGTCGAACCTACATCCATCTTAAAAAACAGGAGCTCATCGCAGGCTATAGTGAGTGGAAAGGTGGCTGCGGTTGCCCGCCTCTCTCCATTCACTACTATAGGACTTCTGAAAATAGCTGAGCAGGGTTACTTGTCTATCTTAAGAAGTCACATAACCGTAAATGGATAGAGCCACATAGGTGACCATCTCTCCAATCACTGCATCACACCAGGTGGTCCTGTTCTCAAGATGGGTTCAGGTCCCAGAGGTTGGAACTTCACCTATCAGACATTTATGGCATATCCTGCAGGTATGTGATAAATATCCAGATGGGGCAGTGCCTTTAACTTCATCTCAGTCTGGGCATTTAAGGCTACTTTCATATCTGCACTTTCCCTTTCCGTCATACAATCTCAATATCGGGAGAAAACGCTTCCGTTTTGTCCCCATTCATTGTCAATAGGGACAAAACTGAACTGAAGGAAACGGAATGCACCAGAATACATTCTGTTCCATTTGGTTGCGTCTCCATTGTGGACAGAATATCACTGCAAGCAGGGTTTTTCTGTCCATAATGAGGTGCGGAGCAAGACGGATCCGTCATGACACACAATGTAAGTCAATGGTGGCAGAGAAGAAAACGGATCCATCCCCCATTGACTTACAATGATTTTAGAGACGGATCAGTCTTGGCATTTTTATAGATAATATAACCGGATCCGTTCATAATAGATGCAGACGGTTGTATTATAATGACAGAAGCTTTTTTGCTGATCCATGACGGACCCAGCCAAAATGCTGGTGTGAAAGTAGCCTTACACAACAAAGAAGCTCACTAACCACGTTTTTTCTGTCAGACCAGCAATCAGACCACGGAGGAGTGGTGAGTCAGTTAGAGCAGCACACCTCCCTTATGCTATCCAAGCAGTGGTTGATCAGTGCTTCTATTATATTAATCATTGCAATGCTCTTTTGTTTGCAAGTTTATCTTGGGCATCAAGAAAACAGTAGCGCTACCATTCGGTCAGTCAGTCCCTTCACTTACTATTCTGATGAGGAATACATTGCAGATAATCCCTTCTCTTGTAAACTGAGATCACCATTAGGGATTAATGAATCGACTTCAGATGAAACATCCGAAGTCTATTCGCATAAAACTTTGTTCTAATACTGTACTGTACTGGGATGAGTTGGGGAGCTTCTTTTTAAAAGTAATTCCTGTCTTTGTGGCCTCGAGCTGTCCATGTATTATATGGATGGCCGACCACGTAATATTACAAATACGCCTGTCCAGCTACAATGACTCCGATCTGACTGGTGGTGTCTCAACAGTAATGCCTATAACAGGTAAAGCTCATTTTTCTTGTGTGCCACTAACCACTAATCATTCCAGGTTATTAGATAATGGCCTCAATTAAAGTGCACCCTGGGAAATATGTATGGCATCTTGGGTCTTGGTTATGAAAATTAATGTAGATTGTAGAGGAAGTGGTTTCCAATAGCAACCAGTTGGGTCTCTTCTATAATCTAGTCAGCATTAAAAATAATTAGAGCTGTGTAGCCATATGTATGTACAATCTGCTTCTGGCCCCTGTTATCCAAAGGTAAATTTTCGCCTGTTTCATCTGGCCATGTCTGCATTTGGGTGTGCAAAAAACGGATCCACAAAATGATCCCACAGATCTGCAAAAATTACGGATTGTGCATGGCCCCATAGAAATGAATGGGTCAGTGTGCTATGCACTGAAAATGCGGAAAGCACACGGATACAAAATATGGTCGTGTGCATAAGCCCTTCATTTAAATTTTTTCTTCCAGATCATGGCTTCTTTGGGTCTGAATGGCAGAAAAGGTGGTGTGTTCTCACAAGCATAAGCTTTTGTTACTATTCTAGCGAGAAAGGTAAGTGGAACAGTGAGTTCATGTAGTAATTGTGGAGCTGGTAAAATATAATCACTGCAAGGAAGCATCAACTTTGTATTCTGCATATAAAATAATAATTCATTGTCTGGTCTGTTAGGTTATCACAATATGTGTGATGCATCAAGATTTACCTAAGCTTAAACTGGATATGGAATTCTCTGCATGTCTAAATTAGCAGCTTCCGATCTGCCTTACATTTTGATCTTTTTCTATGCCTGGCTGGCTCATCCCCTTCCCACCACGCTCACATTTTTAGACCTGGTGTGAGCGGGGAGAAGTGACAGATTGCGGCGCAACTAACTTATATATTTATAGATATATATATTTATTCATACTTTTTCTGTGTGTTTCATATGCCTGATATAATATTCAGGTACATTTATTCATCTTCTTTCATCTGTAATGTTGTAATCTGTAATAACTTATATCTAAAACGGTAAAAAATGTGCAGCTCTGTCTAAGGGCTCATGCACACGAACGTGTGCTGGCCGTGCCCGTGCTGCGGGCCACATACGGCGAGTCCGCAATAAACGGGCACCGGCCGTGTGCAGCCCGCATCACGGATGGCGGACCCATTCACTTCAATGGGTCCGCTATCCGGGAGATGCGGAGCGGAGGCACGGATCGGAACACCACGGAAGCACTATGGTGTGCTTCCGTGGTGTTTCTGGCCGTGCCTCCGCACCGCAAAAAAGTAGTGCTTGCGGACCCTCGGATGCGGATCGCGGACCCCATTCAAATGAATGAGTCCACGATCCGCATGCGGTGGCCTCACGGTCAGTGCCCGTGCATTGCGGACCGCAGTTTGCAGCCCGCAGCACGGGCACGGCCGGCACATACAAAACCAGAAGTAGAACTACAGAGAAAAGGTATTATAGGAATATTTGTGGCTCTTCTGTGTTTTGGACCCGTCCCTGGTTTTGGCTTACAAATACTGATACAAAAATACTGACCAAATACTGACCGCGTGAAAGAGGCCTGAAACTGTGAGTAAACCCTTCACCTTCTGCAGCTAAATGTTTTCTGATTTGCCTACTTTTATTCTCCTGTCTGTATACACGGCTCAGGAAGGAAGGGTTTGCACATCTGGATGTATAGCTATCCTGCTAGAACTAACCGAATGACCTCATGAACTTTTGTGATGGGAGAAGGTTCACAACATGGAGGAAATCGGCTATGTGACCTCTAATTATTGCTTGCATTTTCTACGACTTATGTAATATGTGAATTATTTGACAGTTCAAAATAGTGCCTTATTTGTAGCTTTTGATTAACCCATTCCCGACAGCTTTACTCATATATATGCCAGCGATTAGGACTTTAAAAATGGCACCTGTTCGTGCATGCAGTGGGCACCATAGCCACTGGGTGCCTTCTGTTTCAAACAGCAGGTGTCCGGCGGTAACACCGATCGTGGACTTTTAACCCTTCAGATGCCATGGTCAAATGTGACCATGGCATCCGGAAGTGCAAAAACCCAGAAGCACGCAAAGAGAATGGCACTTGAGAAAGAGGTATTACATTTTTTTAGTTTAAGCAATTGTACAGCTTGTCTATTATATTACCTCAGACAAGCCCTTAACTTGTACATCATTAGTGTGCAGGGGATATATGGAGCTCGTTACATGGCGGGTGCTGATCCCGGTCAGTTAACCCCTCAGATGCAGCTGTCGATACCGACCACAATATCTGTGGAATTAGACATAGGTAGGGGGTTTCTTCTGTCCTCTGATTGGGGCCTCTGCAGCGAAATCGTACAGCTCCAATCAGTTGCCTTGACAGCCTGTGTCCTTGTGAAGGTCCCCAGGCCTGTCATGGCGAGCTGCCTGAAATAGCAAGCTGCATGAAAAGCCGTGCCTCAGTCACAGCTTCACAGGCTGTCTGTCAGAATCCCATAGATTACAATAATATTCAGTGTAACAAAAAACACAAAATATTAAAAATTCAAATCACCCCCATTTCCTAATTTTATACATAAAAATAATCACCATGTCCGAAAATTTCCAAACTATTAAAATATCTAAATATTTTTCTGTTGGGTGGGTATAAATGCCATAACACCAAAAAATAATAAAAATGCACAATTTACCATTTTTTGTCACTTTGTCCCCATAAAAAATTGAATAAAAAGTGGTGTCAATAAAAACTATATTCTGGCACAGCAAAAAACAACCTCTCGTACAGTTCAGTAGTGTTGTTTTTGACCACACTTAAAGGGAACCTGTCATCTCCGAAACATCCCCTGAACTAGAGTAAGCAGTGTATAGTGTAAGTGATGCTGAATCCGAATATGTAAGTTTTATCTTCATACTCACTTCCATTCCGACGCTGTGCTCCCACAAACCGGCAGTAAAATGCATTGAGAGGACTCTTCTTTGAGTCTTCTCCATTATGTGAGTGAACACCAGAGTCCACTGAGTGCATTTTACTGCAGGTTTGTGGGAGCACAGCGTCGTAATGGAAGTGAGTACGAAGATAAAACTTACATATTCGAATTCAGCATCACTTACACTATACACCGCTTACTCTAGTTCAGGGAGTGTTTCGGAGATGACAGGTTCCCTTTAATGGTGAATTTCATTGTTGTATTCAATAGTGGTTTATTCACATCAATTTGCTTTGCCGTGGAAAAAAAATGTGTGCACAAATACAATCAACATGCCCATAATATTATTAACATGGAATTTAGGGGTTAAAAGGAAAACAGATGATGATAAATGCTTTTGGGGATCTGCTACTAAATACTTGCAATCTCTATAAAATATTAGTCCCGTTTTTTTTATTTTTAGAACTGTGCATTGACCTGTTCCTTTGTTATTGCTCCTAGAAATGTCTAACTAATCTACATGCTACCATTCCTCTTCTCCAATCACTATTGACAGTGCCAGGGTTTGTATGGATACACTGTATTAACAAGGGGAATAGTAACATCCCAATGTTATTTCATGGGGAATACAACTATTTCCTAAAACACCTATCAAAACAGCTGGAAAGATTGAAAGGCTATGGGGCAGTTTTCATGATTGCAATTTACTCATTTTCGGCTAAAAATGTTTTGTTTGTTTTTTTAAATTGGTGTTTTTGAGAAAAAATTGTCAGCAGTTTTTGTGATACATACGGTTAAAAATCAGTCTTTTTGCAGAGCTGATCGCTCATATGAAGTTACTTCTCTGAACTTCTGACCTCTTAAACACTCATTATAGCTATACTCTTATCCAACTGCTCAGGGATAAGGCTTTACATGGGCCATCACCTGACAGAACTCAGGAGGTGCAGTCTGCAAAAAGACTGATTAAAAAGACTGATTTTTAACGACATGTATCACAAAAACTGCAAAATTAGTAAAATGCAATCATAAAAAGGTGACCATAGCATTTAAAGGGGTTGTCTCATCTGAGACATTGGTGGCACATCTCTAAGTGCTGGTCCCTCTGGGACCCACACTTGTCTCCAGAATGGGACCCCTGAAGTGAGAGGAGAGCAATCACATATGTGCGGCTGCCCTCTATTCATTTCTATGGGACTGCCGAAAATAGTTGAGTGCTGGCTCAGCTATTTCCAGCAGTCCCATTGAAGTGAATGGAGCTGTGGCCACGCTTGTGCCATTTGCTCTTTATTCATTTCTATGGGAGTTCCTGAGCGCAGTCACTTGGCTATTTTCTGAATGGAGAGCATGCTGTGCATGCGCAGTTCACCCTCCTTCACTTTAGGGGGCCCATTCTGGACATAGGTGCGGGTGCCACTTGGGACCCGCATCTATCTGACATTGGTGGCATATCCTAGCGATATGCCACCAATGTCTCAGATAAGACAACCCCTTTAACTATTCACCCCACGTTTAGAAGAACACAGCAGTGAAGAGATCAGTTCTCTTTCAAGACTGGAAGTATTTTCTTGGAGATGTTTACTTTATTCCATAGGTTCACAAGCCTTCCTATGTATCTTACACAATGGCTTACATCCCAAAATGATTCCTGGGCACTTGACACTTTTTGATTCAGCCACGGACCACTATTTGTAGTGCAAACCCTGTAGTGTGGACAGCGGGTCCACCTGGTATTGGTCATGTCCTTTACAAAGTGATTGTTTTTAGATTTTATTGCAGGGAAAGTTCCCAAGGGTGGCTTCCTGATAAAAGACTGTGGTGCCCAGCTGGTTTCAAGTATCCGCAAAGACTCTCGGCGAGATTCCTGCTTTGAGCTTGTCTCTCCTGGCAATCGCAGTTATGAGGTAATGTCCAGTCTTCTAGTAAGTAAATACACTAATATGAGGGCAGCAAAAACCCACTCAAAACACTCTTGTAACTATTATATCAACAGTTCACAGCAGCCAGTCCAGGAGACGCCAGAGACTGGGTGGAACAAATACAATTTTTGGTAAAAGGTGAGTATGATATATTCCACTATATATATATATATATATATATATATATATATATATATATCCGATCAGAATCAGAACACAAATGACCCAATGACTATCATCTTATTAATTTCTGCACATTAATGAGGTTGTCCCACACACAAAATATTCTAAATTTTGTAAACCAGCACCTGGATCTGAATACTTTCATAATTAGACATAATAAAACTTTTTTTTATAGTCGCTGAGTTATTCAATGAAACATATCTGTACAGTATAGAGACACCTGCTGTTTGTTCTTTTCCTTATTTCTCTGTCCACCTCGGAACCATCTTTGAGGTCGACACAGATGCTCTGTTCCATCATTCATCTGCCACCAGCAGGGGTGCACCTGGTCTTTCTGCTGCCTGAGGCGAAAACTGAAACGGTGCCCCCCCAATGCCAATTTCTTAACCTAACCCCTTTTCTACAATGAAAGCGCTCATTGCCCATGGCCCTTCAGTTGCCCTCCTCTTGCCCCAACCTGGTGCTGCCTGAGGCAAATGCCTCACCTGGCCTCATTGGTGGTGCACCCCTGGCCACCAGCCATATCTTCCATTAGAAGATGTTACAGTTATAGGGAGAGTCCAGCAGAAAGCATATGCCCCCTGAGCTGCCAGCTTGAAATAAATCTAGCAGAGCAATTGGAGCAAAGAATGGGGGAGGGAGCTCTGGATCTATGAGAGGTGCAGGGCTCGTTCTAGCTTTGTTAGAAAGAGATTGTCATATGCTATATAATGATTGATTTTCATTTTTACATTACTTATAGGATAACCCCTTTAATATTGCTCTGATACAGTTACAGCACTGGTTAGAAGCATAATTTAAAGTTGATATGCTCCAATGCAAACTGTGTGATTTGTAATACTGGTGTCTTCTTATATGTAAGAGGACTAAAGCTAGCCATACATGTTGTAATGCTGGTTGTCCATGCCCGCGGATATGACTGCCAGAATACAGACCTCTTCATAGCACTGTGTTGCCAGCAGTTCATCTCCACCGGTCTCCCCCTGCTTCCTCCCTGCAGGCATGACCTCTAAAGTGTGTGCAGTTCTTCCTGCTCCACACTGCAGGCCTCTTCTTCTTCTCTCCCTGCCTCTTGTCAGCTATCCCTTGCTCCTGTAGGGCATGCCTTGTCCCTGTCTCTTAAAGGGCAAGAACATGGCCTAATCAGTCCATAGCCAATGGCAGCCATCTCTGAGTAATTTAAGGCATCTTGCCCTATGGGAAGGTGACTAAGGCTACTTTCACACTAGCGTTTTTAAATTCCGGTATTGAGTTCCGTCATAGGGGCTCAATACCGGAAAAAAACGTTTCCGTTTTGTCCCCATTCATTGTCAATGGGGACAAAACTGAACTGAAGACAGGAGCATTCCGTTCTGCCTTCAGATCTGAGAACAAACCGCAACATGCTGCGGTTTGCTCTCCGTCCTGGGCATCCACACCAAGACGGATCCGTCATGACCCCAGTGCAAGTCAATGGGGACGGATCCGTTCAGTGTGACACACTCAGTAAACGGATCTGTCCTCCATTGACTTTCAATGGAGATCATGACGGATCCGTTCCAGCGATGTTTAAAGATAATACAGATGTAGCGTGTGTATGCTAATGCTATGCATTGTACGCAAATGCGTACGAATTCACCTAATTAGCGTACTTTTATTGCGAGTGAAAGGAGTGAAAGAGGAGAAGCGCTGCTACATCTGTACAACCGGATCCGTTCATTACGGATCCACATGGTTGTATTATCACCACGGATCCGGCGGGCGCCTTCACCCGCCGGATCGTGTGAGAGTAGCCTAAGCTGTAGGTTCTTAACTTGACTAGGTTCAAAAATGTCCGCTGTAGTATTGTCCTGACTTTCCGTAACTCTGCCCATTTACCAGACTGACCTGGTGCTGCATGTCCTGCCTCCTGCTAGACTTCCATATTGACCTTGTGCCGCCTGCTCTGACCTACTGCCTTTTTACTGGATTGAACGAACTATAGGTACCCTGCCCTTGGCTTCTCCACTGACCTTGATCTTGTTTGTCCTCTTGGTGCCACACCCTGATCTCTCTAAACTAAACAATGAGGGGTAACA
Source organism: Rhinella marina (assembly GCA_900303285.1). Taxonomy (NCBI): domain Eukaryota; kingdom Metazoa; phylum Chordata; class Amphibia; order Anura; family Bufonidae; genus Rhinella; species Rhinella marina. Next base: position 450,936 of record ONZH01015173.1, read on the forward strand.
GCCTTGCAGCCAAGTCCAGATTGCTGTACAGGGGTTAGAGGGTGAAACATGGGGGGCCACTTAGACAACACCTTTAACGCTCCCACACAGATTAGTTTATTGTCAGCTGTACCCGCCAAAAATGGTGGGTTCGGCCAACAGTCTAACGTGTGCAGAAAGTGAAGTGAATACTTTTGCCCAAACCTTTTGTTCTCCTGGAAGATAAGTCGCCGCCAGAGGTGCCTGGCAATGGCTTTCTCCTCTCTCCCCAATGAATACACATACACGTTTGGCTGAACCGACTCAGGGGAGATAGTGGTAAGCCAAAAGATTGTCAGAGATCTGACTTGTGAAACATGCAGCATATTAGAATTGAAATATAGATGCTGGGTGACATAGCAAACTTTTAAGAATCTTAGGAATTTACTCTATCTATCGATAATATACTGATTTAAAAGGAATGTATCACTTTTTTGTTTTAATTACTGATTAAGAGTATGTATTTAATTAAATTTGTTACTCTTAGTAGCATTTTCTGGCGTATGTATTTTTATTTTACGCAGGCAGCCATCTTCTATAGAGCTGTTACGCCACCAGTAGGCATAGGGTATATATTCTCTAACACAGTGGTGTGAACTGAGCATGCTCTCTCCTCCGTCTTCTGTATTGAGGATGGAGGAGAGGGAGGCAACCTGTCACTCCCAGAATGGAGTTGTGTATCACCGATATAAAGATGTGTATTCCCTATGTGGTGAAATGGCAGGGGTTTCCCGAGAATAATAGACCTCTGTTCCACTCTAGGCTCACAATGCAGATAAGTAATTATTAATAATTAGTCAGGTTAAAGGTTAGAGCTTTCCAGCCAGACTTCCCCAGGGACCAAAAACAACTAAAACAATAAGAATGGTAAACTGATTTCACTCTGCTCAAATATCCTTGGCAAAACAGTCAACGTATCTCAGTAGGATGTAGGAAAAATTATTTAGGGGTTACCCCTGGTAATGTGGTTGGGAATAAGGGAGCTAGATGGAGGCAGACATTTTTGCATGGATATTAGTTGCTACCAAAAATATGATGTAAAAACTCTTTAGATACTATAGAACTGTCACTGTTGGTAAACACTACTTGTGTTATTCCAGATATCCTTTCACCCACCATACCCTATGAGGACGATGAAGAGTCTTACGATGATGTGGACAGCTTGAACTCCTCTCATATGATACGTCCTTCACCTCTGAACAGGGCAAACAGTCCCACCGAGGATGATGACATCTATGAAGTAGTTCCAGGTAAGAGGTTACTAATTTAAAGCCATGGGCAACACTCCATTCCCCGCATGTTGTTTTGTTTCCAGCTGTAGGTTATTTGTCTTCGCTCATTGTATGCTTCTTTGTTTTATTATGCTAATGAGCATACAGTCTCTGCTGGGGCCATTTCTCGTGTCCCAAGCAGATAAAAAAAACAGCATTATTTCCTCAGCAAGTCATCGTCGTTAATGAAGTTTTACAAAAACAGATACAACCAAGGAAAAATAAAATTTCACAGGTGATAAATTTTTCCAATTTCCCTGGCAGAATTGGATCAGATTGTTAAATTAAGAGTGAAGGTGTCTGTTAGACAGCAAGGAGCGGTGATGGGTAATTTTATAGAGTGGAAAATTGAATCAAATTGCTACATTAAAACCCAGCTCCTGTGAGATTTTTCTGTAGTGCCGTCCACTTTGTCACTGTTCAGAGTCCGTGCACAGCTGTGCCGCAGGCTTCTAGTTTCTGCACCGCTGGTCCTTCTGCCACAACTGGCTGGTGTTTTCTCTCTTGATTCCCAGTGCCAACTTGGTGCAAGAGAAGGGCATGCAGCTTGCAGGGAGACAAATAAGAGGCTCTTCTAACATAAAAGAGCAGTTTGGGCAGAAATGTCCACTGTCTCCATATGTCCAGGTTTTAAATAGCTGGGTCTTGCTTTTGCACATATCTATATACTACAGAATAGCTTGTGCTACATACAGTGTGGTATGCAAAGAGAACATCTCACTGGTGCCAACTTTTGGAAGTGGCTATTTTCCATTGCCATGTTCCAAAGCTTGTTCAAAAGCTGGACTTCTGGAGTCACTTCCAAAAGATGGGACTAGTGAGACGGTTTTCTTTTTCTGGAAAATACCTCTTTGCGTATAGTTTTCCAGTGGAGCTTTCAAAGGGGGCAATTTACAAAGCTGCAATACGCCTAAGGCACATTTCAGGCACAGTTGGCATTACAACTGCTGTTAGTTGCGCCACTATCTTCAACTTTGCCCTCATCTCATAATAAGTCATGATTTCCTGGTCTGTACAGGTAACTTTTCAGTAGCAGAATTACAATGACAAATAACACTTCTGTATAGATAACACAGGATCCATCATTTACAATAGGTGATATCACGGCTTATTTGCTCCCTGCTGACCTCAGCACAGGTCACAGGACATGCTTAGAAAATTCTCCAATAGAAGTCAATAGTGTCAGCTCCTGTCCATTGTGTCTATGGTCCATGTAGCTGCTCTCAAAAGACCGGAAGCCTTAAAGGGGTGGTCCAGTTTCCGATATTGATGACCTATCCTGTCAGGGATCTGACTCCCTGCACCCCTGCCGATCAGTTCTTTGTAGAGAACTAAGCATTCACTTCACTGTTTACCGCCTCGCCGTCGGCATTTCAGTGGTGAGCAGGTGTAATTACAGCTCCATCATCCCATTCACTTGAATGGGACAGAGTGTAACTACAACTACTCCTTTCCTTTCGAGTGAATGGGACGTAAAAGCTGTAATTACTGCAATGTCAATGGTGAGCAGATAAACAGTGAAAGGCGCTGCGTTCTCTTCAAACAGCTGATTGACGGGGGTGCCGAGAGTGACATGAAATTTTTTTTAAAAAAATCACCAAAAATTCTGAAAAAATATGTTTAACATAAAAACTTAATTTGAACAATAGGTCATTTTCTGATGACACATTCCCTTATGAAATAGAGTGGTATAACCGCATATCCACACTGGATGGATACAGTGCTGGTTTTCTGCCATGGAATCACAGGTAGAAAATCCACAGTATTTACAGTTACAGCAAAGTGGATGGAATGTTATGACATGGCGATCTGGAGCATGTCAATTAATTTTTTTTATTTTCACCCACAAATTTCACAGGGTGAAATCTGTGGCAAATCCACAATAAAATCTGCATATAAAGCACGCACATTTCGGCACAAATTCCACAGCAATTCTGCCACAGATAATTTTATTTGCAAATTATGTCCCATGTGGACATACTATAAAAGTACAATTTTTAGATAAATTGTGAAATGAGCAAACAAGGCTACAATGTAATTAGAACAAGCAGAGGGGAAGAAGAAATTTAGAAAAAATTGTGCTGCCATCGGCAGTGCTTAATTTGAAAGTTGGTTCACTCTAGAGATATATAAATATCTATGTCCACTGCTCCGTTCCTTTTAGACTACAGCGCCAAAAAATTCACCTTTAAACATAATGCATTTGCGATGTTTGACCTATAAGGAGTTATCAGTAAGACCCAGCTTTTGGGATTAGTGTCATGACTTAACCAGAAGGCACTGTGAAATATATACTGTCATAAAAAGTCATTGTGTGATGGGATTCTAATCAACTGCTTTCTGATGTGATTGCATGCATTACACAAAGACCAAATGTAAGACGGATTCCTATCTTAGTGTATTAATCTATCAGAGCTGACCTTCTTTCTGTGCTCGAGACCTTTCGAGCCCTCCTGTCGTCTTGGAGATGAGCTGGAATACAGCTAGAAGACTGAAACCATTAATGGCAATAAATGTGGATGAGCACAGAGACTGTCTGCGATTACAGCAAGAAAAAAACCCTGCTCTCTGGAGAGACTTCCCGTAAGGCAACAAGAAAGTGAGACAGATCACTTTGGAGCCCTATGGGAGCTACACAGCTGGACTGGGATACTTTTACTGGTCTGGTCCATTTGGAGGGGGCAGTATCACTTAGCACAATGCCAGGAAGACACTCCACTAAAGCTTCACCTTACCCGATCACTTGGGAGGGAGCAGGTGCCTACAAGAACTGCAACCTGCTCAGCAACAGTGGCATGTAGCGAGCATTACATTGATATCATTTTTCCTCAGAATACCACTTTTTATGTGTTGGTTGTACTCTTTTGATTAATCTAATTTTGAATGTGTCACTGTCATCAAATTTTTCTAAACAAATGAATCCTGATCAGATTATGATGTATTTACCAAGAGCTGGTAGCTCCATTTTGCGGATTTTAGTTCCATTTCTTTAATGATGCCTCCCCCCTCCATACATGTAAAATTTACAGTGGACGTGGAAGATTTTATTGCTAAAGGGAGCAGATTAATATGGATCCAAATGGATTCAGAAACACAACTTGTAGCAGGAAAGTATTATGGTACTGAGCAATTATTTTATCCAGTAAACTTAGGAGAGGTCTAAGCAACTTCGAGTGATTGGAGCAGCTGTCTGACTAAAACAGGAGTGTGTTTTGAGGAGTTCTTGAAGACATCTTGAAGACAGATTGTAAATCAGTAGATCTGCCTCACCGAATTTTATTTGGGGCTTTAGGCTATCATTTCTAAAGCAAGCCATACATATTAGATATATGTTAGCTGAACACACCGTTTTGGCAGGAACGTCCGACCATGAACTGTGTATGGGGCCTCCAACTCTGCCGATGTCAAAGGAGAGAAGGGTCTGGGACGTTGGGTTTCCGCATGCCCAATCCTTTTGTTTTTGGAGATATAAGCCATTGCTAGAGGTCTCTGGAAGTGGCTAATACATGCATGCTTAGCCAAGTATGGGAGTTCAGGGCAGGTAGCTATCGGTTCAACTAATTTGCTGTAATGTGACACTTTTATTGTATGAAGTAGAGTAGAGCTAAAGGAGAAGAGAGGGAGAAAAAAGAAGAGGAGAGGGAGAGAAAAAAAGAGGGGATGTGAGGGAGGGAAGGGACTGGAGGAGGGCTACAGAAACACTGCCTCTATGGAGTCAACAGGGACCTGTATTCAGGAGTACCTTGGAAAAGGATCCAATTGTGTCATGATTCGTGAAACTTACCGTGTGTACCCCTAATTGATGTGGTATGGTCCTCTCATGACCTCCTGTACCTTGCTAAACCAAAAAGCTACAGAAAGTGGGGGTGTCTGTCTTCACAAAGATGTAATACATGCCCTTGCCACGTTTGCCAAGTGATGCACCACAGACATCCTGTATGTAGACAAAGGGATCTCGCAATGGTGGCTTATTAGGAATTATGTGATTTGTGAACTTAGATGTTATACGCCACACATCCAACTGGCCAGCACAGGACACCCCCAGAAGATGTGGAGAATGGTACCCCGGTCTCTTCGGCATCTCCAACACAGAGGAGAGACAGCCGGGATGAGAGAATGTAGTTTAGAAGGCACCCTGTACCATCTAGAGAGGATCTTGAAATCTGCTTCCTGGATTCTACTAGGAATGGAAATTTTTCGTGTCAGTGTAGAAAGGCAGTCCTTTTGTTCTGATTTAAAAGTGAAAACCCAGATTTTTCTCCCAATTTAGTATGTATTAGGGGGAAAGTTGATTAGTAGGAGAGTTGAGTGACCATGTAATTGAGAGAGAACATGATGCAAGACCTCTGTCGAGTTTTAGATACATTCAAAGGCTGTTTGGTCTCTAGTGTACTCTGAGGGCCTGTGTCTTTTTTTATACTTAAGTTACTGTGTATTAGCTGTTCTCCTTTTTCTAAACATCTCCATTGTTGTGGTTGTATCTTTTTAATGTAGTTTTTTTTTTATTGAGTTGAATTGGTCATAATTAAAATGTTGTATTTCAGTTGCCACCTTAGTGTTGTCAGAACATAGATTAGTGCAGGGCTCACTTACCTCTCCACTGTCTATACATGCACTGTGTTTGGTGCACATCTACTTTTGATTGCATGGTAAACTCTGCTGCAGTGATTACACTTGGGACATATCATTAAAAATATTAACTGCAGATATATTAAATACTTTAAAAAAAGTAAACCCAAGTGATGAAGGATCTTGGGACCTGTGTTGTGGCCGGGCCTGTGATATTGATCGTACTGTCCTCCAAGTTGTACCAGTTTATTCTTTGACAAGGTCCTGTTTCTTATAAAGACACCAGGAATCAGCATTTATTTGCCTTACTTTGATACTGGTTTCTTTGGAAAATGGTTTACTTGGCTGGCAGGGGCATGCAGAGTTAAGGTATATGTTTCTAGGTGCCAGCCGCAGGTGACTGGCTTCTAAGTTGGTTTCCATGTCTTGTATATGACCATGTGACTTATGAGAAGGAAACATTAAGAAATCTTTCTTCTTCAGCAGAGAGATCATGTTCCAGACAGACTGGTACAAGAGCGGATGTTTGTGTAGAAGAGAGAGCACTGGGACCTACAGTGCCATTTACATCAGACCAGGAAAACAAGCAGACATTCATTTAGAACAGCCGACGTTGAATTCTTTATTAGATCCTCTGCACAAGAGTTATGCCTCTGAAAGTGCCCTGATCAGAGGGTGCCCTTTACTATCAAGGGCATCAACTCTTGCTATTCTGTGGGCATCATAGTTTTTCAAATAACACTGTGGCCAGATATTTGCACCCATCATTTGTATGTGGATTGTGTCCTGTTCTTTATATATATGTACATCTATATAGTTTCTGCAGGCAGATTCTGTATCACTGCTTTCTTTGACTGTGTAAAGTGCATGTTGCAGTTTGTATTCCTAGACAGATCATTGAAAAGCATTCATTAGTTTGAACGGAGACGAGGCAGATGAAGCGACATGGAGCTGGACGGGAAGAGGACAAGGAGTGCCTACCTCTTGTCTCTATTGCTAATACATCCACTTTGTTGTTTGTATAAATGCAGAAAGTGAGCGAAGGCACTTTCAATAATTTATCTTCAAATCAATGTGAATGAGTTTGTGTCTGGCGGGCGCAATGCTCCACAATCACGTCTGATTTATTCAGGAGAGCGATTCCTCTCTAATGGGGGCAGAGCCGCCGATGCACTGACCCTCCTGCATGGGGCCCAATTTGTATCTTATAAAAAGCTGACCTAATTCTCATTGATTGCCGCTGGTTAGCAAGAGACAGCAGTATGTAGGCATTAGACTTGAGGTGGGCTCCTGTCCAGGAAGGAGACCTGCAATGCATTATGCCCATCCCATAGGTTTATGAAATGCTTGTATTCTAGACATGGTAATCAAATCTCAGAGCGTCTGTGTAAAACCAACAGTATTTGTCATGTATAAGTGGCTAAAGAGGATGTAATTTTTTGTAATTGCAAGCTAGTTTCAGAAATAATTGTATATGTATTACTGCAGGGTGTTTTTTTTTTTTATAGAAAAAGGTACAACATGACTTCTGTGATATGCACATCTCAACCCATCTCCTTAGTCTGCTGTACCCAAAAAAATAAGGACAAGCCATGACAGAATACGTGGCTCGAGTCGCCTGTTTATACTGCATGAATTGTTTTGGGTTGAGTGGAATTTTTCAATTTCTTGTTGCAGAAGTAAAAGTTTATGGTATAATATAAGTGCTCGACCCTTGGCACGCTGCGGTTAGAGATCATCTTATTTTTATCCCTTATTTATGAAGTACGGACATATTCTGCAGTATTAAATAATCACTATGATTTATGAACACATAGTGCCATACTCAGGAGCTCAGCTGAACAGGAGGTTACAACTCTGCTTGCAAGAAGATTATGAAAAACATATGAGTAGTGTGAATATTTGTATAGGGTTTAAGATCTATTCTGGTCTTTGACTGTGGAGGTCAAAGGAAAAAAAAATAATAATAATTGGCGATAATACTTGTATAGCACTAACATCTTTTTATTGTGATGCATCATTTAAAAGTGCACTAAAGCAAGAGCCTCAAGGTAAATGTTAACATTGATTCTCATAAATTAAGGGGAAGGCATTCTTCTGGATTTCGTGTCAGTAACCAAGTTGCAGAATTGTGAGCCTTTCCAAGCCGGAAAGGCCTTAAAGTGAATGTCCTCCTTTGAACAGCAACCTAGATGTGGCCAAGATGCTATACTAATGAAGTAGTGTAGTTGTCATTATTGAGGATCCTAACTAGAAATGCTAAAAATTCTAGCATATATTTTTTTAATTTGTATGACATCCCTGTTATCATTTGTGACTATTCAAGTTATCCAGTTTTCCAATATTGATGAGGTATCCTCCAGATAGGTCATCAAAATCAGATTGGTGGGGGTCCGATTCCCAGCACCTCTGCTGATCAGCTGAAGAGACTGTGGTGCTCGTACCAGCGCGGTGTTCTCCTCACTGTTTACCTGCACACCATAGACACTGCAAGGGAATTCCTGTACAAGTGAATGGGAAGGAGCAGGGCCGGGACAGTGTATTTAGTTGCCCTAGGCGGAGCAGGCAAATTGCACCATCTCCAAAGCAATTTATTGTGACCCGACCTTCTAAGTGTACAGCCACACGGTCAGGTTTCAGCATGTAGGGCATCAGTTGAAATTACATGGAGAGGGATATATTAGGACATAACTACAACTCCCAGCTTTTCTAGGATGTTATTATGGGTTATCCCAGTACGCCACTTACCTCTCCTCCATGCACAGCTCGGGAGCTCCGCCCCTTTCCATCAACATCCCACAAGTCTTTCACCATTTCTTGGCACTGGTCACATAATGATGACATCATCACAGGTCCTTCAAACTTCTCTGCACTGCTGTGCTGTGGCTTCCTGCACTGGTCACATGATGATGACATCAAAGGTCCTTTGACACATCCTATTTCCTCCTCTGCACTGGTAGCTATACAAGTGTAATTAGCAGGTGAGCCTTTTATCCTCTGCCGGGCCCCATAGCAGCTGTGTGGTCTGCCTCCATTGGAGGTACGCGACTGGAGGAAGATATTTAAAATATGGGAATACATTCTCTTGAAAGTCGTGTAATTTAGGATTCTGAATTCAGAGCCTGTCATGTTCCCTTTTTCTACTATCATGGATTATTCTGCTAAATTGTATTCATGTACATTGTTATAGAAGTTTTACTGGTATTTAATTCTTTTTTTTTTTTTTTCTTTTTCTTAAAGATGAGGAAGAAGAGAATAAAGATCAGTCCACATTAACAGGTACATGTTATATAATGAAGTATGGAGAAATACCTCCAAAACAATGACTTCTTTCTGTGCTTGGTTCAATAAACAGCATTCATAAAGTGTTCTGTATATCTGCTCTTGGGGACCAGATTGAGGCCTGAGACAGATTGTAAAAGTTTAAGCTGCTCTTGTTCGTTTAATAACCATTACATAAATTGCCCCAGGGAACCTTTTCACAAACATCAGTATAAGACAAATGACTGCAATTCTGTGGTTAAATATAAATAGCCTTTTGTACATTTTTATTCTAAGTATATACTTATTCCTTTAAAATTGTGCCTCTCTCCACTTTTAATATAGATAGACAAATCAAATAGTACATATTGTTACTAATAGATTTCCTCACTAGCCAGCAGTGTTTGGGTTACTTGCAGTGAGCACACTATTGGCCACTTTGAAGGGATTTTCCAGGATTTTGACATTGATGGCCTATCCTCAGGACAGTGGTGTACATAGAGAAGTAAGGGCCCCATAGCAAGGATCAACCCAGGCCCCCCACACAGGACAGAAGCGTTTCCGCCTAAACCCCTTTCAATGACCCTTGGGACATTTTTTTCCACTGCTAAAAGTTGTTTCTTTAGAGGGTAGAGTCCTGACCAAGTTTTCACCTCCAGTAGAAGAGGAGATGATCCCAACTGGGCCCCCTCTTGCCCTGGGTCCCATAGCAGTCACATGGTCTGCCGCTATTATACTGTAGTTACGCCCCTGCCTCAGCATAAGTTATCAATATCTGATCATTGGGGGTCTCACTCCCATCTCCCACGTCAATCTGCTGTACGAAGAGGCTGCAGTTCTCCAAGAGCGTTTAAAGGGAACCTGTCACCTAGAAAACACACATATTAAACCGCCAGAAGTACCTTATTGCAGTCTGTAGCATGATTACAAAGTTGTCTGTGTCTTTGCTGTACAATGCGCCAAAAGTCTGAAAAAAGGCAACTGTCCGTGCTATGTAAACCACGCCCTACACCCTTTCCTGCCCCTTTAGCGTATGATAGGATGTCCTTCACTGCTGGATGCTCAAACATAGTCTCGCAGATGCGCAGGCTCTCGTGTGTGAGTTCCTGAGCATTGAGCCTCTGAAAACGACCTCACTGCGGAGGGGAACACTGTGCAGGTGCCGGAAATGCATGGGCACGACTATGTTTGAGCTTCTTTTTCAGGCTCTTGCCGCATTGTACAGAAAAGACACAGACAGCTTTATAATCATGCTACAGACTGCAGTAAGGTACTGCTGGTGGTTTAATATGCATTTTCGTTGTGACAGGTTCCCTTTAAGCCTCCTCCCAATCCATGTGATGTCATGTTCATCAGTCACATGGCCTAGATGCAGCTCAGTCCCATTCAAGTGAATGGGGCTGAGCCTCGATGCCAAGCACAGCCGCTATCCAATGGATGGCACTGTACTTGGTAAGCTGTGAGGAGGATGCATACTCACCATAGCTCCAGTAAGCAACTGATCAGTAAACATCTGATCAGCGGGATTGCTGGAGGTGGACTCCCATCAATCTCATACTGATGACCTATCCTGAGGTTAGGCCATCAATCTGGAGATCCCAGAAAACCCCTTTAAGGTTGTGTTCTTACTGCATACACACGGCATACAGTTGCATACGTGGTGTCTGGACATGTTTTTACTGTGTCTTGGGCCCAACTGTGCCAAAGGAGTCCTTTTCTCTACTATATTGAGTATCATAGCCAACAAAACTTTTCAATACAAGGTGATCCTAAAAAAAGTTACAGATACTATGCAGTGTTTTTCAGCTGTTCTATACTTTATGTCGAAACTGAATGCAACAAATAGCTTTTCTGAAGTGGCATTGATGACACAACAAACGTCATAGCTCTGTAAAATAGTTGTAGTCAAACACATTAGGCGGAACCATTGACGGCACATACTGTAGGTTGAGTTTAATCTTGAATGGAGAGGACGATCTTCTTTGTCATAGCAACCAGTGTTCCTTTCCCACTCTGTTACCATTTGGACACTTTACTATTTTTCTACATTCTGTACCACCTCATCAGGTGTCATATCATACAGAATTCATTCCAGTTGCCATGTGTTCTCATGGAGTAAATTCTTCCTAGCCTTTTCAAAGTTCATGATCTTGTTTCTTGTACATAGTGCTTATAGGCAGAAAACTGAGAGTCTGTCTGATCTTTCTACTCCCTGGCTTGGGATAGACATATGTTTCCTGGACAGGTCACTGAACAACACTCCATTGTACTTCCCTTGTCTGCTCAGGAAGACCCATGAGCAGCTGGGAAATAGATGTAGCTTTCAACTTTCAGATTTCAAGGTCACTGCAAGAGGTCCAAGTCACAAGGCCCAGCAAGTTCTGTGACTGTCTGTCTATGAAGAGAGTCAATATAAATGCAAGAAGAAAGATATATGTCACATATACAAAGTGTTCAGGGACTGATGATTAAGCAGGCTCTCCAGGTGATTGAGTTTTATTAGCGTCCATTAGATTTCTATTGGGCTTCCAGCAGTGTCCTCAATTATAGTAATGCAGACTGTAATTTTTTTTGTCAAAAATACTAGTAGAAGAAGTGGAACAGCTCTCACTGTAGACGCAAACACAATCTTCACTTTATTACCATAAACAAAATACAGGCAGATGTGATGCGTTTCAGCTAAAACAGCCCTTTTCAAACAAGCTTGACATGACATACTTGTTTGAAAAAGGCTGTGTAGCCGAAACGCGTCACATCTGCCTGTATTTTGTTTATTGCACTAAAGTAAACATTGTTTTTGTCTATAGTGAGTGCTGTTCCACTTCTTCTAATTGGATTTATGGACCTGCAACCCAGGATATGAGATTCACCACTTTCCAGAATGGCAACTGAACTGATCATGTCTACAGATTGCCAAAAATACTAGAACCCCTAACAGAAAGCACATCATCCAGACTTGAACAGAGCCTTACTATTAATGTTAACCCATACCCTGTATATTTATGGTGAACATTTACCTGAGCCCACTCCATCTACAGTGGTTACAGCTGTAGTATACACCTAAGCTACTGGCTGTTTAACCCCTAAGGTGCCATGTCCTAACAATGGCAAACATAATACACTGCACTACATAAGTGTTAATTGTAAGGGATCAAAGGATCACATATTTCCGGCCCCTTGTAGGACTGATAAATGTTTAAAAAAAGGTGTTAAGTATTAAAAAAAGAAGTCTGTTTTACAATAAAAAAATGTGTTATGAGGACAAAACAAATAAAATTAGTGTTTAAAAAAAAAAAATTTGTGTTATCATGTCCGTAAGGACACTTACTATTATTATTATTACAATTATCACAGTGATCTCCTATAAAAAAAAATGGTGAACAACACAAAATTTAAAGCAGAATAAAAACAACAATTTTGCCTGTTCTTTTTTTTTATTACCCTCTTAAAGAGCTAATATAATTTAATTAATAAAATGTATGCCCTACATAAAAAACAAGCCCTCATACAGCTATTTCAATATAGAAACTGTATCGCTTTTTTGGAATGTGATGACGAAAAAAAGGCTCCGAGTAAGCCATCAATATCTGATCTGCATGGGTCTGACACCCCTCACCGCTGCCAATCAGCTGTTTCAATATAGAAACTGTATCGCTTTTTTGGAATGTGATGATAAAATAAAAAAAGGTTCAGAGTAAGCCATCAATATCTGATCTGCCAATCAGCTGTTTCAGGGAGGCTACCGCATCAGACGTACACAATCCAGTCCACTGTGAAGTGAAAGGGAGCAACGCTGCAGTTACCAGCTCTGTCCACTACACAATATCTGGAGCTGTGTAGTTTTGGTGGCGGAGCTGATCTGCTACGGGTGTGGGGGGTCGGATACAGTAGGGAAAATAAGTATTTGATACACTGGCGATTTTGCAAGTTTTCCCACCTACAAACAATGGAGAGATCTGTAATTTTTATTGTAGGTACACTTCAACTGGGAGAGACAGAATCTAAAAAAAAATCCAGAAAATCACATTGTATGATTTTGAAATAATTAATTTGCATTTTATTGCATGAAATAAGTATTTGATCACCTACCAATCAGCAAGAATTCTGGCTCTCACAGAGATGTTAGTTTTTCTTTAACCCTTTCACGACCGGAGCTTTTTTCGGTTCTGCATTTTCATTTTGTGCTCCCTGCCTTCAAACAGCCATAACTCTTTTATTTTTCTGTTCACATAGCTGTATGAGGGCTTGTTGTTTGCGGGACAAGTTGTACTTTCCAACGCCACCATTTAATATTGCATACGGTGTAGTGGGAAGCGGGAAAAAAATTCCAAACCGGGTGAAATTGCAAAGAAAACGCTATTCCGCTACAGTTCTACGGGTTTCTTATTTACAGCATTCGATGTGCATTAAAACTGATCCATTACTTTCATTCTACTGGTCAGTACGAATCCGGCAATACCTAATATGTATAGTTTTTCCTGCGTTTAGATGGTGATAAAATAATTAGAAAGTTGCCCTTTTTTTTTTTTTTTTTTTCCTTGTCATATATTGACCCCTATAACTTTTTGGTATTTATGTGTACAGAGCTGTATGGGGGCTCATTTTTTGCGGGGCGGTCTGAAGTTTTTATTGATACCATTCTGGGGTGTGTATGACTTTTTGATCACTTTTTATTTAATTTTTTTAGAAAAAAAAAGGGACAAAAAACTGCGAATCGCCATTTGGACGCTTTTTTCCGCCACACAATTCGCCGTATTGAAATTTTTTTTTAATATTTTAAAAGTACGGGCGTTTTCGGTCACGGTGATACCCATGATGTCTATATTTATTGTTATTTAGGTATTTATTTTTTACTTATACGGAAAGGGGGGTGATTTGAACTTTTATATCTTTTTTATTTTTTATATATTTTTTAACATTTTTTTTTAATTTTTCTGTGATTATTTTAAAGCTCAAATATCATCTGATCTATTGTGTTTTGTTTTTTTTCTTTATGAGCAATCATGGATTTACTAGATGCAGTTAAAACCATGAATTGCTCATTTCTTATCCTGGCCTGCCATCTAGTGGCCAGAATAAGAATTGCAGTTTGAAAACTGTAATCCTCACCAGCGAGGATTACAGTTTTCATATGGTGTACAGACACCCCCGATTGGCCAATCGGGGCGTCTGTACACCACCCGGAAGCGTGGGCTTCCGGGTTCAGACGCATCCTGATGCCGTGATCACGTGTGATCACGGCATCAGAAGGCCCTGGAAGTCTCCGAAGACGGAGGTAAGATGCGGCAAGTCTCTGCTGTTAGAAACAGCAGAGACTTGCCGGCCATGACGCCCGCCGCACCCGTGAGCGGGCGTCATGTCCCCGCACCGCCCGCGCGCCGTACATGTACGGCGGCGGTCGTGAAGGGGTTAAGAAGCCTCCTACTCTGCACTCATTACCTGTATTAATTGCACCTGTTTGAACTAGTTACCTGTATAAAATACACCTGTCCACACACTATCAATCACACTCCAACCTCTCCACCATGGCCAATACCAAAGAGCTATCTAAAGACAGCAGGGACAAAATTGTAGATCTGCACAAGGGTGGGATGGGATACAGGACAATAGGCAAGCAGCTTGGTGAGAAGGCAACAACCGTTGGCCCAATTTTAGAAAATGGAAGAAACACAAGATGACTGTCAGTCTTTCTTCAGTCTGGGGCTGCTTGCAAGATCTTGACTTGTGGGGTAAGGATGATTTTGAGAAAGGTCAGGAAGCAGCCCAGAATTACATGGGAGGATCTGGTCAATGACCTGAAGAGAGCTGGGACCACAGTCTCAAAGATTACCATTAGTATCACACTATGCCATCATGGATTAAAATCCTGCAGGGCACGCAAGGTCCCCCTGCTCACACCAGTACATGTGCAGGCCCGTTTGAAGTTTGCCGATGACCATCTGGATGATCCAGATCAACTCCACTTGCCGTGTTTGGAGGAGGAAGAAGAAGGATGAGTACAGCCCCAAAAACACTGTCCCAACTGTGTGGAAACATCATACTTTGGGAGTGCTTTTCTGCAATTAGGACAGGACGATTGCACCGTATTGAAGGGAGGATGGATGGGGCTATGTATCACGAGACTTTGGCCAACAACCTTCTTCCCTCAGTAAGAGCATTCAAGATGGGTTGTGGCTGGGTCTTCTAGCATGACAATGACCCTAAACACACAGCCAGAACAACTAAATAGTGGCTCCGTAAGAAGCATTTCAAGGTACTGGAGTGGCCTAGCCAGTGTCCAGACCTGAACCCAATTGAAAATCTTTGGAGAGAGCTGAAACTCAGTGTAGCCCAGCGACAGCCCCGAAACCTGAAAGATCTGGAGAAGATCTGTATGGAGGAGCGGACAAAATCCCTGCTGCAGTGTGTGCAAACTTGGTCAAGAACTACAGGAAACGCCTGACCTCTGTAATTGCAAACAAGGGTTTCTGTTTTTCTATTGTATCAAATACGTATTTCATGCAATAAAATGCAAATTAATTATTTAAAAATTATACAATGTGATTTTCTGGATTTTTTTTTTAGATTCTGTCTCACAGTTGACATGTACCTACGATAAAAATTGAAAGACCTCTGTGTAGGTGGGAAAACCGCAAATTCGCCAGTATATCAAATACTTATTTTCCCAACTGTATTGTTGGGCTATGCTGAGGATAGCCATCACTACTAAAGTACTGGAATACCCCCTGGGAATTTTTTTTTAGCTTTTCCTCTGCCCTAGTGCAGTTCTGTTCCTTACATGACCAGTAGAGTGCTGGTCATGTAAGGAAAAGAACAGAATTGGTAATTCCAAAATAAAATGATCAGTAAGGTTTTTAACTGCACCTATTCAACCCCATGTAAATTACAGATTGGGGAAAAGAAAATATGTTCCTGGAGTGCTTCCTTAAAGGGATTATCCCACGAAAATGATCACTTATTCATGAGACAGGTGATAAATATCCCAGAGGTGGCCTCTTCTGGGAAGGAGCAGTCTCGGAGTCCCTTTGCTGAATGGAGAGGCAGTAGACGTCAGCCCACTGCTCCATTCACGTCTGTGGGGCTTATAAAGTTGTTGTCTCTGTTAGCCTCATAGAAGTGAATGGAGGGGTGGACCCACATAATCACTAGTACTACATTTTCTGAATGGAATCCAATATTTATCATCTGTCTTGTAGATGGGTGATAAATAATTTTTGTGGGAACATCTCTATACATCATAATAATCATATTGATATTCCTCTGTCATCTATTCTGCACATGGCCAGGGGCTATTGATATTGGATTTTGCATGCATTTTCATTTTAATATCATGAGTGTGCTATGTAAGTGGGTGTAATCTTTACTGATTTGCCCAGCAAATTGTATGATCCACATACAAGCTCATCCTGTCAGCTTATGTGGATTGGAATTTATTTTACACCTTAATTGGGTAAGGTAGAAGAAGAAAAATACTATTGTCATGAGATAATTGTCAGTGTGTATATAAATATATATACTATCAGTTCTATTTAGTGCAGCGCTATGACACTTCTTAGCTTTCATGGTGTGGATGTAGCAATTTTTAACTTGACATAATGCGTTAATGCAGCAAACTTTATAATTGACACTTAACAAAAGCCACTGAAAGTCCACTTAAAGGGGTATTCCCATCTCACAAATGTAGTTTGTATAGTTAGATATAGCCATACCAGTATTATTACTAATAGAATGTATTTATATAAAATGTACCGTTTAGAAGATTTGCCTATTTGTATATCCATTGTCCCACACACATCAGTCAGGCTGTTGCCCCTAGTTACGACCACCGCAGCCATGTAGTAGTGGTGGTCAGCTTGCTCTTGGTCAAACCCGCTCTGAGGTAACTGCTGTATTGTGAACGCACATTACATGAGCATGCGGAGACACATCTTAGGGTTGTAGCATTTTTGTCTGCGCTTCCAAAAAGCAGAGAAACTGATCCTGTTCCAAGATCAATTCATCTCTATGGAGCAGGATCCGTTTATAAAGTCTGCGTTTTGGACGGATCCTGACCATTGCATTTTGGACTGGTAGCGTCCAAAACACAGATGTGAAAGTACCCTAAGATGTGTCTCCGCATGTTCATGTAATGTGCGTTCACAATACAGCAGTTACCTCAGAGCGTGTTTGAAAAGGAGCAAGCCGGCCACCACTACTACATGGCCGCAGTGGCCGTAACTAGGGGCAACGGCCTGACTGATGTGTGTGGGACAATGGATATACAAATAGGAAAATCTTCTAAACGGTACATTTTATATAAATACATTCTATTAGTAATAATATTGGTATGGCTATATCTAACTATACAAACTACATTTGTGAGATAGGAATACCCCTTTAAGGTTTGCTGCACCTGTGTATTTAAAGGGAGTCTTTGACCTGTTTTTCACCTATATAACTAACAGCACTGCCCCACAGAAGATTGCAGACACATCCCAGACATACCTGTGTGCACTATGTGTCTGTATTACATGTCCAGGAAAAGCACTTTTATTCTGCAGGAAAATAGCTCCCAAGTGCCCAGCTCTGTTGCTGCAAGTGCCCAAAGCAAACCAGACTGAAGAGGGGAGGGCTGCTTTAGCTGCTCATATCTTGGGATTGGTAGCAGATAGAAAAACGGTTCTGACCTTCTATGAAAGCTGCCATTCCAAGCTTTCAAATGATACGATCACAGCATTATATCCAGTATATCAGAAGATATAGCTGTTAGAAATTGAGTCGGGAGAGAAAGCTGTTTTTAGTTTTACTTTTAGCTGGGCACTTGGGAGCTGTTTTCCAGCAGAATAAAAGGGCTTTTCCTGGACATGGAATACAGACACACAGTGCACACCGGTATGTCTAGGATGTGTCTGCAATCTTCTGTGGGGCACTGCTGTTAGTTATATAGGTGAAAAACAGGTGAAAGACTCCCTTGAACATGTTATAATATATGTGAAGGGTAAGCCCATGGACAGTTAGCTGTAATTTTACATGTAAAAGCCAATCAGAAGGAAATCTAGAAATTATCATTGTAATGTGAAGTGGATGTGAACCCACTGTACCAATTAACCGGTTTGACTTTGGGCTATCTCTAAGGGTATTATCTTGGCAGTTCCCTGGTTTTGACCCTTCAACCTCTATACAAGGATCTGGTCTTCACTGCAGGGGATCCACCAGGCCACTACCTCTTGAGATTGTCCTGGTGTATTTGGTGACCGACCCATAGGGGTCAGAGACACCAAGGGACAGACAGAGTTCATACATATCTGTGAAACTGATCCGAGGTCAGGGCAGGTGGCGATAGTTCAATATGGTAGGCTATAGTCAGGACAGGCAGCAGATAATGAGAGTCGAAGAGCAGGCAAAGGTACGGTACATGGGCAGGATAACAAATAAGCACCTTTGCAGGAATACTTGAAAGCTATGAAACTTAAAGGGGTTGTCCACTTTTTACTATTGATGAACTATCCTGAAGATAGGTCATCAATATCAGTTCGGTGGGGGCCCAACTACCGACACCCCCCGCCAATCAGATGTTTGAAGAGAAGGCAGCTATCATATAAGTGCTGCCTTCTCTGCTCTGTTTACCTGCTTGCCGCAGTAGTTAGTGGTGAGCAGGTGTGATTACAAGTATGGTGTCCCTGTTCACTTCTATGGGATAGCTCTGTCTGTTCAAGTGCATACTACAGAGCCGTCCAATAGAAGTGAATGGGGACACCATACTTGTAATTACACTGCTCCCCACTGCAAGTCCTGAGAGAAGCAAGTAAACAGAGTAGAGAAGGCGGCGCTTGTATGACCGCTCCTTCTCTTCAAACAGCTGATCGCCAAGGGTGTCGGGAATCGGACCCAGGCATGGGATTCAGCCAGTTCCCTCTGGCTTTCCAGATCCGGTTGTTAAAATTACAGATCCAGCTGGCAGCTGGAGATGAGCCCTTCCATTCCATAGTTTAGCTCCTTAGGCTTTTTAGAAGTTGGGTGGTATGTGTGTGTAGTGTATATATGGTGTATTTATGTATGTGTACCATGTATATGGTGTATTTATGTGTATATGTGTGTTGCATATATGTGATGTATATGTACACATGTGTCATGAAGCATCGTGTCTACCTGTTGTTAAAAATTTGAATCCCACCCTGATTGGACCCCAATTGATCTGATATTGATGACCTATCCTGAGGATAATTCATCAATAGTAAAAAGAGGACAACCTCTTTAAGGCCTCATTCAGACGACCGTATATTTGCGGGTCCGCATTATTCCGGACCCGCAAATATACGGGGACCACCCGGCGTGTGTTCCGCAGCGCTCGGAACACACGCCGTGCGGCCCCATTGAAAATTCCTATACTTGTCCGTGCGTACGGACAAGTATAGGACATGTTCTATCTTTTTATGCGGAGCCGCGGCACGGAGCCGTCTCCGTGCCGCGGCTGTGCGCTCCCATAGAGGTGAATGGGGCTGCATGTATTCCGCAATTTTGCGGAATACATACGGCCCCATTCATACGGTCGTGTGAATGGGGCCTAAAGCTCAGGCAAAAGAGTGGAACAAAGGCCCAGCATAAATAGAAAGGCTGATCAGCACCTTAGTCAGCAGCTGGACATGGAGCAAGGAAGGAAGAAGGTTAACACATGCAGTACTACAGAGAAGTTTACTGAATACTGGCCCCAATACACACACGGAGAGTGGAGCGATGTCCTGGCCTGCCTGGGATAGCGGGGCAGCAGCAGACCCAAGCTGCTAAAGTAACAATCATTATCCCAAAGATAAGAAATTGATTGGGTCAGTCCTATATAAATTGGTCCTTATCCATCAGGTAAGTTTTCCGTACATTTTTCAGTGTTATGTTCCATCAAAAAAGTAGAAACTTTCAAAAATTGTAGTGCTGGCTCCAACAAATTATGGACACCAGCGGGTCACAAGTGCCCCTATTGATCTATAATGGGGTCCGTTGTTTTCCACTGCGGTGCCCGTCATTTTCACGGGAATAATATCACGGCATATGGTAGAATCCTCTGAGTGAGGCTTTGAGCAGAAATCCAGAAAGAGTCTAACCTCCCTGTAGAGCTGCTCCTGCTGATGATCTCCAGAAATAATGTTGTGTATTCAGAGAAACATTGTTTGTCTTTTCTAATATTTGCACTTCTATGGCTTTCTTCGGCAGGGGAGTCTGTAATTAAGTATGCAGATTATTACCAGGGACTCTGGAATTGTAAGAGTGACAAGAGTGATGAGCTGTCATTCCAGCGCGGAGACCTTATCCGTATTCTAAGCAAGGTAACAAAGAAATAAAGGTTGGGTTAATGAAGGAGGGAGGGGGTCATACTGGAAGCGGGTATATAGGGCATATGGTTATTTACATGTACTTATAGAATAATGTCAATGCTGTGAGATAATTTTATAGTAAAGTGAAAATGTTTCCACCATTCCCAATAAGATAACATAAGTAAGATTTTCCACTATGGCACTGACACTTCACTGTCAGAAAAAGGTATTTTTTAAGTTCAATATTCACAGAAAACATTTTTCAATAATCTTTGTTTTTTTTTCATTTTGGCAGAACTATACCAGTAAAAATACAATACAAAAGAGAGATAATACTGCTATATAGATAGGTAACCCATTGTACTGCTGCTGTTATGGAAATATGTTACACTACTTTCACACTAGCGTTTTTAAATTCCGGTATTGAGTTCCGTCATGGGGGCTCAATACCGGAAAAAAACGCTTCAGTTTTGTCCCCATTCATTGTCAATGGGGACAAAACTGAACTGAAGACAACGGAGGCTCCTGAAAGCATTCCGTTCCGTCTTCAGACCGGAGAACAAACCGCAACATGCTGCAGTTTTCTCTCCGGTCCAGGCATCCGCACCAAGACGGATCCGGAATGACCCCCAATGCAAGTCAATGGGGACGGATCCGTTTGGTGTGACCAACATGGTAAACGGATTTGCCCTCCATTGACTTTCAATGGAGTTCAGGACGGATCCGTCACCACATACAGACAGACATACATACAGACATACACACACACACATACACACAAACACATACATACTTACATACTCCAGGCAGGCAAGCCGCACATCTTCATGCCCAGGAGGCGCGCCGCTATGACAATTCCCTACAGCGCCCAGCAGAGGGCGCTGTGGGGAATAGTCATAGCTGCGCGCCTCCTGGGCGTGAAGACATGCGGCCTGCCTGGAGTATGTAAGTATGTATGTGTTTATGTGTATGTGTGTATGTCTGTATATGGTACTGTGTGACATGTGTGGGGCCGGAACGCGGTTCCGGCCCCACACATGTCCCTGCGGCAGTCCGGATCCGACGGCACCCTTCACCTGCCGGATCCGGACTGCCGCTAGTGTGAAGGAGGCCTTAGATTTTGAATTAATATGTTGATGTTATTAATATGTCCTGATTTTCATTTTTTTACATTAATTATGGGATAACCCCTTTAAGCTTCAGCTTTACATGTAGCACTGTGCACCTCAAGGACAAAAAAAAACAGATTATGTATTAACATAATACTTCATGATACATTCAGCTAGGCATTAAGCAGATCCTATGCTGGTAACTAATTGATATTTTTTTTAAATCTATATCCCAGACAGTGTAATCTAATTTATTGGTCCACATCAACAGGAGGTAAACTAACCTAAGAGGTCACTTCAGGACCACATCATAATCTACCAGACTCGGTGTTCTGCTTCTGAAGTAATGCACATATTGAATGCACAGCTCTGCTGCTCTGAAAAACTGGCCATACGTCGGCAGTGTGTTCTATTCACTTCTATCGAACTAATGTAGCTAGAGCTCCCCCAGTCCCATAGAAGTGAATGGAGGTGTAGACTAATGCATACTACCTCGTCATTTACAGAATAGACTCAGGGGACAGGTGATAAAGACTTTTCATGGGATAACTACTTTAGCCTAATGTGTATGACCAGCTCTGTCCACATTGGCGGTACTTGCTTACCGGGGGTTTCTGATGGCTAGAACAGTACTGAAAACTGCAACATTGTTTCCATCAAAAATACCCAAGGCTTGATAGAAAATGAATAACCTCATTATAAGTCCATGGAATCTATCAGGATGCATTTGAAATCTGGTCGGAATAGCTGTCATTGCTCCGTAAGGAAAGGAAATCACAACGCTAATATGAGCAAAAACCCAGCACAGACTATATCCACCTGATATAACAGAATGTGTCGCCCTGCAGAAGTAAAGTCTCCACAGTTTTTGTTTCAGTGGTTGTCTGTGCTTGTCTTACTTCATCAAATGCCATTTATCATGTAGATAAAGTTAATACAAGGCACTTACTAATGTACTGTTATTGTCCATATTGTTTCCTTTGCTGGCTGGATTCATTTTTCCATCACATTAAACACTGCTCGTATCCACCCTCAGTGGTGGCTGTGCTTGCACTCTATAGGAAAAGGCACCGGCCTCTCTAGCGGCTGGGACTATGGGAGAGCACATAGTCCAGCACTTTTTTTTTATAGTGTACAAGCACGGCCACTGCTGCTGGATTACAGAGTGGTCATAACCATGGAAACAAGAAGTGTATAATGTGATAGAAAAATTAATCTAGCCAGCAAAGGAGGCAATATACAGTAGATAATAACAATACATTAGTACGTGCCTTGTATTAACTTTCTCTACATTATAAATGCCACTTGCTAAATTGAGACAACCCCTTTAAAGCCCAATTTTGAAGACGATTGTCGGAAAGAAGCGTTCCTTCCCGACAAGTGCCTGCTATTACATGTAGTGATTTCCTTCACAGTATAGGGAGCAGCGATTGCTAATGCCATCACCTTTCCCAATGCAGAGTCACTGTTCGCCGGCAGCAGATGCTGTTTACACAGTACAATCTGCTGCCGACAAACAACGATTTTTGTGATCGCATGAATAATGCAATTACCCAATGAACAAGCATTTTGCTCATTCATTAGATATTCAGCGGCACCCTTCACCAGATAATCGCTATCGAGCATTCCTATTAAAGGTTGTTAGCGATCATCTGGCTGAGAATCAGCCCATGTAGTTTACTAATGCTGTAAGCATGGGCGGATTGGCCATATACCCAGGGAAATTTCCCGGTGGGCCGATGCCCAGAGGTGCCGTCTGAGCCCTTCTCATAACCGCCGGCCAGTGTAAGTTTTTGAGGGATATATTTTGTGCTGCTGGGAGTATTTTGTGCTGGACTGTGGTATTTGGCTCTGTTGAAGTGGTATAATGATCCACAATATGGTATTGCTGGCCCTGTCTTCCATCAATTTGGACCCAACTACAAAACAGGCCCACTTTTAGTATTTTTTCCAGAGCTACTTTAAAGGCCCTTTTACACGGGCCGATGTGTCTCTCTGCCCGAGCGCCAATCAGCGATATCGGCGCTCGGGCAGGGAGCCTTTACACGGCCTCATGAATCGAGCGCCGGGCCGCACGAGTGATCGCTGTATCGCTCGTGCGGCCTGGAAGCTCCATACTGTCAGGCGCACATCGCCTGTTTACACAGGCCGATGTGCGCCCGACAGATTGGATCTTTTGTAGAAACCAAAAGATCCAATCAGCCGACGAACGAGCGTTTTGCTCGTTCGTCGGCTGATTAGGGCCACTTTTACACGGGCCGATTATCGGCACTAGCGTTCCTAGGAACGATTTTTCCGCCGATAATCGGCCCGTGTAAAAGGACCTTAAGTTCCCAGTCCGCCCCTGGCTGTAAGGGAAGTATATTATTTGTTAGTATGATAGGAGATTAGTTGAATTAGGAGATTAGGATATGACAGCTCTATTATTCTCTTGATAGGCCTAGATAAAAATGCCCACAGAAGAGCATTGCTCATATCAGTGTAATGTGTAATGTGCTGTGGAGTCACTCACCCCCTTCCCTCTCTGATGGGAGTGAATGGTCTGACTGAGGCTACTTTCACACTGGCGGCAGGCCTGATCCGGCCCCACACATGTCACACAGTACATACATACACATAAACATACACACACATATAGACAAACAAACACATATACATACTTACATGCTCCCCGGCAGGTCTTCGGAGCGTCAGAGGGACAGGACGGCTCACACAGGTCACGATTCCCCACAGCACCCTCTGCTGGGCGCCTGGTGGAATCGTCATGATTCCACCAGGCGCCCAGCAGAGGGCGCTGTGGGGAATCGTGACCTGTGTGAGCCGTCCTGTCCCTCTGACGCTCCGAAGACCTGCCGGGAGCATGTAAGTATGTATGTGTGTTTGTATGTCTATATGTGTGTGTATGTTTATGTTTATGTGTATGTCTGTGTCTGTATGTGTCTATGTGTAGCCGGATCCGTAATGGACTCCATTGAAAGTCAATGGAGGGCGGATCCGGTTACCATTATGGTCACACCAGACGGATCCACCCCCATTGACTTGCATTGGGGGTCATTCCGGATCTGTCTTGGTGCGGATGCCTGGACCGGAGAGCAAACCGCAGCATGCTGCGGTTTGTTCTCCGGTCTGAAGACGGAACGGAATGCTTTCAGGAGCATTCCGTTGTCTTCAGTTCAGTTTTGTCCCCATTGACAATGAATGGGGACAAAACTGAAGCGTTTTATTCCGGTATTGAGCCCCTATGACGGAACTCAATACCGGAATTTTAATACGCTAGTGTGAAAGTAGCCTGAGAAAGTCAAGCGAGACTGTTTTCGTGCTAAAAGTCCAAATAAAAAAGGAAGTTAAAGAGGCAAAGGCAGGAAGTAGAATATATGGAGTAACGTAAAAAAATATGTCCTGAAAAACATCTGCCAATTTTTTTTTTCAAATATAAAAAACTCTATAGACTATTCACACATAGGCTGTTAATATGTGTTAAATGATTTGATGATGGTATTGTCCCTTTAAACCCCACACTAACTAAATACATGCAAATATTATATATTAATATGCACTGTCACCTGCTGTCCCCTAGAGTGGGTACTAAAATGTGAAAAGTATTCCTACAAAAGTCTTACTTTACTTCAGATGTGCATGAGACTGACATTTTAACCTTGTAAGTGATCTTCATTCCTGACTTGATGACAGCCTGGCTGATTACTCTTCTATGCAGAAGGAAGAGCAGTCACCCAACCTTTTCTTCCACCACTGCACTGACTAATTTAGTGATCAATACGGCAAGCTGATCACAAAGACGTACAACACCATATTGTCCCATGCACCCAGTACAGCACAAACCCTGAGAATGGTGTTTGCAATAACTCAAACTATGCAGTTCCTTAAAGGCTCACTAAAAATAGAAAAAGGATAAAAATAACGAAAAAAACAAGCGATATGAAGAATTCTTCTGTGATTATCCCATGATTTTCCCCTTCTACTTCTTACTGTCCTTCTAACTATGTGATGTTAAATACTTTTGTATTATAAAAAACAAAAGTATTCTAGCCGATATACATTTATTAGCTAACTACTATAATATTTTTGCCTTTTTTAATGCAGAAGTATTTAAAATTAGATAGATTTTTCTGGCTAACGCGGTACCACGTTATTTTTGCTGGATATACTTCTGACTGTAAGGTAACTGGCTAATGGTAAAACCTCTCACCGGTGCTCTGTCTGCAGTAGGAAAAAGATAATTCTAAGCCACACCCCTCATACATATGACAGCTGGAAATAAAAGATCTGAAGAAATATAACCCCCATGTTCGCTGAAAAACTGTTTGATTTAGGAATATGCAAAAAATGATGCAGAGTGACAAATGGTATGGGCTACTTGATCTGGTGTTTACCTCTTACTTTCATGTCTAGGGTTAGTGTTCCTTTAAGAGGCGATATAATTTGGTTTCATCTGAATCACCATGTTATAGTGATTAATGTCTACCAATTAGGCTGCTAGGTAACCTCATGTTAAAACCCTCTGAGACTTAGTTTGTACGACTATCACTTATGTACTTCACTCATAGTTCTGGATAATGTTACAACATACCTTAGATCTGTTTCATTTACCGGCTGTTTGCACAGACAAGTTTCAGACGACTGACTAATAGTAAGCTATAAAAATCTAGATCTGCTTACTGCTACACTAAGCCTGTCTGGGTGACTGATTCTACTTTGCCAACCTTGTGTGTTCCCGTTCTGCAGGCCTGACTGTAGGGTGGCTCCAGCTGATATCCTTGGACTGTAACTTTAATTGCTCTTACAAGTGCTGCTTTTGCCATAAATACAATGTTTTTCTTATGGAATTTGCGTTACCCTTTGGGTTATATAGAGAAATACTTGAACTGTTTATATACTTAAGTGTATGTTCACCATTAAACACATTTACCACAGTCACAACTTTTACCCACACCTGCCTAAAACCTTTTCACAGTACTGTTGAATGCAATATCATTGTATTATTTAGATTTTGTACAATTTTAGAGTAAAAAAAAGGAAAGGAGTACCTTGCTAAAGGAGATTTGAGCTCTCATATAACTTTGGTCTCGGACCTTAAATAGCCTGTTAGGGTTAAGGTTTAAGGCTTGTTTCTTGTTCCTAGGGCTTGATCATTAGGAAAGGCGAGGAGATGCAAATTTAAAAGCTTTATAAATATATAGACCCTGTTCCAAAAAAAAGCAGCCATGGGTTCTTCTAAGAAGTTGCCTAATGTAATTAAGAAATGGCAGTTAACAGGAACAGTGGAGGTCAAGAGAAGATCAGGAAGACCAAGAAAAATTGCAGGGACTAGTAGGATTGCTAGAAAGGCAAAATCAGAACCTCCGCTTAACTGCAAAAGACCTTCAGGAAAATTTAGCAGACTCTGGAGTTGTGGTACATTGTTCTACTGTTCAGTGACACCCACACAAATATGGCCTTCATGGAAGGGTCATCAGAAGAAGTCCTTTCATGTGTCCTTGCCAAAAAATTTAGCATCAGAAGTTTGAAAAAGAACATCTAAACAAGCCTGATGCGTTTTGGAAACAAGTCCTGTAGACTAGGGTTCCTCAACTCCAGTCCTCAGGACCCACCTACTAGGCATGTTTTCAGGATTTCCTTAGTATTGAGCAGGTGATCTAATTAGTGTTAGTGCACCAGGACTTAACTCAGATATTCATTCTGTGTGATATTCTCAAATCATGAGCAGCAGGTGGGCCCTGAGGACTGGAGTTGAGGAACACTGCTGTAGACCAATGAGGTTAAAATAGATCTCTTTCGCCAGAAGTAGCTAAAGTATGTTTGGAGAAAAAAGGGCACAGAATTTCATGAAAAGAACACCTCTCCAACAGTTAAGCATGGGGTGGATCAATCATGCTTTTGGGTAGCGTTGCATTCAATGGGACAGGGAACATTTCAAAGGTAGGGGGAAGAATGGATTCAATAAAATTCCAGCAAATTCTGAAAGCAAGCATAACACAAACTGTAAAAAAGCTGAAGATGAAAAGAGGATGGCTTCTACAGATGAAAAGTGATCCTACACACATCTGAATGGGGGAGATTTATTAACTTTGGTGAAGAGGATAACTGGCTTAGTTGCCCATAGCAACCAATCAGATTCCACCTGTTTTCCTTTGCACCAGTTTTGATAAATGTCCCCCAATATCCACAATAAACTACCTCAGGAGGCACAAGCTGAAGGTTTTACCATGACCCTTACAGTCCCCTGTGAGGGTCATGGTAATCTGTGGATAGACCTTAAAAGAACGATGCAGGATGCCCAAAGTCTTGCTTCATGCCCTTTTCCTTTTTTGTTATTTTTGAAAATGTAAAAGATGAAAGTAAAAAATAGTTTCCTTAAAATACAAAGTAAATGTGTCAGTCATCTTTAACTTTATACCTTTCGGAGATCATTCCATCTTAAACTTGCTTAACTGTTCACAGTAACAGTAATATTGACCAGGGCTGTGCATGCCAGTGTGTGTGTACAGAGCTAAAATATGTTTGTTGTTAATTATTTTTCGAGACTTTTGCTGTTATCCCAGTGTCCTGTTTTACAGGGATGTATCTGTATATACCAGTGCATTGCACAGGAATACTAGTAAAGATTTTTAGTTAGAGAAATTCCATCTTTCTAAAGCTGTCAAGCCGGTGACTCAGCGAGTAAAGCTGATACAGAAAGTCCATGGTTCGAGACCTGCCAGTGACAATTTGGATAAAAGGGGAGTAAAAGTTTTTACATACACAGGGGTGTTCTCAATCAATATTATAATGCCCAAGGCCCTATTTATATGGAGAATGACTTTTATTTTAACCCCTTCCTGACTTCCCCTATACATGTACAGTCTAGGGTGACTTAAAATAAGTGAAAAGAAATTTAAAACGTTTTTAAATCTATAAAAAAAATTAAAAAGTATAAAAATTCAAATCCCTTTCCCCGGTATTAATAACAAAAATAAACAATAAAAAAAAGATCATTGTCTTTGTTGTGCACAAAATGCCTGTACTAGTAGAATATAAATGTATTTATTCTGTATGGTGAATTCCATAATGGGAAAAAATAATCAAAGCTGCAGATTTACCTTTTTTTGTTCATCATCACCCAAAAAAATGAAAAAAAAAAGATTCAAAATGCATATTCAAAAATGGTATCAATAAAAACACCTTCTTGGCTTGGTCACACCTTCTGCCAGTTTGGCTCTACCTACAACATGTGGCCACTTCTAAATTTTTTCCAGGGCCACTTTGAGTTCCCAATCCACCCATGCATTCAAGTTAATCATGGACGGCTTAGGCTACTTTCACACTAGCGTTTTAAAATTCCGGTATTGAGTTCCGTCATAGGGGCTAAATACCGGAATAAAACGCTTCAGTTTTGTCCCCATTCATTGTCAATGGGGACAAAACTGAACTGAAGACAACGGAATGCTCCTGAAAGCATTCCGTTCCGTCTTCAGATCGGAGAACAAACCGCAGTTCATGACGGATCCGGCTACACATACACACAATACACACATACAGACATAGACATACACATAAACATACACAGACATATACACATACAAATACACATACATACTTACATGCTCCTCGGCAGGTCTTCAGAGCGTCGGAGGGACAGGGCGGCGCGCACAGATGACGATTCCACCAGGCGCCCAGCAGAGGGCGCTGTGGGGAATCATCACCTGTGCGAGCCGTTCTGCTCCTCCGGCGCTCTGAAGACCTGCCGGGAGCATGTAAGTATGTATGTGTATTTGTCTGTGTATATGTGTGTGTGTGTGTGTATGTACTGTGTGACATGTGTGGGGCCGGAGCGCGGTTCCGGCTCCACACATGTCGCTGCGGCAGTCCTGATCCGGCAGCACCCTTCACCTGCCGGATCAGGCCTGCCGCTAGTGTGAAAGTAGCCTTACGGTTATGTGAATGTGCCGTAAGGATGTGTCTGTCACAAGTTTTTTTGACTGCTTCCAAAGACAACAAGCAATAAAAGAGTGAATAAGGCTACTTTCACACTGGCGGCAGGCCTGATCCGGCAGCTGAAGGGTGCTGCCGGATCAGGCCTGCCGCAGTGACATGTGTGGAGCCGGAACCGCGCTCCGGCCCCACACATGTCACACAGTACATACATACACATAAACATAAACATACACACACATATAGACAAACAAACACACATACATACTTACATGCTCCCCGGCAGGTCTTCGGAGCGTCAGAGGGACAAGACGGCTCACACAGGTCACGATTCCCCACAGCGCCCTCTGCTGGGCGCCTGGTGGAATTATCACCTGTGCGCGCCATCCTGTCCCTCCGATGCTCCGAAGACCTGCCGGGGAGCATGTAAGTATGTATGTGTATTTGTATGTCTATATGTGTGTGTATGTTTATGTGTATGTCTGTGTCTGTATGTGTCTATGTGTAGCCGGATCCGTAATGAACTCCATTGAAAGTCAATGGAGGGCGGATCCGGTTACCATTATGGTCACACCAGACGGATCCACCCCCATTGACTTGCATTGGGGGTCATTCTGGATCCGTCTTGGTGCGGATGCCTGGACCGGAGAGCAAACCGCAGCATGCTGCGGTTTGTTCTCCGGTCTGAAGACGGAACGGAATGCTTTCAGGAGCATTCCGTTGTCTTCAGTTCAGTTTTGTCCCCATTGACAATGAATGGGGACAAAACTGAAGCGTTTTATTCCGGTATTGAGCCCCTATGACGGAACTCAATACCGGAATTTTAAAACGCTAGTGTGAAAGTAGCCTTAAGCTCTCGAGTCAGGCTGTAATACATGGTAACTATAGTGTTATCTAGTGTTGATTATGCTAACAAAAGAAATCTGTTATCTGTAGCATTGAAACAAAACTAGTGAATGCCCTTGACCACTTCAGGGCCAAGCCAAATGTTTCTTTTTCCTCTCTACTTTCCAAGAGCCATAATTATCTTAGGCTACTTTCACACTAGCGTTTTTAAATTCCGGTATTGAGTTCCCTCATAGGGGCTCAATACCGGAAAAAAACGCTTCAGTTTTGTCCCCATTCATTGTCAATGGGGATAAAACTGAACTGAAGACAACGGAATGCTCCTGAAAGCATTCCGTTCCGTCTTCAGACCGGAGAACAAACCGCAGCATGCTGCGGTTTTCTCTCCGGTCCAGGCATCCGCACCAAGACGGATCCGGAATGACCCCCAATGCAAGTCAATGGGGACGGATCCGTTTGGTGTGACACACCAGTAATCCGGATCTGTCCTCCATTGACTTGCAATGGGGGGTCATTCCGGATCCGGCTACACAGAAATACATACAGACATACATACATACATACACATACATACTCACAAACTCCAGGCAGGGACGCCGGCAGCATGTCTTCACGCGCCTCCTGCGCGCAGCTATGACTTTTCCCCACTGCGCCCAGCAGAGGGAGCTGTGGGGAATCGTCATCACTGCGCGCAGGAGGCGCGTGAAGACGTGCTGCCGGCGTCCCTGGCTGGAGTATGTAAGTATGTATGTGTATGTATATGTATGTTTGTATGTATTTCTGTCCCAATGTCTGTGTCAACATGTGTGGGGCCGGAGCGCTGCTCCGGCTCCACACATGTATCAGCGGCAGCATGGATCCGTTGGCACCCTTTAGGTGCCGGATCCGTGCTGCCGCTAGTGTGAAAGAGGCCTGAGGCTACTTTCACATTAGCAGCAGCACGGATCCGGCGGGTGAAGGGTGCCACCGGATCCGTGCTGCCGCAGGTGCACGTGTGGGGCTGGAACCGCGCTCCGGCCCCACACGTGTCAGACAGTGTCATACATACATACACATACATACATACACATACATATATACTTACATAGGCCCGGACAGCAGGAGGAGGAGGGCGCGCACAAAGGTAAGTTTACCCACAGCGCCACCTGCTGGAGGGAGGGGAAATTGCAGGGAGACGGATCCGGAATGACCCCCATTGAAAATCAATGGAGGACGGATCTGTTTACCATTGTGTCACACCAAACGGATCCGTCCCCATTGACTTGCATTGGGGGTCATTCCGGATCCATCTTGGTGCGGATGCCCAGACCGGAGAGCAAACCGCAGCATGCTGCGGTTTGTTCTCCGGTCTGAAGACGGAACGGAATGCTTTCAGGAGCATTCCGTTGTCTTCAGTTCAGTTTTGTCCCCATTGACAATGAATGGGGACAAAACTGAAGCGTTTTATTCCGGTATTGAGCCCCTATGACGGAGCTCAATACCGGAATTCAAAAGCGCTAATGTGAAAGAAGCCTTATAACAGTTATCAGGGCTCTTTTTGCTTTTGTTTTTTTGTGTTTATTTTTTTGTGGTGTGGTGGAGTTACATTTTTTGAAAGGATTCCACAATTTTATTTTTGGGGGGTTGTTTTTAAGCCATTCACCTTGCATTATAAATACTTTGACATTTATAAGTTCAGTCATTTTTGGCCATGCAATACTTGTGTAATTGTTTATTTTTATATGTAACATTGGGATAGGAGGTGATTTGAATTTTCAATATTTGGGGGTTTTATATTGTTAGAAAATGTTTACCTTTTTTTTTTCACTTTTTATTTCACCCTGGGGGTGGGGGGTAATCGGAGGTCAGAGGGAGTACCCTTCCTCTGACTTACCTCTCAGATGGCATAGTTGCTATTGACTGTGGCATCTGAGGGGTAAAATGACAGGGACTGGAGTTATCTCTGATCCCAGTCACTGCAGACGGGTGTCAGCTGTGTTATCCAGTCAACATCCATCACATCTTAGACATACAGTTACATACAGTACAGACCAAAAGTTTGAACACACCTTCTCATTCAAAGATTTTTCTGTATTTTCATGACTATGAAAATTGTAGATTCACACTGAAGGCATCAAAACTATGAATTAACACATGTGGAATTATATACTTAACAAAAAAGTGTGAAACAACTGAAAATTTGTCTTATATAGGTTCTTCAAAGTAGCCACCTTTTGCTTTGATTACTGCTTTGCACACTCTTGGCATTCTCTTGATGAGCTTCAAGAGGTAGCCACCTGAAATGGTTTTCACTTCACAGGTGTGCCCTGTCAGGTTTAATAAGTGGGATTTCATGCCTTATAAATGGGGTTGGGACCATGAGTTGTGTTGGGCAGAAGTCAGGTGGATACACAGCTGATAGTCCTACTGAATAGAATGTTAGAATTTGTATTATGGCAAGAAAAAAGCAGCTAAGTAAAGAAAAACGAGTGGCCATCATTACTTTAAGAAATGAAGGTCAGTCAGTCCGGAAAATTGGGAAAACTTTGAAAGTGTCCCCAAGTGCAGTTGCAAAAACCATCAAACGCTACAAAGAAACTGGCTCACATGAGGCCCACCCCAGGAAAGGAAGACCAAGAGTCACCTCTGCTGCGGAGGATAAGTTCATCCGAGTCACCAGCCTCAGAAATCGCAGGTTAACAGCAGCTCAGATTAGAGACCAGGTCAATGCCACACAGAGTTCTAGCAGCAGACACATCTCTACAACAACTGTTAAGAGGAGACTGTGTGCAGCAGGCCTTCATGGTAAAATAGCTGCTAGGAAACCACTGCTAAGGACAGGCAACAAGCAGAAGAGACTTATTTGGGCTAAAGAACACAAGGAATGGACATTAGACCAGTGGAAATCTGTGCTTTGGTCTGATGAGTCCAAATTTGAGATCTTTGGTTCCAACCACCGTGTCTTTGTGCAACGCAGAAAAGGTGAACGGATGGACTCTACATGCCTGGTTCCCACCGTGAAGCATGGAGGAGGAGGTGTGATGGTGTGGGGGTGCTTTGCTGGTGACACTGTTGGGGATTTATTCAAAATTGAAGGCATACTGAACCAGCATGGCTACCACAGCATCTTGCAGCGGCATGCTATTCCATCTCGTTTGCATTTAGTTGGACCATCATTTATTTATCGACAGGACAATGACCCCAAACACACCTCCAGGCTGTGTAAGGACTATTTGACCAAGAAGGAGAGTGATGGGGTGCTATGCCTCCACAGTCACCAGACCTGAACCCAATTGAGATGGTTTGGGGTGAGCTGGACCGCAGAGTGAAGGCAAAAGGGCCAACAAGTGCTAAGCATTTCTGAGAACTCCTTTAAGACTGTTGGAATACCATTTCAGGTGACTACCTCTTTGAGCTCATCAAGAGAATGCCAAGAGTGTGCAAAGCAGTAATCAAAGCAAAAGGTGGCTACTTTGAAGAACCTAGAATATATGACATATTTTCAGTTGTTTCACACTTTTTTTGTTAAATATATAATTCCACATGTGTTAATTCATAGTTTTGATGCCTTCAGTGTGAATCTACAATTTTCATAGTCATGAAAATACAGAAAACTCTTTGAATGAGAAGGTGTGTCCAAACTTTTGGTCTGTACTGTATGTTGATAAATAAATGATGGTCCAACTAAACGCAAACCGGATGGAATAGCATGCCGCTGCAAGATTCTGTGGTAGCCATGCTGGTTCAGTATGCCTTCAATTTTGAATAAATCCCCAACAGTGTCACCTGCAAAGCACCCCCACACCATCACACCTCCTCCTCCATGCTTCACGGTGGGAACCAGGCATGTAGAGTCCATCCGTTCACCTTTTCTGCGTCGCACAAAGACACGGTGGTTGGAACCAAAGATCTCAAATTTGGACTCATCAGACCAAAGCACAGATTTCCACTGGTCTAATGTCCATTCCTTGTGTTCTTTAGCCCAAATAAGTCTCTTCTGCTTGTTGCCTGTCCTTAGCAGTGGTTTTCTACCCCCACCCTTTGGCTCTTTGGTTTATGCTAAGTATGTAAATTACACAGCAACAAGTAGCTCCCATGTGGTAATCTATAATTACATCTGTCAGTGAGAGGATTTTTTTGTATTTGATTTCACTGTGTTTTTGAGAATATACACTACTCATAAAAAGTTAGGAATATTTGGTTTTCAGTTGATATTTATGGTAAACATAAAAAGTTCAAGTTTATGTTATCATGAAAGCAGGGCATTTAAGAAGAAGCATGCAATGGTGATTTCCTCATCTCAAACAATTTATTGAAACAAAAGCCAACAACATGGTGGGTATACCCACACAAAAAATGTCAATGTCTCAATAACTCGTCACGTGGCCTTGAGTATCAATTACAACTTGGCAACGACGTCTCATGCTGTTCACAAGTTGACTTATTGTCTGCTGAAGTATGACACTCTTTGGGTCATTGAGGTTCTGGGGTACAAAGTTACGATTCTCTACACAGCAACTCAGCTGCTCCCATAGGTTTTCAATAAGATTCAGGTCTGGAGAAAGTGCAGCCCACTCCATTTTAGGTCCCCCAGTCTCCAGCAGCCATTCCCTAATGATGCGACCTCGATCAGCTGGCACATTATCTTCCATGAAGATGAAATTAGGCCTGTGTTGTTCATGCAGAGGCACAATGACTGGATTAATGATGTTATTCAAGTAGTATGGGCTTGTCACTGTACCATTCACAAAGTGTAGGGCAGTTCTGTATTGACTAGACACACCTGCCCACACTGTAAGACACCACCACCACCAAAGGCTCTTCTGGTGACAACAGTGGCTGATGCATAGCGCTTGCAACATCGTTAGTGGCCATCATTTCTGCTGAGCATGAATTGACTTTCATCAATGAACAGCAATGAGGCCCACTGGTCCCTCGTCCAGCGTAGATGCTCCCTGGCCCATGCAAAACGATGACGCCTTTGGTCAGGTAACCTTGTAGGTCTTCTAGCACGCAGACAACACTGATATAAACGGTATTGAATGGTCTGACGTGACACTTGGATACCTCACACCTCCCTTAAATGTGCCTGGAGTTGTGTAGCTTTCATCATCTGGTTCCACAGGGCATTATTTACAATGAAGCGGTCATTACTGTGGGATGTGGCCAAAGGACGTCCACTTCTATGCCTTTCTGTGACTGTTTCACTCTCTCTGTATCTCTGTTGCTACCTGCTGATGACACTCTAAGCTCAGTGGCCACTTCTGTCGGAGAACATCTTGCTTGAAGCCTTGCAAAGGTGAGATACTGTTGATCAATTGTAAGGTGTCATCTTGGTCTCATGATGTCAAAATGTGAACAGCATGATGAGGAGAAATTTTGCTGTTAAGCTCTTTGTTACAGAACAGCAAGTTGTGCAAAAAGTACTGAAACATTGAACAACTGGACATGTGCATTCAAAAGTTTAGAGAAGGTCACATTAAGTTCACCTGTAAAGGTGACGTCAAATGCTAGTGGACATGAGGATGTTATACTGTAATAGGGCTCATGATGCCTATTAGCCATAGGATTGTACCCTCTGCTACCACACTAAGCATTTCAACATGTCAGACCAAAGACACTCAGTGTAATCGTCACAGTTTGGACATAGTAGCAGACCATGTATCTCTAGATTGAAGCTTGATGATATGAACAAGCCTGCTGGATCTGGAAATTAGATGAAGAAAAGCCTTGTGCACTCAACTGCATCTTAATTTCCTTCTCAATCTTGTCGTAATTAATTTCACAAACAGAATCTAATAGATGCTGCAGGTCTTATTTCCTTTTTTTTGTCCTAACAGCTATCCATTTGCCGTGTGACGACTCATGTTTTTCAGCAGTTATCAAGTTGTACCACATTCGGTTAATAAACCATTTTGGTTGGGGTAAACGAGTTAGGTCCACAGCTTTTCTTAGCCATAAGAGTTGTTTATTACCATGTTCCCCCTGTTTTGTATCCTGTCTACCTGCGGAGAAGAGTGTGTGTTAATTACTAGAACGTTTCTTTATTTCCTGTTTTAATTCTATTTAGCTGGATGTGGCAACATCATCATAAAAACACAAAAGTTAATTTCCTTGGTCGCCATAAATAAAATATATTTATATATTGGGGTCCAGAAGGTGTTTGCTGCCCTCTGGTGGCATCTTGCTTTCACACCATCTTCATGGATTTCAACGTGTGCTGTGGCCTAAGTTCCAATGTACAGAATGGGTGATATGGGTTAATGAAGAGTTGCAACAATTGACGCATGGCTTCCCCACTGTGTACTAGTGTTTGGAGGCTGCATGTGTGTGGTGACTCAGAAGGCAGAGCTGGGACATTTGACCCCATTTATTAACCTCACGAGGTGCTATTGAGTTAAGGGAACTCAGGGTCAGCTGGAAGGCAGCGGTCACACGCCGGTCACATTCAGCAGGTCATTCCTTTTCTAAGACAGAAAGTAATCGTCTAGAACAAGCCCTGGCAGCCTTATTCCTGCCAGGTAATTCTTATAAATGAGAGCAGACACCAAGCGAGAGCGATCTAGAAGGGGGGACACAGCAAGGGCAGAGAAATGTGCTGTGTGCTGAGAAGCCTGAGCCAAGCACAAAAGATATCTTAAGATGGTTATCAGTAAGGAATTGAACTGCTGTAAATGTGAACTATACAACATTCAAAGCCATTACCTCTTCATACACTCTACTAGAATCATAATGGGTTCAAAAAGAATGGTGGGCCTAAAGCCTTAACATTGACTGTGCCACCACAACAATACATGACATTCCCACTGCAGCGAACCAGATAGGAGTGGTGGTTGTGCCCCTGAGAAGGGTTGTAGTATTGACAGTTCTCAGTGGCAAATCCCCACTCTACTGCTTCCTTGGGCCGTGCAGTGACTGGAGGGCACACCATTTCTTCCCTCAGGGCACTCTCTACTATTAGGGCTCCTGCCTGGTGGTAGTTGGAGTGCCCTTGATGGTAATCAGTTGGCAGGGTGCAAGGTCTAGGGGTTGGTGGATGTATGGTGGAGTCAATAACCATACCCATTGGTCTTTACTGAGTTGATGATGATGGTTGCAGTATAGGTAGCAGCAATAGCACAATTCAGAGGTATTTCACAGCCAGTATTTTCTTAATGGCCATATACTGTATATAGACAGCAACAGTGCTAGCAGTTGTAGTACTCCCAGTCTGTCTGTTACTAAAGGCACTTTGCAATCACTCCATATAACCTTAGGCATGGTACCTTGTTCTTATTAACCTTTTCTGCAATTCCTGAGTTGAGGGTGCAGATTTAAGATCTGTATTGAAGTGCTTCAGGTGCTTCAGCAATATTCCCCCTCCACAGCAGCTAAATCCCTTGCCATAAATTGGCTGTACCTCACTGACGTTATCTTGCACGGCCTTGATATGGTGTTAGACCGTCTAAGATGTGTTATCTCCTCTCAGTATTATTTTGGAGTTGAAGTTGCTTCTTAGGCAGGTGAAGCCGCAGAGATAAAGGTTCTCTGAGCTGGAGGCTTGGTCTACAGAGACTCCCAGTTATTCTCACAGTAGACTCACTAACTAGGGGGTGGACCTTGATCCATCACCCTGGCAACCCAACCAGTAAACCAATGTTAACCATGTAACTGCCCATACATTTGCCATTGGGTTTACCAATAAATCACTGTATTTAACTTTGTAAGGGCTCATACACGAGGAAGTTTTTTTCCGCATCCGTTCATTTTTTTTTTTGCAAACTGTATGCGGAACCATTCATTTCAGTGGGTCCGCAAAAAAAAGGCAGTAACTCATTGTGCATTACGTTTTCGTATGTCCTTATGTCCGTTCTGCCAAAAATAGAACATGTCCTATAATTGTCCGCATTACGGACAAGAATAGGACTGTTCTATTAGGGGCCAGCGGTTCTGTTCCACAAAATATGGAATGCACACGGACGACATCCGTATTTTTTTGCAGATGAGTTTTTTGCGGAACACAAAATACATACGGTTGTGTGCATGAGCCCTTATTCTGAATTAACTCTTTCAGCAGTGATTAACCCTTTGCATTGCCCCACTGGGGTACTCCACTACAAACAGTCACACAGCACTCATTAAATCACGGCATATCAAATCTTTATTAGTACATATTTTAAAAAAAACAGATGGAAATCCTCAGTCTCAAAATGGTGGACATAGTGTGGTTGGATACAACATTTGCATAACCATACAATGCAAAGTATTGGGAAACACCTCTTAATCATTGAATTGAGGTGTATAAAATCAAGCACCTAGCTATGCAGTCTGCCTTTACAAACATTTGTGAAAAAATGGCTCATCCAAAAGAGCTCACTGAATTCCAGTATGGTACGTCGTGAAATTTCTTCCCTTCTAAATATTCCAACATCAACTGGGAGTGATATTATTGCAAAGTAGAAACATTTAGGAACCACAGCAACTCAGACATGAAGTTGAAGACCACATAAAGTTACAGTGCTGTGCTGAGGTGCATAGTACATAAAAGTAGCCAACACTCTGCCGAATCCTTAACTGCAGAGCTCCAAACCTCCTCTGACATTAACATCAGCACAAAAACTGTGCACCAGGAGCTTCATGGCATAGGTTTCCATGGATGGGCAGCTGCATGCAAGCCTTACATCACCAAGTACAATGCAAAGCGTCAAATGGACGCTGGATTCTGGAGCAGTGGAAACATGTTCTGTGGAGTGATGAATATCACACTTATATGTTTGGCAAATGCCAGGAGAACGTTACCTGCCTGACTGCACTGTGCCAACTGTACAGTTTAGTGGAAGAGGGATAATGCAAGTCTAAATGAGAAATGTTTAAGCTTCAGCATACCAAGACAGCTTGGACAATTCTATGCCTCCAACTTTGTGGGAACAGTTTGGGGGAAAACCTTTTTTTGTTCTGGTGTGTCCAAGTGCACAAAGAAAGGCCCATAAGGACATGGTTTGGTGAGAACTGGACTGGCCACACAGAGCCCTGACCTCAACCCCATCAAACACCTTTGGGATGAACTAGAATGAAGACCGCAAGCCAGGCTTTCTCATCCAACATCCGCATCTGATCTCACAAATTCCCATCTGGATGAATAAGCAAATATTCCCTCAGACACCTCCAAAATCATGTACAAAGCGTTCCCGGAAGAGTGAAAGCTATTAATGAATTAGCTGTATTTTTTTTTTTTTTTTTTGCCTTCCTCTGGTTCACCTTGCAGGATAACAGGCTGAACTGGATGGACAGATGTCTTTTTGCAGCCTTATAAACTATGTTACTATGTTACTATATTGGGGCCAACTCTATATTGATGCTTATGGATTCAGAATGGGATGTCATAAAAGGTCCTATAGACGTAATGTGTAGATGCCCCAATATTTGTGTCCATAGTGTGTAATATAAACACTCCATTCAGACCCCAAGCGTATGTATCACATTTGGGGACAGCAATGCAAGATGACCAACCAAATATCAGAAAACATGAAAAGGCAAAAGTACTGACACCCATCATCCTCATATCATGAGCTTCACTTTTTACAGCACTCCACAATTGAAATCTCTATAGAATCTTATGTAACTTTGTAAATAGCTTGTTTTCAGTTAGGCTACTTTCACATCTGCACTTTCCCTTTCCGCTATTGAGATCCGTCATAGGGGCTCAATACCGGAAAAAAAGGCTTCTGTTTTGTCCCCAATCATTGTCAATGGGGACAAAACTGGACTGAATGAAACAGAGGGCACCAGAATGCATTACATTCCGTTTGGTTGCGTCCTCATCGCGGACAGAAAAACGCTGCAAGCATCGTTTTTCTGTCCACGATGTAGTGTGGAGCAAGACGGATCCATCATGACACACAATATAAGTCGATGGGGACGGATCTGTTTTCTCGGACACAATAGAAAACGGATTCGTCCTCCATTGACTTTCAATGGAGTTCATGATGAATTCGTCATGGCTATGTTAAAGATAATACAACCGGATCAGTTCATAATGGATGCAGAAGGTTGTATTATCAGTAACGGAAGCGTTTTTGCTGATCCATGATGGATCCAGCAAAAACGCTGGTGTGAAAGTAGCCATACATGATGTTTTCTTCTCAATTTACCCCTGAAGCTAAGCTCAGAGTTTCTCTGTTCCCATTCACTTCAATGGGGCCGTAAAAGAAGTGGACAGCACTCTGTGTGCTATCTGCATCTGTTGCTCCGTTCTGTGGCCCCGTAAAAAAATAGAACATGTCTTATTCTAGTCCTTTTCGTGTTTTGCGCGGTCATGTGCATGTAGCCTAAAGCAGTGCATGACTCAAGAGTAACCAGCAGGAATGTGAAAGCAGCTATGTACAGGAATGGTGAAAATGTCATAACTAACATAACCGTAATATATTGCACCTTGCTCTATACAGATTTAACCTGTCAAACATGGTTATAAGTAGAATTATAATCTTCCTCCCCTGCTCGTTAATAAGTAATAACTACCAATTTCTGGAATCACTTTGCTTTCTGCCTCTAGTTTTATTAATTTCTTTTAATTATTTATGAATGTTTCAAATATCAATGAAATCTCCTAAGCCTATCAATAGAATCCAGCATGTAGACTGGCATCAGGTCCTGCAGACTGTATGAGGAGACTGTTAATGGTGAGGTATAATTAAAGATCCTAATGGAACATAAACCTCATGTACACTAATAACTGAGGTGATAACACAAGCAAAGTGGCGACAGAGGAAGGGAAGAAAGAGTTGGTGTAAATGTTTGATATTTTGGTTCACAGATAATATTGATAATTGGAAACGTTGCTCTATAGCAATGCCTTAAAACAATCGTTCTGGTGAGAGTAGTCACACTACGGCTGATCCATATTTGATGATACACTTAATTTAAAGGGAAAAATAAATCTGGTTTGCTCACAGATTTATTTTTACATTAATCTATACGGGTTCTTGCAGGTAGAAGGCCGGTTGCACTCCAGTGTTTTGCTGATAAGAGCAAGACTTCAGGTTCGGATACTCTTTAAAGAGAGACTACACACACCAATTTAAGGATAAGCTATATATGTAAGTTTATTAAGGCAATAATAACAATAATAATCAGGCAAATGTATGTCCTTCTTTTGCAACTTATCTATATACAAAGGATAAAGAACATAATACACAATTACATCAACACTTCATCTGGAGTCCTGACTACATCCAGAATGAAGGTACATACATCACCGATTGAGTTATCATCATCTGACAGTGACATCAGCTGGGAAGCCCTTTCAGCGAAAGCAGTTAGAGTCTCGATCTGGAAAACACTTTTCCCTACGCGAGGCGTCCCCCCTTAGCCTTACTCCGTGCACCTGCGGCCCGGCTCACATTCATTTCTATTGAGCCGACGGAAATAACCGAGCCAGTGCTCGGCTATTTTCGGTGGCAGCATAGAAATGAATGGGAGCGGTGGCCACGCATGCACGGTGCGCTCCCATTCGTTTCTATGAGCGCCGCGGGCGGGCTGCGCCTGGCGGTGGCACAAGATGGGATAACCCCTTTAATATTGCATGAGGTTAGATCCCTGGTGTTAATTGAACAATCAACTTGTAACACATAACCATACAAACATGAAAACAAACAAGTCTGACAGTGCAGATAACACATGTAGGTCCAACGGGAACATTTCAACACACAAACATATCTGAGTTCCAAAAATTAAAAATCTCCCAAATAAAAAGTTCCCAATGCGCATTACAAAAAAAAAAAAAAACATCTCAAGTGCCTTTGCATTTCCATGGCCACATGGACAAACTTCTCACACAACTTCAACACATCTATCTGGGTGTCTGGTCAATCACAATCAGCACCATCAGACACTCAACAGCCTCTACTCTCTGCCTCTTATCTCACACAGGTAGGCAGCCCCCGCTGTCTGTCTTCATACAAGTATCCAGCTTTCCTATAACTCATATACAGATACTCAGAATTGGACGAGAGAGAGAAACATATTGTAAACTCAATTGCCTGTTTCTTGGCAAACAATGCACATTCTTCATATCTTCTCTCCTACAAACAGAAAATAACACAAACAGATACAAATCCAATTATTCAAGAAAAAACATAATAAGTGCATATAACAGAATAACACAATCAATATGATGCCACGTGGACTTAATCATTATATAAGGGATATCCCACATAATATACAACTATTAGTCATTAAAACCACCTAGTAAATTATTAGAAATACCATGGAAAACATACATAACAGTTTTCCCCTCTTTTTTTTCACGTTCCACACATTCTTTCTAAAAGATAATAGAGCAAATTGTGAAACAAAAAAAATGAATTATCTCCACTCTGTCTCTTCTTCTACTCCGCAATTTGTATTAAACTAAAGAAACACAATTAACAATGCAACATTTCAAGTCCTAGTTTAGTCACTTATGTAACTGATTTAAGAATATCCCTTGTCCTCTATCAACATACTTCCATTCAGTTAACCCTCCATTGTCCTTCTCAGGGCAAACACTTTTTTCCCTTTTCCAACTGTCACTTTCTACATACAATTTACAACATCTACTGGATCTGCTCCTTGCAATGTTGACAACTAATTTTCACACAATCCAGTCCAATAGGACCACTTGGTGGCTATAATGTAGTACAGAGCTTTCTCCCATCCTGAAACAACTTCTGAAACAAAGAAACACATATTTTCTAATATAAGGACATCATTTCCACTAAATGTACACTTTTTCCGGATTATTGGACCTACCCCTTTAAATTCCAGATTATCAGAATTTTAGCAAAAATCAGCTCTATGTCTCTCTGAGTATCCTGCCGACTAAGCCATTAATGTTTTGCTGATAAAAACAAAGAGTATCCAAACCTGAAGTCTTGCTCTTATCAGCAAAACATCCAGGAGTATGTTAGTCTGGTGAGCATTCCTGTGTATAGTAATTTTGGTAATATTAATTTAAAGGGAACCTGACACATTGAGCATGATGTCTGAGCAGGAGGAGCTGAGCAGATTGCTAAACAGTTTTGTAGGGAAAGATCCAGTATAACTTGTATTTCATTCATTTCAATTCCTGTGTATCCTGCGCTTTGGAGTCAGGAGGCGGTCCTATCAGTGATTGACAGCCTTCCCTCTATGACTGTGTATACAGAGATAGCTGTCAATCACTGATAGGACCGCCTCCTCAATGTCAAAGCCCAGAATTAGCAGGAATTTAAATGAATGAAATACAAGTTACAATGAATCTTTTCCCATAAAACCACACATCAACCTGCTCAGCTCTTCCTGCTTTATAATATGCTGCTGGCACGTTACACTGCATTTTCATGGTGACAGATTCCCTTTAAGTGCATTATCACTAAGACTAAAAATAAAAAAATATATGACAGGATTACAATTCAAATTGTACTGAATATGCTGTGTGA
The DNA here is from genome assembly GCA_900303285.1 of Rhinella marina. Lineage (NCBI taxonomy): Eukaryota > Metazoa > Chordata > Amphibia > Anura > Bufonidae > Rhinella > Rhinella marina. The sequence continues at coordinate 494,639 of ONZH01015173.1, forward strand.
TGTCAAGTATTAGCTGCATCAATAATGGAAAGAAGAACTGTAAGGTTTAGGCTCTGCGCTCATCTAGTTTTTGGCTGTATCAGGAGTATTCATTGAGGTGTATGCCCAACAACAGAAGCCTCTGACATATGCCGACTACACTTCCTATGCAGTGAGAGAAATCAGTATGTCCATGATTATCAGCCAAGGGTATGCCCTGTTTTGGTATACCCTGAGTTCATGTGGACCTATAGTCACGGTGTGTATAACGACTTTTCACGCACTATATTGGAAAGCCAATATCTTTTTACACATTTTCTGTCTGAGCCAACTGTTACAATCAGACTGTTACTGCCATTCAGGAAACAGAACCGGGGCATACTTTCTTTATAAACTTAAATGCATACAAATGGTCCAAAGACTGATGAATGTCCATACAGTGGTTGTCCATGAGACTCCAGATGACAGGGGAAATGTAGTTATGGGTGTTTGTTTCTACAGTCCAAAACCCCACAGATTTAAACAAGCCAAAGGGTCCATTTGAATAGGAAGAAAATATAATAGCCAGCGACAATCTGTCATCCTAGTGGAGCAAAGCAAAAGGGCGGATTGTCAATGCTTGTATTCAATAAAGTCAGAAGAAAGTCTCCAAGGACACAAGTAATAACCCAATCTCTTCCAGAATATTTGACACCATCCTTTCAAAACTGAGGGAAAAATGGTTCCAGGTGAGATGTTCAGTCACAGTACTTTAGGCCGGGGTCACATGTGACTGAATACAGGGGTGCACCTAGCCTTTCTGCTGCCTGAGGCGAAAACTGAAACGGCACCCCCCAATGCGAATATCTTAACCTAACCCCTTTGCAACAATGAAAGAGCTCATTGCCCATGGCCCTTCTGCCACTACCTCTTGCTGTCGCCTCACCTGGCCTCATTGGTGGTGCACCCCCAGTCTCAGACCAGTACCAGTAAAGTGGATGAGAATTTCAGAATTCTCATCCACATACTGCCTAAAAAAATGCAGCAGAAAAGCTGCGGTATTGGTTTTTTAGATTTGCAGCATGTCAAATTATACAGAGGATTTCTATTGCAGATTTCACCCTTCTCAATGGAGAGGGTGAAATCTGCTACCTTTTCCACAGCAAAAAAAAAGGCATGTAATATGTGTGGTTTTGCTGCGTTTTTTGTGTGCATTTTTGGCTGCGGAAACATGGGTGACCCTAGTCTACATTTCCTATGTTTCTCCATGCAGTGCTTTTCTGCTGGATGTGAAAAGGCATTCAGGAGACAAGGGGGTTTTGTGATTTATAAGCGTTGTTGTTGTTGTTTTTTGTTTTTTTTTATTGAATGACATGTAAAGCTTGACACCTAAATATGATTATACTTTACATCCAGTAGGAGAACATAGGTGAATGTAGGAAGTATCCATTTCCCCAAACATTTCACCTGGATGCAATTTTTTTTTTTTTACCGTTGGTTGTAAATGGGGGATGAGTAACCTGTGCTGGAAGAAACTGAGTTTATGGCCTAGTGTTGTAATTTCGAAGACTTATTTCTGACCTTTTGTGAAATTTAGCCATCCTTTTCAGTGTGTCACTGGAGTTCTAGCACTGAGTGCGAAAGCTGAGTTCACAACTTTGGTTATTTGATCAGTTATTTCCATCAGTTATTGAGCCAAAAGTAGGTGATGGCCAAAAACACACAACATGCGCAGATCCTTCCATTATACTTAATCTCTGAGTAGGCTTCACTACTGGTTTTGGCTCACAATAACTGATGGAAACAACTGATCAAATAACTGAAGTGTGAACTCAGCCTAACTTGTTAGTGAGCATTAATAAACTTTAATTACTAAACTGACTTGATGACAGTAAACTGTAATTTCTAGAGTTTTATACATTTCCTGTACGAGTAGCATAAGCCAAAACTGGCAAGAACACTCAATAAAAGTAGCACAGTCTCGACTACAGTAATAATACAGTATATTGATACTGGTTTAGTGCTAAGGGAAAACTTGCAATATGTGTTTCGTGTACATCTTGATTCTGATGGTTCTGGAAAAAAAAACATCTTAATATAATTTCTATAGTGCTGAATAAGATATTACTAGAGTAAATCCCCGGCCAGTCCTAAAATAATAAAGATTACTATACCCAAGTTTAAATCCCCAAGTGGGGGAGCATACAGAACAAGAAATCAACCACTTTTATTAAAGAAAATACATTACTGAGCTCCCTCCAGCACCGGTTACTGTCAACAGTAAAGTATATAAATCAGCAATTAAAGGCAGTCATTCCAATTATCTCCGCAAAGAATCCATTGTAACATAATAACACAACTGCTCAGATGTGAGCCCTGTGCCTAACCTGTGCCTCCTGTACTAGAGCGGTGGCATTACCAATTTGTGAGAAATGGGATAATTCACGGATCAATAGCTTAAAATTCTAGGATGTTCCCCTGTCCACGTGATATCTTAAACCTGTGTCCCCTTCCCTGCTGCTGCCTTTGTACACACAGTTGTGCACAGTCCTAATCCTTCCCCCTATTTATGGTTTCCTAGTGCACATATGCTTTCACTATCTGTCCAGTTAATGCTGTACTCTTGCTCTTTCACAATGATCATGTATACTGTATATGTGTTTTTTTTATCTTATTCCGTCTTATATCTTGTATTTGAAGACATCTGGTCAGCAGATTTGTATCATACTCATTATTATATAGCAGCAATATACTCTACCCCACTTTACAACTCACTCAGACGGTTCTATTACAATTTTTTTTAATTAAAGTGCCATTCATTCCATGGCACTGTACATATGAAAAGGGGTATACATACATAATACAAATCAATGGCAATAAGCATATAGCAATAAGACACGTTACAAACTGGTACAGGAGAGCGTACCATTACATACTAATAGGCTGATCAACAATGCAAACAATAGAAGTTTGTTTTAAATACAAAGAAAGTTGGAGGTCATAGAAAAAAATCTGATGCTTTTTAAAATCCACAGTTCACGTCATCATTTTGTTTTCCATTCTTCTGATCCGGTAATGTGAATGCGCACAGATTTTATTAAATATCCATAAAAAACAGGGATACCGTTCACGACAAGAACCAGTTTGTGTTCGAAAAATGTTGGCAAACGGACTGTATCTCTGTTTAATATGCCCATTTAATAAAGTCTGTGGATTTTTTTCTAATTTCTTTTTATTTTCTGATTGCAGATTTTTTAAATTCTATTTCCTGAACATAATTATGGAGGCGGCCATCTTGCCTGAGCTGTTCTTAACAGCATTTAGAAAGCCTTAAGAAAATTGCTTTACGGCAGCCCCATGGACCATAGACACAATGGTCAGGAGGGGACCTCATTGACTTCTATGGGAGAGTTTTCTCAACATGCTCTGTGACCTGTGCAAATTATTTAAAAACGTGAAATATAAAAACGTGGTTTAAACAATAGGTCATTTTCTGATGACACATTTCCTCATTATCAAGGAGCCAAAGTGATGACTAGCGATGTGCGGAGCAAACTAGGGATGCTACATCCGAAGTCGCGTCTTTCAAAACTTCAGAATAATACTCTATGGAGATTTATTCGCAAAGTCACTCATAACTTCGTTGATTAACTTCAGTAGTTGATTTTTAAAGTGGAAAATCACTTTAAAACTTGAAATCGAACTTGACTTCGGTTCCGACTGGTACCTCGGAAACAAAGCCAAGTTCGGTTTAAAGTTCTAAAGTGCCGGGACAACAGGTAGGCGATGGTAGGTGCCCATCTAGGGCGCCATCTTGCTACCCATAATGAGGGCACCAAGCGATATGTCACCAATGTCTGAGGTGGGAACACATTTTCATGCAGCCGTAATTGAAAAGAGATTACTATAGCTTTCACTGCAGTCAGTGATGACTATATAAATTTATATGAACTGAGCTCCCCCTAGTGGTGACAGCAGGCAGACAGTTTTGTAGTATATCATGTGAAGGGAAGCGGTGATTTAGACTTGTATGGGGAGATTAATTAATGTATTTATGCCAGTTGTCTGGTGTAAAAACACTGAGAAATATGGTTGAAGTAGGATGAACTGGGTGAGGCCAAGGCCGACTTTGTTTATTACAGATTTTTTTAATTAAAATTTCTTATGCTTAATAAAAAAATGAACTCATCAGAAATCTGAGATGTTGTGCTTTGAGTTCTGTTTGCCAGGCAGTGATTGCCGCACACGAAACTGGGTGTGGAAGGGAGGGCCATAAAAAGTTTTGCCATGGAGCCCTATTAGATCTGTGTATGCCCTTTTATATATATACATATATCTAGTACAGCCTGGAATACATAATTTCTATAAATGCATGTTTAATCTATATAACTGTACTGAGTGGGCGGGCACTACCTGTCGTGGAGCTAGAGAACTGGGTACTCAAATCCTTCTGTGTCTCTTTCTTCTCTGTCATTGAGTCTCACACAAAGGCTGAGAGAATGCAGCATGATCATCTAAAGACTAGCCTTTTATTGGCTCGTATGTTTAGATTCATATACTAACATACAAAACTCATTTATGTAGAAATAAATTATAAAGATAAGAGACTTAAAGAGGAGCTGTCACCTCTCCTGACATGTCAGTTTTAGTAACTACTTGAGAATAAACTAAATGGAACTCCTAAAACCTTCATTTTATTAGGTATACAATAAAAACCGCAATAAGCCGGTACTAGATACATGAAAACAATATGAAAAATAAATAAACAATAATAATTATGGGCATTATAAACCTTGGTCTGGCCCTATGCAGCCCTAGGGTAGGCCCTTTGCCCAGAGAAACCCCCTGATGGTGGGGGTACCCTGTCCCCGTACCTATCCTGCAGACCCTAGCAAAACCCTAAAGCTCTGCAGGACTAAAGGGTGAATAATATAATGACCCCAAAGATATAACTCCAATAACCCCAACGCGTTTCGCCCACGTCTGGGCTCCTCAGGGGGAAATACACAATGAACAAGGGAATTAGGCAAATAAGCACCAAAAAGGCACAAATAAAATAATCCCGACTGGGATATGGAGCCTAAGAAAAGGAAACATCCAAATGTAAATACATAAAAGGACCCTGTAAACAAAGTGGGGCTAAAAATACAGATATACACTTACATTGGTGGCAGTGTGATGCAATCTTATCCCAGGCGGCGGTGTGCACGCGATGCCACCGCCACACAGGGTTTAAGAAGGCAAACTCCCTCATATCCGGCCCCTGAGACTTCCGATGAGTGGAACGCACGCCGCGGGCGCGATGCGTTCCACAGACAACCAGGGGAAGGTCGGATGTTAAGATGACAACATCCGACTTCCGGTTAACATCCGCGTGAGGGCCTTGTAAAGTAACGAGTGGAACGCAGATGCGTTCCACACCGTCAAAAAGGCCCAGGTAAATCCCAGTTGATGGGGAAATAATGATGAAAGGTGACGTATGCCCCACATACTGAAAAATTAATTACAAAAGGGAGGTGGAAAAGCCAGTTAGGGATTATAAATAATAATGAAATAAGGATTTAAGAAAAGAATGAAAAAATAAAAATACAGATAATAGATAAATAGAAATGTAAGGATGAGGTGGAGTGATTTATATTACGCCACCTAAACAACTCATAGGCAGTAACTTACCGCCGGGCTAGCATTCGAAACGGCCACTAAGAAAGACATCAACATGTACAGGACTAAAGAAAGGAATAATTAAATAAAACAGGTGAAGGTCAGTCTTTCATTAAGACCTAAGGGCGACTGGGATCGAAAGTGATAAATCCACTCGGTTTCTTTTTGTAGAATCTTCCGATCCCAGTCACCCCTTCTAGGTGAACGAGATACAAGTTGTATAGCGGCAAAACGCACCATCCTAAGGTCACCTCCGTGACAGCTGTTAAAATGATGGGCCACTGGAGTGTCACGTTTATTCTTGATGTCATTAACATGCTCCAGGACTCTCTTCCTCAATTCCCGACTGGATTTCCTATGTAGTCTAATGGGCAGGGGCACTGGCAGATGTAAATCACGCCAGTGCTCCTACAGTTAATGAAATCACGGGAGTGGGTAACCGAGCATGTTACTTCTTTCGTAGTTTGGATGAAGGCGCAGGCTTTACAATTACCGCATTTGAAGATACCGGATAGTTTCCTGTCTAGCCAAGTCCCCTCCTTTTTCGGTGCAGTATAAAAACTATGCACCAACCGATCCTTTAAACTCCTTCCTTTACGGAAGGTGACCTGGGGGTAGGGGGATATTGCTTTACACAGATCCTGATCCATCAGTAAGATGGGCCAAAATTTATTGATGATGGCTCGCATTTCTTTATGTGCTACGTCAAAACTAGAAATTAGGCGAATAGTTGAAGAATCGTCAGTTTTGCGTGCTCTCGGAATCAGAAGCTCACCTCTGTCGCGGTTTTTGGCTTCCCTAAATGCACTCCCCAGGACTGCTTTAGGATAGCCCCTTGCTCTAAAACTATTGCGGAGCTGCCTAGATGCTTGTAGAAAAGTATTATGGTCAGAGCAATTTCTACGAGTACGTAGAAACTGCCCTTTAGGGATACCCCATTTCAATGTATGAGGGTGATAGCTATCCCAGTGAAGAATGCTATTGGTGGCAGTGGGTTTGCGGAATAGAGTAGTACAAAGGTGGTTATCCTGAATTAGGACACTGAGGTCCAAGAAAGTCAAAGAGACGTCATCTATAACAGCGGTAAAAAACAGACCAATGTTATTATCGTTTAGTATTGACATAAAGCCATCAAACTTCTCATAGTTACCACTCCAGATTAAGAATACATCATCGATGTAGCGTGTCCAAAACACCACATCGATGTTCCACGTAAGTAACTGATCTGTGAAAACAACGGTGTCCTCCCACTAGCCCAGGAGGAGGTTGGCATACGACGGGGCACACGGACTCCCCATCGCGGTCCCCCTGAGCTGGTGGTAGAAGACTCCGTTGAATAGAAAATAGTTATGCATAAGGGTAAACAACAAGAGATCCAGAATAAACTGATTATGTTTATAGTACTGAGTGCCTCTTGTGTTCAGAAAGTAAGTTACGGCTTGAATACCTCTATCGTGTGGGATAGAGGTATACAGTGATTCCACGTCAATACTAGCGACCTTAGACCCGGGATCAAGATCTAAACATTCAATTTTGCGGAGAAAGTCCATACTGTCTCGGGTGTAGGACGGCAAGGCGGTGACAAATTTGCACAAAACCTTGTCGATGTAGAGGCCGCAATGGTGAGTAAGCGATCCTACCCCCAAGACAATTGGACGACCCTTAAGGACCTCCAGCCCCTTAGTAACTACTTGCATTCCCCATGGAGCATCTATTCCTATAACTCCATGTTGTGCCATTCCTTTATTATTCCTGCTAGAAGTTTACAAATAAATGTCCAGCATTCTGCAGATAAGGTACTGCTGGGTGTTACCAGTAGTGGGTATGTCTGACTATGTCCAATCAGTAAAGCTAGTGTCAGACTGTGCACCCCAACTGGTAACATCCATCTGTACCTTTACGGCAAGCTGCTGACAATTCATTCACAAACGACTAGTAGAAATAACAGAGGAATGGTACAACTTAGAGTCATAAAAACTATGTTCTAGAATTGTTATTACATGGGAAATACAAGTAGTTACTACAACAGACATGTCTAGAAAGGTGACAGGTCCTCTTTAAAGAGCATCTGTCAGCAGGATCAACCCTCTTAAATCAAGTATAATGTTTGGTAGGGCTGATCTTGGTGACTCAAATCATACCTTTGTTAGGCTGATCTGTAGCAACATAAAGGAGAAAAATCACTTTTATTTCTTATGCTAAATAAGGGCTTAAAGAGGACCTTTCACCGCTCCTGACATGTCTGTTTTAATAGCTTCATGCATTCCCCATGTAATAACAATTCAGGAGCTTCTTATCTTATGGCTTTATGTTGTGCCATTCCTTTCTTATTTCTACTAGAAGTTATGAATGATATGCTAACAGTCTGCAGTAAGGGTACAGAGGGGATGGTAACCATTTCGGGGGGTGTACCTGCACAGTCTGACTCTATCCAGTCAGTGCTACCATTGTCAGACTGTGCAGGTACACCCCCCAACTGGTTACCACCCCTCTGTACCCTTACTGCAGACTGCTAGCCATTCATTCATAACTTCTAGGTGAAATAATAAAGGAATGGCAAACAATATACAGACATAAGACTAGATGTGCCAGAATTGTTATTACATGGGGAAAGTGTGTAGCTATTAAAATAGACATGTCAGGAGAGGTGACAGGTCCTCTTTAAGTTCATGGAGGGGCTCCTCTGTGCACCTTGGCTCCTCTCCTCCGCAGTCTGGCCACTTCCCCTTAATTGACAGTGCCAGTGATCAGCAGCATCCTTTCGTCTGCCCCTGTAATCCCTTGCCTGCGTAGCACATTTCCAGCTGCTTTCATATTTGATTCAACTAATTTTGACTCATCAGACTTTGTCTTCCCTAGGGGCTTCACTTGTTTAAATCTGGTCCTTTCCCTAAGCCATCTAGATTGTGTGCCTTCGGTATGTTATTTTGCTGTTGCTCAATGTGAGCCAGCACTTTTATTACTTTCCTTGAATGGATTCTATACGCTGTAAATTCAATTTCATGTCATAAACATACAAGTAATCGTTAAATGTTTGTGTTCAGTCTTTCAGCTTAACCAAATTAAAAACATATATCGTGCTCAAGTGAATACTTTTGGATTGCCCATATTATCTAAGTAAATTACCATTAGATATGTATAGGGTTAAAGAGGATATGTTACAAATGTGCTGCATAATGTTAACTACAGATGAGATAACCGAGCAGTTTTCCAATTCATATAGGCGGACGTTCGCATAAAATATTCAAGCAATTTTAAGTTTACCATTTAATATTTGGCAACCTTCTAAAGTGAATCTAAGCTGCGGCAAGACTCTATAATGTACCCTACATTTCTCAGGCTAAGGCCTCATGCACACGACCGTATGTATTTTGCAGTCCGTAAAACCCAGATCGGCAAATAATACGGATGACGTCCTTGTGCATTCCGTATTTTACGGAACAGCTGGCCCCCAATAGAACAGTGCTATCCTTGTCCATAATGCGGACAATAATAGGACATGTTCTTTTTTTTTTTTTTTTGCGGAACGGACATACGGAAACAGAATGCACACAGAGTAACTTCCGTTTTTGTTTTTTTTTGCAGACCCATTGAAACTAATGGTTCTGCATATACGGACATGGAAAGAAAATACATTTGTGTGCATGAGCCCTAATTAAGGCCTCATATATTATAGAAGGTTGTAGAGCGGCACATAGAGTGACTGTACACAATGCATGTGCCACTGTGTGGTGCTCCATGTTGCACCATATTACAGGGTGATCCTCGATTAGATACATTAGAAGAGCTCAATAACATTGGATCCCTTAGATCCAACCCAGTATTTTGTTTTTCTGTTACTTCTTGAAGTATTACAGCCCTTTACTTTCTCCCTGCTAATCTAAGACACTGCAGGCTTGCTAACTAATACAGTCTGGTGATTGCAGGCACTGTAGCATAGTTTCAAGCATGCAGTCTTTCTCACTGTCTCTGTGCAATGTGAGGGGTGGAAAGTATACCTCTGAAATGGGGACAACTACTGCGGTGCCCACTTCAAATTGATCTAACCCCACCAGGTTCATTAGTTTTAATGACAAGATTAAGGTTGTATTCTGCTTCATGGGAACCATCCAATTAAGGCTCATATGGGGTCATTTATTAAGACCGGTGTTTTGGATGCCAGTCTTAATACCCATGCCCTGGCGCTTGATGCACCCCTATACAACTTAGGCGCATATACTGCCGGCACCTAACGGTCCTAAATCCACACCAGTTCCCTTGCTGGCGTACATTTAGATCACTATCTTCCCCGCCCTCGCCATGCCCCATTTTTACAATCGGTGTACGTGACGTGGAAGGGGAAGAAGTCGCAGATTCAGCTGCAAATCCCCTTCGCAACTGAATCTGCGATAAAAGAAAAAAGTGGCGTATATCTAATCATAAATTATCCTCATGGTGCCTTATTTGGTACAAATAACAGCAATATTAAATTGAATGCTTTCTTGATGTAATCATTGCAGCATTGTTGAAGTCATATAATGCTTATCCTCCTCCCTCCCAGCCAGTGTAATGTACAAGACAGTCGTATATTGCACAAAAAGGGTTTCCCTCTATGGTTACCATAGTGAGGAAACCCTTTCTGTGAAGTATAATAGTGACTAGGAATTTTTATTAAAGACATTGAGGGTTTATCAGTGTAAAGTAGAACTGGCCTTGTTGCCCAAAACAACCAATCATATTCCTCCTTTCATTTTCCAAAGGAGCTCTGAAAAATGAAAGGTGGAATCGGATTGGTTGCTATGGGCAACTAAGCCAGTTCTACTTTACACCAGTTTGATAAATGATCTCCATTGAGTTTAAACGCTGTCTTTTTCTTAAAACTGAAGGGAAAATGAAAGAAGTATTATACTGGAAAATCCCACATGCACCAGTGGTGAAGAAGAAACAGGCAACCAGGAATATGGTGTTGTTCAATGTGATATGTTCATGGCAGCAGCACAGTAATATGGAACACACTCCCACTGTATCTGTAACATGACAGAAAACTTCTTGTTCATTAATTAGTAAGTAGGAGATGTCTGCAGAACAGGAGGCTTGGCTTTAAAGGTATTTCATGAGATTCTAATAAAGCCTCATTCACACATCCGTGTCTGTGCTCAAGTCCATGAGAAGCTGGCCAGTGATGCATCGTGAAGCTGTCCATGAATGATCCGTGTTGGGTCCATGTGTCTGTTTTTTGCTTTCCGTATGCCATCCGCGTTTTATTGACACTGAACAGTTGAAAAATAAGTTTCAAAGCCTCTCTTCCTAATGATCCGTGAAACACGGATGCAACATGGATGGCATCCGTGTTGCATCCATGGTTTTCATGGACCCATAGACTATAATCGACATGATGGATCTGGACAAAATAGAGCATGCATTCGTGCTAAAACATGGAGAACGCGTACAGCACACGTCCGTGGAACACTGACATGTGAATGAGGCATAACACTGTGAAGTTTTTATTTTCCACTGGATGTACATTTTAATCATTTAAACACTAATGTATCTTCCCCTGGAAGAAGCCGTGTGGGCGAAACGTTGTTGGGAAGAGGGCGCCGCTGTGCTGGTCGGTGAGACACCTTTGCTGTGTACCTTTTTCTTATGTTTCTTTCTATGGTAGCATAATTTTTTTATGCTTCCTTTTCATGGTGGCTAAACATGCTTGTGGCTTATATCTGTTAGATCTATTCCCTTATTGCTTTGCTGCACTTTTTTGCACTATTTCTTTATTTGCCCACCTTATTTTTGTACTTTATTTCCAATATTTGTAGCTTTTGTGTTTCGCATGACCTGCACAGCGACGCCCTATAGGTTTTTTCCTCTAGAGTACACTCCACATTGCCATCTGTCGCATTGCTCCATTTGTTATTTATCTTGTTTATAGTTTTAACAATAAAGTATTCTATTTTTGTCTAAGAATTGTTTGTGGCTTATTTTGATTATATGAAGTGTTGTAATTTTTCTACATTCCAGACTGGCTAGTGCTGGTTTTCATTAGGTGGTCACTAATGTATCTATAGAATTAAACTGCAAATACAGGAGAACATTTATCAAAACTGGTTTAGTTAACCCACAGCAACCAATCAGATCGATTCTTTCAGTTTCCAAAGGAGCTCAGAAAAGTGAAAGGTGTAATCTGATTGGTTGCCATGGGCAACTGAGCCAGTTTTCCTTTGCACCAGTTTTGATAAATGTCCTGAAGAGTCTTGTACTGATCCAGAGTTGCAGCCTTTATTATAGTCTGGCTATGCTGATTACAGCAAACTTCAGAGCTCAGAATTCATCGTAATGTACATACAGAGATTACTTTGATTTGCAATGTACAGTAATTTTGATGTAGTAAAGCTAACATCCCCCACCCCCTGCATTATATGAGCACACAAAAACATTAGGTGTGAATATGACGACAAACTGTTAACTAGTTCCAGTAACAACCAGCAGTAAGAGCAAACATGGGATTCCCAGCATACTATCCATGCTTGTGTTCAGTAATGCTGATATCTGTCAGCCAGGGCTAGCTCAGAAATGTAGTATAATGTAAATCCAGCACCCGGTACTCTCTAAATACCATAGACTATTAAGTTAGATCTCCCTGAAGGCATCCAATACATGGCATTTACTCACATATTTAGCGCTGGAGAGTTCACATAGTCAACAGTATATGACAGTGCTGGTTCTAGATGTATTGTAGGGAAAGGTGGTAAATCAGGATTATTACTGCCTGAGGCGAAAACTGTAACTGCCCCCCCCCCACAATACCAATACCTGGTGTTGCCTGAGGCTATCACCTTACCTGGCCTCATTGGTGATGCAACCCTGACTGCAAGATAACTAATATAATGTGTTTATAAAGTTACTCAACTTTTTAATGTAAATTATATATAAAATAGTGGCCATAACCTTTTAGTATACAGTGTTATTTAAAGGAAATCTTTGGTAAGATTCACATGCCACAGATGCATTAGGGCTCATTCACAATAATGTGTATTGGGCCCATATTCAGCTATTCACACTTGTATGCTATTTGGAGTGCAGTGTGAATGAAGACTAGCTGTGAGTGCTACTTCTGTGCAGTATTTCTGTTTTATGAGATGACATAACTGACATGTGAACAAGGCCTTATTTGAGCTCTTAGCACCAACACACATAAAAACATTCAAATAAACACCTGCCTATCTGGGCCTATCTATCTACCTAATACACGTGTTGTCTCTATCTCACCTATAGAGTGCCGTTCACACCTGGTATTAGATCCGACTTCCTCAGCCGTACGGTCCAGCAGCTTCCTGGCTGTAACCTCACCAGCACCTTTTGGGGGAGATGGTCCAGAAGTCGTCCTGACCCTTTTTCCATAGCAGTTGCTGGGCCCCCCAAACTTCAGGCTTTACAAAGCCTTGTGGCCCCTCAGCCCTCCTGACTGAGACCATACAGAGCCTCTGCAGGCCTCTGTTTCCAAGTCTCTCAGGCTTCCTCAGCCTTTCTGTCCCTCACTCTCATACACAGAGGGTCGTATTATCCCTCCGTGATTACACTAGCAGGCCTCCTCTGCAATCTCCTCAACTAACCGCAATACCTGTACTGGAAGGGTGTGGACTGGAAGATCCCACTTCCAAACCTATCCCCTGGTCCCAATGAAATCCAGCCCAGAACAGCAGCTAGACAAAACTGTCTCAGCAAAGTACACTTTGCTGAAACCATTGAAGCTTTATAAATTTGAGTTTTCTTACCCAGCTGAGGTATCTGGGTGGGATATACACACCTTCCAGCACTTATACTGTACACATCACCAATATATATATATATATATATATATATATATACAATATATATATATATATATATATATATATATATAGTGACCAGATCTGAGTTTCCTAAAAGGAGGACACCTTTTTTTTTCCTGGGGGGAAGGAGGGAGGGTGATCATCACATATACCCCAGGGAATGGGGACCCGAACTTCCCTTTATTATTTTCGTTATAACATGGTTATAACAGAAAATAATAGTTAACATGGCCTTTAGGGGTTAAAAATAATTTTAAAAAACTCACCTTTTCCGCTTGTTCGCGCAGCCGGTGTCTTCTTTCTTCTTTCCCCTGTAAAAGGACCTTTGGTGACGTCAGCACGCACACCACGCGCTCACCATTATTTTTAACCCCTAAAGGCCATTTTAACTATTATTTTCTGTTATAACCATGTTATAACGGAAAATAATAAAGGGAAGTTCGGGTCATTTTAACAGTTAAAATGATTTTGTTCGACTGCCTCAAACAGTATGAGGCAGTCGAACAAAATCCCGGACGATTTTGAAATTCCTCCTGGACATTTTTTTAGGTCCCAAAAGTAGGACATGTCAGGGAAAAAGAGGACGTCTGGTCACTATATATATATATATATATATATATATATATATGTTAGAGATGAGCGAATCTATTCGCTGATTCGTATCGAATCTTGGAAATTTTCAGCTGCGAAGCAAATCCGAATATTTGGAGATTCGCTCCGTTAAGATTCGAAAATGTTCCTAAGGCTTTCTACGCATTCGCTACATACTTGTCCGGTAAATTGTACGCTAATGCTACGTATAAGTTACTCTATACACTGTTGCGTACAAATTCAATTACTTAGCAAACTTTTACTGTTAGTTCGTTATTCGTGTGCAAAACCCCGGGAAGAAAGCGGTCACCTGACCTAGTGGGCAGGGCTTGCACTGATCCGCGCTGGCTCGGTAAGCCAGTGACGCATCACTTCTGCTGCGACTGCTGAGACGAGCAGAAGCACTGTGTGTGAAGTTCCTAAAGACTGAGACCTGTGTTGTTGAAACTGGGGACAAAGATCAGCTGCAGGGCCACAGAGTGAAGTGAAAAATGTCTGGAATGGATAAGCAAAAGGGGTCCAGTTCCAGCCAAACCTCGAGCTCTAAAAAAAAGGAGAAGGTGGCACAGGGCAGAAGTGCCAAAGGACCTGTAGCCAGAGCTTTTACTTGTAGTATTCGCAATACTTGGCCGGTGTTCCACTGGACTAACCCACCAAGGCGCAAAATTGTAGTGGAGGAGAAAGTGGATGAGGTAGTGGAGTGGATGACACGCTCATCTCAGTCTCAGCCGGATGATCTGCTGTCATCTGCTGATACAGTATCCATATGTAGCCAGGGGTCAGACTCAGAGCGTTCCTCCTGCTCCACCATTCCTCTCCAGCAAAGCCCATCATTTTCGTACGCAATTTGCACGCTCATGCGTACGTGTTCAAAGAAGTTGCGTACCTTTTAAAATTGAACGTTCGTTATTAGTGCTCGAATGTTCACAAAACGCCACATAATAACGTATGATTTGTACGCAGACTCGTCGAATAGATTCATAGAATATATGAATCTTATGAAAAGTTCGACGAATGTTCAACGAATAAAATTTTTCATGATTCGCTCATCTCTAATATATATATATATATTATGTACAGTATATATGTATGATACATAGCTGAAATGGTGGTTTAGCTGAAACTCTGCAGAACCAAACAGAATTAAGGGGGAAAAAAGGTCTAAAAGTAGCACTAAATCTAATAATCAAGGGGGCATTTCTAGGCAAAGGTCCCACTGAAGAACACTCCAGTCTGAGATGGCTGATAACTCAATACTAGCACAGGAAGTGCAGAGAAGACAGACTTGAGGTTTAGTCTCTCTGTTTGTCTGAGATCCTGAATCCACGTCTGGAGGCTGGCTGGGCTCATTTATTATAAGGGAACAGGTGCGGCCACATCTAAAAAAAAAAAAAAGAAGAAGGGTCCCTTTAAGTCAAGTCAATAGTGGCTCTCCTAAATAATTGTAGATGAAGTCATCTGATATTCTTAATCCAAAGAGAACTGTGGACCCCATTATTTGCCCGGATTGGTGTGGGGAGGGGGTGACCCTCTTTCAGACATACATTACTCCGTCTATGCTGATAGGCTTATGAAAAGTTTCAACCAAAGCTCAAACTTTCCCTTTGAAAAATGACCAGTTTGTTTCAGCGCTCAGAGAATGTTATTAAAATGCTAATTTAAAAGAAAAAAAGAGTTAAATATCTAGCAGTGGCGCAGTCTAATTGCAAGCATAATGAGCTCTGGAGTGCCCCTGACACACAGAACATAAACAGCCAGTAAACAGATCATTAGTACTCACATTCATTTATTGTGCCGACCTTAACATGACCCCGGAGCGGGGAGGGTGAGAAGCAGGTGGATCTGACTGTGACACCCCTCTAGGGGATGCAGGAAATGAAGCTAGAAGCTGTTACCATAGATACACGTGTGCAGATGAGGTAACACGCCAACAGGCTGCAGCCTCGGCTGGCGGCTTCTATCTGTCACCCCTCTCCATATTAGGATTAAATTATTCCCAGATAGAGGAATGCAGCCCCTGAACCCTCAAAAAAACAAAAGAGAAGAGGGGGGATGGGGGGCGTCCAGTCAGATTGGACAAAGTCACCTTGTAGAGGGTGGCATAGAGTAGAAGAAGTCTCCTGTCAGTGGTGCCATGAGATGGAAGGCAGCACAGTATCTATCCCCCGTAGCAGCAGATCACACAGCAAAGCTAATTAACAAAAAATACAAATTACGACACCCTTCACTTCCACCCATCTGGTAACGAGAAAGCTTAATCAGGAGCTGTGCGCGCTCGGCAGCAGTTCTGCGGAGGGCCAAGAAGACGAGACTTGGATATTTCTCTAATAAATAGAAATTATCCACGTCTCCCTGTCCCCCTCCCTGTGCACTTTACATGAACCTGTGATACGCCAGCAATAGCCCTTCCAGCGTGCGGCTGATGTGATTTAGGAGAATATTAAAGGCAATGTGGAGATTGGAGGCGCCTCTCTCTCAGGGAGAGCTGGAGAAATGCGCAGCACAGATGGGTTGAGCAGATTAAACGTTTCCTTCACATTGTTTCCAAATTGTGCTGCGGTGCCTCAGGGAGTGAGTCCGGTCAGAGCGGTGCGCATTTTATGGAGTCAGTATTAATGCCTGCATTTCGTAGGCCTATCGTATTAGCAGCAGGTTAGGGTCAGAGCTTAGATGAAGGTTGCGTTGAGCCCGCTTTCCTTACCCCTATCTCATCTTGTGCCTGGCATATTCCTTTACGGTATTACTCACTTATAACGATATTGCACTGGGGGGGGGCATCAGAAATGATGTATACAGCTCATTTTCATTTGACGGATGGACTGGTTAGAACCCCATTTCTGTATCCCCCCCTTTCCAAGTGACTTGGGTGATCTGTGGACAGATGTTTGGAGGGTTTTGACCAGGATGGCCGCCATTTTTATTACAAGCTGCTGGATTGTGCCGTATGGCTCCTCTTATTTGCATTATCCTTTCTTAGGCCAAAGTCAACGCTTTTAGCAGTTAATATGGGGTTGGCCATGGCATGTATTTGTGCCAGTTGACGGCAGCTGGATTGCGAGAGCCGTGTGCGTCTGGATGACAAAGCTATCATTCCCTATCACTGACATGAGAACACCTCACTTCTTGCCTGCATTATAAGGAAGCTCGGGGAGAGATGGATCACTGTCATCACATGGCGGGAGAACAGACAGAGGCTGCAGATTGTAATTTATTCATTTCCAAACAATAATGTATGACAGACGGGCACTAATACTGGCAATAAGCAATCATAAGCCAATAACGGAGATTGATTAGACACCCAGGACATACATCAAGCTCTCAATGATCTGGTGCTACAGACAGATTTACGTCCGTCTTGCCTCTGAGCCACGCTCTTGCATCTGGGCGCGTATCCGACAGCCTGGTACCATAACTACTCAATAATTCTTTTAGCCTTTTTCATAAGATAATGCTTGAGGCAATTTTTTTGGGGGTGCCCCGTCCATCACAATGATGCCCTCTGTCGGTTACTGGGACGAGGGGGAATGCTCCGCGCTTGGGCGAGCATGAGGACTTAGGATCCTGAGCACAGCACATTCGGGACTGGCTGTGCCAGCACACTCTTCCTTTTAATAGTTTAATAAAAATTAGCATAATTAACAAACATCTGTATAATCCAGAGCGGTGCAATTTGGCAGAGAGAACGGGAGTTTAGATGTTATTGCTGGGAGTTTAATGTTCTTTTAATTCTTTTTGGCACGCTGCAGTGAGAGAAATGTTTGGTGCGGATGGTTGTGTGCCGGATTTAATTAGTACGTATCTTTTGATTGTGTGCGATTCCGAGGCCCTGAGTGGCTCAGGCAGTGGGACTGGTTTTTATGACGCCTTCCTGTCCCGGTGCCGGCAGGCGGGAAACTGGGAGCTGACATAGCAGACTGAAGGAGTTGTTTGGATATTCCAGCCATGGGCTTACAAGGGACCTCTTAGTCTGGCGGAATAAGATATTTGCAGGTCCCTATTTACTTATATAATCAGCTTACCAGTGCAGACTGTCAGCGCCGGTGTAATGAAGCCATCAGCCTGCATGGGGTTTGCGTAGTGTCTGACACAGTCTTGTCCTCTGCAGCCAAATCTAGCCCGTCCTAGGAAACCAGCCTCCATTTTACAGCATCTGTTAGGCTCCACATACAGTGTTTATCCTAATAAAAATGTTACATAAAAATGGTAGATTTTTTTCTGTTTTTCATGAATGTAGTTAATTTTTTTTTCGGAGTCAATGAGATTTACAAGACCATTAGAAAAAAAAAAGCAGCAAGACGCCACACAGAATGACTTCTACCATGATGAGTTACTGACACTTCTTAAAGGGATATCAATTGTGAAAAAAAATCTTGAATCTTTTAACGTTAAAGTCAAAAATTTTGGGCTGTTTCTTTTTTTCAATACAAAGTTAAAAAGCATAAAATAGGAATAGAACTGGATTGTTTTAATTAACAATCATAACAATGCCCACAGCCCACTACTGAACCCACTCGCGCAGGAGGTAAAAAGAGAGAAGGAGAACCAAAAGAAGGGGCAATGGGTACTAAACACATTCTAAAAGAAAGAAAATGAATCAAAAGTTATAATAAAGGCTCATGCACACGAGCATATGTATTTTCCGGATGACGTCTGTGTGCATTTTGTATTTTGCGGAACAGAACAGCTGGCTCCTAGTAGAACAGTGCTATCCTTGTCCGTAATGTGGACAATAATAGGACATGTTCTACTTTTTTGCAGAACAGACATATGGAAACTGAATGCACACGGAGTAACTTCCGTTTTTTTTTGCGGACCCATTGAAATGAATGGTTCCACATACAGTCCACAAAAAAAAAAAACAGAACGGACACAGAAAGATGAGCCCTAAAGCTGATGGCCACTGCACTGAGCTGTGTGCTGATTCTTTAACATATCTTTATAATAGCTGGAGTTCTGTTGTTCTGATACATAGCTTCAAATCCCCTGCACAGACATAAGGGGAGATTTATCAACAACCTTTGCTTGAATTTTGGCACTAAAATGTTTTACATTTTTTCGACAAGCCAAAACTTTTTATGCCATGCTAGACGATTTTCTTATAAGTAGGTGGGGCAGGAGTGACAGGGCCTAAGTGCATAGAAGTTTGTCTCCTCCCAGTAGCTCAAGGAAAACTGACTGTAAGAGATGACACAAGTTCTATAATTTGCAGAAACAGTGCTGCTCCTTTTGTACACACACAGCAGCTTATTCTGAAAAGTCACCTGAAACGACACCCTGCACCTCCAGCGCTGGAACTAGCACTTTGTATAGAATAGGAAGCACAGCTCCAATCAAAGTGTAGTGGCCGTGCTGGGTAATGCAGCTCATTTCCCATACACTTCAGTGAGAGCGGGGCCGCAGTAACCCAGCACGGACACCACACTTTGATCAGAGCTGTGCTTCCCGCTCCAATTCAAGAACTAATTCCGGCGTTGGACGCCACAGCTGATTGTAGGGTTGCAGGGTGATTGTAGGGTTGCTGGGGCTCACTGAGCGGATATTAATAACCTATCCTGACGATACCTTATGAATATGGGAGCCTGGAAACCCCCTTTTAAGGGTTAAGATGTCAAGGGAATATTTTGGGGAAAATGATTAGTGTTCCTATATTCAGTTTCAGTACAGTGTCTGACATAAGTTCTCAGTGTATTCACAAGGACATGATCCATGCAGACTGTAAACAATGTTACTCTAGAGCAGGTATCAGCAACCTCCGGCACTCCAGCTGTTCGGAAACTACAACTCCCAGAATCTTTCTTTCACTTCTGTGGGAGCTACAAGAAACTACAACTCCCAGAATCTTCCTTTCACTTCTGTGGGAGTTACAAGAACAGCCAAGTAAGTTTGCATGCTAGGAGTTGTAGTTTCACAACAGCTGGAGTGCCGAAGGTTGCTGATCCCTGCTCTAGAGCCTGTAAAATTATGAATGCAGTTTTAGTTTTGTAATGAGAATCAGCTAGAATGTATGTCGCAACTCAAGACCAGTACAAGAACAGGAATGTTAAATGTTCATAAAGTTACCTAACATTTTACATGAATGAGATTTCCTATACTGTGACATATGTAAAGACACTTCTACTTGCTGGGTTATTTCAGCTCTGAAGCCTGCAGAATCATGGATGTGGCTCCGGACTGTAAGGGGCTGTTTTTTTTTTTTTGTGAGTCTACCACAATATTGCATGCTTAAAAAAAAACCCCAAAAAAATGTATATAGGTGAAAAGCAGGTCAAATACAGTCTAAAGTCCACTGTGACTTCACTGAAGTGAATGGATCTGCTGAGGGATACTTTTGAATATCGTTGTTGGGTATTGGTATTCAGATGTATCCACCCTGCAGAAGACTAGAAGGCTCAGCAGTGAGCTAAAACATGAATGTAATAGTGCAGGGATGGCCAACCTGTGGCTCTCCAGCTGCTGTAAAACTACAACTCCCACCATGCCCTGCTGTAGGCTGATTGCTGTACGCAGTGTGGGCATGCTGGGAGTTGTAGTTTTGCAACAGCTGGAGAGCCTCAGGTTGGCCATTCCTGTAATAGTGCATCACTAAAAGGGTTAATTTCATGTTACCAAGTTAAATGTTATGATTTGTTGCGAAAACACTTATGTCTTTGTGAATTATGTATCCCAAATGGTTGACTATGGGCAGCATAAAGTTTGGCAGTAAAGACTGGCAGCGTTGTAGGTAATTGCTAGAAGATGGGCTGGTCCTGCCTCCTCAGGAGTGTCTAGTCGCCGGTTGGAGACAAGACGTGCATGTGCAAGCTCCTACTGACTAGGCCCCAAGTGAAGCCGGCCAACAGGGAGCTGGCATACATTTAGAATGGTGGTGGATACGCCCAAGGCTGGCGCCTCTAGCTTTGCAGCCAGCACAAAGGGGTATTAAGACCAACGTCTATAACGCCGGTCTTAATAAATTACCCTCATTGGGATTTTCATTTCAGGCCAAACCGCCCCGCCCTAGTTGTCAAAATCAGCAGAAGGGGCCTACATTACTGTGTATAGTTAGTTATTTGGTGGTGTATATTACTAACCTTTTTCTAGTTTTTTTGTGTGATTATTACTGCACACAGGTTTAGCTATGGTTTCTTAGCAGAGGTGGCTGACGCAGTGAAGAGTGCAGCTATGCACAGCCCAACATCTCTGTTCACTTCCAGGATCCTCATTGTGCTGGACTGTTGTCATGAAAAATGTTAATTGCCTCAGCCCTTAACCTTTTGACGTCTTCCCGTGAAGTACTGTACACATTTAGATTTCCCTTTCAGTTTCTTCATCATAATTAAACTTCACAAGGTGGAAAAGTCTCAAACTATTATTTCCTCCTCACAGTCAAGATATAATTAAATAGATTGCTGTGTACCCATATAAATCCAGGTCTCCAGCCAAGACTCTGGTTAAATGTCTAAAGAAAAGAGGACAGGACTTCAGATTGTCACAGCAATGATGAATCTGTTAATTCATTAATAAATGCAGTTTCAGCTCCTGTCATTGCACAAACTTACCTTTCACGTTGTTTTTAGGTCCAGTATTTTATGCTAGTTTCTTTGTTTACTTTATAGCTGTTGGATCTTCAAATTCCGTATAGTTTTAGATGATAGCATAATAGTTGACTGCTGCCAAACAATGTTCAATGTATAGATCACAAGAGGTAAGCTCCCTCTAGTGGTGACTGAAGGCAGCGGAGATATTAACAATGACTCTACTGAGAATTTGGAGCTGTGTTTCAGAAAAACTGGGCCAGACTGCTATAAAGATATATTAAGAAATTAATCAGCACAGAATTTTGGACCTATTTAAAAGGAACAATAAAAATATTATCAGCACCAAAGGTGGACAGTTACTTTCATTTGGATTGCATTTGGAGCTCCATTAAGGGAACATACAGAACATACGGTTCTAGTGTAGATTTCAGCTGCAGGAGTTATAGACATATACTATAGATAGATATAAATACATACATTGTTCATTCTCAAGTTTTAATAAGTGTAATGAATGCAGGTCACTTCATATAGCATAGTGACATAGGTATAGATCTTGGGGGTCTGAGTGCTGAGACCCCCACCAATCGCTATAATAAGGAGAGAGAAATACTCACATAGTGTGCTCTCTCTACTTGCTGCAGGAGACTGGCTTAATAAAAAATGTATAAGTCTTCCTTTTTTCCATCTCCTGCAGTGAGGAGAGAGTGCGTTCCGTGTGAGAACTTCTCTTTTTAGTGATTGGTGGTGGGGTCTCAGCACTCAGGTCCCCACCGATCAAAACCTTTGATATGTTGTTGAAGACTAGGTACACTTTAACCCTTTCTAAACATGTAACATAATAGTACGTCACATGCTGGGTCTTTGAAGATGGTGTTCACTCCAACATTAGACACCCTCGGCTAATGTCCGCAATCGGCGGTAGTGGCAATCGTGGACATTTAACCCTTTAATTGTGACCACAGCATTTTGGAGAGTTTCTGGTTGTGTACCAGATCCCTCTAGCTGGATGGCGTGTGCAGCAGCTTCTGTCCTCCTGAATGAGCCGAGGCTGCTGCACATAGATTCCTATGGAGATCCTGCCTATATGCTAATGCATTGGGGTCTATGAGAGAATAGTTTTTTTTTACTATTAAAAAGTGTAAAAAAAAAAGAAAAAAAAGAAAATATTTTTAAAAATGTAAAAATAAAATTCAAATCTCCTCCTTTCCCAAAAATAAAAAATATATATGTAATGAGTATTGCCATGTGCAAAAAAAAAACACCCGTAGTATTAAAGTATAAAAAATATTTATCCCAAACAGTAAAATGGGAAAAAAAATCAAAATGGCTGATTCACTGTTTTTTGGTTGCTTTACCTCCCACAAAAAATGGAATAAAAAGTGATCAAAGTCATACACACACCAGAAAAGTACAACTTGTCCTGCAAAAAAATAAGTCCTCATATGACTATGTGAATGCAGGCAGGGAGTAAAAAACGAAAACGCAAAAACTGAAAATCGCTCCATCAGCAAGTGGCTAAGGAGATGGGGAGTCATGGGGAGACTGGCTCCATGCTTTTGCAGTATATGCTCTCCCATGACAAAGATGTTTAGGTGCCAGACTATGCAGAAGAGTCATAGCTGGCAGTCCATGCTGGACTGGGACAGCAGCCCTAATCAGAAAAGACTTTTGGTCACAATATGATTACGGGGAATAGCCAGTGGTGTACATAGAGAAGTAAGGGCCCCATAGCAAGGATCAAACCAGGCCCCCCACACAGGACAGAAGGGGTTCCTCCTAAACCCTTTACAATGACACTTGGACCATTTATTCCACTGCCTCATTTGCTAAAAGTTCTTCCTTTAGATGGTAGAGTCCTGACCAAGTTTTCACCTCCAGTAGAAGAGGAGATAATCCCAACTAAGACTGGGCCCCCTCTTGCCCTGGGCCCCATAGCAGTCGCATGATCTGCCGCTAAGGTAGTTACGCCCATGGGGATAGCATTTGTTCTTTAACTAGCAATATCTAAGGAGATGTCATCAAAGCCTTTTGTCAGAATACCACGTGAAGTCACCAACATGTCTTGTGTATATTTTTATATTATATATATTTAATATTATATTTATATTTATATTCTTTCTTCAACTAATCATCTTGTCTTACTTCAGGAATACAATGCCTACGGTTGGTGGGTTGGAGAGCTGGATGGAATGATTGGCATCGTACCTAAGGAGTATCTACAAGCCGCCTATGACCTGAGATGAACTGAGGTGCAGCACTTCTAAATGAAAGCTTTTGTGACAGAAACATGTCTGAGCTTAAATGTTTGCCAAAATAAAGGATTGCTTTGTGAACTGAGGTATCTGCTTTCTCTCAGACAGGTCTTGAACGTCACGGTGGTGACCACTAGATGGCAAACTATGAGTGTTTTACCAGTAACTAAATCCAGACTCAGATTTCATGTCCATCCGTGACCAGCCTACTGTGTGCCTGCTTATGCCAACTACTGATGCTAGAAACTATTTTTGTAGATTTCTATATCGTTCGTCCACAATGTTAAAATTTTGTTCTTACACATTAAAATTTGTTCAATTCCCTAGTTAACCATATTTCGAATTCAACTCAGCTGAAAAAATTTGACAAAATCTTGACCGGGACCACCATGGGAGTAGTCTATGCAACATGCCACTATTAGTAAATATGCCCACTGAAAAGATTAGCTTACACTTCACTATGGAAGATTTGAACCTCGCATGAAAGATGTAGATGATTTAACACAAACTTACATACAGTGGGGAAAAGAGTATTTCGTCAGCCACCAATTGTGCAAGTTCTCCCACTTAAAAAGATGAGAGAGGCCTGTAATTGACATCATAGGTAGACCTCAACTATGAGAGACAAAATGAGAAAACAAATCCAGAAAATCACATTGTCTGATTTTTAAAGAATTTATTTGAAAATTATGGTGGAAAATAAGTATTTGGTCAATAACAAAAATTCATCTCAATACTTTGTTATATATCCTTTGTTGGCAATAACAGAGGTCAAACGTTTTCTGTAAGTCTTCACAAGGTTGGCGCACCCTGTTGCTGGTATGTTGGCCCATTCCTCCATGCAGATCTCCTCTAGAGCAGTTATGTTTTGGGGCTGTCACTGGGCAACATAGACTTTCAACTCCCTCCAGAGGTTTTCTATAGGGTTGAGATCTGGAGACTGGCTAAGCCACTCCAGGACCTTGAAATGCTTCTTATGAAGCCACTCCTTTGTTGCCCTGGCGGTGTGCTTGGGATCATTGTCATGATGAAAGACCCAGCCACGTTTCATCTTCAATGCCCTTGCGGATGGAAGGAGGTTTGCCCTCAAAATCTCACGATACATGGCCCCATTCATTCTTTCATGTACACGGATCAGTCATCCTGGTCCCTTTGCAGAGAAACCGCCCCAAAGCATGATGTTGCCACCCCCATGCTTCACAGTAGGTATGGTGTTTTTTGGATGCAACTCAGCATTCACTCTCCACCAAACACAACACGTTGTGTTTCTACCAAACAGTTCTACTTTGGTTTCATCTGACCATATGACATTCTCCCAATACTCTTCTGGAACATCCAAATGCTCTCTAGCAAACTTCAGACAGGCCTGGATATGTACTGGCTTAAGCAAGGGGGCAAATCTGCCACTGCAGGATCTGAGTCCCTGGCAGCGTGGTGTGTTACTGACAGTAGCCTTAGTTACGTTGGTCCCAGCTTCCTGCAGGTCACTCACTGGGTCCAACTGTGTGGTTCTGGGATTTTTGCTCACAGTACTTGTGATCATTTTGACCCCATGGGGTGAGATCTTGCATAGAGCCCCTGATCAAGGGAGATTATCAGTGGTCTTGTATGTCTTCCATTTTCTAATTATTGTTCCCACTGTTGATTTCTTCACACCAAGCTGCTTGCCTATTGCAGATTCAGTCTTCCCAGCCTGGTGCAGGTCTACAATTTTGTTTCTGGTGTCCTTCGACAGCTCTTTGGTCTTCACCATAGTGGAGTTTGGAGTGTCACTGTTTGAGGTTGTGGACAGGTGTCTTTTAGGGTGCATTCACACGAACGTAAGTGTTTTGCGGTCCGCAAATTGCGGATCCGCAAAACACGGATACCGGCCGTGTGCGTTTCGCAATTTGCGGACCGCACATGGCCAGCGCTATATAGAGAAAGCCTATTCTTGTCCGTGCTTGCGGACAAGAATAGGACCAGCTCTATATTTTTTGCGTCCCCACGGAACAACGGATGCGGACAGCACACGGTGTGCTGTCCGTATCTTTTGCGGCCCCATTGAAATGAATGGATCCGCACCCGATCCGCAAAAGTTGCGGATCGGACGCGGATGAAAAATACGTTCGTGTGAATGCACCCTTATACTGATAACAAGTTCAAACAGGTGCCATTACTACAGGTAACGAGTGAAGGACAGAGGAGCCTCTTAAAGAAGTTACAGGTCTGTGAGAGCCAGAAATCTTGCTTGTTTGAAGGTGACCAAATACTTATTTTCCACCAAATTTTCAAATAAATTCTTAAAAAATCAGACAGTGTGATTTTCTGGATTTGTTTTCTCATTTTGTCTCACATAGTTGAGATCTACCTATGATGTCAATTACAGGCCTCTCTCATCTTTTTAAGTAGGAGAACTTGCACAATTGGTGGCTGACTAAATACTTTTTTTCCCCACTGTACAGAGGCTAAGACAAAACCGTTCCCGGCAAACCACTGTTGCAGTTGCAGATGGAGGAGCCCTCTTTAGAAGGAGCGCAGCAATAATAATACCCACGTTGGCTCTTCCCAGGGGTGTTGCATGCAGAAGGAATGTAGTGCTGAGCATGCTGACCATCTCATCATGGGCGCTGTACCAAAAAACAAAACAGCAGCTGTGGAGAGTGACATCTGAAGCATGACAGAAGTATTCAGCAAATGGGTATAGCTGCTATCTGACCAAAGGGAGGACCAGGAGACAGCTGCTGATGGTGGCAGACATGTGGCACACTGGGATTATACGATTGATCTGGCCTAGAAGAGAATATGCAGTGACATCTTTATTTCAAACTTTTTTAAACTGATTTTTAAAGTGTACTAACCTTTTATATAACTTTATTTTGAACTATTCTAAATAACCTAAACCTCATTTTTTGTAATGTATTTTATATATTGATTTTACTGTTTTACTGCCAGAATAGGCACCCGAAGTTGAGTGTGTCTATAGCACCTTTTAATGTTTGGAATCTGTACATCTAATGTATACAGTGCTGAAGTATGCGGTGTACAAACTCCACCATTCTGCAGGAATAGAGGCTGCAGTGAGCTTGGTGCTGGCTCCGCTAAAGCCAGGCAAAGATGTTGGTACTGGATTTCCAGGCAGAGCTTTTAACTGAGGGGCCACAGGCAGGAGCAGCAATGTGTGCTCCCGCCAGTACTCCGCTCATTGTGGCTTCTATTCCTGCAGAACTGTGGTATCCATACACCACGGCGTACAGGTATATGGATTCCACTGTGAAAAACGTTATGGACACCCCAGGGCAGTGTTTGCATTTCTGGGGCCCTAAGCAAAGTTATGTCTGGAGGCCCTAATCAAAGATATTTTTTGTATAGCAAAATACCATATTAGGGCCTTTGCACATGACCGTATGCCCTCCGAGACATACGATCTGTAAGTGGGCCATATGTCCTGGAGAGGCATCCGGTCTGTGAGTGGGCCATATCTCCCGGAGCGGCATAGATTGTGCGCACGGGAGCTCACAGCATCATAGATTACAATGATGCTGTGCATGTTGGGACGCCCGCGGGACTATTGTCCCGCACTCATAAGATCATATGACCTTACGACAATTGTCCCGCAAGCGACCCGATGTGCACCGCATCATTGTAATCTATGATGCTGTGCGCTGCCGTGCGCACGATCAATGCTGCTCCGGGACATATGGCCCACTCACAGATCGGATGTCTAGGAGGGCATATGGCCGTGTGCAAGGGCCCTTACTGTACTATACTGTATCAAATATGAAAGGCTTATACAGCAGCTATTATCACACAAGATTGGCTTAGATACAGCAACTCAGCAGACAGTATCCCATACAATAGATAGATACTGCACCTCATCAGACGGTTTCACATATGATAGGCTTAAGTACAGCGGCTCAGCAGACAGTATCACATACTATAGGATTAGATACTGCAGCTCATCAGACAGTTTCACATATGACAGGCTTAGGAACAGCATTTCAGCAGACGGTATCACTGTCAGCCGAAACGCTGTACTTAATCCTGTCATGTGAAACTGTCTGATGAGCTGCAGTATCTAATCCTATCATGTGTGATACTGTATTATACATCGTCACATAATGTCACAGGGATCTGTCACTGTTAACTGTGACCTCGGTGACACCAACATTCACACATGCAAATTTCATTCCCAGAGCTCAGGGCAGAATGGCTGGATTAAAAGTGATAGTGACTGAGACAATGTGAGTTACCGTACATTGTCACTGTCACCTTTATCCTGCCATTTTGCCCAGAGCTCAGGGATTTGCGTTTGTGTGAATGTTGGTGTCACCAAGGTCACAGTTAACAGGGACAGATCCCTGTAACTGTGCACGCTAAAAGCCACCGGACACACAAGGCAGGAAAACAACTTCCAGCACCCTCTCCCAGGCCTCAGGCTCTGCGTACTGCGTCTGCTCTGTACACATGACACAACGGGGGACATTCAGTAAAGTGTTTACATCACTATTGTGGGTAAAAAAAAAAGTCACAAATTATGCCGTATGCTGTAATTGCACCATAATTTGTCACTTTTCACTTGTCTTGTCACTTTTTAAAAGTGGCGAAAAAACTGGGTGGAGCACCGTGGTAGGGGGCATGGCCTTCGGCGACCAGCCGGATTTACTGTTGGTTATACCAGAAAATGGTGTAAATAATAGTTCAAACTTGCTATGAGCTGGGGTAGATTTGTAAGCCTGGCACACAGACTGCCTGGAAATTCCACTTAAAGGCATTCAAAGGCTTGTTGCCGCTTAGTAAATTTGGCACATTCTGCACCGATAGATTTCTTCTCCCCAAATGTCTTTGTCAGTAGTGTTGTGACGTCCTGTCATGTGCTGGAGGCCAAGGATGATAGAGGTATTCTGGTTTTAATGATTACATTTATTTGTTTAGAGAATATGCAGTTATACAGTTTTCTAATATTCATGTTTTTAAAATTTTTCTCACAGACAATATCCTTTTTCTAAAGAAAATAATGTTATTGCCCATTTCAATCCTTTATAATTCATCTGTAGATCTGAATAGGCCTAAAGATGGCATTAGTCATGTGACCTCAGGCAGTCCGTTAAAGGGGTTGTGTCACTACAGCAAATAGCATTTATCATGTAGAGAAAGTTACTACAAGGCCCTTACTAATGTATTGTGATTGTCCATATTGCCTCCTTTGCTGGCTGGATTCATTTTTCCATCACATTATAAACTGCTCATTTCCATGGTTATGCACAACCCTGCAATCCATCAGCGGTGGTCGTGCTTGAACACTATAGGGAAAGCACCTGCCTATGCGAGCTCCCACAGTCCTTGCCACCAGAGAGACCTGGGTACCTGACCACAGGCGTCATCGTCTTACATGGGCCCTGGAACAGCTACGCTAGACGAGAGACCAGTGGACCTCAGTGCTGTTAACTGATGAAAGTCGATTCACAATGTTGTAGACGTCAAGGAGAGCGCTATGCATTAACCACTGTTTTTCTTTGGTGGTGGTGGTGGTGTTACAGTGTGGGCAGGTTTGCCTAGTCAATACAGAACTGCCCTACACTTTGTGAATGGTACAGAGAAAAGCCCATACTACTTGAATAACATCATTAATCCAGTCAATGTCTCTGCATGAACAACACAGGCCTAATTTCATCTTCATGGACGACAATGCGTAAGCTCATCGAGGACGCATCATTAGAGAACGGCTGCTGGAGACTGGGGTACCTCAAATAGAGTGGCTTGCACTTTCTCCAGACCTGAATCCCATTGAAAACCTATGAGATCAGCTGAGCTGCCATGTAGAGGCTCATAACTCTGTACCCCAGAATCTCAATGACTGGAGGACCGCTCTTCAAGAAGACTGGGATGCCATGCCTCAGCAGACAATAAGTCGACTTGTAAACAGCATGAGACATGGTTGTCAAGCTGTAATTAATGCTCAAGACCACATGGAAAGTTAGAGACATTGACATTTTTTGTGGGGGTATACCCACCACTGTTGTTGGCATTTGTTTCAATAAATTGTTTGAGATGAGGAAATACCCTACTTTCATGATATAACTGTTGAGGGGAGAACTCAATGGGTTCGTAGGAGATCAGATCGGCTGTCCTAATTGTCAGACGTGGTGCGCACTCAATAACTCAAGACGGACACAAATATCAGTTTGGAGTCATCCTCACGTCAGGGGCTCTCAGGTGGTCTGGTGCTGACTCAGTTTATTACCAAACGTATATACACAGGAAGAGAGGCAGGACATTTCCCAACAAGCCAGTAAGAGTTAAACACATATAGTCTTTGTTCTTCTAGACACTCATGTGGAGATGTCCCATTGGCTGCCTTCTGTAATGGTGTAGAATTTTGCACTCGGTGTAGACCTTTGCACTCAGTGTAGATCTTTGCACTCAGTGTAGATCTTTGCACTCAGTGTAGATCTTTGCAGACGAATCCAGGATGTAGAGACCATCTTAAAATTGCATAGTTTAAGTAGAATACAATAGCACACTGTCTGTACCATGACAGCCAAGATATATGTCCAGATGTCTGAACATGGGAAACTCAGTATTTCCTCATTACCAATTTATAGAATAATGTATATCTGCCCTAACAATCCCCCCTAAATACTGACGTTTTCACATGTTCATACACTTCCCCTTCCTACAAGTTACCATCACCCAGGGGGAAGAGGGGGTTGGGAATCTTCACCAGTTTGAGACCAGCAACCCCTTGTGGGTTACCACCCTTTGTACCTGGTCTTTTCTGGGTTTTGGTAACCATCTTTCCCTTACTCTAGGTAATTTGGTTTATAACTTGGTAATGTTCTGAGTAACCCAGTTGATGTTTTTATTCACGGTAACCATGGGTATTAGAGATCCCCATCCTGCAGCTACTTGGTCTCTGACTTTGAATTCGTTTGGATCCCCCCTTGGCACACCTATGGCATCAATATACACTTAGGAGTCAAAACTCCCTCCTGGAACTTTGGTTTCTCGTCTCCTACGACTGGCGTGCACAGGAGAATCACAGGGAATTATCTTACCTAGATGGAGGCCCGGTGGAGTCTGTTGAGACATGGTATATAGCAGAGTTGTAACCTGTTAGCCCCTCCTCCAGTGTGCATCACTCATGTCTCTGAGATCACTCAGGAATATGGTCTTATCAGCACAATTGGAGGATGGGTCTCTCTGTAACCCACTTCATACCCTTACAATACACTCCACCCCTGGTTCTTCCACATTCATTCATTTTTACCATCCAATAACAGAACCTCTTCTATATGTATATCCTAATCATTTGACAGAAAACTACAGGACCATTGGATTCCAAAAAAAAAAAGAACAAAAATAAAAAACTGTGTGTTGGACTAACAAGAAGTATCTCACTGAGGTCTTCTTCACTTCTGATCTTCTTGGATAACAAAGTCTCTGGTATAAAGTCAAATGTCCATTTCTTGATGTTTGTTATTATAAATTTCAGTCTATGACCCCTCCTTATGTATGTGAAGGGGTTTGCAGGTGTAGATGTCAGTGCAGATCTTAGAGCCTCTTATCAGTGGGTGATAGACAGTCCATTACCTTGTCTGTGGGAGGAGCTTTGACCCAAGGACCTCCCCCCTCACTGGTCTGCAGATCATTGCATCAGCATAGCAGACCAGTGGTTGAAGCCTTTCCTTGCTCTGGTGACAGTCAGGTCACTGAAACTGTCTCTTACCACACCTTGTTGACTTGACGTAGCAGCCCCTGGACTTTTCTGAGGTTGCCAGTCCTGGCTCTTTTTCGCTGCACACAGGAAAGATGTACTGGAACAGTCCCACACAATCAAGAAATGTCAATTCAAAAACTCAGTTCATATTAGAAAAAGCCGTTGATGAGGTGGTTTTCTCTCCACCTCTGCCATTATTGATCAAATAAAACAAATGTCCTTAGAACTTTTGTCAGTCCAACACTGTATGTAAATAACTCTTACCAATGGTACCCCCAGTGGTCCTCTGCCAAAGAAAATAAACTTTTATGAAACTCTAAACTTGATCTTATTTAAAGTACACACAGTACTGCACATTAAACAATAGCAATGCATGGATATTAGTTTTTGCAGTGTAAAACCTTTTAAACCAAATGAAACACAACCCCATCAATATCAGTGTAGTCATAACCCTTCTTGAGATACCCAATGCTGTTTGGTGTTAACTTAATGTATTGTTTTGTGTATTTTGCACATTTTGTAGAAGTACCCAGCTTTCCTGGATGTGGAAATGAATGGACTGTTGAATCTTGAATCAACACAGGACTTGTCTTTCATGGGGGAAGAGGGGGTGGGCACAAAGGATGTCTTTGTGTCTGGGACGTCCACCCTGTCCTCCCCCCTAAATCATGAAAGTCCACCCCTTCTGGTCGGACGGTGTGATCCTTCCCCTTTCTATTAGTCTTGTCTCAACTGTCCATGAGCTGTCAGTCTGGGTCCCTATGCAACCGATCTGAGTCCTCTTAGTGACCTTCTATATACTTTATCTAAGTTCGGACCCTCAGCGGAGACCACCCTTCAGTCCGGTCACTATGGACTCACCCACAGTACCCGTAAGTCTAGTCTCCTCTGTCCCACGTCCCTCGAATCACAGGCAAATTATCACATACAATGTATATGAAAAACTTACCGTGATCGTGGAGGTTGATCAAGCCTCAATTTCGGGAGACAGGAATTTCGGAGATGTCGACTACCTTCGGATATCAGGGTATGGGTGCTCCTTTTTGAGGGCCTCACCTGGAGCACCAAGCTGTTGAGGGGAGAACTCAATGGGTTCGTAGGAGATCAGATCGGCTGTCCTAATTGTCAGACGTGGTGCGCACTCAATAACTCAAGACGGACACAAATATCAGTTTGGAGTCATCCTCACGTCAGGGGCTCTCAGGTGGTCTGGTGCTGACTCAGTTTATTACCAAACGTATATACACAGGAAGAGAGGCAGGACATTTCCCAACAAGCCAGTAAGAGTTAAACACATATAGTCTTTGTTCTTCTAGACACTCATGTGGAGATGTCCCATTGGCTGCCTTCTGTAATGGTGTAGAATTTTGCACTCGGTGTAGACCTTTGCACTCAGTGTAGATCTTTGCACTCAGTGTAGATCTTTGCACTCAGTGTAGATCTTTGCAGACGAATCCAGGATGTAGAGACCATCTTAAAATTGCATAGTTTAAGTAGAATACAATAGCACACTGTCTGTACCATGACAGCCAAGATATATGTCCAGATGTCTGAACATGGGAAACTCAGTATTTCCTCATTACCAATTTATAGAATAATGTATATCTGCCCTAACATAACTGTAGCGTGAACTTTTTACGTTTTCCATAAATTTCACCTGAAAACCAAATATCCCTAACTTTGTGTGAGTAGTGTAGTATATAAAGCAATACATTGATGTCAGGTACAAAGTATAAAAGATGAAGTGGGTAAAAAAAAAAAACCCAAAAAACGCAGCATAATACAGTACACTTTGCTTTTTTTCTTAGGTGCGGAATTTGACCTGCTGTGCGCATTTTGAAATCTGCAGCAGGCATATTGTTGTTGCATTTTTTTTTTTTTGTGCGGATTTCATCCTTTTCATTGGAACGGTAAGAACTATGGAAAACTGTATCAAATTTGTGCAGATTTCATGCAGATTTTCTGCACACAGTGTGCAGGTACCCTTAGGGGACTTGAATATGCAATCTTCTGATCTTCTAGAATACTATTGAAGTCTATGGAATTTTTATAGGCTGCCTGTACGGTTTTGCAGGCAGATCACTATGAGAAGTCTGGGAACCTCCACTGTCATAGCAACCAATCGAAGCCCCACAATTTCACCACTGGTGCTCCATTCGGAGGACAGGGGGTGCCTCCTCCCTCTGTGTAACCAAGCATGTGGTGTGGGCACTATTAACCACAATCAACTTTATCTTCAATACTGGTCATTGAAGTAAGCACCCTATGCATATGGAACAAGCTGATGGCTCCTTTCCACACCATTTACTCTTTTAGGCAACTAGGCCTGAAGCCTATGAGATAATGTATTAATGGCACAGGCAGTCAACAAGGGACATCATCACACCCACCTGCACTGGGATCCAAGCAGCTGAAGCCCAGGACAGAAGGGCCCTTTGACCTGCATCATATCACAGATGGCAGCATGGAACGGGAGTCAGAGGAGTATTTTCCTTTTCTCAGCTATTTGGAGAGCATACTACTAGGGGTAAATGGAGACGATGAGGAAAGGGTATGTCTACAATCACAGGAGAACTCATTGGATATAACAGGTATGTAGTGCTGTATTCTCTCTCTATATATATATCTCTATATTTGCTATTACTGAAAGACCAGGCAGCATGCTGAAGGTAGGGCTGGCTGGACCCCATGGCCCAGGCCTGGCCAACCTGCGGCTCTCCAGCTGTTGCAAAACTACAACTCCCAGCATGCCCAGTCTGCCTACAGCAGGGGTAGGGAACCTCCGGCTCTCCAGCTGTTGTGAAACTACAATTCCCAGCATGCTTCATTCATTTCTATGAGAGTTCTTAGAAGAGCAGAGCGAGTATGCTTGCTGGGAGTTGTAGTTTCACAACAGCTGGAGAGCCGGAGGTTCCCTACCCCTGGCCTACAGCTATCATCCTACAGCAGGGCATGGTGGGAGTTGTAGTTTTACAACAGCTGGAGAGCCTCAGGTTGGCCAGCCCTGCCATGGCCCATGTCTCACCTCTTCAGCCCCCTCCACATGTCAATTAGAGACAACTAAAGGAGGAAAAGGACAGATCTTGATAGATAGTGCTGGTCACCACAGAGGTGAAGCTTCTTGGGCATTATTTTGTGCTATGATTTGACACTGCTGGGGCAGTATATTGTGCTTTATTATGGTATTGCTGACCAGCCATAATTGTATTGGCACCGCCTTCTGCCAGTCTGGATCCACCTCCAAACTCCTCCTCAAGCAGTTAACCCTTTACAAGCAACTGTCCTCCTCCAACTCCAGCATAAGGGCTCCTGCATACGCGCCCATATTGCGGCCCGCAAACAGCTCGTCCACAATATACAGGCATTGGACACGTGCTCTCCGTATCATGGATGTGGATTCATTCACTTGAAAGGGTCCGCAATCCACAAGATACGGAGCGGAAGCCCACGGAAGCACTATGGAGTGCTTCTGTGGGATTTTGGTCCATGCCTCTGCACCGCAAAAAATAGAACATGTTGTATTTTTTTGTTTGTGGACTGAATCTTGCAGATCCGCATCCACAAACAGCATGTGCACGGCCGGTGCCCATTCATTTGCGGTCCACAGCACGGACACAGGGCGCACGTGTGCATGAGCCCCAATAGACAGAGAAATCTTATTACATCACTGATGTAAATATTCTGTTGCGGGATGGGGCGACAGCGGGAGCCTGCGGCTGCTACTGATTGGCATCTTAAAAGTTGAACAGCCAAGAAGAGTACGTGCTTCAGCGGCTGCAACACTTAGCTTAAGGCCCCCTAGTGACCGCTTAAAAAGGTGTATGCATGGTCACTAAAGAGGTAATTAAACCTGTCTTTTCTCAAGACTGATGGGTCCTGTCCCATAGCAACCAATTTTTGTTTTATTCTCCCTGCCTTCCAAAAGCCACAACTCAACTATTTTTCTATTCTGCATGAAGGTACTTTCTAAGGGCACCATTTACTACTACACACAACACTTGAAATCCGCACCAAAATCAACAAATAAAACACCATGTAAAACATGCAGGTTTTATTGTTTATTTTGATACATTGCCAGTCTGCCAGTATTCAAGCCAGGTAAGGTGTAAATATAGGCTGCGGCTACATGGTGCCAGTGGCAGCGACACATGCTGCACAGCTGAAGATCGTAGTGTGGCCCTGTCTACAATACAATTAAAAGAACGGGGTCACATTGCAGGCTGGTGTGACCACGACTCCATGTCACAGGAAATCCAAACCTGTTGGATTTCTTGCAACTGTCGGGTCACAACACAACTGCACCTAGTAACATAGTAACATAGTTTATAAGGCCGAAAAAAGACATCTGTCCATCCAGTTCGGCCTGTTTTCCTACAAGCTGATGCAGAGGAAGGCAAAAAAAACCCTGTGAGGTAGAAGCCAATTTTCCCCACTTTAGGGAAAAAAAATTCCTTCCCGACTCCAATCAGGCAATCAGAATAACTCCCTGGATCAACGACCCATCTCTAGTAACTATAACCTGTAATATTATTACCCTCCAGAAATAAATCCAGGCCCCTCTTGAACTCTTTTAGTGAACTTACCATCACCACCTCCTCAGGCAGAGAGTTCCATAGTCTCACTGCTCTTACCGTAAAGAATCCTCTTCTATGTTTGTGTACAAACCTTCTTTCCTCCAGACGCAGAGGATGTCCCCTCGTCACAGTCACAGTCCTGGGGATAAATAGATCATGGGAGAGATCTCTGTACTGACCTCTGATATATTTATACATAGTTATTACATCTCCCCTCAGTCGTCTTTTTTCTAAAGTGAATAACCCTAATTTTGATAATCTTTCTGGGTACTGTAGTCCACCCATTCCAGTTATTACTTTAGTTGCCCTCCTCTGGACCCTCTCCAACTCTGCTATGTCTGCCTTGTTCCCAAGAGAATGTACTGATAATAAGCGACGGTTTCTTATAAGTAAAAACTAAATTTATTGAAAATACTCTAAAAAGTAGACTATGTCGCTAAATCTCTAAAAGATAAGTGGAAGTAAATGGATGTACAGTCTATGCTGTTATGAGGCCTTACAGCTAGTACTGTACCTTGAGAGACATAGATATTGCTCTCTCCATACACCCGACCTATTCTATGTTCCCACCCACTTGTCCTAAATATATAACCTTAGGTTTAGTGTTGGTGCACACTAGGACCGTGCAGCAGTGGAACTAGAATATTGAGAGATGAACGATGTCACCCCATGAGGCATATGGCTCTTATGGTGAAGTGCAGTGAAAGTGCAGTGTAATTACAAGTACTCGCTCCATTCAAGTGGATGGAGCGAGTACTTGAAATTACACTACGCTGCTGTAAAGAGACAACGCGCAGTGTAATGAAGAGAAAGCAGCTGATAGGTGGGGGTGCCAGGTGTCAGAACTCCGCAGATCAGATATTGATGACCTGAGGATAGGTCATCAATATATACCACCTCCACAACCCCGAAGGATACCAGCGCTGTACAGGCACCACGTGCGGGGTTTTTTTTTTCCCAAAAATGCTTTAACTGTGTAAAACTTTAAAAAAAAAAATAGACATACTAGGTATCGCTGCGTCCGTAACAACCTGCTCTATAAAAATATCACATGGTGATAAAATATACAGATGCGGATTTTAACAACTGTGTGGATTTTAAGGGCTCAAGCATACGAACAGCAGGTCCGCAATAGGTACTGGCTGTGTGCACTCTGTATCATGGATATGGACCCATTCACTTGTAAGATACGGTGCGGAGGTGCAGAGCATAAGCACTCTAGAGCGCTTCTGTGGGATTTCCATTCGTGCCTCTGCATTGCAAAAAATAGAACATGTTCTGTTTTTTTTTTGCAGTGCGGACTAAATCTTGCAGGTTGCTGGGTTCGCATCTGCAAACAGTGGGCACATGGCTAGTGCCCGTACTTTATGGACTGCTATTTGCCCTAGTGCTGATTTTTATGCATGGATATGTTGTTAGATACTGTCTTTAGGCTTCAGTGTTAGTTCACACACTGCAGATGCTTTGCAGCCAAAACCACGTGAAAATGAAAAGAAAACAGAGCCGTGTTCTTTAAAATATTTATTCTAAAACAGTCAGGTTGTAAAATGCCCGGTAAAAGTATATTCTAAGAAGTCCAGGGAACAGAGCTCATGTGTTTATCTTCGAGACACTGCAGTCGTGGAGCCATTGGTGAGGAATTTCTGCTGTATTACATTTCTGATTCCCACAATACAGCAGTGCAAGAAAGCAGAGACTGAAGGCCTAGATCAGTGATTTGCCAGAGACACCAGATCTCGCACTGTGTGTTTCGTATAAGAGGCCTCGGATTTTCTGGTTACAAACTGGGACCCGGGTCGTAAAGGTCTTGGTGACACTGGTAGGAATAGTAAATAATGCGGTAATTGTCTGTGCAGTATATGTTCACCATGGAGGTCACCAGCTGTTCTCCGTACAGGTCTCATCTGTCATAGAGCGATTTCCAGATCAACCATCATCTCAGGCGTTTTCAGAATCATGCATGAAAGAAAGTATGCCAGTGTGAATACCTATGAAAACTCAGCGCACCTTGCATGAGGTAACACAAAGAGGTGCCAGGCATAATTGTAAAGTCATTCCAAATGGAAAATTAAAGTGCAAAGTGTGTAGGCTGGCCTACGGATTTCCCTTTACATCTGCATTACCAAGGTCCTTGTCTACTACCTAGAGAGGGTTTCCTCTTGAGTCCATCCTCTGTTGGATATGGCATAATTTAGGATAGCTTCTGTAGCAGTATATGGTCGATGTCCCTTCACACAGGCTTCAATGTCACCCACTGAGAGCTGACTCTGTAGGAAGAGATGCAGCTGACTATCTGACAAGAGGACCATGTTCTGTACAGCTCTGCCAACAGAAGAATAAAGAGATAAGACAATGTGCACAGCAGCCTGAACCCCAATGCTGCGGCCAAAACAGCCAAATCTACAGATGCAATGGCCCACATTTATTAATTGTAAAGGTGGCGGAAGCTTAGACTGGCTGTCTACACCTGCACTGGGCTGGTGCAGGGATAGACACTTTTCTATTACTCCATACCAAATATTGGTTGGCTAAGGCCTCATGCCGGCCAGGCCCGTGCTGCAACCTGCAAATTGCGGTCCACAATGCACCTGCACCGATCGTGTGTCCACCATCTGTGGATGCAGACCCATTCACTTGAATGGGGTCCACGATTCGCACTGCAAAAAGGTAATGCATGCACAACTTTTTTACAGTACAGAGGCACAGACAGAAAACCAACAGAAGCACTCTGTAACGCCTGCGTGGGTTTCCGATCTGTGCCTCTGTTCCGCACCGCACCTTATTATCTGGATTGGGGACCCATTCAAGTGAATGGGTCCACATCCATGATATGGGGCGCACATGGCCAGTACCTGTATTTTGCGGACCCGCTGTTTGCGAACTGCAATACAGGCATGGCCGAGCAATGGCCGTGTGCATGACCCCTTACTTTGAGAAAGATTTTTACGCCACAATTGTGCTGAAATTTTGGCGCAAAAGGCGCATCTTAAGCCCTGCCCCATTCCTATGAAGCCCCACTTACTTCATGAGCATTTTGGAAAAAAGTGCAGAAACCCTAGATGCACCAATTTGTGCCAGATTTAGATTTTTGGTGCAGACACAAAAGTTAATTTGTACCAATATCGTCTCTCCATGTGTCAGGGTCCCTTGCTGCTGTCTACTGCAAGCTATTAAGTAGCATGCCATATATAATCCACAGCAGAAGGCGAGTGTGAACGTGCTCCATGACAGCAGACGTAAAAACACATGCACAAGACTAACATACTAAAGGGGTTCTCAGGGCTTTTAATATTTGATGACCAATCCTCAGGACCCAGACATACCCCTATTTTCACCCCTCCGGCCCCCCTGATGTGAGCATTTCATGCTCCGATGCTCTCCCTTCCCCTGCGCAATTCAGCTGCTACTGTCCACTTACTATACCGATTAAGATAATTTGGACACCAGCCCTTTTATAGGCAGTGAATCCTCTTTAAAGACCACCCACATTGTAGGGAACACTCACCTTATAGATAGGGTGGTCCTATCAAAGAAGAGGGCCAGAACATATAAGGTATATTACTTTACCTCAAGGAGGTCCCCTTTAAGGGAATCTGTTGGCTTCAAAACATCCCCAAAATACATTAGGAATTGTAAAGTGTAAACTTTGCATCCCAGTCTGATGATGCAGTTTTAATATGTATACTTACTGGCATTCCAACATGTGTGCTCCCGCAGACTGGCAGCAAAATGCACTGAGAGGACTTGTGAACGCCCCCACATAACGGAGAGGACTGTAAGAGTAGTCCTCCCAATGCATTTTAATGCTGCTTTGCCGGAGTACAATGTTGGACTGACAGTCAGTATAAATATACAAATTACATATTCAGACTTGGCGATCTTTACATTATACAATGCTTACTGTAGTTTGGCAGCTGACAGCTTCACTTTAAAGAGGTGGTGTATTGGAGAGGCTTCACTGCGTATAGTGTCCACAGAGAACTGAATTGTAATTGAGATGCAGTCCGAGGAAGAAAATGGCAGCTGCTCCTAATCTTCTCTGTACGTCTTTTCCTCCAATCACTGACTGGAGTGGTCGCCATGGCAATAGAGTGCTGACTAGCTGGCGGGGAGAGACGCAGAATATTGATAGGAAGCTGCTGCCCCCTCCCTGTGAACACTGGTTAGTCTGGCCCTTGTCGAGGCCTGTAGGCAACACATGGAGCTGCACATCAGGGGAGGATCTCCGATAAGATCACATAAATCCTGCCCCTAACATCAAATACGTTACACCATAATAGTGGAGCAATGTGCACTGGAAATATGTCACAAGCAGGGGGAACACATTTTACATTTTTAGGGCTCATGCACACAAGCGTATGTATTTTCCGGTCTGCAAAACATGGTTCCACAAAAAACACGGATGACGTCCAAGTGCATTCCTTATTTTGCGGAAAGGAACTGCTGGCCCGTAATAGAACAGTACTATCCTTGTCCGTAATGTTCTATTTTTTTGCGGAACTGACATACTTCCGTTTTCTTCTGCGGACCCATTGAAATTAATGGTTTCACATATGGTCTGCAAAAAAAACGGAATGGACACGAACAGAAAATATGTTCGTGTGCATAAGTCCTTAATCATGTTTTGTGACATGTATGAAAGATCTGAAAAACAACACAACACAATTTGCTCCTGCTTTGTACTATTTTTGGGCAAACAATAATGGTGTAACGGCCATGAGGTGGTGCAAGTGGGTGTCATGTGAATGCCAGATATACACGCATTAGGCTACTTTCACATCTGCGGTGTGTATTGTCCGGATGCGGCACTGCTGGATGCAACCGGAATGCTCACCGGGCCCCATGAAGTATAATGGGGTCCGGCAGAGATCTGTCCGCATTCCACCAAAAATGCAGTTTGCGGTTTGTGTCCAGCCAATTCCCGGCACAGGCGGCCGGATCGCAGTGCCGTAGATGTGAAAGCGGCCTTATGCTGCATGCCATTTTTTGGGTCAAATTACATGTCTCATTTATCCTTTGTAAAGTTTTGTTTTTAGGATACCAGTGAAAAGCACACCCCACACGGGCACCAGAAAAATCAAACCCCTCACTGGGGTACATTGCTTTCTTAATACTTACTGTTCCAAAAACTGCTGAAGCCCCTGTCGCCTCTGCTCAATGAACTCATCAGTACAGCCGATGTGAAAGGGAAGTTTTCCTGGTAACGCTGGTACCGGCCTGGTGGACAATATAAGCATCACTATCCAGAGACTATTAACTAAGAGCAGAGTCCAGCCTGACGCTGTACATTCAGTGCAGGTGTACAGTGCTGCTCATGACAACCAATTACAGTGCAGGTTTCATTTTTCAGATCTGTTTAAGAAATGAAAGTGAAGTTCTGATTGGTTGCTATGGGCAACAATGATGGTTTTCTGTTAGTTTTGATAAATAACAGCCACTATGGGAGATTTATGAAAACTGATGCAAATTGTTAGCATTTTATGTTGACATTAGGTACAATATACAGCGTATTTTTTCACATTTTGTTATGTTGCAGCCTTGTGCAATTTACAAAGCTCTTTACACCACAATAGTGGTGTAAAAAAGTCACAAATTATGGAGACATCATAATTTGCGAGTTTCTGAAGTGGCGAGAAAATGGGCAGAGCTTCACAGGGAGGCACGGTGCTTAGCACGGCCCACCAGACTTATATAACTATAACTTGCGCCAGAAACTGACATAAGTTATAGCTGAAGTTCACGCAGCTCCTAGATGGTGTAAACTTCATATTCGGGATCATGGCAGAGCAGAGATGCACCTAATTTATTTATTATTTATCTGCCTCTTAATAAACTATCTTACTCCGGCACAGGGGTATGGGAACGCAAGTCTTCATAAATGTCCCTCAATGTTTGAAATCTTTGCTAATTTATTGAAAATGAAAAATTAAAATCTTGCATGGACATAAGTATTCACACCCTTTACTCGGTACTTAGTTGAAGTACCTTTGGAAGTGATTACAGTCTCCAGTTTTCTTTGGTCTGATGCCACAAGGTTTACACACCTGAATTTGGGGATTTTCTGCCATTCTTCTCTGCAGATCCTCTCAAGCTCTGTCAGGTTGGATGGGGACCGTCGGTACACAGCCATTTTCAGGTCTCTCCAGAGATGTTTGATTGGATTAAAAGCGAGGGCTCTGGCTAGGCCATTCAAGGACATTCACAGAGTTGTCCCTAAACCACTCCTGTGTTGTCTTGGCTGTGTGCTTAGGGTCATTGTCTTGTTGGAAGGTGAACCTTCGGCCAAGTCTGAGGTTCAGAGCACTCTGGATAAGATTTTCATTAAGAATAGCCCTGTCTTTTGCTCCATTCAGCTTTCCCCCAACCCTGACCAGTCTCCCTGTCCCAGCTACTGAAAAACACCTCCACAGCATGATGCTGCCACCATCATGCTTCACTGTACGGATGGTACTGGAAAGTGCCTTTTGTCCTCTGAATAATGCGCATAGACCTGAGGCCAAAAAGTTCAATCCTGGTTTCATCAGACAAGAGAGTCTTGTTACTCAAAATCAGAGTTATTTTAAGTGCTTTTTTGCAAACTGTCATTTGTCTTTTACTGACGAGAGGCTTCTTTTTGGCCACTGCCATAAAGCCCAAATTGGTGAGTGCTCCAGTGATGGCTGACCTTCTGGAAGATTATCCCATCTGTACAAAGGATCTTTGAAGTTCAGCCAAAGTGACCATTGGGTTCTTAGTCACCTCTTTTACCAAGACCCTTTCCCCAGATTATATAGTTTGGTGGCGTGGCCAAGGTTGTAGTACGGTTGTTCCAAAATTCTTCCAT
Source organism: Rhinella marina (assembly GCA_900303285.1). Classification (NCBI taxonomy): domain Eukaryota; kingdom Metazoa; phylum Chordata; class Amphibia; order Anura; family Bufonidae; genus Rhinella; species Rhinella marina. The sequence goes on from ONZH01015173.1 coordinate 537,522, forward strand.
TTAAGAATTATGGAGGCCACCGTGCTCACAAAATTTTTTCGTATCCTTCTTCAAATCTGTCCCTCCACATAATTCTGTCTCTGAGCTCTACAGGCAGTTCTTGGTTTTTGCTCTGACATATGCATTGTCAGCTGCGAGACCTTATATAGACAGGTGTATGCCCTTTCATATAACATCCAATCAAGGTATAGAAACATCTAAAAGATGTTTAAAAGAAATGGGAGGCCCCCATGGCTACATTTCAACTGTCTTGACAAAGGGTCTGAATACCTACGTTCATGTGAAATTTTTAGTTATCCTTTTAATAAATTTGTAAACATTTCTAAAATTCTCCTTTAGCGTTGTCATTATGGGGTACCGAGTGCAGATCGATAGGGGAATTTTTATTTTAGCACAAGGCTGCAATATAACAAAATGTAAAAAAAGTCTAAAGACTTTCCGAATGCATTGAATGAAAACAAGGATTAGAAAGTTTCCATGCAACTCACACTAATCCGGCATATTTCTTAAGCTGCTTTCTCAGCCAGGCAAACTCCCGGTACCGTCTCCTGACACAAGATGTCTTAGCAGTGAATGCTTTGCTGTTTGTCTACAAAACATCATGAAATCAATGGTCAGTTGTTGAGGCAGCTCTGGTGTCTCCTCTTCATAACAGATCATGCAGATGGTGCCATATCCTATTATAGACCATCATGGCTGCAGCAGGGAGAAAATTGGCTGGGCACGGTGAGGTATGGCGTGCCTCTGTTCTTCATTAATACATGATGGAAATTTACAATCATTCAATACTTTCTGGTCATCATGATACATGCTACAACTCAAATGTGATATGCAGTAAATGACCAAGGCTCTAGATACAGTGTGGGTAGTGAATTGTGCCAAATTCTGCATTCCATGGCTGTTAAAATGAACCCTAAATAGAATGAGGAAGGGCTTCAGAAGACTGTGTGTTGTCCCCCTGCTAGAGTTCTTTTATTCCAGCATTACAGACTGAATAACATGGCTGTTAACTAGGGAATTAGGGCATTATAAATTCAGACAAAACTATTTCTCCATTATATACTGAGCAGATATATCCCCTACATCGTAGTCCTACAGCCAGAGAGACCTGCGATTTTATAGTGGGTTAATAAGTTGAAGCAAAGAACTAAAAGGATACGGGGCCAAGCAGCTGTTCAATGGAGGTCTGACAGCTGGAGGCCCCGTCCAGCCAATCCTGAGAATGTCCAGTCCATTCATTCTCTATGGGACGGCTGGAGATTGGCTATTTCTGGAGGTCCCAGAGAAAATGAATGGAGTGGCAGGGCGCATGTTCTCAAGATTGGCGGGGTTCTGGTAGTTGGACTCCTGTGGATAGGGGATAACACAAAGTTGGCAACTACCCCTTTAAGGGGTTGTTAGTCAGAGAAATGAGTATTAAAAATGGTTCAGGATGGTGTTTAAAAAAAAAAGTAATACAGGACTTTTTCAGACAAACAATTGAGAACTCATGTGTACCTCCTTAAAGAAATGGACAATTTTTTAAAATCTGACCGCATACAGATGGTGTCGTTGTGCTGTCCGTTTATATATATTGCTCTCGCCCATTCACTTGAGTGGGTAAATCCTGCATGAAAATCAGACCTAAATAGTGCACGCTCCGAGTTTCTCTGTACGGACCAGGCACATATGAATCTGCCCATTGTCAGTTTTCTGTCTATTCTACACCTGGACTTCACAGATCACCCACTGCCGGGCCCTGCTGGTATCTACTTCCTTGTTCATCTCAATACATAGGAACCACTCACCAAATCACTGGTTTAGGCAGGTCACCTCTGTGGCGAGTGATTCTGTGTGTGATCACATTTCCTTTGTCGAGAGAGAACAGGACAGGAGTGGCAGTCGTCAGTATGAGATCGGCAGTGGTCTGACTCACCGCACAGCTGATCTGCTGTCTTGCATTAGCTCCGGCACCAGAACTACACATCTCCATCCATTGTGTACTGGCCAGAGCTGGTAAATGCTGCTCTGCTGCCATTCAAGTGATAGGAGAGCACGACTGCGTTACTGTAATTGCACTTGCTCAGTATCTCCACTGAGAAACAGAGAAGATGCTGCAGTTTTAGAAGCAGTTGGCTCAGGACCAGGATCCCTCTGCAGATCTGAAGAGGCAAGACTGAGCTTGTGTGTCCACCTTGACAAAGAATGGCTGTTCCAAAGAAACAGCAGCTGGTGCTAACATTATTCCTGGAATATCATGTTATTAAAAGGTATGGGTGATAATCTTCTAAATGTCATTCTGCTTTCTATCCTGAAAGGCAAATCTGACTTATGAATGTATCACTACATACAGTGCCTGCAAAAAGTATTCATACCCCTTGAACTTTTCCACATTTTTTCCATGTTACATCTACAAACTTAATTATATTTTCTTGGGATTTTATGTGATAGACCAACACAAAGTAGCAAGTATGTGCGAAGTGAAAAAAAAAATACATGGTTTTCAAAATTTTAATAAATAAAATTCTGGAAAGCAAGGAGAGCATTTGTATTCAGCCCCCGAGTCAATACTGAATAACCCCTTTTGCTTGCACATCTAGAAGCTTACATTTTTGCCCATTTCTTGCAAAATAGCTCAACCTCAGTCAAATTTGTTGGAGAGTGTCTGTGAACAGCAATTTTCAAGTCTTGCCACAGATTCTCAGTGGGATTTAGGCCTGGACTTTGACTGAGCCATTCCAGAGCTACCATTCCATTGAAGCTCTGGCTGTATGTTTAGGTTTGTTGTCCTGCTAGAAGGTGAACCTCTGCCGCAGTCTCAAGTCTTTTACAGCCTCTACCAGGTTTTCCTGCAGGATTGCCCTGTATTTAGCTCCATCCATCTTCCCATCAACTCTGGCCGGCTCCCCTGTCCCTGTTGAAGAAAAGCATCCCCACAGCATGATTCTGCCACCACGTTATACGGTGTGGTAGATGTGTGCAGTGTTAGTTTTCTGCCACACATAGCAATTTGCATTTAAGCAAAAAGTTCCCTTTGGTCTCATCTAACCAGAGCACCTTTTTCCACGTTTGCAGTGTTCCCTATATGGCTTCTGGCAAACTGCAAATGGGACTTCTTATTTGCTTTCATAAAATGGCTGTATTTCTTGCCACTCTTCCATAAAGGCCAGAGTTAGGGTTACATGACTAATAGTTGTCTTGTTGACAGATTCTCCTAAGCTGTAGATCTCCGCAGCATCTCCGGAGAGACCATGGGTCTCTTGGCTGCTTCTCTAACTAGTGCTCTCCTTGCCTGGGCTTTCAGTTTAGGTGGACTGCCATGTCTTGGTAGGTTTGCAGTTGGAAGATGGATTGAACAGTGCTCCATGAGATGTTCAGAGCATTAGATACTTTTTTTTTTTTTATAACCTAACCCTGCTTTACACTTCTCCCCAACTTTATCCCTGACCTGTCTGGTGTGTTCCATGGATTTCATGATGCTGTTTGATCACTAATATTCACTAACAAACTTCTGAGGCCTTCACAGAACAGTTGTAGTACTGAGAATAAATTACACACAGGTGGACTGTACTAATAGATGACTTCTGAAGGCAATTGGTCACGCTGGATTTTATTTAGGGGTATAAGAGTACAAGGGGCTGAATACAAATGCCACACTTTTCAGATTTTTAATTTATTAAAAATTTTGAAAGCCATGTATCATTTTCTTTTCACTTCGCACATACTTGCTACTTTGTGTCGTTCTATCACATAAAATCCCAATAAAATACATTTAAGTTTGTGGGTGTAACATGAAAAAAAATGTGGAAAAGTTCAAGGGGTATGAACACTTTTTGAAGGCACTGTACTATTCAGGGTTCATGAAATCCTGGATGGCAACTCAAAGAGGCTGTAATTGTGGCCATGAGGGATGCCGTCCAAAGATATACAGTGTTGCCGAACAAAATGTGTGGCCTAAAGTATAAATCTACTGGTGTTATTCTCCATAAGAATCAATCAGATCACCGCTTTGATTCGTGAAACTGCCTCAGAAAATAAGTGCTGGAATATGATTGGTAGCTATAAGCAACCGCTTTACTTTTTGTCTGCACTAGTGTTCATGCCTGAAGCTCAATGTGTTTGCATGCTTAGAGAATACAAAGCCATAATGGTCAGTCAGCTGGGAATAATGGAGGCCCCGAGAGAAGTATGCAGCTCCAAGGCCTCCGGTGGGGAGTACTAAGTACACACAATACCAGCAGGGCGCTGAAGCCTATAGAAAACCCTGTGATTGTGTTTCTGGATCACAGCTTTTGTATGGTCCTGTTTGTAAGACCGGTGCAGGGAGATTTGAGATACACAATACAATCCATAGAGGCGATTGTAAAATGTGAAGCACGAAGAGATTATTGCTGTTATCTACATTTGGGCCTCAATATCTAAATAGCTCTTCTTTCCATTATAGGGAGGGGGGTCCTCTGCAGGATATTAGTAATGTTCATTTCAGTGTAGCTATCCTACAGGACTGGACTGAATAGGTCAAAATTCATCTTCAAGGATACACATTAAAGAGCCTTTTCCCATAAAGCAAAACATTTGCCTAATTTTTCCCCTTAAAGAGGTTCTTGGCGAGCAGGAAGAGAGAAGGGAGACGGCAGGCACGCACTGCGAGTGCCTTCCCTTCATATAGCTGATCGTGGGGGTGCCGGGTGACCTATCCTGAGGATAGGTCATCAATTTTAAAAGGCCGGACAACCCCTTTAAAGGGCATCTACCAGCAGGGTCAACCCTATCAGACTAGTTATAATGCTGGTTAGGGCTGATTAAGCTGACCAAAACCATTCCTATCTTACCTCGATGCATTGAAGAATTTAGCTGAAATTAGCGGTTTAAATAATATTCAAATTAAGGTTTAGATGCACTGCAGGCAGGCCCTAGCCACTTGGTGCACCTTAGCTCCTCACCAAGACACACCCCTTCCTACTTGATTGACAGGGACAGGCATCCAATTTATCTCACCTGGACCTGTAATCCCACACCTGCGCTGTTCAGATCATTGGACCCACTGCAAAGTAGACTACTGCGCATGCACTGTAGATAAAGTAAACCATGTAGGTGCAGGATTACAGAGTCAGGCGAGGTGACAAGTCAGATGCATAGCCCTGTCAATCAAGTGGAGTGGAGTGTCTTGTGAGGCAGAGAGGAGGTGTTAGGGCCAGTCTTTGGGTGACTTAAGTCCTAATTTGCATATTGCTTAAAACACTGAATTCTTCTAAATACTCTGTGTAGCCTCCACTCCCTTAGACTCCTCCAATCTATCCTCAACTCAGCTGCCGGACTAATCCACCCCACCACCTCCCAGTGTTACAACTCTGTCTCTTCTCTCTGTCAATCCCTTCACTGGCCCCTCATTGTCCAAAGAATCCAGTACAAATCACTAACTATGACATAAAAGGCCATCCACAACAGTACCTTCTCACATGTAATCTCCAATCTTCACAAGACCACCTTCTTTCTCTACTCTCCTATTATCTGCTCATCCCACAATCGCCTCCAGGATTTCTCCTGTGCATCCCCCAAACTCTGGAACTCTCAACCCCAACATATATGACTCAAAAAGAAACCTGAAAACCTCCCTCTTCAGAAAAGCCTACAACCTACAGTAACCCTGCTGCTGCTATACTGCCATATCACCAGCTTCCAGCCTCACCTACTGTATTCTTCCCCCATCCCTTGTAGATTGTAAGCCCTCGGGGCAGGGTCCTCTCTCCTTCTGGACCAGTTTGTAACTCGCCTTGTTCATGCTTACTGTACTTGTTTTGCTTTATGTATGTATACCCTTTTCACCTTGGAATTAATGGTGCTTTAATAATAATAATAGAAAAGAGAATGGAGCTGAGCTGCAATACCACATGCATCATGTGGATGGGTGTGGCACTCTTTATGGATAAAGGCAGCCATCTTTTTTTCTAATACTAGACAGCCCCTTTAATATTCTATTCAGCCACAACTTGGTCACCACATGGGTTACAAATGTGAACTGACAACATTAATGGCAGGCATTACATGGAGCTCAGAGAGTTGTCAACCAGTTTTCCTAGTCCTTCTCATTTACTACAGACGTCACTGTAGTTTTGGTATTCTGTTCACCTATCGAGAGCATGCTTGTGAGAATGAGACATAACAGCCATACTATATGTTGCAGTGGCTCGCCCCATGATAAAGAGCATTTGCCATTTAAATAAAGACATTCCCAGTAAATTGAAGACTAAGGCCCCATTCACACGACCGTATGTATTCTGTGTCCGTATAAAAACGGAACGGAAGACATACAAAATGTCTTCCGTAGTGTTCCGCATTTTTGCGGACCCATTGACTTTAATGGGGCTACGGACGTGTTTTGCGCCAAGTATAGGACATGTTTCATTTTTTTTGCGGGAGAACTTCCGTAATATACGGATGCAGAATGCAAACGGTGTGCATTCCGCCTTTTTTTTTCTCCTATGGAAAAATGAATGGGTCCGTATGGTTCCACATCTTATCCGCAAAAATGCGGATAAGATGCAGAAATGTACATACAGTCGTGTGAATGGGGTCTTAGATTCACCTCTTCCATCAGTTTATTAAAAATTCTATTTATCAATTTATTTTTTTATTTCTAAGAAAGCTGTGTGACCACCAACATGGCCACCAAGAGGACATCATTCCAGCATAATCAGGCAGAAATGTCATTCAGTGAACCTGGTTCTGCACATACCCCTCCCTCTTCTCAATCTCCACTCCAACATAAAAAAGGACTTACATGAAGGAATATTTTATAATCCACATAGGAGGTCCATGATCCCTCGTTCTGCAATCTGGGGTCCTGTACACGAATAGTGATAAACTCCTGGACCACAAATAAATGGGTAAATGAGCGTTACAGAATAACATACAAATATCACTGTGTCATTATGAAGAACTAAAAAAAAACAGCAGTGTACAGCAAGCCACAAATGGACGGCAGTCTTCTGAGGTGACCATGCCACATTGGACCATGTAAGGGGTGACATCAAGCACTACTAGGGATCCAAACACCCAGGATTTCCCAAACTCTGAACATGGTCAGTCATCAGCCACCAAAGAAGTTCTGCAACCCTTTCTACTAGATCCAGACCTGCAGTTTCATGGCAACCATATTAATATGGATCTATAAGACTGTGCAACAGAAGTGTTACATAGGTGTAATAAAAGTATTGTGGTTTTAGAGACAATTCTGTGTCTGACTTCCCATCTGTGAACTTGTATGGACATAGTAATGGTAAATATCTAGACAGAGCCCTCCCAGGACCTTTCTTCTCGCTGATGTCACCACATGACTACTTGGTCTAGTGGTATGGCTATTCCTGTACAGTGAGGGCTCTGCTCGCTTTTCCTTCTCTATAAATGTCTCACTGCAAATAGCAGGAAGCATAAAATAAGAACATTCATATGGATGAGGGAAGGAGTGCCCAGGGAACATGCTCGTATAACGTGGAATAAACTTAGGAGACCAAAGGTGAAGTATTAAGAGATATCAAGCACTGAGATACTGACAACCAGCTGAACTTTGGAGTAACAGATTTTACATGCAAATTCTGAAGCAATATAATTTTTTTTTTTGGCTGCAGATACACTTCACTGCATATATGATATACATGAGAGTTCATGTTCTATTTTTCAGAGGGGCTGTCCCAGACTATGATACTGATGGCCTACCCTTAGCTGACCTATTCTACTTTCACACTTGTTGTAGCCTTTTCCAGCTGGATCCGTGCTACCGCAAGTTCACTGTGCCGGCAGAAGTCCGCTCTGGCCCCATTCACTATAATAGGGGCGGTCCGGCCGCAGCACGTCAAACACGTGGAGAGGCTGCCGGAATGAAACTACATAACGCTACGGTAGCACGGATCCGGAAGGCTGTTCCCCCACTGGAACAGCCTGCCAGAAAAGGTTACCACAAGTGTGAAAGTAGCCTGCAGCTCTGTGACAAGTGACATGTTAACTACTTTTCAGTCCTGTGTGATAAGGAAAGTGTGACTTATGAACACCGCTTACAGGTCTCATATGGCCCAGATTTACTAATCCTAAAGAATGTGTAAGCATAGATAGGCTGTCTATACCTGTATAAGATTTATCACAGGGGATCCGGCTGGATAATACATCAGGTGCAGGGACAGACATGTTTCTCTGACTCTATATGGGCTTGCTTAATACGAGAAAGACTTTTATGGCAAAATTGTGTCACAGTTTTGGAGCAAAACAGTGCATCTTGACTTGTTAAGCAAGTCAGAAAATTGAAGAAACCCTAGATGCGTCAAATTGCCCCACTTGTTAGGCAGATTTTTTTGCACAGACACATTAGTAAATCTGGGCCAGTGTATTTACTTCTGGTAACTGTGTATGTACAATGTGCCTTTGGGGAAGATGGCACATGCGCAGAGGAGCACAGTCCTTCTGCTGAATGGGAAACACTATAGGTGCACTTAAGTAACACAGTAACATAGTTTATAAGGCCAAAAAAGGACATCTGTCCACCCAATTCGGCCTGTTATCCTACAAGTTGATCCAAAGGAAGGCAAAAAAAACCCCTGTGAGATAGAAGCCAATTTTCCCCACTTTATGGGAAAAAATTCCTTCCCGACTCCAATCAGGCATCAGAATTACTCCCTGGATCAACGACCCATCTCTAGTGACTATAACCTGTAATATTATTACACTCCAGAAATACATCCAGGCCACTCTTGAACTCTTTTAGTGAACTTACCATCACCACCTCCTCAGGTAGAGAGTTCCATAGTCTCACTGCTCTTACCGTAAAGAATCTCCTTTTCTCCAGACGCAGAGGATGTCCCCTCGTCACAGTCCTTGGGAGAGATCTTTGTACTCACCCCTGATATATTTATACATAGTTATTAGATCTCCCCTCAGTCGTCTTTTTTCTAAAGTGAATAACCCTAATTTTGATAATTTTTCTGGGTACTGTAGTCCACCCATTCCAGTTATTACTTTAGTTGCCCTCCTCTGAACCCTCTCCAGCTCTGCTATGTCTGCCTTGTTCACAGGAGCCCAGAACTGTACACAGTACTCCATGTGTGGTCTGACTATGTAATTGGTAAAGTGGCAGGACTATGTTCTCATCACGGGCATCTATGCCCCTTGTGATGCAACCCATTATCTTATTGGCCTTGGCAGCAGCTGTCTGACACTGGTTTCTGCAACTTAGTTTGCTGTTCACTAAAATTCCTAGATCCTTTTCCATGTCAGTGTTTTACCATTTAGTATGTACTGGTGACTTGCATTATTCCTTCCTATGTGCGTAACCTTACATTTGTCAGTGTTAAACCTCATCTGCCACTTCTCTGCCCAAGCCTCCAGTCTATCCAGATCCGTCTGTAGCAGTGCACTGTCCTCTTCTGTGTTAATTACTTTACACAGTTTAGTGTCATCTGCAAAAATTGATATTTTACTGTGCAAGCCTTCTACAAGATCATTAATAAATATATTGAAGAGAATAGGGCCCAATACTGACCCCTGTGGTACCCCACTAGTGACAGTGACCCAATCTGAATATGTGCCGTTAACCACCCTCTGTTTTCTATCACTGAGCCAGTTACTTACCCACATACAGACATTTTCTCCCAGGCCAAGCATTCTCATTTTATAAACTAACCTTTTATGTGGTGCAGTGTCAAATGCTTTGGAGAAGTCCAGATATACGACATTGATTTGCCGCGGTCCAGTCTAGAACTTACCTCCTCATAGAAACTGGTTAAATTGGTTTGACATGACCGATCCCTCATGAAGCCATTCTGATATGGAGTTATTTGCTTATTTTCATTGAGGTACTCCAAGATAGCATCTCTTAAAAAACCTTCAAACAGTTTACCCACGACAGATGTTAAACTTACCGGCCTATAGTTTGCGGGCTCTGTTTTTGGACCCTTTTTGAATATTGGCACCACATTTGCTATGCGCCAATCCTGTGGAACACTCCCTGTCAGTATAGAGTCCTTTAATATCAGAAATAAGGGTCTGGCTATGACATTACTTAATTCTCTTAGGATACGGGGGTGTATGCCATCCAGTCCTGGCGATTTGTCCATTTTATGGCTTAAAGGGTTTCTGTCACCAGTTTTTTCAGTATGAATCAGGCTGACATTAGAGATGTGCTAATGTCACCTGATTGCAAATATATATCTGTTTTATTTACTGGTGCCCCCATTTTTATATAAAATGAACTTTTATTTTATGCTAATAAGGCTCCTAGGTGCAAGGGGCGTTACCTCTGCTCCTAGAGGCTCTGTTGATTGACAGGACCAGGCAGAGAAGAAACACTCCATTCACCATAGCTTTTAAGGACCTTCAATGATGTCATGACCATGTGATCAGTCACATGGTTAGGATCACACAAACAGCCTGTCTCCTCCTAAACCATGTGACTGATCACATGGTCATGACATCATTGAAGGTCCTTAAAAGCTATAGTCAATCGAGTGTTTCTTCTCTGCCTGGTCCTGTCAATCAACAGAGCCTCTAGGAGCAGAGGTAACGCCCCTTGCACCTAGGAGCCTTATTAGCATAAAATAAAAGTTCATTTTATATAAAAATGGGGGCACCAGTAAATAAAACAGATATATATTTGGAATCAGGTGACATTAGCACATCTCTAATGTCAGCCTGATTCATACCGAAAAAACTGGTGACAGAAACCCTTTAAAATGTGTTATGAGTTTTAACTAATGTTTATGATAATGTCACTGAAAATGCATGTTCATGTGAAAGAAGTAAACACACAAGTATTCATCAGTGGATGCTATCACACCTTCTTTTTATGTCCCCTCAACATCTTCTAATGGCTGTGACTGGTACTGCAGCTCAATCTCATTCAAGTCCTTGAGATTATTCTGCGCTGAGCAAGGTAAACAATGAAGTGGACATAGCACTCGTTGGAGCTCTGCAGCCCTTCCAGTCCACTGATCATTCGTGGTATCACTGATTTTATACTAATAGCCTATCTTAAGGATAGGCCATCAAAATGAGAGTCCTGGAAAACCTAGAAGCTCTTCTACCCTATACAGTGCCCCTATAATATAAAACAAATAATCCTATGTAAATATACAGTGGCATGCAAACATTTGGGCACCCTTGGTCAAAATTACTGTTACTGTGAAGAGTTGAAGATGAAATAATCTCCAAAAGGCATAAACCTAAAGTTGAAACACACTTTCCAACGTTTTAAAGGGGTTGTCCGAGTTATTTTTTTGTTCTTTATATGTTTCTAACTTGTCAGGTATAACAACTTTCCCATATACTTTGTGTTTCTAAAGCTGCTGGTTTCTCAGAGTTGACTGAGGGTCACATGACCTGTGATGTCACCTTATCTCCCTGCTCTGTGATGTTTCGTGTACAAGCCTCAGAGTTCAGATAAGAGTCTGTACACGAGACGTCACTGGCCACGCCCCCTTTCTTTGCCGGGCTGCTATATGCTCTCTCCCTGGATTCCTTCAGATAAAACATTAACCCCTTCAGCCAGAACACACTGAGGCTCAAGGCTTTACAACAAATAGTAGCTGCAGCAGTGAGAGGAGACAAATGCTGGGCAAGGAGCTATAGAGGAATTGTACAAGAACAGGTAGGGAGAATGTCCTGTGTGTATCAGCAGTGTCATTGTACAGCTGGGACTTGTAGTCCTACACAAACAACATGCTGCTGAGTATCCCAGCAGGCAGACATGTACTCACAGCACTTGTATTCACTGCCCTTGCAGAGAAGGGGGGGGCGGCAGAGATTGTTATTACTGCATGTAAACAAAGGCCAGAAGAGAACCAGGGAAATGAGGAAATATAGATTTTTTTGCCTAAAACTTGCTGAACTTAGTTATATATTGCTACCCATCAGATTTACAGTGCTATATTTTTTTCCATAACTTGGACAACCCCTTTAAGTAATATCAGTGTATTGTTTTAGTTTTGTACAATTTTAGAGTCAAAAAATGAACTAAAGTACCTTGCAAAAGTATGGGAACCCAAGGAGATTTGAGCGCTCAGAAAACTTTGACCGAGGTCTCTGACCTTAAATAGCCTGTTAGGGTTAAGGCTTGTTCACAATCATCGGTAGGAAATTCCAGGTGATGCAAATTTCAAAGCTTTATAAATACCTCTAGGTTCTTCAAAGCAGCTTCCTAACATTCTGAAAATGGTTGAGGCCCCCAAAGCATTAGAAGACAGTAAAGTGTTTTCAGATTGCCATTTCCTCAGTTTGAAACGTGATTAAGAAATGGCAGATAACAGGAACAGTGGAGGTCAAGAGAAGGTCTGGAAGACCAAGAAAAATTTCAGAGACAGCTGATCATAGGATTGCTAGAAAGGAAAATCTACTCTGGAGTTGTAGTACATTGTTCACCGACACATGCACAAATAAGGTCTTCCAGGAAGAGTCATGAGAAGAAAACTTCTCCTGCATCCTCACCACAAAATTCAGAGTCAGAAGTTTTTAAAAGGGCATCTAAACAAGCCTGATGCATTTTGGAAACAAGTCCTTATGGACCGAGGTTAAAATAGAACTCTTTGGTCACATTAAAAGAACACCTCTACAACAATTAACGAGGCTCTGTCACCAAGATCAACCCTATTAAACCATGCTGATTAAAACAATACCTTTCTTTTGTCTGTATTTTAAAAAGCTGCTGAGATATCTTCTTTTTTTATATATGCAAATGAGAAGTTTGAGCACCAGGAGGCAGGGCTGAATCCTTTGAGCACTGCTTTGTAACACCTCCTATGCACTGCACACTTCCCCCACCCTTTGATTGACATGTAGAGAGCAGAGCTGTGTCCTAGCATCTACATATCATATACTCTATGTACTATAGCTTCACCACACTGAGATCTGCTCAGAAAACGAATCTACGTATTACTGTTTTACTCACAAGCACAATGTATGATTATAAAGACACCAGTAATAGGTGTTAGGTAGCTTTGTGGTAAGTGTACGGTTTTTGTATGTAGAGATCCCAGGTTTGAATCTTAGGAGAGACTTCCAGGTTTTTTTCTTCAGATATTTTTTTTTCTTTCCTTTTTAACCCATAATAAAAGTTTATAACTGTATCCTTATTGAGAATAATGTTTTTAGCTAATAAATATGGCTGATTTCTTTATAATCATATATTGTGCCTGTGAATAAACCAGTAGGTTTTAAGTTTCTGAGCACAAAACCTGCCACTATTCTCAATATAGTAAGGCCATTTATTGTTATTATATGATTACATATTATTTATTATAATTTAGCCTTTTATTATGGGTTAAATAAGAGAGAGAAAAAAATAATAGAAAAAATTATCTAAGTCTCTCTTGGGACTTGAACTTAGGATCTGTGCATGCATGGCAGACAACTTACAACCAAGCTATAGCCTTAATACATAGAAATACATGTTTTTTCTATGCTTATAAGCTAACACATATTACTGGTGTCTGTATAATCATATATTGTACCTGTGAATAATATATAATATGTAGATTAGCTTTCTGAGCAGATCTGAGCAGTGTGGTGAAGCTATAGTACATAGTGTATATGATATATAGATACTAGGACACAGCTCTGCCCTCAGCATGTCTAACCCTGTCAATCAACGGGAGGGGGAGTATGCAGTGCACAGGGGGTGTAACAAAGAAGGGTTCAAAGAATTCAGCCCCGCCTCCTGGTGCTCAAACATGTTCATTTGCATATGATTAAAAATGCTGATATATCTGCAGCTGTTTAGCATACAGACAAAAAAACTGGTATTATTTTAATAAGCATGATGAGGCCTACCAGCCAGTACGTCTGGTTTAATAGGGCTGATCCTGGTGACAGAACCTCTTTAAGCATGGGGGTAGATTAATCAAGCTTAGGGGTTGTTTTGCAGCCAATGGCATGGGGAACATTTCACAGGTAGAGGGAAGAATGGATTCAATGAAATTCCAGCAAATTCTGGAAGCAAGCGTAAACACAAACTGTAAAAAAAAAGCTGAAAATGAGAAGAGGGTGGCTTCTACAGATGAATAATGATCCTAAACACACCTCAAAATCCACAACAGACTACCTCAAAAGGAGCAAGCATAAGGTTTTACCATGACCCTCACACTACCCTGATCTGAACATCATTGAAAATCTGTGGCTAGACCTCAAAAGAAAAGTGGAAGAATAGATTAAAATCCCCAAAACAAGAACTGAAACTCTTGGCTGGCCACACAAAGCGTTTGCAAGCCATAATACTTGCCAAAGAGGGTGCTACTAGGTACTAACCATGCAGGATGCCCAAAGTTTTTCTTCAGGCCCTTTTCCTTTTTTTTTTTGAAAAAGTGAAAAATTGTTTTTGCTTAAAATATAAAGGGAATGTGACATCTTTAACTGTATGCCTTTTCGAGATCATTTCATCTTCAACTTGCTCAACTGTTCACAGTAACATTAATTTTACCCGGGGTGCCCAAATTTTTGCACGCCACTGTAAATATTTACCTGGCAAAGGGTTAATTCACACGACCGTATTTTCGGTGCACATCCGATCTACATTTTTTTGGGATTTCAATGTGGCCACAAAAATTTAAAAAAAAAATGCGGACAGCACAACTTGTGCTTGCCGCATCCATATGCCCGTTCCATGGCCCTGCAAAAAAAACGAACAAACCATAGAACATGTCCTATTCTTGTCCATTTTGCGGACAAGAATAGGCATTTTTAACAACGGACGGGATGTGCTGATCTAAAAATGCAGAATGCACACGGCCGATATCTGTGTTTTATGGATCCGCAATTTACAGACCGCAAAATTGATACAGTAATGTGCATGAGCCCTAACTGTAATTATCTCTCAGAAAGTTTTGTTCACAACTAATATGGCCACCATTATAGTTCCTACAAATCACACGCATTCACTGTGCCCGAGAAGAAAAGTTCCTTTCCCTGCCCACTTTATATAACCCCTGAGCCTTACCTCCTCATCTAGGTTATTCTGATACATCCTAGAGAAGTTTTCATCTGTAATAACAATACAGGACAAGATCATAAGTAAAACATAAACACTCATGAAAACATATTTCACCACGTCTCCTCTATATAGCCTCCTAATACCGCACTTCCTCCATATTACATCCTAATACAGCACCTCCTCTATATATCACTGATATATCTCCTCCTAATACCGCACCTCCTCCATATCACTGATATATCTCCTCCTAATACAGCACCTCCTCCATATCCCTGATATATCTCCTCCTAATACCGCACCTCCTCTATATATCACTGATATATCTCCTCCTAATACCGCACCTCCTCTATATATCACTGATATATCTCCTCCTAATACCGCACCTCCTCTATATATCACTGATATATCTCCTCCTAATACCGCACCTCCTCCATATCACTGATATATCTCCTCCTAATACAGCACCTCCTCCATATCCCTGATATATCTCCTCCTAATACCGCACCTCCTCCATATCCCTGATATATCTCCTCCTAATACAGCACCTCCTCTATATATCACTGATATATCTCCTCCTAATACCGCACCTCCTCTATATATCACTGATATATCTCCTCCTAATACCGCACCTCCTCTATATCCCTGATATATCTCCTCCTAATACCGCACCTCCTCTATATATCACTGATATATCACCTCCTAATACCACACCTCCTCCATATCCCTGATATATCTCCTCCTAATACCGCACCTCCTCTATATCCCTGATATATCTCCTCCTAATACCGCACCTCCTCTATATATCACTGATATATCACCTCCTAATACCGCACCTCCTCCATATCCCTGATATATCTCCTCCTAATACAGCACCTCCTCTATATATCACTGATATATCTCCTCCTAATACCGCACCTCCTCCATATCCCTGATATATCTCCTCCTAATACAGCACCTCCTCTATATATCACTGAGATATCACCTCCTAATACCACACCTCCTCCATATCCCTGATATATCTCCTCCTAATACCGCACCTCCTCCATATCCCTGATATATCTCCTCCTAATACAGCACCTCCTCTATATATCACTGATATATCTCCTCCTAATACCGCACCTCCTCCATATCACTGAGATATCACCTCCTAATACCACACCTCCTCCATATCCCTGATATATCTCCTCCTAATACCGCACCTCCTCCATATCCCTGATATATCTCCTCCTAATACCGCACCTCCTCTATATATCACTAATATATCTCCTCCTTATACAGCACCTCCTCCATATCCCTGATATATCTCCTCCTAATACCGCATCTCCTCTATATATCACTGATATATCTCCTCCTAATACCGCATCTCCTCTATATATCACTGATATATCTCCTCCTAATACCGCACCTCCTCTATATCCCTGATATATCTCCTCCTAATACCGCACCTCCTCTATATATCACTAATATATCTCCTCCTAATACCGCACCTCCTCCATATCCCTGATATATCTCCTCCTAATACAGCACCTCCTCTATATATCACTGATATATCTCCTCCTAATACCGCACCTCCTCCATATCCCTGATATATCTCCTCCTAATACCGCACCTCCTCTATATATCACTAATATATCTCCTCCTTATACAGCACCTCCTCCATATCCCTGATATATCTCCTCCTAATACCGCATCTCCTCTATATATCACTGATATATCTCCTCCTAATACCGCATCTCCTCTATATATCACTGATATATCTCCTCCTAATACCGCACCTCCTCTATATCCCTGATATATCTCCTCCTAATACCGCACCTCCTCTATATATCGCTAATATATCTCCTCCTTATACAGCACCTCCTCCATATCCCTGATATATCTCCTCCTAATACAGCACCTCCTCTATATATCACTGATATATCTCCTCCTAATACCGCACCTCCTCCATATCCCTGATATATCTCCTCCTAATACCGTACCTCCTCCATATCCCTGATATATCTCCTCCTAATACAGCACCTCCTCTATATATCACTGATATATCTCCTCCTAATACCGCACCTCCTCCATATCACTGAGATATCACCTCCTAATACCACACCTCCTCCATATCCCTGATATATCTCCTCCTAATACCGCACCTCCTCCATATCCCTGATATATCTCCTCCTAATACCGCACCTCCTCTATATATCACTAATATATCTCCTCCTTATACAGCACCTCCTCCATATCCCTGATATATCTCCTCCTAATACCGCATCTCCTCTATATATCACTAATATATCTCCTCCTAATACCGCACCTCCTCCATATCCCTGATATATCTCCTCCTAATACCGCACCTCCTCCATATCACTGATATATCTCCTCCTAATACCGCACCTCCTCTATATCCCTGATATATCTCCTCCTAATACCGCACCTCCTCCATATCCCTGATATATCTCCTCCTAATACAGCACCTCCTCTATATATCACTAATATATCTCCTCCTAATACAGCACCTCCTCTATATATCACTGATATATCTCCTCCTAATACCGCACCTCCTCCATATCCCTGATATATCTCCTCCTAATACCGCACCTCCTCTATATCCCTGATATATCTCCTCCTAATACCGCACCTCCTCCATATCACTGAGATATCACCTCCTAATACCACACCTCCATATCCCTGATATATCTCCTCCTAATACCGCACCTAATACCGCACCTCCTCTATACCGCACCTCCTCTATATATCACTAATATATCTCCTCCTAATACAGCACCTCCTCTATATATCACTGATATATCTCCTCCTAATACCGCACCTCCTCTATATATCACTAATATATCTCCTCCTAATACAGCACCTCCTCTATATATCACTGATATATCTACTCCTAATACCGCACCTCCTCCATATCCCTGATATATCACCTCTTAATACCGCACCTCCTCTATATATCACTAATATATCTCCTCCTAATACCGCACCTCCTCCATATCCCTGATATATCTCCTCCTAATACAGCACCTCCTCTATATATCACTGATATATCTCCTCCTAATACCGCACCTCCTCTATATCACTGATATATCACATCCTAATGCCGCACCTATTCCATATCACTGAGATATCACCTTCTGATACTGCAGCTCCTCCATATCACTGAAATATCACATCCTAATACCGCACCTATTCCATATCACATCCTAATACAGCACCTCCTCTATATCACTGATATATCTCCTCCTAATACCGCACCTCCTCCATATCACTGAGATATCACCTCCTAATACCACACCTCCTCCATATCCCTGATATATCTCCTCCTAATACCGCACCTCCTCTATATATCACTAATATATCTCCTCCTAATACCGCACCTCCTCCATATCCCTGATATATCACATCCTAATACCGCACCTATTCCATATCACTGAGATATCACCTTCTGATACTGCAGCTCCTCCATATCACTGAAATATCACATCCTAATACCGCACCTATTCCATATCACATCCTAATACAGCACCTCCTCTATATATCACTGATCTATCTCCTCCTAATACCGCACCTCCTCCATATCCCTGATATATCACCTCTTAATACCGCAGCTCCTCCATATCACTGAGATATCACCTCCTAATACCGTACCTCCTTTATATCACATCCTAATACCGCACCTCCTTTATATCACATCCTAATACCGCACCTCCTTTATAATCACATCCTAATACAGCACCTCCTCTATATATCATTGATATATCTCCTCCTAATACCGCACCTCCTCCATATCCCTGATATATCACCTCTTAATACCGCAGCTCCTCCATATCACTGAGATATCACCTCCTAATATGGCACCTCCTTTATATCACATCCTAATACCGCACCTCCTTTATATCACTGATATATCACATCCTAATACCGCACCTCCTCTATATCACTGATATATCACCTCCTTTATATCACATCCTAATACCGCACCTATTCCATATCACTGAGATATCACCTTCTGATACTGAAGCTCCTCCATATCACTGATATATCTCCTCCAAATACCGCACTCCCTCTATATCACTGATATATCACCTCCTAATACCGCAGCTACTCCATATGACTGATATATCTCCTTGTAATACCGCACCTCCTCCATATCACTGATATATCACCTCCATATGGACATCACCTCTTAGTACAAACACCACACGTTCCTATGTTTACTCCTCACAATAGTACAAATAGAAAACATCTTACACGACAATAACACGATAATCACCACTGCAGAGCTCTTCTCTCAGCTGTTTCTTCCACTGATCACTTCCGGGTCACACGCTGAGGACCCTGGGAAACGTAGTTTCCAGCCTAGCAACCTTTGCGTCTATATATTAGTATTCTCATAATAACAAGCTGTCGTCTTCTCCATTCCTTTCATCATGAATGTTTTTTTCCAACAGACCCTATTCCAGTCCATTCTCCCGCTCCGGTGTGCGGTATCCATCAGTTAGGTACATGCTATTGAAGCGGAACTACAACTCCCGTGATACTCGGGGCGCGGTGCATGCGCAATGCTGCTTCTCGGTGGCGGCAGAGCAGATCCTTTTGTTTAGACGCGCCACATTCCCAGAACCGAACCGGATCACGTGAAGCGGGAGAGCGGCTGGAGGCCGTGCAGCGCGCCAGTAACGGTTTCTTTGTCCGTTATTAACGCTCCCGCACCACTGGAGGCTTTATCTAGTTGCAGTGACAGGCCTGAGAGCCCGGGAAGCGACCCGCCGCCCTCCCGCCCGACTCCTACACTGGTGAGATGTCCAGCCGTCGCTGCCCCCCTCTAGCAGGGCATGTGCCCACCGTGCAGGGCTCCTCCCGGGTCTGAGCACAGAAGGGGGTGGACAGGAGCTTGCAGTTTGTATGGTGGTTGGGTAACCTGGGGGGAGTGCCATTCATACACAGTGGGCAAAGTTTGCCAGCTTCTTTACTTGTTTGGGTGCAGTACCATCTCACTGGGGTGCTGAGGTGGCACCACTGTACCAGGGTGAATAGTGCCCTGTGTATGATACAGCTGAGCACTATTTGGACAAGGGCACTTGTCAACCTCTGCTTGCCATGCAGGTCCAGGGCAAGTTTTTTGCAGTTGGGGCAACAAGTGGCTGCAGTGATGGTAGTGATCATTGAGCAGAATCATGGGCTCTTGGGTGGGCATGGTACCTGTCTGCCCCTCTGAGTGGACGCGGTGTACTGCCTAATGGCGGTGAGTGCGGTTAAATGTAATAGGGCATATTGCCTCATAAGAGAGAAACAGTTCAGTTGGCACTGCTTTTTGCGATACACCATGACATTATAAAGTCGAGTTGGCTGCTAAAAAAACTTTTCTTATGGACGTGGGGGGTGCTCTATCCACTTAGATACAGTCCACGTGTAAATCAACATCAAGAAAAAAAAACATAAGGATGGCACTCGCCCAATTCGTCCAGATATTCTTTATTCTTGTCAAAATGACAACTTACATATATAAAAAGTGGCAGGGGCGTGGGGACGCCACAAAGATACCGCAGAGCGGTGACGGCCGTTTCGCGCGATATGTGCTTCTTCTGGCCAGCATATTCACACACAGCAGATTAACTGAAAATCAGTTCCACACATCTGAATGGGGATGTTTCTGCAGTGTGTGCATGGATCCCTACAAGCCGAATCAGAGAAATCTGCCCCACAGGGCTGAGCGATAACTGCATGCAAAACCGCAGAAGACATTGCCAACATAAGCAAAGTGCCTACTGACCGTATACAGCACAGTCTATGGCACGGCTGATCCGTCCCTTGAAAAACTCACATGCTGTATATACAGATGACCGTTCCTGTCTCCACTGGGTATATGAGAGTTGAGTCTTCACCTAGCCCAGTGGTGGCTAACCTCCAGCTGTTGTGAAACTACAACTCCCAGCATGCATTGTTGCTCTGCTCTTCCTAAAAATGAATGGGAATTGAAGTTTCACAACAGCTGGAGGTTAGCCACCATGGACCTAGCCCCTTCTCTGGTTCTTTATATTATCCATGGGCTGCACAGAATGCCTTGGTGTGAGCGGAGTAGTCATTATCCACAGCTCTCCGTCAGCACCGCCTCACATGGAAGGAGTTATCTAAACCCTGCAATAGACCTTTTGGCCAAAGCTTAGACTGACTGTCTAGACCTGCACCAGATTTATCAAGGGGCTCAGGCTGGAGGATACATCAGGGACAGGGACTTTTCTCCGACTACGGGTGGGCTTAATATGTGAGATTTTTACACAGGAATTGTGGGGCAAATTGGCGCATCTTAGACCCTGCCCCTTTGGAAAAGAAGCCCCACATTTATGTAATACGATTACATAAAAATGTAGTATAGTTCGGCTTCTGCAGTCAAACCATACAATACATATCCAGATTAGTGCATGTGTTAAATCCCTCAGTCTAGCTGTATGATGGTTCATCATTCAGTCCCTCTCTGACCTCTCCTGAACAATCTTCTACGCTGATTTCTGTGCAAATCAAAGGTGAACTTTCATTTGGGCATCAATCTTTTCAGGAAGGGTTCCACGCCTCTGAATGTTTTTTTTTTTCTTGTAGCAAGCAAGTCCTGTTCAGATGAATGCAAATCTGTCACCCTAACGCTGTTTGCGCGTGTTGCGGATTACGTGCCTTTTTTCCACGCAGATTCTCGTTAGGAAAAGCCCGAGCATAATACAGTACCAGCAAAGTGTATGAGATCAGACAAATCTGTATGGAAATTGACCTGTCAATTCTTTGAGGCGGATGTCACCCTTTTCAGTGGGATAGTGAGATCTGCAGCAAAACTGTATCAAATCCGCACCAATAACCGCAAGTAACACATGCGTTTTCTTTCTGCAAGAAATGTCGCTCCTGTTTGCAGGTAGCCTAAGAGCTCAATTTACCTATATCAGCTTCACGTTGTGCACTGCCCACTGAAAACCACATACGTGTCCTGTACGTGTTCTCCCCGGACAGCACACGTCCCCATTCGTTTTATTATGTGTATTGAGACATCAGTGTTTTAGCACGGTCTGTGGGTCCGTTTTTTTTTTTTTTTTTTAACCGAGGATGCATGGTCTATTTTGTCCTTGTTCACGGATCCATCATGCCCATTATAGTCTATGGGTAGTTGTTAGGTCTGTATCTGGGCAAGATAGCAATAGGTTAATATTGGGACAGAAGCATGGCTTTTAATGCTTACAGTGACCGTCCAATAACCGTTTATTATATCGTTTGCTCCTCGCCCAAACACCTTCAGAATGAAGACACCTAATCCTCTGTCACTCAGCATTGGAACTACCGTGTTTCCCAGAAAATAAGACAGGGTCTTATTTCTTTTTTTTTCTCTGAAAAAAAGGGTTAGGGCTTATTATCAGGGTAGGTCTTATTTTGCCCCCACTGAACATACCGTATATGAATATGTATGTAATTTTTGGCCCCTCTGAATATAACCCGGTATGTCATTTTTTTTGCCCCTGTGCGCACACAGACAAAAAATATACTTACCTAAACTCTGCTCCGCTCTGGACTTCTTTTTCTCACCCAATCATGTCATCCCGTCAACCAGTGTGATCCCGCGAGACCTGGCACTGAAGTCACGTCTCGCGGGATCATCACAGGGGAGATGTCTTGCAGCACCGGATAGGGTTATAAGTGTGTGTGTGTATAGGCAACTAACCGCGCAGCGCTCCGTACTCATTGCGCAGGTAGTACCACCAGCAGAGAGGCCCTGACTGGCCGTTAAAATCACTTGCGGGGCTGCAGGCCCCTAAACCCCCCCGGGCCCGGACCTCGACCCTATTCTCAGTGATCGTGACGTCACATCACATCCGCTAGCCTCCTCAATGTACCTAGGGCTTATTTTTGGAGTAGGGCTTATATTTTGAGCCTACTCCAAAAACGGGCCAAAATAGCATTATGTTTTATTTTCAGGGGTAGGAAACACGGTAATAGCTTTTGAGATAATATGTATTGAGGGTGATTGGAAGCATAGCTGGTAGAAACCTAAGGCGTTTTCTGGGAATAGAATATTGATGACCTACCCTCAGGACAGGTCATCAATATCTGATGGGTGGGGGTCTGACTCCTGGCACCCCCGCCAATCAGCTGTTTGAAAGGGGAGTGATGCCGCAGCCTTGTCTTAGGTGACTTCACCCGACCTATTTGCAGCTCAGTCCCATACAAGTGAATAGGCCTGGGCTGCAGTATCAAGCACAGCCGCTATAAAGTGTAGGGCTGCCTGGAGCACCATGGCCCCTTCAATCAGTCGATCGGTTGGCGGGGTGCTGGGAGTCAGACTTCCAATAATCTGATATTGATGACCTGTTCTGGGGATAGGTCATCAGTATTTTACCGTCAGAAAACCTCTTTGATGAGGTTGGGGATCCACTCATTACAGTGGGCATGGTTTTGGGGTTTTGTTTTTTCTTTAGCATTAGTATGTCTTTGTATAGCACGTTCATTGAGGTCTGATTTTTGTCTCTGCCCCCTACAGACCCAGCCAACCGAAAAGCTGGCAGCTACTGTGGGAAAAAAGCAAAACAAAAAAAAGATGGAAGAAGTTGATGAAGAGGAGGAGGAATACGTGGTGGAAAAGGTTCTAGACAGGAGGGTGGTTAAAGGAAAGATTGAATATCTCCTGAAATGGAAAGGATTCTCTGAGTAAGTGTGGTGATGGAAAGCGGTCATTAAAAGTCTGGGTTTAGACTAGATTTGTCACATTCTCCCTCGAAACAGACTGTAAGATGCCTCTTTGTCATTTATCTATTTGTTGTCTGTTGCTAATGAGAAATCGGTGCATATGGTGCGAACACCAGGTAATGAAAGGGTTAAATAGCAACTTACCGTAGACCAGCTTCAGGCAAACATTTGCTCTTTGTGAAGCACCGTGTGATGGCCGTATTTCCTGAACTCACTGTATCATCGTGATCTGTGATGCTGTGAGTTCCAACCTGACCACTGGTCTACTGTCCCATATTAACATGATGCTGTGAGTACACTAGGCCTGTGGTCGGGCTAGAACTCACAGCCTAATAGATCACTACGATGCCAAAATTTGGGTCAGTCGATCTGTGGCCATCACACAAACTGCTCGCACTCGCCTGAAACCGGCCTGATTCACTGAAAAGGTTAAACACTAGATCCATGCAGATCCGCATAAGAAGAAAAAGGGATGGCACTCACTTATGCGGATTTTCATGTGAACTTCGTTGTGTGGATAGAGCACCTCCCGTGTCTAATTGAGAGGCTTTTGTGCCGTCGGTCACGTATTGTGATGACGTGGTGTAGTGTGCAGTGCCTTCTACATCTTGCTCTTTTTGGTGACTAGATCCATGCAGGCCCCACTGTTAGACCTCATTCACACAGTCAGTGTTTGATCGTTGATTTCCATCAGTGGTCGTGAGCCGAATCCAGGTGCAGGTCAAACACACAGAACAGGAGGAAATCTTTCCATTATACCCTATCTCTGAGAAGCCTCCACCCTTGGTTTTGGCTCACAATCACCGATGGAAATCACTTGCATGTGAACTTGGCCTTATAAGAGAGGCTTGACAAGTGCAAGATACTGAAGAACATCATACATGAAAGGGACGGATGCTTAGCATTGTAAATGTCTGAACTCATCTGATGTTTGCAGTGAGGACAACACTTGGGAGCCAGAAGAGAACCTGGACTGTCCTGATCTGATTGCAGAGTTCCTACAGTCCCAGAAATCTGCACACGAGTTAGACAGATCGGACGGAAAGCGCAAAGCCGATTCTGATACTGAAGTTGCTGGTGAAGAGAGTAAGCCCAAAAAAAAGAAAGATGAGGTAAGAATATTTAAATGGTAACTTACCTTTCAACAAACTTTGCATAAATCAACAGTAGAGGAAAATATATATATAAAAAAAAAATTCTGAGTGAAAAATGCTTCTTTCTCCACTTAGCAACCTCTCCACGCCCTCCTAATCTAACATTCAGGCTGGGTTTACATGTTGGAGATAAGTCACAGCAAACATTGTGTACGTTGTAGCCTTGGTTGTGTGTTGCCTCCACAGTTTATAAAGGTGAAACAAAACAGAAACTGCAGTGTGTCACCCCAGCCTAAAAGGGGACATTATAGCTCCTCATTGAAGTCTGTGGAGAGAAGTGAGCTGCAGTGTGAGTCAGAGGCTAGAACAGGTAATGATCTCCTGTATGGTCATTGAGTGAATGAGGAGATTTGGGGAGCAAAGTCTCCTGTATTCTCCATGTGCAGTGTATGGAGACATCATAGCAGCTATTCTTCACCCACTGACTCAGTAACAACACAGATGGCTGCTATCAGTGACTTGTAGATCTGCAGTTTCTGGACTGCAAAGCTAATAGTCGTGTAAATGCCCCCTTAAAGTCGGGGTGCCAAACACAGCTAAACCCCTACCCACATGCAGTGCCAACGGCCACATCATTTTTAAGGTAATACTTCAGTTTTATCATAGTTGGACAGTTTGGACTTGTGTGACAGTGTGGAAAGTCTGCTATTACCCTTAGGGCTCATGCACATGGCCGTTGGTCGGCCGTTCTGTGTCGTGGTCCCCAATGCACGGGCAACATCTGTGTGGATTCCGCAGACGAATACAGACCCATTCAACTTGAATGGGTCCGTGATCTATCCGCACCGTAAAAAAAAAATTGAACGTAAATGGGTTTGCATTAGAGTTTAGCGAACGTGCTAGTAACGAGCAATATAGCGCTCGTATCCCCTGCGCTCACATGGGCACAGCCATCCGGATCCGTCCTCCTCACCCGACGGATCTGGATGCCTGCGCCCATGCGAGCGCAGGGGATCCGAGCAGTACAGTGCTCGTTACGAGCACATTCGCTCAACTCTAGTTTGCATCCATGATGCAGGATGCACACAGCCGGGCTCACATACTGCAGACCCGCTGTTTCCGGGCTGCAATACGGAAATGGCCGTGTGCATGAGCCTTAGTGTATGATTCCTTGTAGTGGATACCACATCGCCATTAGCAACCGACAATCAATTAAGTGGATCTGTAATCATCCGATAACCACTGACACCGTCACACAGGGGGCAACTATTCGGTATTTGTGTGATTCATTTTCTCCAAAAATCTGCAATATCTTCAGTGCAGTGAAAGTTGCCATGTTTTTTGTATAATTATTATTTCCTCTTCCAGGTTGAGAAGCCTCGTGGATTTGCTCGAGGTTTAGATCCAGAAAGGATTATTGGAGCCACAGACTCAAGTGGAGAGTTAATGTTCCTGATGAAATGGTAAGTAGCGTCTGGATCGCGGTATTTGCGATAATTACTGTATATTAGGAAATTTCTGCTTATGAAATCCTTATGATCAACTCACCAGGTGTCCAGTGTGACAGGCAGGAGGTAATGTCATCTTTCCCCATGTATAACCCTACAGGAAAAGTTCAGATGAAGCGGATCTCGTCCCAGCAAAGGAAGCCAATGTGAAGTGTCCCCAAGTGGTGATTTCATTCTACGAGGAGCGGCTGACGTGGCATTCCTACCCATCAGAGGATGATGACAAAAAGGATGACAAGAACTAAAGGCCATATCAAGCTGTTTTTAGTAACAGTGGATGGTGGGTCCTACAGGGGAGGGAGGACAGCTACAGGATCCAGTCTTTCTTGCAGCCAAAAAAAGGTGTTTTATATGTAAAGCCCAGGAGACACTGCACCCTTTATACGCCCCTGCTCCTTCGCTTCATCTTCCCCACTAGTGTTACAAACTCTACATTTTTACCAAGTAGCATGTATTGTTTGGCTATTAGTGATGTCTGTCAAAAAGACACGGGGTTACTCTGGGTGGGTGGGGGAGAACTTTTTTTTTAAAAAAAAATAATTTACTCTTTGACCGAAGAAAGGAAAACCTGTCACCAAAAGACTGAGACGATGCATTGTGTTACTGTCACCCGTTCAGTGTTTGGCTGCTTCCTGAGGGCATCAACTTTGCCACCGTTCAGGCAGCTGCAAGGACCCTACAAGACAGACGTGCTACCTAATAGATGGGACCTTAACACGTTCCTGCATCTGTTTTGATCGGCGGTCCATTTTCAAGGGATGGTATTGGCAAATTGTGAATTTTTAGACAGTTACTTTGCGATGGTGCTGTTCATGTGAAACGTTTCTTTTTTAACCTCTTCTTTTCTCCTTAACTTCTCCAGCAGGAAGTCTTAGGTAGCCGGCGTCTTGAAGATAGCGGTTACATAGGAGCTTCCCTGCGGTTTTATTGTATAAACCTGTCCTTTGTAGTTTGTGTTTGTTTTTTTTTCTACAATAGCATGTGTTTTAGGATCTGTGAACACTTATCATATGGAAAGTAAATCTTAGACAGCATTTTGTCAGTCATCCTAATAAAACTTTTAGATTTCTAAAATACTCGTCTCATACCACTGGCATTATCAGAATATGCTTTAGCTGAACTTGTAGTAGATGTTCCATCATTAGTACCAAAGCAGAACCTGTTTCATCACTGTATTGTTTGCCCATCAGTGTTTTTAGGAGGGCTGGAGCCCAACAGAACCAACGCCAGGTGTGTGGACGCCGTTAGCTACCATGGTCGTTCCTGGCTGGTGTTTGTGGAGGGAACATGGACCAGCCTTAGGTGTATCTGTGGACATTGTGGAATAAGTCCTATTTTTTTATTTTTTTTACTTGGAAGACATTATGTTCCAATAAGATAACCTGAAGAGCAGGTTGTCTAATATTGGTTATCCAGCACGTCCCCTTGCCCTTCTTGAGTGCCAGATCTCTCCACTATCAAGTATGGATGGGGCAATGGGTCTCCCATGCACAGCGGCCAACAACCACCTTGGCTGAAATATGGCTCCAAGTTGAAAAGGATATCCAGCATCTGTATGACTGATACCACGCCGGAGTGGCATCACAGCAAGGAATGCTGAACCCCTAATTCAAGGGTGCACCACCTTGGTTGTATGATCATTGACCCAGCGGTATTAGCAGTTTATACTGTCTCAGCGCAATTGCATTAAAGAGGACCTTTCATGGGTCCAGGCGTTATTTTTCTTGGGCACCGCTCCGTTCACTTTTCCTGCCTGGTATGCTAATGAATAGCATGGATACGGGGGGGGAGCAGGCCCTGTTTCTCAATGGGCGTCTCCTCCCTGGCTGTAGTGTGGTCCGATCACAGCGGAGAGCGTCACAGGCAGGGAGGAGAAGAAAAAGAAAAAGCATTGAGAAGAAACAGGGCCGTCTCCCCCCCCCCCCCCCCCGCGCGCGCTATTCATTAGTATACCAGGCGGGAAAAGTGAACGGAGCAGCGCCCAGAAAAAATAGTAAGCGCTGTTAGATCCCTGCACTATGCCCTACACAACCTGCTACTTATTTCATAAAGAGGACCGTTCATGGGTCATGTTGTCCAGGTGAGGTTTTTTGTTTTTATTTTTGTCCATCTTCCAGTAGTGTAATTACAATCTGCTTTCCACAATAGGACCTGCTTTGACACTTACCCATCAACTACATAGTGCAGGATGCACACAAGTAATATATCTAGGAAGTGAAAAAAACATAGTTTTTAGTTGGCTCAGCTGAGGATTTGCATGGCTGTAGTTCTGAGAAAACCTAGCATATAAAGGACACATTTAGATCACATGCTTTCTGGTAACAGCTGTACCTCCAGCCTGACTCTATGGGGAAATCCTGCCACCTGCTCTCCAGTCACAGTATCGGTTTCTGTTGGCACAGCTAATCTAATCCAAACATCCAATCCTTTAATTCACTTGGTCACAAGCAAATGCTACAGAACCACATGGGTCTCATGGCTCCTCCATGCAGATCACTCATGCCTTTACTTCATATAACTTATCTGTTACTTTCTTCACAAATCAGAATTTAAGCCACTGGATATAATGAACAAACAGGAAAGTAAAACAGTTATAGGCCAGCCCAAAAACGTAGTCTGGCAGAAGATTTGACCATTCTTAAAGAGGCTCCGTCACCAGTATCAACCCTATTAAAGCAGACATACTGCCTGGTAGAGCTCAGCATGCTGATTAAAAAACTGTACCTGTCTTTTGTCTGTATGATAAACTGCTACAGATATCAGTTTTTTTTAAATTCATGTGAGAAGTTTGAGCACTAGGAGGTGGGCTGAATCATTTGAGCACTGCCTTGTAACACTCCCTGTGCTCTGCACACTTTCCCAACCCTTTGATTGACATGCAGAGAGCAGAGCTGTGTCCTAGCATCTACATATCATATACACTATGTACTATAGCTTCACCACACTGAGATCTGGTTTGATTGACATGTAGCGAGCAGAGCTGTGTCCTAGCATCTACATATCATATACACTATGTACTATAGCTTCACCACACTGAGATCTGGTTTGATTGACATGCAGAGAGCAGAGCTGTGTCCTAGCATCTACATATCATATACACTATGTACTATAGCTTCACCACACTGAGATCTGCTCAGAAAGCTAATCTACATATTACTGCTTATTCACAAGCACAATATATGATTATAAAGACACCAGTAATAGTTGTTAGGTTAAAGGGAACCTGTCATCACCGAAACACCCCCTGAACTAGAGTAAGCGGTGTATAGTGTAAGTGATGCTGAATCCGATTATGTAATTTTTATCTTCATACTCGCTTCCATTCTGACGCTGTGCTCCCACAAACCTGCAGTAAAATGCACTCACTGGACTCTTCTTTGAGTCCTCTCCATTATGTGAGTGAGCACTGGAGTCCAGTGAGTGCATTTTACTGCAGGTTTGTCAGAGCACAGCGTCAGAATGCAAGTGAGTACGAAGATAAAAATTACATGTTCGGATTCAGCATCACTTACACTATACAACGCTTACTCTAGTTCAGGGGGTATTTCGGAGATGACAGATTCCCTTTAAGCTTCTTTCACATTATTGTTAGGCTTGTCCGCAGGGGAACGGGGCCAGGACGGACTTCCGGCAGCACACACGTGCAAGTTTTAGTACGGATCCAGCAGGCTGTTCCTCTGCTGCTGTGAAAGAAGCCTTATGAGCATGGGGAAAAAACATTCACCGTTATGTGGTAATGTTATGGCTTAGTGGTTAAATGATTGGTTTTATATGTAGAGATCCCAGCTTTGAATCTTGGGAAAGACATTTTTTCCTTTCACATTTATCCCATAAGAAAAGTCTATATCCTTACCATACATAGAGAATTTTTTTTAGAAAGCCGATAAATATTACTGATTTCTTTATCACAATATTGTCTGTGAATAATACCAGTAAGGGCTCGTTCACATCACCGTTAGGGCTTCCGTTCAGGCTTTCCGTTATAACATCGTTATAACGGAAAGAAACGGAATCCCTAGGACGGACATCAAAACGGACACCTTTAAGAGGCATTCCGTTTTGATCCGTCATAATAGAAGCCTAAGTCGACAGGACTTTGTTTTCCGTCCAGCATAACGGCATCCAGACGGATCCGTTATGCAGGGCCATAGGCTTCTATTATGACGGATCAAAACGGAATGCCTCTTAAAGGTGTCCGTTTTGATGTCCGTCCTAGGGATTCAGTTTCTTTCCGTTATAACGATGTTATAACGGAAAGCCTGAACGGAAGCCCTAACGGTGATGTGAATGCACCCTAACAGGTTTTAGAAAAAAAATCTCAATATAGTAAGGCCTTTTCATTATATGATTATATATTATTATAGTATAGCTTTTTAATATGGTTTTGAATCAAAATAAACAGGAAGAAAACTCTTCTGGGATTTAAACCTAAGATCTCTACATGCATGGTAAACCACTAAGCCATATAATCACCACATAAACATCTAGGTTTTTTTTCTATGCTTATTAGCTGTCACATATTCCTGGTGTCTTTATAATCCTACATTGTGTCTGTAAATAAAGCAGTGATATGTAGATTAGCTTTCTGAACAGATCTCAGTGTGGTGAAGCTATAGTACATAGAGTATATGATATGTAGATGCTAGGACACAGCTCTGTCCTCAGCATGGTGATATCTAGCCCTGTCAATCAAGGAGAGGGGCGTGTGCAGAGCACAGGGGGTGTTACATAAGTCTTCAGATGATTCAGCCCCGCCTCCTAGCGATTCAATTTCTCATTTGCATACGAATAAAACACATATCTCTGCAGCTGTTTATCGTACAGACAAAAGAAAGTTATAATTTTAAGCAGCATGCTGAGCTCTACCAGCCAGTATGCCTGGTTTAATAGGGTTGATCCTGGTGACTGAGCCTCTAACTGTTCACAGGACTTTGAGGGGCTCCTGACTGCAATACAAACTTTTTGTAGAGATTTTATCAGTGGTAGTGTGAATATGAGGTTTTATCTCCTGCAAGTGCCCAAGGTGAAGTTAAACACCTGCTTATTGCTGCTTCACAGCCCCTGCCCTCTGAGTGACAGCTGTAGCATCCAAACAGGAGAATAGATGAGGGGCTGTGAAATATGGAAACTCAGCGCACAGAGCTACTCATAGTAAGGTGTACTTGCTGGAGCAGAATAAAATTTCCTATTTACACCACTCCTGCTACAAGCATTGCAAAAAAGAATCTACCCTGATTGATCCTGTTCCTACCTAATGCCAGCAGTAGGTCAAATCTTCTGCCAGACTCATTTTAAGAACAGGTTTAAGGGGCTTTCATAATGAGTTATTTTTCTGTTCTGATCAGATCAGTCAGAAGAACAAAAAAAAAAAACTAAAGAACAAAAACATGATTTGGCATCCATTTCCATCAGATCAGTTATTTCAGACGGCAAAAAGTCCTGCATGCAACTTCCAACAGCGAGCAGTGTATAATGTGGTGGAAAAATTAATCTAGCCAGCAAAGGAGGCAATATGGACAATGACAATACATTAGTATTAAAGAGGACCTTTCACCACTCCTGACATGCCTGTTTTAATCGCTTCATGCATTCCCCATGTAATAACAATTCTGGAACATCTATTCTTATGTCTGTATGTTGTGCCATTCCTTTATTATTTGTACTAGAAGTTATGAATGAATTGCTATTTGTCTTCAGTAAGGGAACAGAGGGGAGGTGACCAGTTGGGGGGTGTGTACCTGCACAGACTGAACATGGCAGAAACGATTGGATAGAGTGAGTCTGGGCAGGTACACACCCCCAACTGGTTACCTCCCCTCTGTACCCTTACTGCAGACTGCTAGCAATTCATTCATAACTTCTAGTAGAAATAATAAAGGAATGGCACAACATACAGACATAAGAATAGATGTTCCAGAATTGTTAGTACGTGGGGAATGTATTAAACTATTATAACAGACATGTCAGGAGAGGTGACAGGTCCTCTTTAACTACCTACACGATAAATGCCATTTACTTAAGTGAGACAACCCCTTAAATGGGAAAAAAAGACACCAACCTGTTATTTTCCTACAATTTAAAAAAAAAAAGATTAAAAAAAATTAAATAAAATCTCAGACGCCTACAATGTCTTACTTGTACAGTCCGTTCACCTGCACAGGATCCATGCATTTACAGAAGGAAGATATTCACCCACTGATGGCTGGGCGTTCAGTAAATGTATATGCACAGTAACACAAATACTGAACATTTTTAATCAGAAGCATTTTGACGTAGCCAGATTTCTTTTCACTTACGTTAATGAAATAACACTGAGTTGAGAGAATATCACAAAATCAGTTTATTTCAAATAATAAAAAAAAAAAAGCGTTCAATACATATTTGTACTAGTTCCAGTAGGATGTAATATGGAACGTGCATAGTTATCACACTCGGCAAACTCTAAACCTAACTGATCGTGTGCATGTAATACAATGAGTGAAGGATTCTTCTTATAATCCCTCAGTGAATAAAATTCCTGCAAATCAGAATTGGAACCCATATTTACTATCCTGCCCACAATCCTCTGAATGGCGCTAGAACTGGTAAGCAGACTTGGTGTGATTGGGTCATGCCCTGTCTGGCAGTAAGGGGCAATACAATCTTTACCTTGGGAAATTCTAAACGGATAAATTAGAATTAAAGTGAATTAAGAGAAACTACCCATAACCTGATGGTCAGACCTTACCAGGAGTAACAGAGCCCCACAAACCCATCGGGCACTGAAAGCCACCTGTGGGACACAGCTCAGCGATGGCTGGTACTTTATGAGGCTCAGATTTCCTTTATCTATTC
This sequence comes from Rhinella marina, assembly GCA_900303285.1. Classification (NCBI taxonomy): domain Eukaryota; kingdom Metazoa; phylum Chordata; class Amphibia; order Anura; family Bufonidae; genus Rhinella; species Rhinella marina. The sequence continues at coordinate 570,623 of ONZH01015173.1, forward strand.
GGGTACTTATCCCACATCATTAAGCACTGTGTGTCCAGTACGGACAGCTCATTGAAACGGCTCACCCTCATGCAAGGTTACTCTTCACTTCCCGACACACATTTGCCTACATTCTAGACATGGTACAAGATCAAGAATTAAACAAAAAATGGTCTTTCACCCTGCCTTTGTCAACTTCTTAGGTTTACGATTTCAGGGCATGCTTCTGCCCTCAGGCCCGGCTGGCCTCCTCCTCATTCCTGGACAAACGGGGCCCCGACACAGACAGGACACAGTCCCTGGCCCTCAGTATGTGTAGAAATCTACCTCATCACTCACTGGGGTCAGTCTTGTGTGAAAGGTTTGATACAGAGGCCTGAAGGAAAGCACAGCCCACACCCCCTGTCCTGTAACATTCCTGATTTCAAATAGAGATGCGTCACTTCCTCCGATCCTTTCTCTCTGGCCGTCGATTCTGCTGGCCCTCAGCATTGCGTGGCATGAGTACTACATTGCCATTGCTTGTGTAGTGCAGGGCATAGCGCTGAGGAGAGTATGGTCGACCTTCTTGGTCTCTTAGCTGGCTAAACACTTCCTGATACAGGTTCTCCACTTCCTGCTTCATTCTCTGGAGCGATCTCAAGTTTTCGCCTTTTTCTCGCAGTTGAGAGCTACGTTCTCGGTTCAAGCGTTTTACTTCCTGCTCCAGATTCAGAATTGTGTCCAATTTCCTCTTGCGGCAGTTCTGGGCAGCCATCTTGTTCTTTCCTCGTCTGCGGATGTCACGTACCAAGCAAAGCTGTGCCTCACTAAGCTGGTATTTGGTAAGAAGTTCATTGAACTCTTCTACAGGCAGATTGATAATTTTTTCATTACTGAAGGGAATCTTCATAGCTCGGGCTCGTTGCTCATCTCGTCCTGCCTGTCTATCTAGGAATGCCCCTTGCCTTCGGTTTCCCCTCCCTGATATAGGTAGCGGTGGCTCCTCTGGTTCCTCAGGAACCATGTTGTAGGTATGGTTGTGCCCAACATGTTCAAGGAAAGGCAAGCGATTAAATCGGCTAGGGTCCTGGGAGCTCATTCTACAAAATTTGCTATATTCTGGTTGGTAACCGCTGGCTTCCTCAACCTCCTCTGGTTCCACCAATTCAGAGTCAGAGCTGTATCCCACTGCTCCTTCCTCAGAGAAAGAGGAGGAGGAGGATGAGCATGAAGAAGAAGAGGTCTCAGAACCGCTAGGTGATGCCGGACTTCGATGTGAATCAAGAGACAAACCAGAATCTGAATCCAACTCTTCCTGAAGTTGAGAAGCTTGCATTTGGCTAAAGCCTTCCTCAAAAGCCAAGTCCATTAGACTAATTTCATCAAATAAAGCATCTCCCAAGATGCCACCGAGGGGGTCCTGTAGGTCACTGCTTGAAGTTTCATTAGATGTGCTATTTAGCTGCGAAGGGAAAAGAATCCCTGTCAGATTGGTAAATCCAAAGGTGGAATTGATATCGCTGGAGTTGTGAGAAGATAGCTGAGGCAGCGGTGACTCTGAGACTGGAAAAGCTTCCATCGAAGGAGTAAAGAGTGTCATGTTTTGAGCACAGCTTTGAAGAGATGATGCTTCCAGGTTGCCATTTTGCTGCATTGATGGGTCTAGGCTCAGATATAGGGGATCCTCAGTAGTATCCATTGGCTGAAGAAGAAAGACAATGTGAAGTCAGGAATGTGAAGCAATTCTGAAAGACTTAACACCCTGGTTACAACGTACTTACTACTATAACATGTGCTCCTACTTCCCTGTCAAATTCTCACTAGGGTCTATTCTTGATACCTGGACTATAAGGGCTCATGTACACTGCAGATCTGTAAAACGGTACCTATAGCCTGACGTGTGGCAAGCCCCAATGCACACTATATTACGCAGGTTGATTATTGCTTCCAGTGTCCAACAGTTGCCCACAGAGAGCATACAGGTCAGGGTATGGACCAGCGGGGCCTTATTTCTGCTGTACATGTTTAGTGAACATGGCTTTGCCAAGTGTATTCCCAATTTTTGGTTGAAAAAAAATAAACTGTATAAAAAGGCTTACTGCAAAACAAAATACCTGCATATCCATGATTGACATCAGGTCCTGCCACTGCTCCTCCAGATCAAGAGGAGACTCCATATCTGGTAGAAAAGGGGACAGAAGACCATCTGCCTGATCTAAAGTCACCGGGTCTGATTCTGTGTCCAAGATACTCTGGGAGTCCGGAGCCGTAAACTGCACAGAGCAGAAATCAGATTGCATTGCTCAAGTGGTCACAAGGAACCTAAAAGAACAGGTCAGAGGGCACTGAATTACCTCGGAAGAATTGGCAAACTGGAAAGTGTCATCCAGAAGACTCAGGCACTCCGCCAAAGACATAGCAGTCTGACCCTGTAAAAAAAGAAAAGCCATCAACATGTTAAAGAAAAAAACAAATCATTATCAAAACAACATGATGAGGGGTTTTGATAATGATGGGCCAGGAATTGGGGTGAACTAGGTGCAGATGAAGGATTACTGATGGCGACAATGGAACAGACTGAAATGTAGAGAGTTGATCTCATATGGAGAGCACCCACCTCCTGGGGCACATTTTCCCCGGTCTCTCCATCCACTTGCACCCTGGGCTGCACAGCTTCACTTCCTGGGTCATCATGTAAAGATTCCCAGATATCTTCATTGTCCTTGTGACGTCCTCGACTCTCAAAATCTTCACGCCCAGCGCCAAGGTCAATATCCTGAAGCCATAAAATATCTATTGGATCAATTTCCTAGAAAGGAAGAAAAAGAAAGAAATTAAGGAGTGTTTCCAGCAACCGAGCAAAAAGAACAGGCACAGACAGACCGGCTTGCTACACCAAGCTGTGACGCTGTAATTCAATAGCTATGCCTTCACTTTATGGCGTGACTTATATTAAATACATTATTAAATGTCAGTGCCGTTCAGAGATCTATTGTCACTGTGGTAGAGGCCGTCAGGGTCATGGACAGGCACGATCTGCTTGAAGAGTGGGAACAACAGATCAGGATATTCACAGCCCATGGACTACAGGCACAAGTCCAACAGTCAGAGTTTGTGATGCCATCCTGTGCCCCGATATTCACATCATGTCACATGACTGCTGCAATGTGTGTGACACAGGAGCTGTGTACTGCCTGCGAACATGTACACAGGTTATAAGACTGCCTCGCTTCACACAACCCACAGACCCTCTGTATTGTGCAAGTGCAGGGCAGACACCTGTCACCTCTGCTCATGCCCCCCGGGTGACAAATAACAGCTGCTCGTCCCTTCATCCCCAACCCGAGAGGTGACAGCCAAGCTGTACGGTCTACCCATTCACATAAAATATCATCAACAGATCAGATAGAGATACTGATGAGGAATAATGCCTGATACATGCGGTAACACTCATGTATAGTATGAACTGTGACATGTACTTTATACCGTTCATCATCGAAAAGGATCTGTACTATGTCAAATCAGTGGGACTACAGCACCCAGAATGATGAGGGGCCTGTACCAGCAACAGGTACCATCTAAAGTCATTATAGAGAGTGTCTGGAGTCTCACTGCTCTGTTATGTGCCCCTAAAGGAGGATGTCACAGACTGGCAAATAAAAAAACCCTTCTCAGAGCATCCCAGGTTCCACTGCTGCAGCCACTGATTTGAGCGATGTCCCATCTACACGTATGCCACTGCTGCCAGTCAATCAATGGCTTTAGCGGCTACGTGCCGGTCCAACATATATCACCGCCAAGGCTGTTGGCTGGCTGGCACTGACGTGCATGTAGACAGTCCCATGTGACAGTTTCAGACAAGCCCTTTAAGACAGTGTTCCTCAGGGCCCACCTGCCAGTCAGGATTTGAGAATATCCCACAGAATACCTGAGGTAAGTCTTGATGGATGGACACCAATTATATCACCTGCTCAATACTAAGGAAATCCTGAAAACATGACCGGCAGGTGGGCTCTGAGGACTGGAGTTGAACATTGCTTTAATTCCTGGGGTCAGACTGTAGAGACCCTACGGATCATGAGATTCCTCCCTTGCATGATGAATGGAGTGAGTGCGCACACACGACCACTGCCCCACTCACAGAGCCGTGTGTCCCATAGACAGTGAATGAAGAGGTAGGTGGTCGTGCATGTGCACAGGGATACTCAGGGGCCACCATCCTCATGACTTTCTGCGGTCAGACCCCCAGCAATCATACAGTGACTGTGGTCACACGATGACTGGCTAGGAGATGCCACACCACAATAAATGTGGATTTCCAGATCACGGGCTTGAAATGAAACCTGGTACAAGATGGCTCATTATTATAGCCCTGCACTAGACACACATATTAATACTGAGGTGGGAATTCTACAGACTGTACAGAAGAAAACAAGAATAAATCCCCATCAGTCATGTGAGGGGTTTATGTGTTACATGGCAGCTCACGCCACACGTGCTCCACAGACAACGTCAAGTGCGGCTCTAATCCCTCCTGGGGATCACAGACTAGAAAGTGGGGCTCTCTCCTTCTGTCTACATTGTGGTATAAAATGAAACGAGAGCTTCACGTGACCACAATCTCTCTCCACCAGGTCATACGATCTCTGCACATACTGTACGGGCACAGTATTAACACTCCTAGAAACATTCGCCAAGCCCACGGTCTAATGTTCGATCACATGCTCTTGGCTCTGAAGCAATGTAAAGTAACCCTATTCCTGTCTGCATTGCAGACTACTCCGCTCTCACATGTCAAAGAGCGGCAGGACAACAGCCCCCACCCTCCGCATCAAACCCTGTATAAACAAATCCGGACACAAGCCCGGGCATGTGACCACACTGTATCGCGTACACCATGCCATGGTTCTGTGCCGCTCTCCACTCACACAAGAGCACATGGGGCTCACCTCTGTTGAAACCTAACCATCAAAAACCGTAGATATTAGAATGACCCTAGTGCCCCATACCACCCTCTTCCCACATTTAAAAAAAAAAAAAAAACAAGCTCATGAGTCCAGGATATTAAGGCTGGGCATACACATTACGCAGATGTTGATCAACACTAGTTTGGCCAACTGTGATCTCTCTCGACAGCCTCATGCATCCTCAGCTTGGCCGAGCATGCAAGTGTCCTGAACAGGGAGAGGGGAGAAGGTAACTGCCATACACCTATCTCCCAAAGAATAAAAATCCAACTGCTTGATCCTTATCTCCTAAGACAGCTCTAATCAGGGGAGAGTCGGGAGGCCCCCATACACATGAGTTGGTCAGCCAGTACTGCTGATGTTGGCAGCTTCACCCGATATTTATCTAATAAGTATGGCCAGCTTGAGATCTGGGTTCTTCTCTGGCTTAAGAGCAGTTTTAACATGGAAGGAGCTCAGTGGCCACTTAGACTGCATTCACATTTGCAGCAAGCCATTACATGCAGCAGTTTCTGTCCTGCCGAAAAACCCATTTATACTGGAAAGTGGCCAGATCACCGCCAGACCTCATTACAGTCAATGGGGATCTGGCAGTGATCTACAGAATTCGACAATACCTGCTCCAGCAAAATCTAGCCTTCTCTGCCGGAACAGCCGGCCAGATCTGCTGCCGGAGATGTGAACGAAGCCTTACCAATGTTGGAAAAAATGGCGCTGGCCAAAAACTACTTGAAGGAGTAACACATTTAAGTCACAACCTTTGCTTCCACCTTATCAGTCACAAAACCGCAGCTAAACCAGACCTCCAGCCCATAGGACAGCAGCCAAGATCTTAGCGTCTGGAAACTGACTATGGTATGGAAGAGTGGGGGTTAAAACCTGCAGATACACTTGCAGGAGTGCAGCTCAAGTCATCTCTTACCTCCTTGTTTAGCTCTGAGCTTTCAGACTGCGCAGTTGCTCCCAGCTCGTCGGTGCCACGTCCTTGCTCCGTCTCTCGGTTGTCTCTGAGGCTGCTGTCTGAAGGTGGGAGATCCTGAGGGCCTTCTGGGGATCGGCTGGAGCCAGTCTGGGCACTGGACACAGAGCTGTCCGCCTCCCTGTGCACTAGCCACGCATCTAGTTCTGTACTGGGCACCTGCAATCGGTCAAGGGCACGCATACGGCTTAACAGTCTGCGGGAGGTGAAAAACTGGTCTAAGTCCACACTCTTGGGGTGCACTCCATAGCCATCGGTGGTGCCACGGAGGCTGTGAAACTGCGTCTGAGTATAGGCTGAAGTAGGCCCCAGGATAATCTCATGCAGAGGGGGGAGGTGAGAGGGCAGATAGGAGTCCAAGTCCACGCGCACACCCATGAGGCTCAACAGAATGGTGAACTGGATAAGACCCTCCGTCAGATACTTCTTCAAAGACAGCATGTCTGGGAGCCCCAGGGAAGAAGGGACCCCCAACGCTCGCACTTTCCAGGACACAGAGATCTACTGAGCTTTCTCCTGAAAAAGAGGGATAAACAGGGGTTAAAGCTGATCACGCTTGAGGGTAAGGGAAGCGGAAAACACTTTGAGGCATTGCATCACACTGACATTATGTAACCTCATCCCGGGACACGGGGCTGTTTTCATAAGCAACGTTCACCTAGGCAGTCCTGACCTACATTCCTCACACCCGGAGAAGACTTGGCTGCGGTGATTCAGTCATCGCAGCGAGGTCTGTACACAGCGAGCACAGCCAGTAACCATAATAAGGAATAAACAAGGCAACGGGACTGCTTCATGTACTCCCAGCTGTCCAGACACGATGGGAGCAGTAGTGTCACTACAGAAGAAGAGGACGTCTTCGGGTGAACAGATGAATCCCTCTGATCTCATAGACAGCAACCAAGGCCGTCCTCTACATATTCGGAATGTATGGCGTCCATATACTAAAGTGATCTACCCCTCACCTCCAGCTCTCCCAGCGACCTTCTGTTCCTTTGTCTTCCACAGCAGCAGATCTGAGATGATGAAATACCTTTACATCACAGCATAGTCTCGTGGGTGGGGGAATCAGGCCACAGAGACATTTAAAGGAATAGTCTATAGCAGGAGAGCACAATCTTTTCTGGCTTGGGGGCCAAGTCATCAGACCGAACCAATCCCAAGGGCCGAAAATAAAAGTTAAAGCGGCATTACCAACTAAAACACTGCATAGTATATATCATAAATATCTGGTTACACTTCTAGGCCTCCCATCTAATGGGGGAATACATGAAAGATACATGTGAGCAGCCACAAGACACACGTCTGTTACCAGATGGTTGGGGGCCACACAGAATGGTATCAAGGGCTGCATGTGGCCCCCGGGTTATGCACCCCTGGCTTATAGCATATACAAGAGATCATAAAGCCCTCCCTTTTGTATGTATACACTGCCTGTCACAAGTGACAACCAGCCATACAGCAAGTTGACCCACACTTGTTTATTGGCATTTATGGTTTTTGTTTTTTAAGTTAAGATCGTACTTGCGATCAGTCATCCCCCTCAAGGACAAGTGATTTTTATGTCATCCTTAAAAGATGCGACAAATGAGTAAATGGTCATGTTTAGTGGACAAGGGCCATGAAAGGTCCTCACCCAGTGGGAAAGGCTATATAAAGAGTGCGAGGACAGCAGACAAGTAGTGAGGGATTCGTGGGGGCTTTCTATCAGGGATCCCACTGAAGAACCTCTTCCACACACCCCCAACACAATGGTTGATAACAGAAGACACACGTTTACACCAGGTGTCCAGTCTGAGGTAAAACGAAAGCCCAAAACCAACTCAACAGCCCCCCGCCCGTGACTGCATCCGCGTCCCGACGCCCGTGACTGCATCCGCGTCCCGACGCCCGTGACTGCATCCGCGTCCCGACGCCCGTGACTGCATCCGCGTCCCGACGCCCACGCCTGCATTAAACAAGCAGACCCGTATGAGGCTGAGGCCGAGCCGCCCCTGCTGTACCTGGTTCTCTCACACACGCTGAAAAGACTCTCCGCTCGCAGCGCTCTTCTGCTTCCTCGTGTATCCACCGCCCGGGTACCCGCAGCCCGACTACCACTTCCGCATCACCCGGCAAAACAGACAACCCCGCCATCCACCAATCACACTGCAGGTTAACCACAGGAACACAAGCCGGGGGCAGGGCTGCGCGACAGGCAGCCAATCAACGAAGAGCAACACGAGAGGCGTCCAATGGGATTAGAGAACGAAACCACACCACTAAACTGTCACTGAGTGTCCGGCGGCAAATCACGCTCTGTAGCGCCAACATGCCAGGGTGACGTCACTGACAGGCTCCCTTCTCCTCCTATCAGCGGTCAGACGCGCTTTCAGCTCTCTTTACCCCGTTCTGTCTCCCCAGTTGTCAGAGCGCAGCGCGTTGGTCAATTATGAGGCGCTGACGCCGGTCTGGACGTGCTAGAGAGTCAGAGAGTGGAAAAATAGAGGGCTCAGGCCCTTACAGTGACTTGCAAAAATATTACGTCTTACGTAAGACGTTTCTGGAAGTTTCTGTACGTTTGACGTCAACTCGTAAACAGAATGCTATACGTCATGGCGTTCAGGGAGGGAGAGGGCGGGGTTAGTGTTACTGGAAGTTTCATCAGATCTCGTGTGCGGCGCTTGAACGTTATTGGTAAATACGTAGTCGCTGCGAGTGGGCGGAGTTAACAAGCTCTTAGAATTTAAAGGGATTTCCACCAAAATCAACGATCCTTCTACCCGTCCCATGGAGAGCTTACCGGTACAGGGCGGAGGACTAACCTGTGACGTCATGTGTGCTAATCATACTGTGTGGGGGCGTGTGCTGTGCTTTATAGCCTGTGTGTGGCGGCGGCGTTTAACCCCTTTAATACCGCACATGTTTTGGAGTCCAAAACATTTGCACCTTTTTTTTTTTTACATGATTCTGAGAGCCAGAGCGTTTTATATTTATGGGGATAAATCCATATAAGGGCTTTTTTATTTTTTGCCGGCCGGTGTATATTTTTTAGTGGTTTTACCTTGAAGTTAAAAAACATGTATTGAGTTATTACATATTAGAAAAACTTTTGGTATGTCAGAGAAACATATGATCAGTGGGGATCCCAGTGCTGAAGACAGACATGAAGACTGCCTCAATACAAAGACTATGAGGGTATTTTATTTCCCTCTTAAAGGGGTTGTTCAGTGACCTACTCTCAGGCTGAGCGAAGGTCTGACCCCAGCACCCCTACCATCAACAGTCTTAAGGGGTAGTGGTGTTCGTGCCACCGCTGCTTCCTCTTCACAATTACTTGCACTCCAATACATTCACTTGAATGGGATGAGCAGTGGTAATTTGTACAGGAACCAGCCGTCCCATTGAAATAAATGTCTGACCTTCCCGATCCCATATTGGTGACCTATCCTGAGGATAGGTCATCAATAAATATAATTTGGACAACCCCTTTAAACTTAACATGTAAAAACGGCAACCATATCAAGATTGCTTTGTTCATTTTTTTTTCCTGATGCGCTTTTAACTGCACCTCTACCTCTATGTATGAATATTACAGAATATTACATGGACAGATAATTATTGCAGACCACGGGGCTATTGATAGTCCTCCAGTGATCACATCACCCAAAAGGGGTGATGAGCTCATAAAGGGAGTCCCCTTCCTCTGTCAACACCTTCGAGGATGTTAAACTTGTGGCTCTCTAGTTTTTGCAAAACTACAACCTCCCAGCTGTAGGCTGTCCAGGCATGCTGGGAGTTGTAGTTTTGCAACCGCTGGAGGACCACACTTTGGGCACCCTTAGGCTAAACGGCTATTGGTAGTTTTGCAATCTGAATGCAGGTCATCTGCTTGTGGCAGCATGGATACCCACTGAAAACCATAAAAGGCGGGTATCTGCCTGGGCACAGCATAGTTTTTACAGCAGAAATCTATGTACGGAGAACTCCATGTGGACAGGGCCAAAGGGAACCTTTCTGGTGGGAATAATTTACCAATCCTGGGAATCTATTGCATTGTGACCAGAGCAACATGGAAAGGCTACCTGTGATCGGCATTAACGTCAACCATGTAATCCCAGATATACAAGGCATTCCTCAATGCCAATTGCTTAAAGGGGTTGTCCGGGTTCAGAGAAGAACCCGGACATACCTGCAATTTCACCCAGGCAGCCTGCCTGAAGAGGACATCGGAGCATCTCATGCTCCGATGCCCCCCCCTTGCCCTGCGCTAGATCGCGCAGGGCAAGGTCTCTTGTTTTGTAAATACTCGCTGCCGGGCGGGTACTTCCGCCCGGCAGTGAGTTCGGTGACGTCACCGGCCTTAATGGGCCGGCTTTAGCGCTGCCCTAGCCGTTTTACTGGCTAGGGCAGCGCTGAAGCCTGTCCATCAGCGCCGATGACGTCACCGACTCACTGCCGGGCGGAAGCCTCTGCCCGGCAGGGACCGGTACGTCACCGGAACCCGGCGAAATTCCTTTGCCCTGCGCTAATTAGCGCAGGGCAAAGGAGGGCATCGGAGCATAGGATGCTCCGATGCCCTCTTCAGGCGGGCTGCCTGGGTGAAATTGCAGGTATGTCCGGGTTCTTCTCTGAACCCGGACAACCCCTTTAACCTAACCCTTTCCCTTCAGCCCTTCTGCTGTCCCCCTCTTGCCCCTAACTGGTGCTGCCTGAGGTGATCGCCTCACCTGGCCTCATTGGTGGTGCACCCCTGGTTAGATCATACAGTTTCTCTTTGACTATGTGTTTTCTTTGCCCTCAGGACCCCACTCTCTACACAGTGCGCGCTGTCATCATTTTGGATCAGGATGGGCATCGACTTGTAGCCAAAGTAATACTGCTGTGTGCTCTGCATGTGTTTGGGAGTGGCACGCCCTAATACTTGACTAAGGCTACTTTCACACTAGCGTTTTAAAATTCCGGTATTGAGTTCCGTCATAGGGGCTCAATACAGGAATAAAACGCTTCAGTTTTGTCCCCATTCATTGTCAATGGGGACAAAACTGAACTGAAGACAACGGAATGCTCCTGAAAGCATTCCGTTCCGTCTTCAGACCGGAGAACAAACCGCAGCATGCTGCGGTTTGCTCTCCAGTCCAGGCATCCGCACCAAGACGGATCCGGAATGACCCCCAATGCAAGTCAATGGGGGTGGATCCGTCTGGTGTGACCATAATGGTAACCGGATCCGCCCTCCATTGACTTTCAATGGAGTCCATTACGGATCCGGCTACACATAGACACATACAGACACAGACACACACATAAACATAAACATACACACACATATAGACATACAAACACACATACATACTTACATGCTCCCCAGCAGGTCTTCAGAGCGTCAGGGACAGGAGGGCTCACACAGGTCACGATTCCCCACAGCGCCCTCTGCTGGGCGCCTGGTGGAATCGTCATGATTCCACCAGGCGCCCAGCAGAGGGCGCTGTGCGGAATCGTGACCTGTGTGAGCCGTCCTGTCCCTCTGACGCTCCGAAGACCTGCCTGGGAGCATGTAAGTATGTATGTGTGTTTGTATGTCTATATGTGTGTGTATGTTTATGTTTATGTGTATGTGTGACATGTGTGGGGCCGGAGCGCGGTTCCGGCTCCACACATGTCACTGCGGCAGGCCTGATCCGGCAGCACCCTTCACCTGCCGGATCAGGCCTGCCGCCAGTGTGAAAGTAGCCTAATACTGTCTCATTCTTTCTTCGGTGATTTGAAGAACCTGAATAAACTAGATCACATGAGTGGACTGATGCATGTCTGGCACTTTTTTTTTTGCTTTTGAGTAAGGCTTGATTCACACACAGTTTTTTCTTTAGATAACATCAAGCATGAGTCCAGACTGGCTGGGGCTACATGGCGACTTTGGCTGCGACAACGGTCACTCAACCAAAGATTTCTGTGTAGCAGTGTAGCGTTATAAGTGAAAGAAGCCACAGTGTCTCCAGAATCATTAAAAATCCAGCAGTCATGAATTTTTGGTGATTTTGTTGTTACCACAACTTGCTAGCCATGCATGAGGCTGCACTGCTACACAGCGAGGAGGTTACAAAAGACAGCAGTATATGTTATCCCTTTAGATCACGTTCAGATATGGCATGTTTGTGGATTGTGCACCAAAGATTTGCAACATATGGGGTTTGTAAATTTGTATTCATTCATTGCAAAAAAATCACATGGTTTCTATTGAAATACTATTGATCAATACAGACTTCTAATATGGATACTTTTTAGGCTGTGTTCACATTTTCTTTTAGAGCAGGGGTCGGCACTCGAGCTGTTCTAAAACTACAACTCCCAGAATCCTCCTTTCACTTCTGTGAGAGTTACAATAACAGTCAAGCAAGTGTAAGGCCTCTTTCACACGAGTGTCACGGATTCAGTCCGGATGCGTTCCGGAAAATCCGCACGCAATCGCAGTCAGTTTTGACTGCGATTGCGTACGGTCGTTCATTTTTTTACGCGCGGGTGCGAAGCGTTTTGATGCGTTTTTCACACACGTGATAAAAAACTGAATGTTTACAAACAACATCTCTTAGCAACCATCAGTGAATCACGCATTGCATCCGAACTTGCGTGCGGATGCAATGCGTTATTCACGCAGCCCCATTCACTTCAATGAGGCCAGGGCTCAGAATATAGAACATGCTGCGATTTTCACGCAACGGCGAACTGATGCGTGAAAAACATCGCTCATGTGAAAAGCCCCATTGAAATGAATGGGTCAGGATTCAGTGCGGGTGCAATGCTTTCGCATCACGCATTGCACCCGCGCAGAAATCTCGCCCATGTGAAAGGGGCCTAAGTGCTAGGAGTTGTAGTTTCACAGCAGCTGAAGTGCCAAAGGTTTCTGACCCCTGTTGTAGAGCCTCTGTAGAAGTTTCCTTCACCTTTGACAGCAAGAACAGCACAACACTGAAATGGCATCCATGATGATCTAAAGAACTGAGGTGTAAAGTAGAACTAGCTTAGTTGCCCATAGCAACCAATCAGATTCCTCCTTTCATTTTTCACCGCTCCTTTGCTGTGGGCAACTAAGCTAGTTCTACTTCATACCAGATTGCTAAATCTCCCCGAGTCTGTATAAATGTGTAGGCATATAAAGAAGACTCTGTGCTCCACAAAGGTGGCACTGGCAGGATGGTTCAGTTTCCTTGGGAGATACCTTGTTGCTCTATGTAGTTACAATTCAGTATTAAAACATCTCATAATAATTCACTTGCTTCAGTCTGTTAATCTTGAGTGTTCTGCACATCACTGGAAGTATACACAAGCTTTTATGAAAGGAGGGGGAGCTGGTCTTCCATTGCCGCTAAAACAGCCCCCAATCTTCTGGAAAGGCTTTTTACGTGATTTTGGAGTGGGTCTGTGGGAATTTTTGCCCATTCATCCAGAAGAGCATTTGTAAGGTCAGACACTGATGTTGGATGAGAGGGCCTGGCTCATAATTACTGTTCTTGTTCATCCCAAAGGTGTTTGATGGGGTTGAGGTCGGGACTTTATGTGGTCCAGTCACGTTCTTCCACCTCAAACTCGCCCAACCATGCCTTTAAGGCACAGTCATGCTCAAACTGTTCCCACAAAGTTTCTGTGTTTTTTTTTTCTTCTTCTGATGAATCAGAAGAACGGAAAATGAAACGGTGATATGTCCCAATATCTTTGTCCATATAGTGTATATAAAGGGATGCTGCTCCTACTATATACCTCCATGATACCATCTTGTGCCCCCTAACAGCAGTCCCTCAAGTTTTCATATTGGGTGGACAATCTAACATATTAATCGCACCACTAGTCTTTGTGTTCCTTTGCTCTCCAATATGTCAGCCTCTTTTTTTGTTATAGTATTATGATTGCACATTCCCATCATTGTTGGAACAGCAAGAATTTGAAAGAAAGATATTCCAGAAGACCCAGAGACCTGAAAGTAAGAACATAATTGTGAAGAAGTGTATTCAAATCCCACATTACAGCTTGGTTCTTTGGTACATCTACTTTTAACTATTTAAATAGTGGATATGGAAATAAAAACAGGTAGTATTTTGGAAGAGATCCTCATTAAAGGGATTGTCCAGGATTAGGAAAAATTCAGCACAAGCAGTGCCATGGGCCGTGTCTGGTAAAGCTTATCCGCATTCAAGTAATGCTGTCATAAGACCACAGTATCTTGATCTAGAGATGTATTTGTAGGGCACTGTAGCCATTAGACGGCATTATTAATATGCTGTACACCAGTTATAAGCCTGGAAACCTTGTACAGGCTGTAGCCTATTACTGCTAGGGAACGCCTTCCGCGATCTCAGCAAGGGAAGGCGTTGAAGCATGTACTTCTGTATTTATAACAAGTGTTGAGCAAACTTGTGTTTTCAAGTTCGGCGTACAAGGTTCAGGTTATCTAATAATTCCCTTATGGATTCCGCTACCATGGACCATAAGTTATAGTCTGTGGTAGCTGAATCCATAACGGTTGCTCAACCCTATATATAACATTTCAGATGGCATCGTCACATTTGACCACGGCATTCGAGAGGTTAGATGTCTGTGATAGGCATTATCGCCGATCGCAGACATTAGCCCCAGATGTCTGCTGTGTGAAACAGCAGGCACCCAGCGGCCATTTTTAAAGATCCTACCACCAATGTATATAGTTGTATGGCGGTAGGTAAATAGTTAAAATCATTAGAATCCTGAAAAAGAAAAACTATAATATATATCAGAAACCAAACCAAATGTGGCTGACAAACTACCAATTACAGGCTCATCCAGATAACTGAATGTAATAATAATAAACACCCTTTTATGTACTATGCTTTACCCCAGCATGTAAGAACATTGCTCCACAGTAGTAGATGCTGCCCCCTATAGTTAGGGAAGGGTGCTGTCTTAAGCCAGGTGTTTCTCCTCATGGACTGTGCACCTGGGGTATCTAAATAAAAGAACATCTGTCCTAAAAATCTATACTATTGGTGCACGCACTGTCCTATTTTATTTACCTGTTATTTCTATGGAGCCAGAATACTCATAATACATTCATTAACATCAGTGTGCAACCTACAATTTAGTTTCTTATCTCTGGCACACAAATGTATACTAGGATCCATTGTTTTAATTAAAAGCTAATAAATTTAGCAGAATTGACTGTGGGAGAAACCCATGCAAATAAGGTTTCAATATACATTACAAACTCTGTGCAGATGTTGCCTGCAGATAGAGACCAGATGACTATTTTTTATTTTTCTCTGCCCCCATTCCCCCGCTGTCAGCACGGCTGTGTGTGCGCACAGGAGTCCTCCATTATGTCAGCACAGCTCAGCAGTGTATTTCAGAGCAACTTCCAGTGCTGACAGTGGAGAAAGGTTGGAAGTGACTCCTTATCTGCAGATTATAGTCCAGGTTCATGGTGGCCGATTCCCTTTAATAAATTATTACAATACAGTTAATTATCTTGCTGTTTCTCTTCACAAGTCATATCATTTCACTGCTGTCTCCAAGGTGAAGTTATACTTGTCGATGGTGTGACCGCACTCTGCCAACGATTATCTGATGTTATGTGTTACATAATTGGTGGGCCTGATGAGAACGAAGTAAGTAGCATATTGTATCTTGTCTCTTCTTTAAAAAGACACAAACAAAAAGATACACATTAATTTATGCAACAGAACACCACTCTTGTCAAAAGTTTTAAAAAATTACAAGAACTGAAGACTCTTTCCCACGTCCCACTGTTTGCTAGATCACATCTTCCCAAGTCCCACTGTGTGCCAGATCACTGCTTCCCACGTCCCACTGTGTGCCAGATCACTGCTTCCCACGTCCCACTGTGTGCCAGATCACTGCTTCCCACGTCCCACTGTGTGCCAGATCACTGCTTCCCACGTCCCACTGTGTGCCAGATCCCTGCTTCCCACGTCCCGCTGTGTGCCAGATCACTGCTTCCCACGTCCCGCTGTGTGCCAGATCACTGCTTCCCACGTCCCACTGTGTGCCAGATCACTGCTTCCCACGTCCCACTGTGTGCCAGATCACTGCTTCCCACGTCCCACTGTGTGCCAGATCACTGCTTCCCACGTCCCACTGTGTGCCAGATCACTGCTTCCCACGTCCCACTGTGTGCCAGATCACTGCTTCCCACGTCCCACTGTGTGCCAGATCACTGCTTCCCACGTCCCACTGTGTGCCAGATCACTGCTTCCCACGTCCCACTGTGTGCCAGATCACTGCTTCCCACGTCCCACTGTGTGCCAGATCACTGCTTCCCACGTCCCACTGTGTGCCAGATCCCTGCTTCCCACGTCCCGCTGTGTGCCAGATCACTGCTTCCCACGTCCCACTGTGTGCCAGATCACTCCTTCCCACGTCCCACTGTGTGCCAGATCACTGCTTCCCCAATCATATTATGTTGAAGATGAGTCTTTCCCCAACACTACTATGTGCCATCACTTCATCCTACTGTGTGCAAGATTAATCCTTCCCAAAACCTGTGTGCCAGATCAATCCTTCCTCCATCCTACTGTGTGTGCCAGATCACTCCTTCCCTCATCCTACTGTGTGCCAGATCACTCCGTCTCCCATCTTACTGAGTGCGAGATCACTTCTTCCCCTATCCTACTGTGTGCCATATCACTTCTTCCCTCATCCTACTGTGTGCCAGATCACTCCTTCCCCCATCCTACTGTGTGCCAGATCACTCCGTCCCCCATCCTACTGTGTGCCAGATCACTCCTTCCCCCATCCTACTGTGTGTGACAGATCATTCCTTCCCCCATCCTACTGTGTGCCAGATCACTCCGTCCCCCATCCTACTGTGTGCCAGATCACTCCTTCCCCCATCCTACTGTGTGTGACAGATCATTCCTTCCCCCATCCTACTGTGTGCTAGATCACTCGGTCCTCAGCCCTCCTGTGTTCCAGACTACTCCTCAGCTCTCTGGCTTCCTACACTACTACTGTCCCAGCCCTTATGTGTGCTAGAACACTCTATCTCCAGCCATCTTTTGTGTTAGACTCCTACTATTCCTTCTCTAATTTACCAATGTTCTAGTGAGCTCCTTCTCCACTCTGCTGTGTCAGAGCATTCAAATCAGCTTTATTGGCAGGACTAAATACATTTTAGAATTACCAAAGCAAGTGGGACATAATTGGGTAGAGTTGGTGGATGGGGACACATCCATGGTGGGGGTATAAGAGTCCTGACATATCATTCAGCATAACATTCCTTCCTCAGCTTCCAGAGTGTCAGACAGCACCTTTCTCTGCTCTTCTACATGCCTGATCACTACCTTTATACAAAACCATAGGTTCTCTGTTCTCCTATGCACTTCTACACTATCCAACTCTCTCATTCCCTAATACAAAGGGGGAAGATACAAAATGTATATGGGGCCATGTTATAGTCCCCTGTGCAGCCAGTGACAAGGAGTACCCATGCTGCAGGAGAACCTGTACAGGGGCTGCATGCTGCATCCCTTCATTCTAAGGATCAGTGAAGGTTGCAGCGGTTGAAGAGCATTGCATGTTGCTGCTGGTGTACAATTCATTTCAGTGACCGGGCAGAGTAGGATAATTTTAGCTGTGGATATCAATTCCTTGTGGGAAATCTGTGCAGTTATACAAACACCTCCATTATATAGTTATTTAATCCACCCTCAGTGTGAATCATGGTATTCTGGTGCCAGAGGAGGCCTGTGATGCTGCCAAATGGGATTCTGCACCATGGTGAGCTGGTCTTTACTCTATGATGACATGAAATGGTGACAGCTGTTTGTGGTTAAAACAGTTTGATTTGCAGAGACAACCACATGTTAGAAAGGTCCGACCATGAAAATGACAAACTTTCCATTGTTTAAAGGACACCTGTCACATTTACTTTTCGAATGAAAGAAAAAACACCATGAGAGGGAAGGAGATCCACTCTAGAATAGTGTTCACCCTGTTTCTTGTTAAAGTTCCATTACTGCAGCAAACAGTTCCTATCTATACAGCTATGATCGATCTATTTATCTATCTATCTATCTATCTATCTATCTATCTATCTATCTATCTAACAAAATTGTCCTTGGCCCGGCATCATTGATTATGTATGGCCAATGTGAACGACTAGAGCAGTCAATAAAAGATGTACAGATGTGTCTGCGAAATGATCTTTCAGCAGATGATTGTTCGTTTGACCACGAACATATTTCTAATGTGTGTGGACACCTTTACGCCCTACTCTCCTCCCTTGTTATAATGACTGAGCCTACAAAAACCAACCCTAGTTGTAATATCTAGACCATCTTGTGCTCTCTGTGCCCAGAATTGGTTCAAATACCAGCACTTTGTAACAGGGTGACCCCACGCTAGTGCCACATAGCTGCCATGGTCCTACAAATATGCCCACCATAGCAGGGTACCCTCAAATGTGCTAACTTCTGTGTTCCTGAGAAGTTTTCACCACTCTGCAGCCATCAATCAACTCATCTCTTCATGTGCTGCAAGCTGAGCAGAAGGATCACAGAAGGTATCATATTCTGGAGCGATGCCAGGACAGTGCCACCGATGCCTGGACACTTGTTTGGCATACATTTGGGTAGTCAGGAACCACATACAAAAGGCCTTCAAGCCACACATGGCCGCTCATCACTATATTAGGTCATGGACTATCACAGGTTCATTGCACACGAGTAGACCGCCATGTAATGTAATGTTCCTCCAAGAAATGTATGGTCTTAATAGAAACACATCTGCTAATCTCTGCACGGATAATGTACGACTCTTACAACTGATATGATTATCATTAGATGGGTCAACACAATAATTACTGTCTCTGTCTTCAGCTTATGCTTCTCTCTGCACTGACCTGTCTATGTGAAAGCCTGTGCCACATACTGCGGTGAGTAGAGCATACATGAGTACGTGGATTATATATCACCAGACACACGCAGACTAAATTTTTTAAGGGTACGGCCACACGGTCAGGTGTGGATCACAAAAGGAGAGAAAATATAAATAACAGATATGACTTCTTCTCTTAATTCACTCTGATTTTGGCTTTCAAAACTGCATCAGGAAACCTGATCGTGTGGCCATAACCTGAATGTAAGCTGAAGATTTGCAAGAAAAAATGTTTGTTATGTCTGATTTTTATTTTTTTTTGTGCTGATTTTGGAGCTTTTTTGACTCAAAATCAGCTAAAAAAAAACCTCTCAAAACAGCCTCTCATTCAATTCAATGGGAAGCAGCATTTGCTCTTTTTTTACACCTGGAAAAAAGAATCGGCGTGCCCTATCTTGGGTCAGAATCAGGGCTGAATTTCTCGTTGAAATGAATGAGAAGCTGAAAAAAATAGCTCCATGTAAGTCTATATGTTTTTTGGTGCAGATCTGCTTCAAAAACCTCAAGCTGAAAATTCAGCTTTGTATTGAAGTGATTACCCACTGGTTAAAAAAAAAACACATCCAAAACCACACCTTTTTTTTGCACTGAAAAAAAACAACATGTGGATTCTGCCCCAATTTTTTAAGCATGTTTTTCAAAATTGGTTGTATGAACTGGCCCTATTCCCAACTGAACATTTATGGCGCATGTGCTTCTTTCTATCCTTTCACTGCCATGGGACTTCTGCCAATAGCCAACCACACTCACACGTCTGTTTCTAGAAGTCCCATAGCAGTGAATGGAGAGGACACCACACATCTGCAGCGTGCTCTCTGTTCACGGTGGGACCCCATTATTGAGATAGGAGTAGATCCCAGAGGTGGGACATTTATGTCATATTCTATACACCTTTAATTCCTATGTCATATATATAGTCCAGGCAGTGGTGTACATAGAGAAGTAATGGCCCCATAGCAAGGATCAAACCAGGCCCCCCACACAGGACAGGAGGGATTCCTCCTAAACCCTTTTCAATGTCCCTTGTGCCATTTTCCACTGCCTCATTTGCTACAAGTTGTTCCTTTAGAGGGTAGAGTCCTGACCAAGTTTTCATCTCCAGTAGAAGAGGAGATAATCCCAACTAAGACTGGGCCCCCTCTTGCCCTGGGCCCCAAAGCAGTCGCATGATCTGCCACTATGGTAGTAACACCCCTGAGTCCAGGAATATCATAATCTCCTGGTACTCATTTCAGTCCATTCCTCATTTGCAGCCTTTCCACCATGTCGTTTGGGCTTGGTAGAAGTAATCCTATTAACCTATACTTTTTCTGTGGAATTATCGCAAATTTCATCAGTGGATTAAAAAGGGTGAAATCTTCGGTGATGATCTGTCATGCTGCAGATTTGAAACATGAAGGCTGGAATTTTATGCATACATCATTAAGTGTGAGAAAGTTGTGTTATTTACTTAAAACATATTTGCCAACTTTTAAAATTTGGCTTCCAGGAGGTTCAGAGGGTGCTGTGCATGGCAATTTTTTTTTCTGGGCACTGATATGCCACTTTTTATAAAGTAGATCACACCCCCCTTCAACCCAGCACCACTCCTCAATATGCATTTAGGAACCAGAACTGAGTCTGATGGTGTGGCGTACTGGAGTATAGTTCAAGTTCATGGAGGGCTGCTTTCCAGGAGGTGTCTCCATGCTTTAGCTGCATCTAGAATATTTGCTAACTTAGTCATGGGGTTATCCCATGACTAATATAAAAAATGAAAATCAGACATCATATAGTTCATGACAATCTCTTTCTAACAAAGCTAGAACGAGCCCTGTACCTCACATGGATCCAGAGATCTCCACATTCATTGTTCTGCTAGATTTATATCAAGCTGACAGCTCAAGGGGAGTGTCTTTTCTGCTGCAGCTCAGGGGGAGTGTCTATGCTCTCCCTATCACAGCTCAGGAGGCGTGTCTTTTCTGCTGCAGCTATGGGGGTGTGTCTCATCTCTCCCTATCACAGCTCAGGAGGCAGTTGAAGGATAAAACTGAGCATGTGCGACCTTCTCAGAAATAAGAAAAAAAACAATCAGCAGGTGGCACTATACAAATACATTTTATTGAATAACTCAGTGGCTATGCTAAATTTTTAATTACATGCAATTACAAAAGTATACAGATGCAGGTTCTGAGTTGAAAACTGTAGAATATTTTTTGTTGGACATCCTTTTTAACTCTTCAGGGATTCGGGGGGGGGGGGTGTCTCTCCTTTCTCCGAGAGCCTCCCAGACATTTCGGGAGAGATGACATGTATGACTTAAAACTGAACAAACCCTTTAAATGTTCTGTTTTGACCTGATGGCATGGCAAAGTCATACATTTGACAATTGTTTTTTTTTTATCGACAGGAAACATGTGGACAGAAGTTCACTGTTGGAGAATATGGACACAGTTTTTCTGATACTTGATGAAATAATTGATCAGGGGTAAGATATACTTGCCTACTTCTAAGATTAATTTTTTAACAAGACATGAGATGCAATGAAAATTAGTTTTCTACTAAACCCCACCCACAAATATAGCTCTGAAAGGGCTCCTCAAGATAGGTCATTAATATCTGATCGGTGGGGGTCTGACTCTCAGCACCCACCCATGCCAATGAAATGTTTGATGAGGATGTGGCGCTCTGGCGACCACTGCAGCCTCCTTACAGTTAACCAAGCACAGCACTGTACATTGTATAGTGGCTGTGCTTGGTATTGCAGTCCAGAAAGGGACTCTGCAACTAGGCCCTGTGAGCGATGAAGGTGACATCACTAACCTAGGTAGAGGTCACAGCCTATTCACACAGCCAATCGGTAGAGGTTCCAGGAATGGGATGATCTATGTTGAGGATTCGTCATCAGTATAAGAGTCTCTGAAAACCCCTTCAAAGTTCTTGGAGGTGGAGTATGAAAAAATACAACAACTAAAAACTACTAAAAATGGCTGCGGCACCAAGAGGTTAAATCCTAAACCACAGTGCCAGCAAAGCTCCACTAAAGAGAAAGCAAAGTTGGCCCTCATGAACAGTGGCAGCATAGTACTTCCCTCCATAGTTCTTAAAAATCAAAAAGGTTTTCTAGTTTTTAGATACTGATGGCCTATCCTCAGGATAAGTCATTTTTTCAAAACAGTGGGTGTCCGAAACCTGGAACCCCAACAATCAGCTGTTTCGGGGAACAGACAGAAACTGCAGTGGGCAGAAGGCTCCATCCATTGCGTAATTTCCAGCACCGGTGTACTACAACTCAGGTCCAATCCACATTAACGGGAGATGAACTTCAGGACCCCGGCATGGCTACTACATAGTGAATGGAACCGTGTGCTTCTAGTTCAGTCCACTGTGTAGTTTCCGCTGCCACTGATTGCCCCAAACAACTCATCAGTTATAGCACTCGATATCAGACACTCACCAAGCTCATGTTGATTACCTATTCTAAGGATAGGCCTTCAATATCTAAATACTGGAGAAATCCTTTAAATTATACAATTCTGGATCTCTAGAGCCACCACAATGGGGCGCTCGCTGCATACATATTTGTACAGCTTCCAATGACTTGTATGGTAGCAATATAAAGCAATGTAAATACATAAGCGATATGCTTCCACTAGTGGCAGCTTCTCGCAGACTTTTTGAGAGACATGCTTGCTATGGTGGTTTCAAACAATATTTTATGTAAAAACATCATTTCTTTGTGGCAGTTACAAAGAAACGCTTCACAGTGTATTTTTATATGTGGCTTCTTTCTTCACTTGCATTATGTGTGTTTTTTTTTTTATAAATGTAGTATGATCTGGGTATGGCATTTTTTCCACATGCTTTTTTTACATAGACTTCTCTATAGGAAAAAAAATTGCCTGAAAAAAACATTAAAAAAATGAGTGAGCAAAAAAACTGCTTGTAAAAACCTGTCAAACTCATAGTTTTTTACAAGTTCAAAAAAAATTCCCAAAAAAACTATATGTGAAGGAAGCTTAGCAGGAGTAATCTCCCCTATGCTGAGAGCCAACTAGACATATAAGTGAAGTGTACAGTGCTGGCCAAAAGTATTGGCACCCCTGCAGAGGCGTAGCTAGAGGTTCAGCACAGGGGGGGCGAAACATACTTGAGTGGGCCCCCCACTTGGCTTCCCAAACGCACGTTTCCAACTTCACAGGCACATACTTCTAGTTGTGGTTATAATATTGTATTAGAAAGATGACTATATAAACTGCTAGATCATCTATGCTGTTAAGTACAGTACAATAGACTTTCTACATACCCTAGTCTAAATACTCTACCATATAATGCAGTAAAATATAGGAGAAATAGGATTAAAAAACAACGGGACTCCTATTGTTAAAGGAAACCTGTCCCCAGTTTTTACATCAGTAAACTAACAGTCCCCTGCCCCCATCAGACCTCAGATCATCAGAATGTGCCCCATCAGACTCAGATCAGCCGTACTGTGCCCCCATCACACATCAGATCAGCGTATTGTGCCCCATCAGACCTCAGATCAGCAGAATATGCCCCATCAGACCTCACATCAGACCTACTGTGCCCCCATCAGACCTTCAGATCAGCGTATTGTGCCCCATCAGACCCCAGATTGTGCCCCCATTAGACTCACATCAGCCTTACTGTGCCCCCATCAGACCTCACATCAGCGTATTGTGCCCCATCAGACCTCACATCAGCGTATTGTGCCCCCATCAGACCTCAGATCACAGAATGTGCCCCCATCAGACCTCAGATCAGCTACTTGTGCCCCATTCAGACCTCAGATCAGCGTATTGTGCCCCATCAGACCTCAGATCAGCAGCCTCATCAGATGTGCCCCATCAGACCTCAGATCAGCGTATTGTGCCCCCATCAGACCTCAGATCAGCGTATTGTGCCCCCCAGATCAGACCTCAGACCTCTATGTGCCCCCATCAGACCTCAGATCAGCGTGTGCCCCCATCAGACCTCAGATCAGCAGATGTGCCCCATCAGACCTCAGATCAGCATATTGTGCCCCCATCAGACCTCAGATCAGCGTATTGTGCCCCCATCAGACCTCAGATCAGCAGCGTATTGTGCCCCCATCAGACCTCAGATCAGCCCACTGTGTCCCCATCAGACCTCAGATCAGCGTACTTGTGCCCCCATCAGACCTCACATCAGCTTACTGTGCCCCCATCAGACCTCAGATCAGCGTATTGTGCCCCCAGACCTCAGATCATCAGCCTCAGACCTCAGTGCCCCCACAGACCTCGATCAGCAGTCCCCCATCAGACTCACATCAGCCTACTGTGCCCCCATCAGACCTCACATCAGTGCCCCATCAGACCTCAGACGTAAAATCGCCCCATCAGAAATCAGAACAAGCTTCAGATCAGCGTCATTATTGTGCCCCATCAGATCAAATCAGATCAGTGATCAGCGTATTCCATCAGCCTCAGTGCCGTCAGACCCATCAGACCTCAGATCAGCGTACTGTGCCCCCATCAGACCTCACATCAGCCTACTGTGCCCCCATCAGACCTCACATCAGCCTACTGTGCCCCCATCAGACCTCACATCAGCCTACTGTGCCCCATCATCAGACCAGATCCTCAATGCCCCAGCTCAGACAGCGTGCCCCATCAGACCTCACATCAGCGTATTGTGCCCCCATCAGACCTCAGATCAGCGTATTTGTGCCCCCATCAGACCTCAGACCAGCTTATTGTGCCCCATCAGACCTCAGATCAGCGTATTGTGCCCCCATCAGACAGATCAGATCTCAGATCAGCGTATTGTGCCCCCATCAGACCATCGGATTAGCCTACTGTGCCCCCATCAGACCTCACATCAGCCTACTGTGCCCCCATCAGACCTCACATCAGCCTACTGTGCCCCCATCAGACCTCACATCAGCCTACTGTGCCCCCATCAGACCTCAGATCAGCAGACTGTGCCCCCATCAGACCTCATATCAGCCTACTGTGCCCCTATCAGACCTCAGATCAGCGTATTGTTCCCCCATCAGACCTCAGATCAGCCCACCCAGCGTCAGGTCATAGTGCGCGCCGCCAGGGAAGAGAGCAGAGCGTGGACCGGAGGGCAGCCGCAGCGCAGAACAGGTAAGTAAGGTTTTTTATTTTAATCCTATGTGGCTGGGTGGGCTGATCTGAGGTCTGATGGGGGTCTCTAAATACAAGTGAGCGCTTCCATAATGGAAGCGCTCACTTGTATTCGCCTGATAGTAGGTAAGGTCCTCCTTGCTGGGCCCCCCTGAGTCACTGGGCCCGGAGCCGTCGCCCCCCCTGCCCCCCCGGTAGCTACGCCACTGCACCCCTGCAATTCTGTCTTTTCTTCCAGAAAATGATTGCAATCACAAATGCTTTGGTAATAATATCTTCATTTATTTTGCTTGCAATGAAAAAACACAAAAGAGAATGAAAAAAAAAGTCAAATCATTGATCATTTTACACAAAACTCCAAAAATGGGCCGGACAAAAGTATTGGCACCCTCAGCCTAATACTTGGTAGCACAACCTTTAGACAAAATAACTGCGAACAACCGCTTCCGGTAACCATCAATGAGTTTCTTACAATGCTCTGCTGGAATTTTAGACCATTCTTTGGCAAATTGCTCCAGGTCCCTGAGATTTGAAGGGTGCCTTCTCCAAACTGCCATTTTGAGATCTCTCCACAGGTGTTCTATGGGATTCAGGTCTGCACTCATTGCTGGCCACTTTAGAAGTCTCCAGTGCTTTCTCTCAAACCATTTTCTAGTGCTTTTTGAAGTGTGTTTTGGGTCATTGTCCTGCTGGAAGACCCATGACCTCTGAGGGAGACCCAGCTTTCTCACACTGGGCCCTACATTATGCTGCAAAATTTGGTGGTAGTCTTCAGACTTCATAATGCCATGCACATGGTCAAGCAGTCCAGTGCCAGAGCCAGCAAAGCAACCCCAAAACATCAGGGAACCTCCGCCATGTTTGACTGTAGGGACCGTGTTCTTTTCTTTGAAGGCCTCTTTTTTTCCCCTGTAAACTCTATGTTGATGCCTTTTCCCAAAAAGCTCTACTTTTGTCTCACCTGACCAGAGAACATTCTTCCAAAACGTTTTTGGCTTTCTCAGGTAAGTTTTGGCAAACTCCAGCCTGGCTTTTTTATGTCTCTGGGTCAGAAGTGGGGTCTTCCTGGGTATCCTACCATAGAGTCCCTTTTTATTCAGACGCCAACGGACAGTACGGGTTGACACTGTTGTACCCTCGGACTGCAGAGCAGCTAGAACTTGTTTGGATGTTAGTCGAGGTTCTTTAGCCACCATCCGCACAATCTTTCGTTGAAATCTCTCGTCAATTTTTCTTTTCCGTCCACATCTAGGGAGGTTAGCCACAGTGCCATGGGCTTTAAACTTCTTGATGACACTGCGCACGGTAGACACAGGAACATTCAGGTCTTTGGAGATGGACTTGTAGCCTTGAGATTGCTCATGCTTCCTCACAATTTTGCTTCTCAAGTCATCAGACAGTTCTTTGGTCTTCTTTCTTTTCTCCATGCTCAATGTGGTACACACAAGGACACAGGACAGAGGTTGAGTCAACTTTAATCCATTTCAACTGGCTGCAAGTGTGATTTAGTTATTGCCACCACCTGTTATGTGCCACAGGTAAGTAACAGGTGCTGTTAATTACACAAATTAGAGAAGCATCACATGATTTTTCAAAGGGTGCCAATACTTTTGTCCACCCCCTTTTTATGTTTGGTGTGAAATTATATCCAATTTGGCTTTTTGACAATTCTTTTTGTGGTTTTCCATTGAAGACAAATAAATGAAGATATTATTACCAAAGCATTTGTGGTTGCAATCATTTTCTGGAAGAAATTGAGTAGTATCTGACAGAATTGCAGGGGTGCCAATACTTTTGGCCAGCACTGTATAAGGGGTGCAGTCTGAAAATTTAAGACAACCCTATCAGTCTATAACATCAAATGAAGACCATTAAAGAGGACCTGTTGCCTCTCCTGACATGCCTGTATTAATAGCTTCATACATTCCCCATGTAATAACAATTCTGGAGCATCTATTCTCATGTCTCTATGTTGTGCCATTCCTTTATTATTTCTACTAGAAGTTATGAATGAATTGCTAGCAGTCTGCAGTAAGGGTACAGAGGGGAGGTAACCAGTTGGGGGTGTGTACCTGTACCTGATTTTTGCTTAGTTTGTAGTGTATGCTTGAGGGAGTGGCACCTTCAGGTGTGAATGCGCTCCTAGTCTATCTTGAGTAGCATTCCTGTGCACTTTTGCCCTCCCTATCAAACAGAGCGCCTTGATTAGGTGGTACATATAGCTGTGCTCCTCTCATTGGTTATTGGATGCACGTAGAGGTGACTAGGAGCAGCACACTATATGTGCAGGGTCTGCGCTCCTGGACATAGATGCCCAAGGTAGGTTTAGAGTAGGACGTGCCTGACCTGAGACCACCTTGGCGCTGGGTAGGTAGGCTCAGATGTATTTTCATCAAAATATATTGGCTGAGAGTCTCAGATTTTATTATATCAGAATGAGGGCTTAGTTTTTACAGTATATATTGTTTCCATCTATTTTGTTAGTGCATTAAATATTTTTTTCTGTGATTTATTTTTATATATGTAGCCACTGACATCCGCAATTATTTATTACATCGTGCAGAATGTTTTTTATTCTTTTTTCTGTGATTTTTGCTTAGTGTGTACCTGCACAGTCTGAAATGGCAGCACTGATTGGATAGAGTGAGTCTGTGCAGGTACACCCCCCCCAACTGGTTACCACCTCTCTGTGCCCTTACTGCAGACTGCTAGTAATTCATTTATAACTTCTAGTAGAAATAATAAAGGAATGGCACAACATAGAGACATAAAAATAGATGTTCCAGAATTGATATTACATGGGGAATGCATGAAGCTATTAAAACAGGCATGTCAGGAGCGGTAACTGGTCCTCTTTAAAGAGATATTCTAGTTGTGACAAATTATCCTCTATCCACTGGATTGCAGGGGATAAATAATAAATTAGTGGGAAGTCCTACCGCTGGGACCCCCACCGATCAAAAGGACAGGAACTCAGGACCCATCTGAATGAACGAAGCTGCATGTCTGGCATGCACACTGCTGCCCCTTTCATCTATATGGAATATCAAAATAACTGAGTGCTGCTTTCTCCGGATCTCCCATGGAGCAGAAGGAGCGGCAGTGCACACGCCCCAACCTACAGCTCAGTTCATATCGGTGAGCCCCGAGGGGCACAGAGTCCTAAGGCTGAGACCCCCACCTATCTAATAGCTTTGCCCTATTCTGTGGACAGGGGATAAATCGTCACAACCAGAGAATACCCCTTTAATGAAGATCAAAGCATTATGATGCATGCTGATAGATAAATCCAATATTCATTTTTTATCTGCGGCCTAAAGCATCTCCAAATCCATGGGGTGTAAAATGATTGAGGTTCCATGCACCAGCTATAGCTTTAATTGCACTGTATTACAACCCATCTAATCAATAGATACATCATGTGGTAATTATGAATAGTCTACAGCAGCCGTCCTGGCCATGGGCACATACTGCAAACAAGGATCTATCTCATGAAATAAATATAAAGTTAGAATTTCCCTTTAAATTGAACCATATCCATTTGACAAATTGTATTACATTGATGTTTTGGTTGCAGACAAATCTTTGTCTTACCCCAGCAGTTAGTACAATAGCCTTAAAAGCATGGCACTTAACAGCATGGTAACTTTTAATTTAGTGAAATATTTCTAGTAAGTGCTTTCATGAATTAGTAAAGTATTGTGATCTAGAGCTGGTCTTTTTTTGGACTCTCTCCAGAATTGTTGCCTCCACTTTCTGAACTGGCTATGAAGAAATCCTAGAAACATCTGCAGAGATATCCTGATCCCCATTAGTACAGTTTAGGAAATGTTTCTGATTATAAAACAAAATTACAGGGTCATTAAATTTTTTTTATTTGAATTCATCCATGCAGGCCTTCCTGTTCCTGACTATATCTTATAGTCGTAAATGAATATGAAATAAATATTAGAAGGCTCCAGACACATTTTGGGGGCATTTTGTTTTACTTGAAATGCATGTCCAAGTTGTTATATTGTAGAATTACAGATCTAACCTGACAGGAAGCTGTTAAAATGAAAAAATACTTTGTGTCATTAGATTATACAGTAGCAATTCTTTCAAATCATGAAAAAAAAGAGGTTGTTCCAAGTGTCTACCCAGCGGGGGTCTGACCTCTGGGCCCCCACTGATCACTAAAATGGGGGCCTGTGTTCCTCTGTCCCATCTGTAGATCAGTTTAACCATTGATGAATCTTGTCTTTCAGCGTCATTTTGGAGTGTGAATCCCAGCAAGTCATTCAAAGATTCAACTTCAAGGTGATAATAAGTGTCCTTATGTACTTGGCAGTGTCTGATGTTTTTTTCAGCCAAGTATATTACAGCACGGATGTTAATCTGTGGCGTTAATCACATGCACAGGACTGTAAATTGTTTCAGCAATTCCACAGCGTGTAAATTCACCCTTAGACTTTATACACTTGAGGCTGATGCAATTATGATGTGTGAAATGGAGCAGTATTGAATATCCTACTGTGATCACTTAGTTCTGAGGAGTCAGATTCTACTTCACAAAGTCTTGGATCGGTTAGCATGGTTGTGTTTTCCAGCGGAGTTGAAAGGAGGTACAAAAGGGAAGTCCTCGACCTCTCAAACCGAGTAAAAGACTGTGATCCAAAGAAAACCTCCCAGACTACATACAGTACTCCAGGCATACAATGAGGCAGTTTTCTTCAATACTGAGTGGGTGTAAAGTGGTGCATGGTAGTCAACTAGACACAGGTCCAAGTTCGCACGACACTCCAGTTAAACGACATGCTGAAACAGTGATGCATATAATATAAAAGTTTATTCTATGTACTCACAGTAAAACAATAAGAAAAGAGCTTATAAACTAAGATTACATTTGGGGCGCCAAACTCTCCTGCCCGATCCAGGGTTTTGCCTCCAAAATGGCTTCTTCCAGAGAGTGCTCCAGAAGAAGCCATTTTGGAGGCAAAACCTTGGCTGACGTGATATAGTTTTACGTTATGTTGTAGCAGTCATCCTCTGGATAGGTCATCAGTATCTCATCGGTGGGGATCCGACACCCGGGCCCCCCGCCGATCAGCTGTTTGAAAAGACACTAAGCACAGCGCCGTACATTATATAGCAGCTGTGCTTGATATCATAGCTCAGCCCCTTTCAGTTCAGTGGGGCTAAGCTGCACCTAGGTCATGTGACTGATGAACGTGACATTGCTCAGCCTAGGCTCAGCTGCGACAAGGCCATAGCGCTACTGCAAGCACCTTCTCAAACAGCTGATTGTGCGGGTCCTGGGAGTCGGCCCCCCGCCGATTAGATAGTTACGATCTAATCCAGAGGATAGGTCATCAGTATAGAAGTCTTGGAAACCCCTTTTAAAGCCTATGGCCACATTCGATTTTTTTTAATGATTGTTTTTTACTGATTTTGGACTAAAAATTATTTTTTTCAGTTGGTCTTTATTAAAAATTTTCTGCAGTTTTTGTGATACATGTGGTTAAATATCTATTTACAGCCAGTCCTGAGCTCTGAGCTGATTAAAAGGAAACTGTCACCTGGCTAATTGCTATTAAACCAAAAGTATGTCCTTCCAACACTTCATACCTTCTTTCCACATGTATTTTTTCCTTGCAGCTTGCTTTTTATATTTTTAGAAAATCCACTTTGATCCATATGCTAATAAACTATTAAGGTGCCCAGAGGGGCGTTATTTTCATTCCAAGGAGCCCAGGAACGCCTCCATCGAGTGCCCAGACCGCCCTCCTGCAGAGCCCAAGCACGCCTCTCCTCCACTCATATATCCCCAGCAACACCGTTGCCGCCCTCCCCCCTTCACTAGCAACCGATAACCCCGCCCCTTCCCTTCAGGACGGGCCTTGGCATTCGATGGAGGCGTTCCTGGGCTCCTTGGAATGAAAATAACGCCCCTCTGGGCACCTTAACCCCTTGACGACCGCCATCTGTGTATATACGTCCTATGTGCACATGCCCCGTGCAGATAGCACGTATATACATGTGCAGGCAGCGCTTTAATCCCAGCGCTGATCAGCACGGGGATTAAAGCTCCTGCTCCTGCAATCTAGCAGGAGCAGGTCAGGTCCCGGCTCACAGACAGAGCGGGGACCCTGAGGAGAAGACAGGAGCAGTTTATTACCGCTTCTGCCTTCTCCTGTGCCGGAGGACAGCCTTACCTGAAGGCATAATGGAGGAGGCAGGAAGGAAGCGACAGCGCAGTGTCTCGGGGCCACAGCAGTGCTGCAGGGTCTAAGGAGACCCTGATCAGCTTTGCCTGTGTCTAATGAGGCCACATGGGGCTGTTTTCCCCTGTAACTGGGGCTCCTGTGGATGCCCCAGTTACAGTGGAAACAGTGGGAAAAAAAAGTGTAAAAAAAAAAAAAAAGTCAATGTCCTCCAGAGGTCTTTTAATGATCTCCTGGGGGACATATTATTTGTCAAAAATAAATTAATATATAAGTAAAAAATAAGAAAAATACAAATAAAAAGTGTAAAAAAAAAATTAAACACGCAGTCACCAATGGAAACAGTCACCCTAGTCGCCCCATTCAATAAAATCTATACATGTTATATATCAAAATGATCATCATCAAATAGGGAATCCATCGCAATAATTAATTTGTGTGTCAGTTTTAATATTTAAAAAATAAAAATCTATAATTAAAAATAATTATTTTTTTAATAAGAATTAGCGGTTTTCATCCAAATTACACCTAAAAAAAATATAAAAAATCTTTGAAAAAAAAACATTCTAATAAAAAGTCCTAAGTGTCAAGTAAAACAATATTGCAAAAATTATTTTCGTATTAAAAATAAAAATAAAAATTAGGGTCACTAAACCACCATGTGCCCAAATCACAAAAATTTGCCTGGACATTCAGGCCTTTTATAGGTCCGGTCATGAAAGGGTTAATGGCTCATTAGAATATGGATCAAAGTGGATTTTCTGAAAATAAAAAGCAAGCTGCAAGGAAAAAAAACACATGTGGAAAGAAGGTATGACGTGCTGGAAGGACATGCTTTTGGTTTAATAGCGATTAGCCAGGTGACAGATTCCCTTTAAGCCTTATCTCTGATCTTCTGACCTCATAAATATTCATTTCAGGCCACATGCACATGACCATATGTGTTTTGTCATCCACAAAATGCAGATCCGCAAAACACAGATACCGGCCGTGTGTCCTGTACATTTTCATCCCGCACTATTGTAAAAATGTCTATTCTTGTCCGCAAAACAGACGAGAATAGGACACGTTCTTTTGTGCAGGACAGACACATAGACAAACGGATGTGCACAGCACATGAATGACATCCGTGTTCTGCCCACATTTTTGTGGCCCCATAGCAATGAATGTCTCTGCGTTCAATCCGTAAAAAATGCAGATCGGACTAAATATATGGTTGTGTACATGAGGCCTAAGCCATATTCTTATCAGTTTGATGAATTTAGCTATGACGAGTTTTTATGAGGTCAGGAGATCAGAGATAAGGCTTCACATGAGCCGTCAGCTGATAAAACTCAAGAGGGACAGTCTGCAAATAGACTGATTTTTAACTACATGTATCACAAAAACGGCTAAACATTTTTAATAAAAACTTATTGAAGAAATTTTTAGCCAAAAATGATTAAAATGCAATAAATAAGATATTGCCCAAAGGTGCAACTACTAAAAGTGGTAACAAATGAAACCACCATCAGCATTGTACTCTTCCATTTTTTACTAAAGAAGCCACACTTTTTCCTATAGACTACACTTTTCCTGGACAGCAGGGATTTTAGATAAAAATCAGAACATTTGTCAGATGTGATACCACTTATGCAACTTTTTGAAGCCAGAATTTTGGTGTGCAGGGCTTAATTACTTGCACCCAAACTTTCCATTTCTTACATAATTGATTGCTTTATTACAGATGGTGTCAGAACAAGCATTCGGCTTCGTGCTGTTTGATTACATCACTGGTAGCAATGAGCAAAAGGAATGCCAGAAGAGAGCGGCGCTGGAGTGATTGATCGACATTATTGACTCCAGAATGATGACGCGAGGAGTCATTTCACTGTCTACACCCACGAACTATAAAACCATGTGCCTCATATATAAAAAGTATGATGTTGAAGTGTCCCCCATAGAAAACAATCAGTTAGCAACTTCTTCAGCCTTTTGTCTATATGGCTAATATTAATAATGGAGGCAAACACTGTAAAATATAGGAACCGGGGTGCCAATCCTGTGGTATGCACCAATGTGTGGAAGAAAGAAGAAAAAAGGCCACATGTAGAAGAAAATAGACCTAAAATATGAACAATATGTATCAACAGGGGCGGACTGGGAACTGCAAATGGCCCTGGAAAAATACTAAAAGTGGCCCCATTTTGTAGTCGGCTCCAAATTGATGGAAGTCAGGGCCAGCAATACCATATTGTGGCACATTATACCACCCCAACAGAGCCAAATACCACACTCCATCACAAAATACCGCCAGCAGCACAAAATACATCCCCAAAAATTTCTACTGGCCGGCCATGAGGAGGGCCCAGGCAGCCCCCTGGGCATCGGCCCACAGGGAAATTTCCCAGTAAGGTCTATGGCCAATCCGCCCCTGTGTATCAAATATTATTCACTTCATCACAAAATATGAACCAAAAACCGACTTAAGATTAAAATCATTTCACAACAATTGATGTATACATGGAGTGGTACCAAATACATAGTTAGGCACCCACACAACACAGCACAGATCCCTGATAAGGTCAAAAAACGGACACTGTCAGACTCCCCTATATAGCAAAAGCTATTTTTTTGGTTTATTGAGATAGTTTTTGCTATATGGGGGAATTTGACAGTATCCATTTTTGAACGTTATCATAGATCCGTGCTGATAACGTCTTGTCAGTTTTTGGTTCATATTTTGTGATGAAGTTATTAATAATGGAGGCGGATAGGAACCGGGTGCTAATCATGTGGTATGCTCCAATGTGTGGAAGAAAGAAGAAAAAAGGCTCCACCAAAATATAAAGAATATGTATCAAATTTTATTCACTTCATACCAAAATATGAACCAAAAACTGACGCATTTTATAAATTTTCTTCATATTTTCTGTGTGTTTTTTTGTTATGCATGTGGCCTTTTTTTATCTTTCTCATTTGGTCTATGGCAGCACAATGTGCCATAGCTGTAATTTTTGCACTTAAGGCTTATGTTTGCCCTGTGACAACTGCTCTCATCATGAAGTTTTGAAATTATATATCACAAGGTCACACAATTATCTGAAGTTGGATTCAGTTATGAACTTTTTATAATACAATTATTTACAACGTACAATTTATATAATCTACTTAAAACTTTTATGTTATATCGATTAGATAATCACGATCAGTCGTCTTGTGACTACTAGAACTGCAACTATATATATGTGTATATATACAGTGTGTGTGTATATATATATATATATATATATATATATATATAGTGATTTTTTATTCATTCAATAGATTTATCAGCATCATCCTATTTAGTGTTCTGTAGATCCAATCACATACGCAAGAGCAGATATAATGTGATAATGCAATATTGAAATACTTCCGACGAACTCAGTTTTTCCGAGCGTGTGATTTTCCGAGTGTCTATTCATTCATAGTCCTCTACTGCCATCTAGTGTGTAGCATGGGAACTACCTAATATTAACCCTATAAGAGCCATGTATGGATACAGTACAAGTGCATATTGGAACAATTAAAACATTATTAGCCCTAATAAAAGCATAGCATTGAAATGGCAAATATACTGCAGATTGTCGTTATAGGCCCATTAGGCCGGTCTATGGTGGGCTGAGAATGGACAGCCATGGTAGCTTTTAAATTCTGCAGCCATCTGGACAGCTCTAACTCGTGAGTGGAGCATGCCTGCTAATGTAAGTATTCAGAAACTGATATAACAATACGCAGCTCCACAAAAGAACACTAATTCAGTTAACTGGGTGTGAACAGGGCCCAGAAGTGCACTACAGTCATACCTAAACATTTTGAAGCTCCTACTCTTATGTGTTTGAGATATGCTTACATTTTTGGTAAAAAGATAAAATATATAAAAATATATAAAATATATTTTTATATGAATTTTTATATTAAATTGCTAAAATCAAATTTTTTTTCTACGAATGGGATGCTCCAAAATTAACTTTAAATGCATATGCAAATGAGGTTGAAAGTGCCCAGGGGCGTTGTCTATTGCTGCAAGTGCCCAGGGGCGTTGTCCATCATTGAAAGTGCCCCGCCTCCGCAGTTTAATATGACAAGTTGATGACAGACTCCCTTTTTATATTTCCACTTTTATAGCTGTATGAGGGCTTGTTTTTTGCGGAATGAGTTGTAATTTTTAATGGCACCATTTAATGTTCTATATAATGCAACACTATAAAAATATTATTTGTGGAATGGGAAAAAAAAAAAACGCAATTCTGCCATTGTTTCAGTTTCATTTCTTACAGCGTTCACTATACTGTAAAAGTGAAATGGTAACCTTACCATTACAGCAATAACCAAATGCATCTAAAAAATTGCGTTGTGTCACCATTTTCTGATGCTCATAACTTTTTCTATTTTTCCTTTGATGGAAGTGTGTGAGGGCTCATATTCTTTGGGGTAAGCTATAGTTTATTGATATAATTTTGGGGAAATCACTTTTTCATCCATTTTTTGGGGGCAGATAAGCTGACCAAACTACAGCAATTCTACCATTGTTTGTTCACTGCACCTGATAAATATTTTAATATTTCAGACATTTTTGTGGATGTGGCAATACCAATTATGTTTAATTTCTAATTTTTTATACACTAAAGTTTTTTTAACTTTCAATATTTTTATATTTTTGAAAACTTTTTTTTTTCTTTTAAAGCCCTTGAGAAGACTTGAACCTGTGATTGTTTTATCACTAATGGTAGCTTCACATCACTGTTTCTTTTCCATTCATCTGATCCGTGAGAAGGACAGAAAAAAAACGGTTCAGATCCACTGTGCTCATTTATCAGTTTTTGTCAGTTCTGTCAGAGATCAGTTATTTTAGATGATATAAAAAGTCCTGCGTGGAAGGCTCCTGACTACTATAGAAATCAATCATCACCCTGTGATTGTGTCTCAGGTTTGCCAATTGGAAGACAGAGAGAGCTCCCTCTATCTACCTACTCAGAAGCTGTGGTCACCACCAAATCTGAGGGATTAAACAGCCAAGATCAGAGTTACCTCTGATCCTGGCCACTGTAGATGGATGTCATCTGTGTAAAAGAACGGGCACTGGCCATATATGGAAGAGGCACAGCCTATGATGCGTGAAAGTGTTAAATATGATTTATGAAGGTGTAAACGCAGGCTTAGGATCCATACACACAAACATATTACTATTCCCTGCAGTAGCCATATAATTAGAGCTGAGGACAGGATTAGATACCATCCTGTAGGATGCGTAAAGCCCTAGTCTCATGAACTGTAAGCTTATTAGGATCCTGTAGGCACACCATGTGCAGCCTTATGGTCTCCATGAGAAGCGATGCTTCTTGAGAATACCTCTGTAATTTAGCACATGTGCCTTTCATTTTATATGGAGGGGCTCATATATAGGCACTTTTATAGAAGCCTTATACAGCATATACAATATATCTTGAGTATATCCATACACAGTGATGTAGCTAGTGGTCCCAGTTGCAACCAGGCCCCTTAAACAGGAGGTACCCCTCATCAAACACTGACTTTCCCCAAAGGATCAGGCAGCTCCTGAATAAGTTTGCCCAATCATAGAGAGAACTGTGAGCCATAAACTTGCAGCTGTATGGTCCTCTCATCTCTATGATCAGAGCAGGAAGGAAACAGGAAGTTACAGCCAGGCCAGTGCTAGAGCCTGGAAAGGTGAGTAACCACGGGACACCAGAGATGCAGCATTAACACATCCACTACCTCCCAACACAGAAATTAATCCTTTCACTGCCCTAGAATGCCATGAAAGCTTAGATTAACCTCTTGAATGCCCTAGACCCCTAGGGATACTGAAATTAACACCATCCACCTAGGCCACCTGTAGAGATGAGCGAATCATCCAAAATTCGCTTTGCCGAATGTTCGTCAAATTTTTTAAAAGATTTGTACGAATATGAAGCTATTCGGTCGAAGCTGCGTACAAATCATTCGTTATTCTGTCGTGTTCTGCGAACATTCTCTTGAATACTTACGCCTGAGCGTACAAAGTGCGTACAAAGCTTTAGCGTATTATTGTCTGGGCTCGCACAAAGAACGAATATACAATAAAAGTACGCTACTTAACTGAATATGTACGCATTAGCGTACAAATTCTCAGATGCGTAGCATTAGCGTACAAATGATATAATGCGTACGTAGCGTTAGCGTACAAAGATTTTAGACGAATCTTCCGAAGCGAATCAGAAAATATACGGATTCGCTTCGGTGTAAAAAATTTCCAAGATTCGTATCGAATCTACGAAGCCGCGAATTGATTCGCTCATCTCTAGCCACCAGATATACTGACATTAAAGTGGTATTTCCAGCACAGACAATGGTTGCATATCGCTAGGATGTGCCCCCATTGCCTGATAGGTGTAGGTCCCACCTCTCCACGAAAGTGAATGGGAGTGCACCACGCTCGCATGGCCACCGCTCCCATTAGTTTCTATGACGAAATAGCCGAGCCAGCGGTGCGTCCTCCACCACCTTTCCCCGCTCCGTTCTTGGTGTAGGTGCAGGTCCCAGAGGTGGGACCTGCACCTATCAGACAATGGGGGCATATCCTAGCGATATGCCTCTGTTGTCTCATGGAAAAACCCCTTTAACCCCTTCACTGCCCTAGACTACCAGGGATCATTACATTAAACTCTTCAATGCCCAAGACTATTAGAGATACTGAATTTAACCGCCTCACTACCCTAGATCACCAAGTATGCTGATATTAACCCTTTCATTGTCACAGACCACCAAGAACATAGATAATTAATAACCTTCATTCCACTAGACTTGGATACTGTTGAGTGCTATTTGCTTCAATGCTATGTGACCCAATATATGTGAGTACTTTGTATACAGTACTGTTTTTGGTTGCTCGGCTTAGAGGGAACAGTGTCTCAAAGTGCCTCGTTCACTAGCTACAAAGTTAGAGTCTTTGTGTGTGTGTGTTTGGGGGGGGGTCGTCTTGAGACTTTAGTGACTCCTCTGCCCTTACATACAGTAGATCCGTGATCGGTTTGGTAAATAGTATGTGACATCTAAAGAGCATGTCAGGTGCTGCTTGTGAATAAATGAGTTGCAAATGCATAATATCCATTCACCATAGAGATTAATGATCTCTGTAATAACATTTTTTAGCTTCAGCGGCTTGACGTACTGTGGTAAAATGACAGGTCCCTGCAAAATCTGAGCATGAAAACCAGTAAATTACTGCCCAAATTATAGACTATAAAATCATGTACAGTAAAATTCCTTTAATATAAGCAACTGATAATCCAAGGCGTCTGACAGTCTATGGGATTCCTCTGATTACGAAGTTATATTGCACACTTTATGTAACTAGTTGTCCTCATGGAAATTACACCTTTACAATTAAAGCCAGCTATATGCTATAAAAATGGCAACTATTACTCCTGACTCCACTGTGAACATGCAGGCTCCGCTGGTCTGAGTATGAATGTTTTTTGGGTTTTTTTCAATGAGAATGGGGAATAAGCTGAACTCAACACTTCCCTCATGGGAACAAGGGACTGGAATAACATGCCCTAACCTTCTCTCCCCACCAACAGTGGTGTAGCTATAGGGGTCGCAGCAGTCGCAGTCCAGTCCCAGAGGGCCCCCCTTGCCACTTGCAGGGCCGCACCGCCAATGAGAGGTGCGGTGCGGCCCTGGTCACAGGAGGCGGCGGTGGGGCAGAGGGAGATGAGCGCTTCCACTGTGGAATTGCTTATCTCCATATTCATCTGTATCACCGTCCTCAGGACGGCCATACAGATGCCTGTGCTTCGGGGCAGGGGAGGGAGAGGCGTCTTCCTTCCCCATTCATCTGATAGGCTGCACTATAGCCTGTGCCAGCCTATCAGAGGCCGGCGCAGGCGGCGCGATGATGTCATCGCGCCGCCTGAGCCGTACAGAGTGGGACACAGGCCGGAAGAGGCCTGCATCGCATTGCTGATGGAGGTAAGTATAAGTGTTTATTTTTTTTGTATGATGCAAACGGACCGGAGCTCTTCCTAATGGGGGCACTGAGGGCATTTCTTATTGGCACATGGGGGCACTGGGGGCATTTTTTACTGGCACATGGGGGCACTGGGGGGCATTTCTTATTGGCACATGGGGGCACTGGGGGCCTTTCTTACTGGCACATGGGGCACTGGGGGCATTTCTCTTACTGGCACATGGGGGCATTTCTTACTGGCACATGGGGGCACTTCGGGCATTTCTTATTGACACATGATTTGGGGGGCATCTATGGAGGTGGGACACTTTTTACTGGCACATTATTGGGGGGGAAATTTTGGGGGCACTTCTGGCACATTATTGGGGGCACTTCTTACTGACACATTATTGGGGGGCACTATGGGGGCATCTACGGGGGGCACTATTTAGGGGTATTTTATACTGGCACATTATGGGGGCACTATGGGGACATTAGCTCAACTGGGGGCATTAAAAGTTTTTTTTTTTACTGAGGCCACAAAGAAGGGGCATTTTATACTGGGACACATTATGGCGGGTACTATGGGGGCATCTATGGGGGGGCACTATTTAGGGGTATTTTATACTGGCACATTATGGGGGCACTATGGGAACATTAGCTCAACTGGGGGCATTAAAAGGTATTTTTTTGCACTGGCACACAAAGGGGCATTTTTGTACTGTCACATTATAAGGAGAATTATTACTTCTGGGGTTCTCTGGGGAACATGATTACTAGTATGGACACTATGGAAGCATTATTACTTCTGGGGCA
Organism: Rhinella marina; assembly: GCA_900303285.1. Taxonomy (NCBI): domain Eukaryota; kingdom Metazoa; phylum Chordata; class Amphibia; order Anura; family Bufonidae; genus Rhinella; species Rhinella marina. The sequence continues at coordinate 610,537 of ONZH01015173.1, forward strand.
CAGTGGGGACATTAGTACTGTTGGGGGCACTATTACTAACAAGTGCACTCTGGCAGAGTATTATTAGTTGGGATTTTGGGGAGCACTATTACTGTGGGGGCACCCTGGCACAGTATCAGCGCAGTTATTTCTGGGGGACGTTATGTTTACACTATTACTGTCAGGGACACTATTTGCTGGGCGCAGTTATTTTAGGACACTGTGTGCCAATTGAAGGGCACTATCTGTGTGGTACTAGTGGCACAGTACTGGGGGTGGTAGGATGATTTGTCCAGAAGATGGGAGGATGATGGAAAAGTAATAAACTAAGATTTTTTTCTGTCAAACTGCAGAGATGAGAAATGGCTGAAAAATGGCGTCTGGTCTGAAAGGAGAAGAAGAGGAAAGAGAAGATCTACATCAGAGGAGACATCACTGGATGTAAGAGGTATGGGGCGCTGTATTATACTGGATGTAAGAGGTATGGGGCGCTGTATTATACTGGATGTAAGAGGTATGGGGTGCTGTATTATACTGGATGTAAGAGGTATGAGGCGCTGTATTATATTGGATGTAAGAGGTATGGGGCGCTGTATTATACTGGATGTAAGAGGTATGTGCGCTGTATTATACTGGATGTAAGAGGTATGGGGCGCTGTATTATACTGGATGTAAGAGGTATGGGGCGCTGTATTATACTGGATGTAAGAGGTATGTGCGCTGTATTAGGCTACATTCACACGAATGTTGTGTTTTGCAGTCTGCAAATTGCAGATCCGCAAAAAAACGGATGATGTTCCGTATGGAATCCGTTTTTTTTGCGGATCCACTGTAACAATGCCTATCCTTGTCCCCAAAATGGACAAAAATAGGACATGTTCTATTTTTTTGCGGGGCTACGGAACGGACATACGGATGCGGATAACACACGGTGTGCTGTCTGCATTTTTTGCTGACCCATTGAAGTGAATGGGTCCGCATCTGAGCCGCAAAATATGCGGATCGGAGGCCGCAAAAGCAACTGTCATGTGAATGTAGCCTTACCCTGTATGTTCTGTAGTGATATACGTAATGTTAGGAGGGAAAAGGTTAGGGTGAGAATTTGGCATGGGGGGTTCAATTTTTGACTTGGCCAGCAGAAAAGCTAGGTGCACCAGCGCTGGGAGGGGGGGGGCCCAGCCCACCAACATCTGCCATTAGCGGAGACTCAGGAATTTGAAGAAGTTTGGAAGGATTGGGCGACATAGACTGAGAGTGCCGGGGTGAAATTGCCTCTAAGTGTATTGATTCATAAACATCCACTCCTGCTCAGTGGATCGGTGGATTCAGCTAAATTTTATATTAAGGGGTTTTCCCATAAACAACAGGATATTCACAGGGTAGGCAATAAATTGATTGCTAGGGGTCGGATCACTGGGACTCCAACCAATCACAAAAAAAGGGGCCCAAGTCCCTTGTGTTAACAGAGCATGCAATCAGGCCCACACTCCTTTGGATTTGTGTTGCACGTTCTATAGTAACATAGTTTATAAGGCTGATAAAAGACATCTGTCCATCCAGTTCGGCCTGTTTTCCTACAAGTTGATCCAGAGGAAGGCAAAAAACCCCTGTGAGGTAGAAGCCAATTTTCCTCACTTTAGGGGAAAAAATTCCTTCCGGACCCCAATCAGGCAATCAGAATAACTCCCTGGATCAACGACCCATCTCTAGTAACTATAACCTGTAATATTATTACCCTCCAGAAATAAATCCAGGCCCCTCTTAAACTCTTTTAGTGAACTTACCATCACCACCTCCTCAGGCAGAGAGTTCCATAGTTTCACTGCTCTTACTGTAAAGAATCCTCTTCTATGTTTGTGTACAAACCTTCTTTCCTCCAGATGCAGAGGATGTCCCCTCGTCACAGTCCTGGGGATAAATAGATCGTGGGAGAGATCTCTGTACTGACCCCTGATATATTTATACATAGTTATTAGATCTCCCCTCAGTCGTCTTTTTTCTAAAGTGAATAACCCTAATTTTGATAATCTTTCTGGGTACTGTAGTCCACCCATTCCAGTTATTACTTTAGTTGCCCTCCTCTGAACCCTCTCCAGCTCTTCTATGTCTACAGGAGCCCAGAACTGTACACAGTACTCCATGTGTGGTCTGACTAGTGATTTGTAGACTGGCAGGATTATGTTCTCATCAAAGGCATCTATGCCTCTTTTGATGCAACCCGTTATCTTAATGGCCTTAGCAGCAGCTGCCTGACACTGGTTTCTACAGCTTAGTTTGTTGTTCACTAAAATTCCTAGGTCCTTTTCCAAGTCAGTGCTACCCAGTGTTTTACCATTTAGTATGTACTGGTGACTTGCATTATTCCTTCCTATGTGCATAATCTTACATTTGTCAGTGTTAAACCTCATCTGCCACTTCTCTGCCCAAGCCTCCAATCTATCCAGATCCATCTGTAGCAATGTACTGTCCTCTTCTGTGTTAATTACTTTACACAGTTTAGTGTCATCTGCAAAAATTGATATTTTACTTTCCAAGCCTTGTACAAGATCATTAATAAATATATTGAAGAGAATAGGGCCCAATACTGACCCCTGTGGTACCCCACTAGTTGCACAATATTATGTTGTGATCTTCTAACGGCTGATATGTTTTAATATACTCAGTATACCAAAGTGTTATTGCCTGTTATGGCACAGTTTAATAGGCATACAGCCATGACAGACCCGGAGGCAACACAGAGGTGTCCATGTTTGCTTCTGCGGACTGCCTCCGTCTAACTACCTAGATGATGCAGTCACTACTGAGCTGGGCTTCTATGGAGTTAAACAGCAGGAAGCCATCTCTGATCCCAGCAGGATGTAGGCTGGATAGAACAGTCGGCTCCCACTGAAATATATTTACAAATATACTGTATATACAAATTTATATACAATTTTTTAAATTGTAATAATGCATATTTTTATGTACATACTGTACTAATGTGTTATAACATTTCTAATTTATTTTGACAGCAAAGTATTTGATGCATTGTACAATTTTACACAAATAAAACTTAAAGAAAATGTTGAAAATCGTCAAGTTGTTTGCTTTCATTCACTGGGCAGAAATTTACCCCATTTGAAGGAACTACGTGTGGATCAGGTAGAGGATTGGGTGTAGTCAGTATTTTGACCCCATTTTAAAAATGACCTCATATTGAAAACTACATCCCTCAAGATATTCAACAGGGAAGTATGGAGTATGTTTAGCTCTTTTATTGGCAAGGATTAATTCAAAGTACGTGGGTATGAAAAATGAAAGCTGTTATTTCTTTTGCAAATGTATCATGTATAGGAAATATTTTTTGCACACAGTAAATAAAGTGAGGAAATGCATTTCAACATGTATTGCCCTGTTTCTCTTGTGTTCAGAAAACTGGTAGTTATGCTGTAGTCTGTTGGCTAGCCACATGGTGGCGCTAAAAAGTAAGGGAGCACCCTGTGGCATTCAGGACATAATTTTAGGAACTATAGGCCCCACTCCTTACTTGCAGAGGGTTTCAGTTGTTAGAATGATTTAACACTTCCAGAAATTCTACACCTCCTACGATATTTGTCTAAGGGTGTATTTTAAAGGAATTGTCATACAAAGTCTTTTTAGCTTAAAAGGGTATTCCGTTTTTATAAAATTGATGAACTATCCTTGGGAAAGGTCATCCATTTCAGATTAGTGGAAGTCCGACTCCCAACACCCTTACCGATCAGCTGTTTGAAGGGGCTGCTAGTATGAGAGCTGTGTTCTCTTCAGTGTTTACCTGCACACCGTCTACATTGTAATGGTAGTGCAGGATAATTACAGTTGTACATCCCATTCACTTGAATGGGAAAAGAAGGTATAATTACACTGAACACAGTGGAGTGAATAACTAGTCTAATTTGGCACAGAGGGAATTAGGTGGGAAAATAATCATCTTCTCATGACTTATCTGGAAAAAAACACCCTATGTGTGACAAACAGTGAGCAACTATGCTGTGACTGATGGGGGATTGATTACATGCACATAAGTCCATGTTAGACAGGGGCGGATTGGCCATAGAGCCTACAGGGAAATTTCCCAGTGGGCCAATGCCTATGGGGCCGACCTGAGCCCTCCTCACGGCCGCCAGCCAGGTACATAACTATCTGATCTTCTCAGCATTAATTAATGATAGAAGCATCAGGTACTTGGGCATTTGGCCGGTGGCCGTAGACACCCTACTCAATTAAACTATATTGCTGTCCTCAGTACGGTGATACAGTTAAATACTGAAGCAGGGGTGGCAGTATATTATGCTGCACTGCGGTATTGGTTTCTGCTGAGGTGATATATAGTGCAGCACTATGGTATTTGGTTCTGCTGGGTCTACATTTTGTGCTGCACTAAGGTATTGCTGACCCTTCCTACTTCTGTTGTCCTAGCCTACGTGCTGTCCTGCCTTCTATCAATTTGAACCTACCTACAACATGAGGCCACTTTTAGTTATTTTCCAGGGCCACTTTAAGTTTCCAGTCCGCCCCGATGTTAGGTTTGGCTCAAATCTGTAGTTAAGGATCCCTCAGGAGGTTTAGTTGGAGATATCATCTAAAATACAGGACGCAATGTGGGAGATTTATCAAAAGCAATGCAAAGGAAAACTGTCTTAGTTGCCACTAGCAACCATTGATATTCAACCTTTCATTTTTGAGGAGATCTCCCTCCCCCCACTCCGATCCCAGTATCTTCTTGTCTTTAAATCCCATTATAGTCAGTGCGGTCTATCAAGTGGTGTTAATTTCTGTCACTTGATGGAAGTGCTTCCATTATTTTAATTGCTCTCCTTCTATAATGGATGGTTTTGTGATTATAGTCACTTATTTTGTACCATTCATTTTTTACACTGTCCTGGTATATAAAGATATGTAGATACCAGTACATTCTACATGGCAATACATTATACACAGGAAAATACAACTTAGGTTTTTATTCAGGGAAAATAACAGTGGGCTCTGTGGCTCACTGCATGGAGCATCAGACTTCTATACAGATGGTCCTGGTTTTGAGACCAATTTTAAAGTAGAGACAGAATAAATGTTAAATACACAGGGGTGTCCTCGAGCACCCACCTTCGTCATCATATCACGTGCTCTATATATGGATATAGCCACAGTAAATGCAGGGAACTCCCATAAACACTGATTCCATACATATGGACACAGCCATATACAGAGTAAAAGCAGAGATGGGACTCCTAAGCAGTGCAGTGACCTTGTCAGTGAAATAACAAGGCTTGGAGGTTAGGCAGACTGAGCTGTATTGTACTTTGAAAGCTTGGAGCACTTTCTCTAAGCAGCCACTTCACACAGTTTGCAAGCAATGCCTTCCCACATGACTTCAATATGTTCATTTATCTTCTCTCTGTAGAAAATTTTGAGTTCTCTGCCCTCACCCTGTATTCTAAATACCCTGGCCCACTCCAAGATAATTATATAATCAGAGCTACTAGATCTGAGTGCTTTGCCATGTGGTGCTGCAAGACTTACTAGTACTGCCAAACTTACAGTATGCATGTTTTGCAGGCCTTGTTTTGCTAAAAGGGTGTCTTAGGGTGTCCCACTAGTGATAGCATACCTCCCAAGTGTCCCTCTTTGGGAGGGACAGTCCCTCTTTTTGACCCAAGTCCCCCTGTCCCTCTTTACTCCTTAAATGTCCCTCTTTTTGACCTGAAGAATTAATGCATAAATGTGCATTAATAAATTTACTAAATTGCTCCTTACTAAGCTATCTGTTTGGTTTTTACCTGTATATTAGACAATAACTCCATTATTTGGTGCAATTTGGACCTTAAAATATCTATAATCTGATGATTTATGTGTTAATATTTATATGGACATTGAAGCGCAAGAAAAAAAAAGGCCGCAGGGGCTCCAGTAATTATGATTTGGGCGGAGTTAGAGGCGTGGCCTAGTATAAAAAAACTGCCGTGATGCGCGCCGCACACATTGTCCCTCTTTGCAATTTTCAAAAGTTGGGAGGTATGTGATAGGGCTACCTACTAAAGAGTGGGTTTGCCATGTATGATAGCTCAGCTTGATCACACTGAGACTGTGCATTTTGCTGATTCTCTAAAAATCTATCATTAATAATATGCCGACCACTGCATACTGTACATATACAGTGTTTCTATAGGAAAATCCAGGCCGGCCACTACCACCTTCTTCAAATAATTTCCAGTTTAGCAGTCCTTATTAGGTAAAATTAATTACAATATGTTGCCTGTAATGATCACTTAGAAGTCTTGTTTTGTTCAATAATGTTTTATTGGTTTCAACAAGAAAACAACACAACTCTCAGAACAACAAAGGGAAGGAAAGTAGGGAGGAGGAAGTACGGTAAGAAGGGAGATATATCTAGAGCAATTCAGAAAATATGATGAACCAAGACCGAAGGCATCATATTCCTGTCAGTACAATAAATGTCACAGCATTTAACAAATATAGTGTATGGCCAGGAAGGATATGTAAAGACAGCATATCAACACATCTGAAAAATAACATCATGGGACCATATCCAACTTTCAAGGAAAAAAGGAAGAAAAGCAAACTGAATTCAAGATCTTAAAAGGAGAAGGCGTGTGCTGCACCATCAAACATCCCAGAACTGGAAGGGTCTGGAAGGTTTATAGTCCAACAGAGGTACTTGGAATGGTGTATTTAAAGAGGCTCTGTCACCAGGATCAACTCTATTAAACCAGATATACTGCCTGGTAGGGCTCATCTTGCGGATTTAAACTATACCTTTCTTTTGTTTATATGTTAAACAGCTACAGAGAAATCTTCATTTTTATTCAAATGCAAATGAGCAATTGGAGCACCAAGAGGCGGGGCTGAATCATCTGAGCACTGCTATGTAACACCCCCTGTGCTCTGCATGCTATCCCCTCAGTCTGATGTCTATCCCTGTCATTTAAGGGGAGGGGGGCATGTGCAGAGCAGATGATTCAGCCCCGCCTCTTGGTGCTCCGATTGCTCATTTGCATATGAATAAAAACTCAGCTTTCTCTGCAGCTGTTTATCATACAGACAAAAGAAAGGTATAGTTTTAATCAGCATGATGCACCCTACCAGGCAGTAGGTCTGGTTTAATAGGGTTGATGCTGATGACAGAGCCTCTTTAAGTGTGATAGCTAGAGCACCAAATCTATGAGAACACGGCACCTATCCCACCAACAGTACAGCTATGTCCAAAAGTTGAATGGACTTCTGGTAGCAACATGTCAAAAAAAGGGAAGAGGAGGAGGGAAGATGGGACACCAAGACCACACCATAGCACTAGTCTGCTCCACATTGCTTCAGCTGTATGCCTGGAGATAATAGAATGCATGTGGTCCCACTATATCATATTTGAGGTATAGTTTGTTAAATGTGTAAACTAATTTCGTAGGAATATCCATCACGTGTTGAATGTGTGTGAGGCCCTTTGTGTGCCAAAAGGGCAAATACTGCAGGTGGTTTGCCATTCTGGAAATTAGGATTACCTTGAAAGGGGTAAAAGCCCTCCAAGTATGGAGGATTGAGTTTATGTAGATAAGAGACTCATACACTGACTTTTTATTAACAGGTTAGTAGTCTTGAAATGGCCCTGTTGATGGTGAACCCCTGGCTCTCAAAGAGTCATCCTTCCACACTCAGGTGAGGGAAAATATATAGTGCAGGAAACCTCTATGGAATCATGGCTAAAGGACTGCTCTTCCACCGGGCTAGGATGTAGTAAGCCAACTTAAGACATAGGGCAGCTGTAGCAGAATATCCGTTTGTTCTGTCATTGGATCTAACTGCGTAAAGTCCGGTAAATGACAAATATATTATGAAGCACAGGGTCTGCACCTTCTGATCCAGCAGATAACTCAGTTATTCCATTGATATATCTAACAGCAGAAAGTCTGGAAAGGTCATGTCCTTTATTGAGAGCACATTATCAATATAGAGTCAGACAGCACTCCAATTGCGGTGAATAAACGTGATTTTTTTTATTTTCAGCCGTACATTATTTCATGAAGCGACGTTTCGGGCTAACAGATTGCCCTTCATCAGGCTAAGGTCCATGTGTGTAGGAGTGTCGGCTGTATCCACAGCCGACACTCCTACACACATGGACCTTAGCCTGATGAAGGGCAATCTGTTAGCCCGAAACGTCGCTTCATGAAATAATGTACGGCTGAAAATAAAAAAAAATCACGTTTATTCACCGCAATTGGAGTGCTGTCTGACTCTATATTGATAATATACTAACTGGCCCCTGGTGGAGACTGGGCCCCATCAGAACCTGCACCCACTCTCGCCATTTCAAGGGATTGAGTGCTGTGACCCCCTAAGAATACAAATACCTTTATTGAGAGCACAGGCTGAGTCCGGAATCTGCCTCTTGATGCAGCACATAACTCACTTGTTCTGTGGAAAGTTTGGTAAATGTCATGTCCGTTATCAAGAACAGAGACCGAGCCTGGAATCTACATCTTGATGCCCTAGATAAATATCCACTGCTATCCAGATAATTTTACTTGTCTTAATGGCATTCAACACCCTAGTTCTTTACCTTACATTTTATTAGTGGTTTTCAGCACATAGGTGAGATTTAAAAAAAATATTTGTCCCTTTTCTGGCAACAAAAAGTACTTACTTTTTAAGTAAGCAATTTTATGGAGTCTCGTAGATCAAGTCTGATGGGTTATAGGTCCCATGAATTGGTCAGATATATCACCTGTTGATAAGACGCACCCCAGGTTTTAAAGGAGGAAAATAAGAAAAAAATATTTTTCATCAGACCTCATATCAGATTGTCAGATCAAACCCCCATATCAAATTCTCAGATCAGACCCCCATATTAGAGCCTCAGATCAGACCTCCATATCAAATCCTCAGATCTGACCCCCAAGACATTACATCACACCCCCATAACAGGATATCATATCAGGACATTATATGAGACCCCCATATGAAGACATTACATGAGACCTTCATATCAGACCCTTATCAGAACCCCATCAGACCTTTTTTAGACCTCATATCAGCCCTACATTTCAGACCCCCATACTAAACCCCCATCAAACTTTAGATTAAAATAAAAAAAACTTCTCTTACCTCTCCTGCGCTGCGGCTCTACTCTGGGTCTGGCAGTCTCTTTAGAACTTGTACTCCCCTCTCTTCTCTGTCTGGTGCTGCATAGTCACCTGACTGTGTGCCGCGTCAGGTCATAGTGCGTGCACTACGGTATATTCAAGCATCCAAACCTCCATACAACACTAAAAGACTAACAGTATAGCCTAATGTGTAGAATTTGAGCAGATTTTGCCACTGCAGATTTGTCACAGATATTGCTGATAATTATCAGCAGATTTCACAATTTGGCAAAGGGTGAAATCTGCGTTGGAATCCACAGCATAAAAAATCCAGCATTTAAAATCCACACCACAGTTTAATTTACATTGCGGGTTATAAAGCCTGTGGATGAGATTTCTTAAACTCTCATCCACTTTGCTGGTACTGTAAAATGCTGCAGATTTGCTGCACACACAATACTACAGCATATCCATCCTATTTGGATGTACCCTAAAATGTCACAAGCTTTTGGCTAGGTCAGTTGTGGTAAGGTAAGCGCCTTGTTCCCTCACTTGACACACAAAGCACACAGTCCAGATTCTGTCTAGATATTTAGTCATTTGCATGTGACAGCAGCACTGGGACTGTAGAAAGGGAGATGTGAGCTCACTAAACACCACACAAAGGAAGAGAGACAGTGATAAATAAGGGTCAATTCACCTGGAGACTGCAATGAGAATTAAATCAGAAAGGAAGGAATCATATTGTCATGCATCATACATCATTCACACTGATGTCTTATGGATGCTACAATCAGATGTAGGTTGCTCTAAGAAGATCCAACAACATAATAGAACTTGTTAGAACATACTCTGCCTATTGTATGTCTACCTATCATTTCATTATTTCTATATTCTTAATACGCCACTGAAAAATGGAAAAAGAACACCTATAAAGAATTAAGATCAAAAGCATACTTTATAATATGGCAATACTGGAGGGTGTTACATGTAGTGATCAAAGTTCCAAGATCTTTATTTAATATTTACATGTTCCACAAACGTTTTTGTCTGACATGACTGTTGTTGCTTTTTGTCTGACATCACTGTTGTTGCTTTTTGTCTGCCATCACTGTTGTTGCTTTTTGTCTGACATCACTGTTGTTGCTTTTTGTCTGACATCACTGTTGTTGCTTTTTGTCTGCCATCACTGTTGTTGCTTTTTGTCTGACATCACTGTTGTTGTTTTTTGTCTGACATCACTGTTGTTTTTTGTCTGACATCACTGTTGTTGCTTTTTGTCTGACATCACTGTTGTTGCTTTTTGTCTGACATCACTGTTGTTGCTTTTTGTCTGACATCACTGTTGTTTTTTTGTCTGACATCACTGTTGTTGCTTTTTGTCTGACATCACTGTTGTTGCTTTTTGTCTGACATCACTGTTGTTGCTTTTTGTCTGACATCACTGTTGTTGCTTTTTGTCTGACATCACTGTTGTTGCTTTTTGTCTGACATCACTGTTGTTGTTTTTTGTCTGACATCACTGTTGTTTTTTGTCTGACATCACTGTTGTTGCTTTTTTGTCTGACATCACTGTTGTTTTTTGTCTGACATCACTGTTGTTGCTTTTTGTCTGACATCACTGTTGTTGTTTTTTGTCTGACATCACTGTTGTTGCTTTTTGTCTGACATCACTGTTGTTGTTTTTTGTCTGACATCACTGTTGTTGCTTTTTGTCTGTCAGCACTGTTGTTGCTTTTTTGTCTGACATCACTGTTGTTTTTTGTCTGACATCACTGTTGTTGCTTTTTGTCTGACATCACTGTTGTTGCTTTTTGTCTGTCAGCACTGTTGTTGCTTTTTGTCTGTCAGCACTGTTGTTGCTTTTTGTCCGTCAGCACTGTTGTTGCTTTTTGTCCGTCAGCACTGTTGTTGCTTTTTGTCTGACAGCACTGTTGTTGCTTTTTGTCTGACATCACTGTTGTTGCTTTTTGTCTGACATCACTGTTGTTGCTTTTTGTCTGACAGCACTGATGTTGCTTTTTGTCTGACAGCACTGATGTTGCTTTTTGTCTGACACCAGTGTTGTTGCTTTTTGTCTGACACCACTGTTGTTTTTTGTCTGACATCACTGTTGTTGCTTTTTGTCTGACAGCACTGTTATTGCTTCTTGTCTGACACCACTTTTGTTGCTTTTTGTCTGACACCACTGTTGTTGCTTTTGGTCTGACACCACTGTTGTTGCTTTTTGTTTGGTATCACCCTTGTTGCCTTTTGTCTGACAGCACTGTTGTTTGTCTTCTCTCTTACTGGACTGTTGATTAGGTGTTGTTGAAAGTTTTCACTGTGCCTGCTAGAAGAAGGTGTGCACCCTTTTATGCAATTAATGGACATTGAAAGGGGGAGAAAAAGTTTGACTTCGAGAAGCAGGATGGTCCATCCATCAAATCTCGGAAAGAGTTGTACAAGAACTTTCTGTAGTACATCAGTGGTGTCGACAGTGGTCAGAGGAGGGCACTGACACTCAAAGGAGTCTGTATGGTCAAGATAGATCACCTTATAAGGCCTCATTCAGACGACAGGGCGGTTTTTGTAACAGCTGTCACATGGCCATTTGTAGAACCAATAAAAGTCTGTCGGGCTATTGACATGGCAATTTTTTAATGGAATGAATAGTGGCCATCAAAACATAGAACATGTCCTATTTTTGTCTGTTTTCATAGCCAGATGGACCCAACTGAAATCAATTGGCCCATTTTTAACAGCCATAAAGACAGGAGTGTACCTGACTAACAGCTGTTAAAATTGGCTACAAAGGCCTTTTACAGGTCCACTAGAATGCACAGGAACATATGCTCCTTGAACCCTCGCTCCTCACTGAGGTCACATGATCACGCTGGGAGAGCAGGTTCTGCAGCATCCAGTTAGGACTGATTGTCTTCACACATTCAAGTGGATGAGTTTTTTTTGTTTGTACTATAGCGGGTTGGAGGCTAAAAGGGGCATTTTATAATACTGGGGGCACTATAGAGGTCATTATCTATACTTAAGGGCATCAAGAGGGCCATTATCTATACTGGTAGTCACTATTGTGGTCATTACCTATACTGGGGGGAACTATAGGGGCCATTATGTATACTGAGGGGCACTATGGGGTTCATTATCTATACTTGAGGGCACAAAGGGGGCCATTATCTATATTGGGGGTAATAATATGTCAAGACTTCATGTTCTGTAAAGGTAACTTTTTAGTAGCTATCTCATTATCATTTTAAAGTAAGATTACAATGACGGATATCCATTTTATGTACTCCCTCCTGACCTCTGCACAGGCCACAGAGCATGCCTAGAAAAATCTCCCATAAAAATCAATGTGTCTATTGTGTCTGTGGCCCATGTGGCTGCTCTGAAAGAACAGGAAGTCTTCACATATTTTAGGCCTAATAGCTAGTGCGAAAACTACATGATTTTAGAATTTTTTGGAAAAATCACCAATAATTCTAAAAAAGTATGTTTAACACAAAAACATGTGGGTCATTTATCAAACTGGTTAAAAGTAGAACTTGTTGCCCATAGCAACCAATCAGATTCATCCTTTCATTTTCCAAAGGAGCTGTCAAAAATGAAAGGTGGAATCTGATTGGTTGCTATGGACAACTAAGCCACTGATTTAAGTAGTAGGTCATTTTCTGATGATTTATTCCCTTTAAAGAGAACCCTTTCGCCATGAAATGCAGTGCAATCTGCAGGCACCATGTTATAGGGCAGGAGTAGCTGAGTAGACTGATATATAGTTTTGTGGGAAAAGATTCCGTAAAATTTTGAATTTATATATTTTGATCTCTGCTATTTCTGATTTCATAATTCACAGAGGAGGTGTAATCAGTGACTGACCGCTATCTCTGTATACACACTTACCTCCCACATGACCAATGAAGTCAGAAAGAAGAGTGATTTAAATGAATGAAATACAAGTTTTACTGAATCTACTCCCACTGAACTGTATATCAATTTGCTCAGCTCCTCCTGCTCTATAACATAATGTAACATAATGTATTCCAATACTTCAAATATTTGTGGGGTGAAAAATACCCACAATTTTACCATGGTCGCTTGGGTTTCAGTTGTATGACGTTCACTGTGTGGTAAAATATTATACGATGACCTTATTCTGCAAGTCTGTACTATTACAGAAATACCAGATTGTGTACAGTAGTTTTTATTATGTTTTACTTCTTCTGAAAAATGAAAAAAAAAATTTTTTTTTAAAAACATGTATGTTATGTCACTATATTCTGGGACCCATAACTTTTTTTTAGTATTCCTTCAATGGAGTTGTCTGTGTTGTTTTTAAGCAGCGTGTGATTTTTTTTTTGTGTGGGATTTTCATTGTGTAGGGATACATAACACAATATTTTATTACACAGGATCATTTTGGATGCAGCAATACCAATTAATGTTTTTTATTGTTTCTAATGTTTACTATCATAAATGGGAAAAATGATTATTTTTTAATTTTTAAACTTTATTCAACTAATTTTTACTTTTTTTTATACTGGCAAAACATGTGGTAACATGGCAGGCTTCGGGGCCTTCAGAAGCCATCTGAGGGGTTAAATGGCCAGATGCAGAAGACAGGTGTCAGCTGTATAAGATGGCCGACACCAGTGGTGTATGGAGTGGGCTCAGCTCAATGCACTTCTCACGCACCCATGATGTACAGTTACGTCAGGGAGCACAAAGGGGTTAATGTAGCAGATTTATTATGACCTTTCTTCCTAAGGGTTTAAAACCTATTCAGTGTGAATACAATTTATCTAGAAAGATGTCTTCATACCTCTTCGTGCCCTAAGGTCTTTCCATCCTGAATAGTGCTTTGCATTTTATGTTTAATAATGTCTCATCAGTGCAGTGAATGTATATTACCAATATCTTTGCTTATCCCATGTTGTTAAAATGTACTTGGGGTTATTGTGACTCTCAGACATTTAATAAAAATATATTGAACTAGAACCTGTTCAGTTTCCGATTCCCAGATATTCTGGATTATGTAACATTTTCAAGGGTGCAATTTATGTAATCCATCATATCTGGCAATCTGACACTGAACATGCCTCATTGATGCTGAATTAAGAGAGCAATATGGTGTATAATTGGCTGTATCTAGGTTGATAATAAATATACAGTATACAATTTGGGAAAATACATTTTAGTATCCACCCAGATGAAAATCTTTTTCTGTTCACAGGCATACCAATGTACAGTATTGACCATAAATCTGATTAAATGTACATGAGGATAAACTAATGTTCCTGAGGCAAGATGGTGAGCAGTATGTCATTACATATTACATAAGTCACTTATAATGGCAGCACTGGAAACCTAGATGAATGAGTTCCTTGTTACAAATCAGTTTCTGGAAGAGGACATTTATAATCCATGTCCATATAATTGCCAGTCTAGCAGATACATTGACGTCCGAGTCATTGGGAATTCGCTCAGGGGATTATCCACTAGGGCTCTTTATTTTTATTATGGGTTAATAGTGTGTTCCTCAATGGGTTAATCACCCTAATTTAATGAACATGAACTTTATCAACCTATTGGGTTCCCGTACCAAATTAGGACCAACAATTTTCATGAAAGCTATGTAGGATGATGGACATGAATGGGTTGGAAATGTACAAGAAAATATTACAGACTTCTTAAAAGGTTCTGTGAGGAAAACATCACAAAAAACAGTGTTCTGCCATTGACAAATCGTGGCCCTTTTCCCAACTGTATCAACTCCACTGGACCAGAAGTGGCTTGGTCCCACAAGGGTAATGGGTGGACTGCAGACAGGTGTTTTATTATTGGGCAGAGGTTCTTTGTGTTGGGTTGGTTGGCTACTATGTTGGACACCATTTTCAAAAAAGTCGCTAGGGTTGTTCCCCTCATCTTTTCTGGAACACCAGTGAGATGGACATTATTCTAGAGTTGATTATCGAGGTCATGCATTTTAAGCAGATACAATAGAGGAGACCCTTTTAACATCATGGCCAAGTAGCTTAAGTTTACCATCTACTGTTCCCACTCTTTCCTTTGCAACAGACAGTCTTCTATGATCTTTTGAAGATCCTATTTAATGACGGAAGCATCTGCCTTCACAGCACCTATATTCATATGGGTATTTAGGGTGGTCAAAGCAATGCTACACTGCAATATAGCTATTAAAACATAATTCAGAGTGAGTTCCTCAGTGGAGTCTTTTTGGTCAGAAGGAGTAAGTGGAGTTTCTGCTATAGTTGGAGATCCGATATCCAAAACAGCTTCCCTATGTGGACTGCCTCAGGCGCCATCTCAGTCACAATACCAGATCTCTCCTCTGCTTGCAGGCAGTTCAGGGAGTCTGCAACTTCCCTCAGTTTGTGTAACAGACAGTTGGGGTGAAACCACTGTGCCAACTAAATGGTTTGGCTTGACTTAAGGGTATTGTCCTGGCGGTCCCTGGTTTTCACCTCTTGAAATAGTCCCGATGTAGTTGGAAGTTGACCCATAAGGGTCAGAAACAACGGTGCAAAGCACCAAAGGATCAGGCAATACTTATAGTCAGGAAGCAAGCTGAAGTCAAGGCAGCCAGAGTTTGTGCGTATCCGAGAAACAAGTCCAGGTCAGTAAATACAATAAACAAGCAGTAGTCAGGACAGGCAGCAGGAGTCAGAATTGATAAAAAAACATGCAGAATTCGGTACACCGGCAGACAGAATAAGTGTCACGCTCAGATGGGGGGGGCGTGGGCGGGACCAAACCGAGCGTAGGAGGGAAAGGAGATTAGGCCTAGAAACTAAGGAAGGAAGAAGGACACCTCCTATAGGAAACCCTGGCTCAATTCCTGTCTATCTACCAGTATGAACTTTTTGAAGAGAACTTTTTAACACCTTTAGCCACTATGGATTCCACAGTGGATAACCGATTGCTGCACTTGGCTATCTCTGGCATCCCATACTGAATGAATAGAGTGCTAGGATGCATGCTCATCTTGCTGCTCCATGCTTTAGAGAGGGAGCCCTTTCCCTCTAAACCACTTAATGTCGCTGTCACTATTGACTGTCGCTTCTATGGACTTAAGCGGCCCGGGTCTGCGCTTCTGACCTGGGCCATTAGAGCAAGAGCCTGGCTTTCATGTGAAAAGGCAGCGGCCTAGCTGAAGACCTGTTAGTGACCACCGTAAAAAGATGTATTGATGGTCACTAATGGGTTAAAGTTATCCACTATCCACAGGGGATGACTGGGCGCTGTACCATAGTGAATGAATGACGTGCCAGGGCGCAGCTGCCCTCTGGTTAGGGGAAAACTTTAATATTTGGCACAACTTTTTTCAGACACAGGGGTCACAAGATGGGGGTAGGAGGCCCCGTTCTTGAGATAGAAGTATGAACATTTATTTGTGTGGATTTGACATAAATATCTGAGATGGCAATAACTCTTTAAGTGTTCAATATTACTATTGGCCAAAATAATAATTTTTTTTCTGGGAGTGGCTCTTTAATATTTTTTTCCCCAGTAGGGATCATCTTATAAATTGCTAAAATTGCGTCTTTTTGAATAAAAGTCGCATAAATCTGATCTGCCATGCGTCTTTTTAACTATTTACACTGCCACAGAAGCATGCTTCATCTACCACTACATTTTGCATGTTTTAAGCTGTACATACGTGAATAAATTAGGCGTAATATTTGCCAATTTGGTAGCCCTGCCCACTTTCACAGTCAAAACACTTTTGTGATGTGCTTCATTCTTTCTGGCGAAAAATAAGAAGAAAACAGTTAATATATTTGGCGCAAATCAAAGCGGTATTATTTTTGGCGCATTTTACACTGGCACAACATGATTAGTAAATGTCCCCCTCTGTGTTTCCACAGTATCCAGATATGATATTGTAAAAATATCATTCACATTTTCCCTTTGAAGACTGCACATTATTTAAAAATAACATCCCATAATTTAGTTTAGAAGTTTCTTGGCCAAAAGCAATATGGCCACCAGGGGGCACAAGATTACCATTGTGTTCTACAGCATGGAGCTTAAAAAGAGCAACAGGATCTACAGAGAATAAAGAAGCTTGCAATGAGGAGCCTAGATCCTGCACTTTTAAAAGCATCAAAATATAGTTAGATTAGACATAATATGGATTATGTACATTTGAAAAGAAAGGACCAGCAGCGAGGAAGCTTTGCATAATCTGTAGGCTTATGCCTCCCAAATATAGAAAAAAATACAGATTCCAAAGTACAAGAAGCAATAAAGTATTAAAATCATTGCTGTAAAAAAAACAAAAAACAAACAAACAAACGTACAATTCTGTTTAGAGTTTTTTTGTTGGATTCCAATATTGGTGGCCTATTTTTAGGATAGACTATCATCAATATGAGACAGGTGTATGAGGAGGTTCGACTACTGGCACACCTGCCAGTCAGCTTTATGATGGGGCTGTAGTGCTCATGCGGATGCTGAGGACTCTTCATTGCTCCATACATCTGCATGCTGTATATTTAGTAGAGGCTGTGCTGAGTATTGAAAAGTATGCTACAAAGCTGCGACACCAAGAACAGGCACTACTAAAAAATATGGCATTGTGCTTTACTGGCCAATGTAAACAATGAAGAGGCTGCAGTGCTGGCTCAAGCACCCTTTAAACAGCTGAATGGTGTCGATGCTGAGAGTTGGACACCCAACTATCTGATACTGATAGTCTATGCTAAGAATAGGCCATCAGTATTGTAATCCTGGAAAATCCCTTTAACATACATTGAAATATAGTTACGTCGTCAGTTCGTATCCACCACTGCCCTGCTATATTGGGAAGGCACAGGCAAGACTCAACTAACCCTGTGACTCTTCAGTGAACCTCACACCATTCTGCAGCACTACAAGGGTTAATATCCTCCTTGGCCCTGTGTGCTGCTGATGCTATGCTATTTGCAATTTGCTAATTAGCTTTTGCCATATATTCTGTGTTGTTTCTCTCACTTGCCTGAGCAATTCCTAGCTTGCTAATTCCTTGCTAAGGTGTTTGTTCTCTATTGTCTCCCATGTACCCCCTCAGCCTTTTTTTTGCATTCTGACCCTCCACTGCCTGACCTGGCCTGTGCCTGTTTACCTCTGTGATTCTCTGCGGCCACACCTGACCTCAAACCTGTTCCATATATTCACATGAAATCTGCCTGCTCCTCAACCTGTTAGCGACTACAAGTTTTGCCTAATCCTTCAGTGCTCCGCACCAGTATCTCTGACCTCCATGGGTCAGGAGTCAACCACAAGGGACTACTCCAAGAGGCAGGGGCCTGATGGTTCCCCTGCAAGGAAGTCTAGATACCTGTACAGGGATTACAGGGTGAATGTCTGAGGACTGCCAGAATAATGCCCTTGCCCAAAATCAAACCTGTTGGTTGACACAGTGGTTCCGCACCCACTGCTGTAACATACAGTACAGATCAAAAGTTTGGACATACCTTCTCATTCAAAGAGTTTTCTGTATTTTCATGACTATGAAAATTGTAGATTCACACTGAAGGCATCAAAACTATGAATTAACACATGTGGAATTATATACTTAACAAAAAAGTGTGAAACAACTGAAAATATGTCTTATATTCTAGGTTCTTCAAAGTAGCCACCTTCTGCTTTGATTACTGCTTTGCACTCTCTTGGCATTCTCTTGATGAGCTTCAAGAGGTAGTCACCTGAAATGGTTTTCACTTCACAGGTGTGCCCTGTCAGGTTTAATAAGTGGGATTTCTTGCCTTATAAATGGGGTTGGGACCATGAGTTGTGTTGGGCAGAAGTCAGGTGGATACACAGCTGATAGTCCTACTGAATAGACTGTTAGAATTTGTATTATGGCAAGAAAAAAGCAGCTAAGTAAAGAAAAACGAGTGGCCATCATTACTTTAAGAAATGAAGGTCAGTCAGTCCGAAAAATTGGGAAAACTTTGAAAGTGTCCCCAAGTGCAGTCGCAAAAACCATCAAGCGCTACAAAGAAACTGGCTCACATGAGGACCACCCCAGGAAAGGAAGACCAAGAGTCACCTCTGCTGCGGAGGATAAGTTAATGTTAATTCATAGTTTTGATGCCTTCAGTGTGAATCTACAATTTTCATAGTCATGAAAATACAGAAAACTCTATGAATGAAAAGGTGTGTCCAAACTTTTGGTCTGTACTGTATATACCTACCTGTAATGATATGGCTAAAGCCTATGTTGTTGAAAGAACATGTCATTGACATTTGGCATATGCTGTGCTTGAGATGGGAAAACTCCATTAAGGAAATCCTAAAAAATATGACCTGTCGAGGGTTCAAGAGTATGAGAGTCAAGAAGCACTGCTCTTTAGATGACTACAAGTACAACTACTCCTTATGTTATAAAGATTATCCAGATTATGTAAGAATTTACCATATTAAGCCCAGGAATCTGCAGCAGCTAATGTAATTATTGTGATTCCACCTATAGTATCCCTATAGGGTCCTATGAGATTGCATACATCTTGATTGTAAAATAGCCAACAAGGTTGCATTTACATTTTTCTCCATAGATTTCTATAAAACTGACAGGTAATACTGCGCTATTGATATTTTATATATTGAAAATTGATCCTATCCTTTCAACTTTCGAAATCATGCAGAAAATCACATTGAAATCCTGCCTGTGAGTTTCCACTACGTGATGATATTATCTGTTTATAACATGACATCACTTAGTACACATAACATCTTCTTTTGGTTGTTTTTATATAGTCTTCTGCTATTACCTTGCACTGTGTGAGGCAGATATCTCCGCACCATGATCCCCGGCTCCCTCCTCCTCTTCTTTATCACAGCATAGAGCCAGCATCATTATCATCCTGCTGCATTCTCATTGGTGGGAGCACATGCTGCCCTAAGCAGATTGGTCTGTGCTGTCAAGGGGACGTTGTGTGATTGGCTGCAGTTTGTATAGGTTGGAGGCTGGGATGGTCTGGCACACTGCACAGAAGACTCCCAGCAGAGATAGTGACTATGAGAGTGGGGGGGGGGGTGTCAGGGTAGCAGTAAGGTTGTATATTATGCTGCACATTCAGATTCTAAGAGAAAATTTGTGCAAGGTCAATAAAGTGTGAAAATGATCACTAATTCACCCTACTAAGTTTGCCACAGCCAAAAATGTATCAAATTGTCTCAGAGTGTCGTGTCCTTTATTTTAAAAGATAATGATGATTATGACCCATTTAAAGTGATTATCCAGTTTCTATGCCTAATCACTGTATAATAAAAAAAAAGTTCTCTAATATACAATTACTCAACATTTCAAAGATTGCTGTCAGTGAGGCTACATTTACACGACCGTTGTGTTTTGCGGATACGCAAAACACGTATACCGATCCATGTGGTTCCGCAATTTGTGGACCGCACATGCCGTGGCTATCATAGAAATGCCTATTCTTGTCCGCAATTGCGGACAAGAATAGGACATGTTCTATTTTATTTTTTTTTGCGGGGCCGCAGTACAGAGCAAATGAATGGGTACCGATCTGAGCCGCAAAATATGCCGATCGGAGGCCGCAAAAACAACTGTCGTGTGAATGTAGCCTGAATTGAAAAATTTTTGTTTATACCCTGAGGCTGAAAACTCATATAGGTTTCCTCTCAGTTGAGAACTGGATACAGCGAAATCCAGGTACTTAACTACACAAGATTGGTGCACTGTGACACTTTTTATGTGATATTTGTTATGTTATTTTTTGTATTTTCTGTGGTGAGATGTTACTTTAAAGTCTATACGTTAGTTGGTTTGGCTTTGGTGTTTTTGTGGGGCAATCTCTGGGTATGTTTTTTTTCTGGCATTTTTCTCTTCATAGGCTTCTCTATGGGACTTGAAAAGACATGGCATGTTTAATGCAAAAGTACTGAAAAAGTAGTTTGAAGGACCCCCCATTTTCCAAGGGCTGGCTAGGGTATATACAATTTTGAATCTGCTGGACTTCTTGCTTTGATGCGTAGCACTCTGTCTATCTATTATCTAGCTATCTTCTATCTATCTATCCATCCATCTAATCTCCACATACATACAGAAGACGATTCCCTTATCCAGATCATCTTTTCCGTGCCACCATTTATTGTGTATACTGACCCTCTTGTATAGTCTTCAGACCTCATAAGTGAATACAGTAGGATTGGGCACCCAGTCACTCACAGATGATGTCTTCTCTTATAGTCATTCACTTGCCTTTTCTTCTCCATTTGACGCATAAAGATTTCTTTCAGACTTACCTCTGCAGAATTTTACATACAGACACCTTTGACTCCTCTAAAATCCTCCCCTTCTTTTCCCCATCTTTACACATCCTTGACATCTTGACACCTTGTTGCCCCTCACAGTAATAGTTATCCCACTTCTGTGGCCCCCAAACAGTAATAGGTCCTCCTTTAGACCTCACACAGTAATTATACTCCTCTGAATGCCCCACACAGTAAAAATGCCCCCTTTTGTACTCCCTATACAGCAGTGCCTCCCCTTGTGCTTCTACACACTGTTAGTAATATGCTTTGTAAACCTCCCATTAATAGTGCCCCCTTAGCGCCTCCAAAACTCACCTAAATCCATTCCAACAAGCGTCTGGTTCCTCTTCTAGATGTAACTGACAGGGCAGGGAGCCAATGACTCTCTAATGCAACTTTATTTTCAACTGCATTTGCACCGTAAAAAGCAGTGCTGGCCACCAGCGGGCCCCTTCCACTCTGGGTCCAGCCAGGCCTTCTATGACCACAGGCATTACACCACTGATTGTATCAACCTTTTATGTCTCTGGATGTAAGGTACAGTAGAAAGTGTTTGCCAAAGTACATGAAGCATAGATCTTGACTAATATGTCTCTGGATGTAAGCTAGAATGTTTTTGTCAAATGACAGCAAGCAGAGATCTTGAAAATTATGAGGGACAACCTGAACAAGCCCTTTATAAATACATGGTTTTTAAATGCTAAATGTGAATGAGGTTTTACAAACGTATAACACATCTGGTTGCTGCATTTCTTGCTATGTGAGCCTTGCCTTAGATTGTAATTTTTTTTTACACAGCATTAGTTTATAAGCAGCAATGTAGATTTTTTTTTACATCTAGCAGAATATTTATACACACGTCCTGTAAATACAGTATATCATGATTTATGGAGTTCTGATCGTATACTGTGGTGCAGACAATTATTGTATATTATTATATATGATAAGGCATTTTACACTGAAGAGAGGCTAACTGCAATGGGGAAAGGCTAACTGGAAGCCTGCTGTGCATGGGAAAATATCACCCCTCCCGTCAGAATATATTTGCATTTGAAATGTCTCCATTTGTAGAAGGTTCCACAAGCAGCTCATTATAATTGCTGCTTTTTTTACATTAGGTAAAGAGGATCTGAATATATCTTTAAATAAGACTGATTTTTCTATGTCACTGTATACATTTTACAGGGGCCAAATAAATTGTGCGGTAAATGGTTTACCATTCACCTTGATGCTTGATCATTGCCATGTATAACGCCTCATGCTGCCGCACACTGCTGTATTACAGCTCAGTCTGGTACAAAGCCAGGGGTGGATTGGCCATAGACCTTACAGGGAAATTTCCTGGTGAGACGATGCCCAGAGGGCCACTCAGGTCCTCCTCTTTGCCACAACACACATGTCCTCCTGAATTTAACTGCTCTGGCCCAATTCTAACCTCTTAAGCAGGGGCGGACTGGGAACTTAAAGTGGCCCTGGAAAAATTGCTAAAAGTGGCCCCATTTTGATGGAGGGCAGAGCCAGCAATACCATATTGCAACACATTATACCACCCCAGCAGAGACGAATACCACAGTCCATAACAAAATACTGCCAGCAGCACAAAATACATCCACAATAACTTCCACTGGTCGGCCATGAAGAGGGTCCAGGAGGCCCCCTGGGCATCGGCCCACCCGGAAATTTCCCTGTAAGGTCTATGGCCAATCCGCCCCTGCTCTTAAGCCTCTTAGGGGCTGTTCAGACGGCCGTGGTAAATGCGGATCTGTAATACCACGGATGCCGAATGGTGTGTGTTCCGTACTTTGCCGCGGCTCTGCAAGATCTCACGCCGCACATTTATGTGAATGGGGCCACATCTATTCCGGAAAATTGCGGAATAGATGTAGACCCATTCAGAAAATCAGAGAGAACTGGAGGAAGACAGAAAATAGCATCTTTTGATGGCCACCACAGAAGGACAGATTTGGGGGCAAGATATTGTGCTATATGGTTCTAGTGGGATGGTATTTTGCGCTATAGTATTGCTGACCCCTCCTATTTGTGTTGCCCCACCTTCTGTCAGTTTGGACCCTTCTACAACATGGGTCTACTTTTAGGATTTTTTTCCAGGGCCACTTTAAGTTTCCAGTCCCCCCCCCCCGTACAAAGCCATAGTAGGGTTGCTAAAAAGGAGCCGTTATTGTGCTTTTTTATGCTTTTGACTTCATACAGAGGTGTTTGATGTCAGAATCAGAACGTATCTGAAAGAAAAAAAATATCATGTTCATTGGATGCCCTATGACGTGTAGCTCCATATTAGAGAGCTGTATGAAATCTATGCAGTGCCACCTAGGCTCTGTGCACATAATCCACAGGTGAGCCTAAGCCTTTAGGCTCAGTTCACACATCCATCCTCTTTATAATGCAGCTGTCAGGGCTGGGATACACAGACAAGGGGTAAGTGATCCCTAAGCTAAATCCCAACCCCTTTCCCTGCCTATTGCCTAAACCCCTGAGTCGACAACCTGAAGACTCGAGATACACTAGCAAAAGTGCAGGGGAAGGGAAAACAAACAAGACAGACAAACAAGAACCAAATGGAAGGTCAGATAGCCGCGTCAAAACCAGGAGAGTACGTCAGGAACAAAATCAGTAAGCCAAGAGTAGTCACAAAACACGCCGAGGGTCAAAGAACAAACAAGAGTCTAAATAGCAGAGCACAAATGACAAACCAGGTAGTAGCAAGGAAACTCCAAACACTGGCAGCAAGGTTAACATTTGAGGGCCTTAAATACCTAGCAGACCCCACCCAACCAGCTGACTGGGAGGAGAAAGCAAGGAACAAAACTTAACTCATGAGATACCAAATGAACAGAAAATAAACAGACTAAATTGCTCGCGTTTTCCGGCGACCAGAAACAGGCTGCGAGCGAGTGTGCACACCAGCCACGTCCCTGGCACTAATGATCGTCGCGCGCGTCCGCTGCCTGGGACGCGCATCCACAGCCAGAGACTGTCGGCTGGAGGAGGAGCCTGACGAAATAGCGGAAGAAGCCTGGCCACGGGCAACCACATCGCCACCAGAGTCAGAGACAGGACCAGCAGAACGGGTGCAATGACTGCCGGTCCTGACAGCAGCCATGTCAGTTTTAAGGGGGTCCAGTTTTGATTGGACTCTGGCAAATCCTGTATGAATACTGCTTTAGGCTGTGCTGTTCTTGCTTTCCACCTGATGCCGGGGTGTAGCTATAGTGGGTTCAGAGGTAGCAGTCGCCACCAGACACAGGAGCCTGAGGGGGCCCAAAGACCCTTGTGCCACATAAGAAGACACCAGTATTATAGAAAGTGCATGCTGGTCACGTTACACCTCTGGCTGGAGGGAAGGGGTTAGGTGAAGAATTTGGAATGGGGGGGTGCCCTTTCTGCCTCAGACAGCACAAAGGCTGTGTGCCCCCCTGACTAAGGGAATGGGTCCCAAGCTGAACTCTTGCACCAGGGCCCATGAGCCTTTAGCTACACCCCTGACCTGATTGGCTGCATTGACACTCATTTATGAACAGAGCCTTAGGCATACTTTTATATAGTAGATCACAAATGACACAAATTCACAAATTCCTGAAATTAATTAAATGTCTTTATATTACACAATTAACCTCTGAATGCAATATGATGTACATGTAGGTAATGGAAGGCCTCAACAGGATCGCGTGATCTCTGTGTCTGTGCTGAGATTGACAGCCGGGCTCCTGCTGCAACCGCTGTTTAGTTCTGTAGCGACCACAGTCAGTCTAAAGCATTTGACAGCATGAGGATATTGCAACCTGTAGTACAAAAAACAAGCCATCTTTAAAAAAAAAAAAAAAAAAAAAAATTTAAAAAGTTCTGCCGCAACACAAAAAAGACTTTTTCTATAAAACATGTTTTTATTGTGCAAAATTACTAAAATGTAAAACAGTTGATTATACTTGGCATTGCTATCTTAATATCGACATACAGAATAACCTTACTTTTAGTGTGCAGTGAAACAAAATTAGCACCAAAGGTATTAATAAAAGCTAAGTGAATGGGTCCGCGATCCTCATGCGGCGGCCTCGTGGTCTGTGCCTGTGCATTGCGGACCGTACGGTCATGTCCATGAGCCCTAAAACTGTCTACACAGTTTTAGGGCTGTCTCACCTTTGTGGTACATTCACATGCCCATATCCGTTTTGCGGTCCGCAAATCACAGATCTGCAAAATACAAATGCAGTCTGTGAGGTGACCTCATTTTGTTGTGGACCTATTGGCTTTAATGGGTAAGCGGTCCGCATTACTATCTTTTGCGGAACGGACATACGGATGCGGACAGCACAAGGCAGCATCCATATTTTGCAGATCGGCAATTTGCGGACTGAAAACTGGGTACAGTCGTGTGTATGTACCTTTAGTCTGCAATTAGTATATCGACCATTGTATTTATTCCTGTGTAAAGGCTTGCACATTAGGCTTCTTTCACATTAGCGTTAGGATTGTCTGTGCTGTGGTTTTTGTGTGGCCGCCTCTTGGACGAATGTTTGCTGTGCTGGAGCTGCATCTCAACCGATTCCAAGGGCCGAAAATAAAACTTAAATGGGTATTACCAACTGAAATACTATTTTTATGGCATATTGAACATACAGTATATATCATAAATTTCTAGTTACACTTCCAGTACTCCCATCTAATGGGAGAATACATGAAAGATACACGTGAGCAGCCACAATACATAGACATACATGTCTGTCCAGATGGTTGGGGGCCGCACAGAATGGTATCAAGGGCCGCATGTGGCCCCTGGGCCGCAGGTTGTGCACCCCTGCCTTTGAATGATGAAGTCTGACCTTTGCATGTCCCAGGGATCAAGGTCCATCTCCACATCCTGCAGACCAGTAACCAGGCTGGAGTTCCTTGATATGACAGATGCTCTTAAACAGAAAAAGACTACAGTCATAAACCATTTCACAATTGAGGTTCCAGTGTTAGATCCTCCTAGACACACACAACAGGATAAGGGCAGTCATCTATGATATCTAATATCTACATCTCACAATAAAGGCAGTCATATGTACTATTTATCTAGTTGTAGTTTTTAGGCTGTGGCAAATTGTGCTGAGCAAGTTCTAAAATTATCTTGTGATGGCTTAAAGGGAACCTGTCATCTCTGAAACACCCCCTGAACTAGAGTAAGCGGTGTATAGTATAAGTGATGCTGAATCCGAATATGTAAGTTTTATCTTCATACTCACTTCCATTCCGACGCTGCGCTCCCACAAACCAGCACTAAAATGCATGGAGAAGACTCTTCTTTGACTCCTCTCCATTATGTGAGTGAGTCCTACAGAAGAGCTGCTGCAGCACAAACTGCTTAAAAAGTTAATGCTGCCCATAATAAAAACTGTGCATGGCAGCTTGCTGCATATCAGGCTGCATACCCCGAAACCGAGTGTCAACACTGACCGTTGTCTACAGAGGAAAGTACCTATAATGGTCACATGGGTATCAGCACTGGACCATGGAGTTTATCTGGGAAACACACAGCACCAGGATGCAGCATGGGAGGAAAGCATGATTTCTGGACAATGTTCTGCTGGGAAACTTTGCGTCCTGGCTTTCAGGTGGATGTTACCTTGACACATAGCATCAAGTATATTGTTGTAGACCAAGTACACTCCTGGCAGCAGTATACTGAAGTTGGGGGGGGGGGAGGGGGGAATATATATTAAGCAGATGGTTTTAATGTATGTTCATGAGGAATCCAGATCTCAAGTTGTCACTGACTAACAGAGGGGTGTCTAAGACACCCATAGGGTAGTTTCACACTACATTTTTAAATATGTTTTTTTTTAAAAAACGCCACAGCCAGATGTAACATGCTGGTCAATAGGGAATTTGCCCTACAAACTGCATTTTTTAAGACAGTTTCCTAGTGTTTTTTGGTCCCTTGCCATTTTCTTCGAATTGTAGAATGCACTAGGTAAACATTGTACAAAACATTTGACAAAATATGGCTTGTAAAAAAAAAAACCACATGAATTTCATAGCATTTTTACACATCTAACCCCCACCCCCAAAAAAAGAAATAAATAGTGTGTCCACAAGGCTTAATAGGGAATATGGACTGAGTTTGCCATGACTGGACAACCTCTTTAAACCAATGTTGCCTGCATCAAAACTAATGAAAGTGAAACGGGTTATTTTGAGACCTGCAAGTTGCCACAACGTTTCCATGTAGCCCCAGCCTTCAGTAGCGACACTGAAATGTCAGCTCTCTATCTTAATAGAGGGGGGTCTCAAGTGGGGTCCTCCCCCCTATAAAGTCAATATGCAATAATAGAGAATATGGATAGGGGTTGTCTGAAACAAAAAAAAAACTTTTGCAGTCCAGCTGCTAGGGTGAGAACCCTACAAAGCTTTTGAATAGGTCCCTGTTCCAGCGCCTTCACTCCAGTCACTGCTTCCAGAACCCACTGGACCGGAGGTGTGATGTGGCACCTACATGCATCTGCTGCCAACCAATCCATGTGTTATGGATGGCACGTGACCACTGAGTCATAGCAGTGAAGTGCTGTAAAGGTAAATGCACACGATCAGGATTTATCTGCGGACAATCCGCACTGAAATCCGCAGGTGTTCTCAGTGAAATTCGTGCGGTAAATCCGCACCAATTGGTGCGGATTTGGGTGCGGATTTTTTTCAAGTGAATGGAGAAAATCATCATGAAATCCGGACAGGAAAAATAAAATAAATTGACCGCAGGTCAAAATCCGCACTAAAAAAATCTGCATCGTGTGCATTGAGAATTTCAAATTGTCATAGAATATAATGTACATGACCTACGGACCGGATTTTCCGCACGCAAATCCGCACGTAAAATCCGCACGTAATGCTGATCGTGTGCATTTACCCTTAAGGTACACATCACCACCGAGGCCAGTGACTGGCCGGCAAAGGTGACATGCATGTCTGGTAGGGACCAGAAAAAGTGGAAATGGGAGAGGCTCAAACTGGGACTTATTGAAGAGGTAAGGTTCTCGCAGTCTCACCTTCCTCAGCTGCCCAGTAAAAGTATTTTTTTTTAGACAACCCCTTTAATTAATGGCTGATAGACCTTGCAGCCTAGTTACTTAACATATGTGCCGACAGAGATTTGCCTTAGGAATATTCTCATATAATCCTTACAAGAGAAATATCTTATGGCTCATATCTCCCCATTTTTTGCCTCTTCATGCATGGTCTATTATGTAATCTGTTCCCTGTAAATTAGGGCAGTAAATCCCTCCCATATTTCTGTACAATATACTCACACGCACACATGAACATAAGATAGACCGAGGAGCAGACTGAGTCAATAGAGGGGGGTGGAAAGGACAGGGAGGTTTCGCTTTCTGTCTGCGGCTCAGTTTTGTTCTTTGACACTTTCATTGTTCGCTACACATCGCAGTGATTGACACACCAACAATCCCCCAATAGGAGAGGTGCCAGCTGTCAGCCCGGGTCAGGAGGCACCGGTGACAGACTTGTCACTGCTTCAGATGCTGCTTTGGTTTCATAGAGACTGCAAATGATCAACGTGAGAACTAAACACAAGTGTGTAAAACAGTAGTGGTCATATATCAGAGGGCGAAGAAACAGCGCCTATGCTTTAGTGTTGGCACGTCATGCTAAATTTTGATTATTGCTGATTTCAGGGACTAGCTTCACACTTGTGCTGTCGTTTTTGTGTTTCGCACAGTGAAAGTCGTTGGCGTCTGTTAGACCCCACTGATTTACCATGAGGGGCATTGCGTATTGTCATATTGATAGCAAGAATAGCGCGGCCTGCTGCATATCTACTTGAGTGTACGTGCAATGCTTTATGGTTTCTATTGTAGACCGGCTATGCTCATCCAACCCAGATAATGAGGCGACAAAAGCAGTTCATATACATTTCTGATAACCCCAATGTTTTATATTTATTGTATCAATACATTTTATTTTTTTATGGTTTCTACTAGGATTGCACTATGTATCAAACTTTCAACACCCAATCAATACTTTTGCACTTGGATCGATACAATACTGGGATTTGCTGTTTTCCGATACTAGGCTGCGCAGTATCTTTTAGAAAACATGGCGTACCTCCCTCGTAAAAGGGGGCTAATAGTTATTAAATAAAAAGTTTAAAAACAAAACACCAAAATATTAACAGTTTAAATCACCCCCTTTCCTAATTTACATATAGAAATATATAAAAAAGTAAAAGTAAAAAAAAGTCAGAACTATTAAAATATAAAAAAATATAAATGAACGTTGTAACAGAGAAAAACAAATGTTGGTTCTCCATTTTTTTGTCATCTTATCCTCCCCCCTAAACAATAGGATAGGATTGTTCTATTATGGGCCGCACGTTCGATAAAATGTGGAATACACACGGCTTTTTTGGTGTTTTATTTTTCTTTTGTGTGGTATTGAATGGTATCAAGTATCGCAATACTCTTTTATGGTGTCGAAATCAAATCAAAATTTTTGTATTGTGACAACCCTAGTTTCTACGCAGTATTTACTCACTTGTATACATTTTAATTTGATCTTTTTATAGCATTTTGCCCATCTGCATTTACAACCTTCCAAGTCAACCGTAGCTCCTCCCAAAAATGACAATCTCATGGACTCCAGCCTGATCTGTGAGCAATTAGGAGGACTTGAAGGGAGTTCATGAATAAGGAAGAAAGTTCCTCCTTTTTCCAATACCAGACAATCTAAGTGGGCAGGAATGGTGCTTTAAAAAAAAAAATTAATAATAATAATAATAATAATTATTATTAAATCTCTATAATAATATAATCTCTAACAACTCTATTACTATGAACACACAGGGTCCACAAATATTATTTATTACCTGTCAGTCCTGATATTTGTAACAGGGTATACCTGATAGGTATTGTAAAATATTTCATTAATTTAATTTTAGATCATTTAGATTTTTTTTTCTCCCGGGAATCAAGTGGGTGGGGTTGGGTGGGATTATTGCAATTTGTATAAATTGTATAAATGTCTATAATATTTTGTACTAATGTGAAGAATTAAGTATGACACTGTGTAGTTTTCCTTTTGTACAGTATTACTGATATTGATTATATTTACACAATATTAAAATTCAAAAAAATAAAATAAATAAATTTCATTTTAGATCCACAGAGAATTATGCAATTATTCAGAAATCTGTATCAATCGGTATCACCTTTATAAATGCCATCTACTACTCAGTAATGTTAGCTGTTTTCCCAGTAAAAAATTAAAAGCTCACCTTTTCAGCCTCTTTTATGACTGTATCAGGCAACTGCATAGCTAACAATCCCATAATATTAACAGAACAGAACAAAATGATGTCCATAATATCGCTCCAGGCACCGTCAGCAGGATAAAATGTATTCTGGGGGAGGTAAGGGCCTGCTCACATCATGCTTCACTATCCATGCCAAACCCAGACGTCCATTTGATTCAGAGGTGTTAACGAATTTCGCAGGAGTTTCCGTCAGAATTAAAAGTTTCACGTTTGTCAAGTTTCCGTTTTCTTTCCTCAACAGGACAGAGACGGCCTCATCTTCTGTGCTGTTGAACAGATGTTATTTTTTTTCTTGTTACAATGCAAGTCCAAATCTATGGCAACAGGACGCTAATAGGATGGGCATCCTGTGGTATCATCCCATTTAACGTCCGTTTTTTTTTCTCTAATGATTTAACACACACATAAACCTAGGACGTTTCAAATGACTGATTTCAAAAGACTGAAAAAAACCTGGTGAACCTAAGCTCTATATATTTCTGGCCTTGCCAGGAATTCAGCAGTACCTGCTCAAACAGAAAAAATGGTTGGAAAACTGAGCCAAAAGTGAACCTGTGTTTGAACATCTGTATTTTAAACCTAAGGGCTTGTTCACACGGCCACTGGAAGACCGTGCCCGTGCTGCAGACCGCAAATGGCGGTCCGCAATGCACGGGCATCTACCGTGGTGCTTCCGCCCATTCACTTCAATGGGGTCCGCGATCCGCATCCGACTGTCTGCACCGCAAAAAAATAGAACAAGTTATATTTTTTTGCGGTGCAGAGGCGCAGACAGGAAGACCAGGGAAGCACTCCGTAGTGCTTCTGTGGGGTTCTGATCCGTACCTCCGTTCTGCACAGTATCTCCGGGGTTGCGATCCATTCAAGAGAATGGGTCTGCGATCCATGATGTGGGGTGCACACCGCCGGTGCCCGTTTATTGTGGACCCGCTGTATGTGGCCCGTAATATGGCCACGGACACACAACGGCTGTGTGAACAAGCCCTAACATTCACAAGCTAAAGACCTTATACTCAAACTAATCGCACTAAAGTACACAAAGTGAGTACCCCATTGCGACACTGAAGGTACCCCCTAGGTACACATACAACAGACTGAAAGACTAGATATCATAACCACTGCATTTACAGCAGGGTAATGGTGCTTTGGTTTCCACCATTACCTTGTATACCGATCACCAGAATAGACATGACTCAGCAGATGTAAGTTATTATAAGCTGTCTTGAAAGAATATGATTTTGCAGCTATCATGCAGCTGCCTGTGCCCTCCTCTCTGCTGCTGGCCAGGTACATACTACTGGGGGAACTAAAGGGGTCATTATTAGAGTAACTCAAGCCACCATACTTAAGGTAGGACAGGTTTGGTGTTGTGACACACATCTCACCTTCTAAGTCTCCTGCTCCATAATCATATTATGGAGGAAGAGGAAGACACAATGAGGCAGCTTTTGATGGCCACCACAGAGGGACACCTTCTGGGAGGTATTTTGTGCTGCACTGTAGTATTTGTTTCAGTAGGATGGTATTCTGTGCTAAGGTATTCCTGACCCTGACAACTTACATTGGGCCCATCAACTTGTGTTGTCCCTTCTGTCAATTTGTACAAACCTACAACATTGGGACCACTTTAAAAGGGTATTCCCATCTCAGACAATGGGGGCGCATATTGCTAGGATATGGCGCCATTGGCTGATAGGTGCGGACCCGCATCTACACCGAGAACGGAGCGGGGAAAGTGGTGGCTGGAGGACCCCGGGTTTTCCGGGGTCCGGCCACCACCAAGCGCTCTCCCTGTAGCAATGAATGGGAGTGCACCGCGCCCCATTTCTATGGGGCCAACGGAAATAGCCGAGCGTTGGCGGCCCCATAGAAATGAATAAAGGGCGGCTGTGCATGTGCAGTGCACAATCCATAACTTTCAGGGCTCCGTTCTTAGTGTACGTGTGGGTTCCAGAGGTGGGACCCGCACCTATCAGACAATGAGGGCATATCCTAGCATTATCTGAGATGGGAAAACCCTTTAAGTTTCCAGTCCAATCCTGATCACATGCATTGGACATGTACTGCACAGTTGTCAAGGCCTGTTATAATTTGACTCAGTTTCCTAATATACAAACATAAGTTCATATTTGGTTTAACACACGGGTGAGAAACTTTGTGCACATCATCGCTCCATTTCCTTTTTTCATTATTTCTTTTAATTTTATTTTCATGAAAATGCTTATTGGAAACCTGTAAATTCATTAGGTCATTGGGACAGGGGAACAGAAATGGAGGCATATGTTATATTATAGCAGAAGGGTAATGAAATAAAAACGGGGGGAGAATAAATATATTAGCAATGTGACGACAGGACCGCATGACGCGTATCAGCACAACGAGGCGGTCTACGCAGTCCATATAGACATACACACAGTCTGGAGGTCTCTAGTGTGTGCGTGCTGCTGTTCAGCTAATTGATTGAGCAGCACAACAGACGTTTAATTAAAGGGAAGGGAAACCCAGTGTCACACAGGAGCAGATGGACCAAGCCCTAATTGGTAATTATCTTGTGTGTGCCAGCTGAGAAGGCACTACATCCTATGCAGAGGGGACACAGGGACTGTCACAACTGACAGGTGACAAAGTCCAGGAAGCAGAGGGATGCTGGGTACACGACAGACACCGGGAAGAGCGCTCAGGCCTTTCTGTGGGGGGATGGTGTTCCATGCAAAGCAGGGAAGAGACCAAGACTGAGCTAAAAAAATTGTTAAATACACGACACTTGCTCCTGGAAATTTATGTGCCAAAATAAATAAACTGGTGATAAAAAATTACACTAGTTTGAGATAATGTCTTTGAAGACCAGGAAGAACGCTTGAGCGTTGTAAGTAAAGACCTGCCCTACAGAATACATTATAATGGATATTGGGAGCCATTGTGTACACAAGCAGATTGCCTATGACGCCATTATTTTCTATGGCAGCACAGCACCTTAGATATGTGGCATTGAGGACAATGTTTAACATCTGCTTGTACGCTGCCAAAAACTGAACCAATCGGAAACGGCAGCCTTAGCGAAGCATTGGGAATAGTGCAGAGACAAAGGTATTTAATCACATACGTCCTAACTACCTGATTATTTACAAGATAAGCGTAGCAGATACGGAAAACATTAGTGCCAATTCAAGTGAATATACATTTTGTGCAGTGCTCCAAGTTTCTGATATGCTTGATGGTATAACCTAGTCACTAGGTGCTGATTTTGGGGTCATTATTAAAATGAGCTGGCTTATATAGACAACTATAAAATATGTGATTTCATATTATTTTAAGATATATATATATATATATATATAGAGAGAGAGAGAGACAAATAAGGCACCCTGCTGCCCCATAAAAAGGCTCTCAGAGGCTACTTTTGGATAGTGCGGCTGTTGGTGAGAGATCTTGCCTGCTAGACATGCCACGATGAGGCACTAAAAGACATATAGGCCAGTTGACAGACTGAGAGGGGCGCATTACTGGACTAGGTAAAGCAGGATGGTAAGTTCGACAAATTGCCTACCGTCCAGATCGTTCCCAAGAGATGTTGGGATCAGTGGTTACATGAGGGAATGCACACACAGTAAACAGGCTCTAGCTGTCCCAGACAGACTGCCAGTAGAGGATTGTTTGATCGACCTGACAAACACAAGCAGTTTCTGAATGTCCACCATCCAGACACAGGTGGCACCTTCATTTCCCACTCTCGTCTCTGCCTGGACCATTTCAAGGTGCTTAGCAGAATAAAAATTGGTGTCACTGCACCCATTACGTGTCCTGCCACTGACAGCCAGCCACTGTCACCTTCACTTCCAGTGTCTTGAAGGAGGCAAGTACTATGAACTGGAACCATATCGTCTTTAGCGAAAAATCCAGATTCTGTTTGGGATCCCACAATGTGCAGTTTTGAGAATGGAGATCTTGTGGTGAGCACTTCAATCCGGCCTTTGCTGTGGAGCGACACACTGCCAACTGCTGGTGTGATGATCTTGGGAGCCATTGCATACAACAGTTGGTCACCCCTAGCCGTGATAGGAGGGTCACGCAGGATAATGATGGCCCACTCACACTAAGGGGTCCAATGTCCCCTCCAGATCGCATTAATTCTTTGGCCTCCAAGGTCGCCAGAATTATTACCAATTGAGCATTTACAGGAACAGCTGGAACGCCAGCTTCAACAACCTACAAATGTGCAAGATCTACAAGCCCATCTACAACATCTGTGGGCAAATATTTTGCAGGATACCATATTGAACCTGTATGCCTCCATGACCAATCATATCTCATCTTGTATAAAGCGAATACTAGTGAGCGCTGGACAGTTAAGAGGAGGTTTTTTATTTTAATCTGATCTGAGGTCTGATGTGTGTCTGATCTGAGGTCTGATTGGGGTCTGACATGGAGGGCTGATATGATGTCCTGATAAGGGGGTCAGATGTGATGTCCTGATATGGGGGCTTGATCTGATGTCCTGATATTTATATGGGGTCTGATCTAAGGATCTGATTTGAGGTCTGATGAAAAATATTTGTTTCTTATTTTCCTCCTCTTAAACCTGGGGTGCACCTTATCATCAAGTGAGTCTTATAAAGCGAAAAATCCTAGTTGTATTCAAGCAGCCACGATAAACACGCATATATGTAGTTATATTCTGTAAGTGAACCTCAAAGATGTTTCACTAGCTCACAAGAGACCCTATTATTGCTCCTGTGGACCTAATATACAGGATAGGGGTTATTTACAAAGCAAGATGCTAAACCATTATCAGGAATGGTGGGGATATTTTCTGGTAATTTTAAATAACATTGTAGACCCATCACTTTGTACATTAGAAATGGTACAGTTTGATCAGTTACCAAGGAATGATGCTTCAGACTGTACTTTACATGGATATCGGCTCTCTATGCTATATCTTATGGACATAAGAAATAAAATAATGGAAATAAAATCAATAATTTTCATGGCCAGTACTCCTAGAAAGTAACAAAATGGATTCTTATCTCTGACCATCTAAGATCTGCAATATACACAAGTATTCATACAACCAATGGGGGTCATTTATTAAGACTAGCATTTTAGATGCCGGTCTTAATAAACCTTTGCGCCGGATCCGCCGAAATTATGTAAAGGCGCCGTCCTCTACATAACTTTGGCACATCCACTGCTGGTCTAAACGTAAGCCAGCTTCCTTTCGCTGAAAATGATAAATGAGAGGGGCCTACTGGCCTGTCCCCTATCCGGCCACACCCCCTTTTTTAGATCTGGCGTGAGAGGGGAAAAGTCACAGATTGCGGCGAAAATAACCTTTGTGCTGCAATCTGTGTCAGATATACACCAGAAAACTGTAAAAGACCGCCATTTTCTTCATGTGGATAGGACTACAAATAAGAGTGCAGCTCTATATACAGTTAGCTTCTGTATATAGCCAAAGAGAAAATGAAAGCAAATAAGAATAAATCTGCAGTACTGCATTAACCAGCCTGGTTAGACTATTATTTTACTAAGGTCATAATAGTTATATGCAATTAATCCAAGTGATGCCTATATTATTTCTTTTTTTTTTTGCATTAAACATAAACCATTCTTACCCTTATACTTGGGTATGTACAAATATGATTTGAAAAAATCTGCGTAACATACTCCTAAAATGACATAACCTATAAAGCATCCCACTCATGGACCATGTTCAATTACAGACATCCTAGCCTAGGCTCCCATAACCCCTTTGTAGCCAAATCCCGCAGCGTCATTTGTAAACCCATCCAGTCAGAACCCAACAAACCATGGCTTCCCGCCCACTGGCAGAGCTGTACGATGTGCTTACAGGTATGGCTCCATGAGCCTGCTGATTAATAGATGCCATCACTCAGTGTCCAGCTGGAGGGTGCAACTCCCCCCCAAGAACCGAGATAACGAGCAGCCAGAATAATGAGCAGTGACAGGTCACTCGTCATTCTGATGGGATGTAATTAGGGAGCCAGGAAGAGTAGAAAGGCGTGCATGACGCAGTGTGGTACGAAGAGAGAGAAGCAAGGAAGGAGATTCAATGTGTCATCCGCTGGATGGTCAAAAAGCATACAGGTTAGAGAGATAAGGTGAAGTGTGTCATTGTCATTTGGAAATGCTATCACTTTAAAGGACGGGACACTTTTTATAACACTTTATAAACATGAGACTTTAATGTATGAACCAGAGTCTGAGGT
The DNA here is from genome assembly GCA_900303285.1 of Rhinella marina. Classification (NCBI taxonomy): domain Eukaryota; kingdom Metazoa; phylum Chordata; class Amphibia; order Anura; family Bufonidae; genus Rhinella; species Rhinella marina. Next base: position 647,457 of record ONZH01015173.1, read on the forward strand.
CGCATGATAACTTTCAAAGTCCGGTGCCAATAAGTTTCACTGGCCGGTTATTATATCTCCGAGATATATCTGCTTCAATCTGTAAGAAAAATGAAGATATCATTAATTTTTTGTTCTGCAGCTCCTCCATTTGTTGCTATACAATGTACCACGCTTGGTTTACTGAACGAAGGCTGTGGTGCTACTCTGAGCGCTGGTGCCTTCTTAAAGAGGACCTTTCATCACTCCTGACATGCCGGTTTTAATAGCTACATGCATTCCCCATGTAATAACAATTCTGGAGCAACTACTCTTATGATTCCATGTTGTGCTATTCCTTTATTATTTGCATTAGAAGTTATTAATGAATTGCTATTAGCCTTCAGTAAGGGTATAGAGGGGAGGTAACCAGTTGGGGGTGTGTCCCTGCACAGTCTGAACATGGCAGCACTGATTGGATAGAGTCTGTCTGTGCAGGTACACACCCCACTGGTTACCTCCCCTCTGTTCCTTACTGAAGGCAAATAGCAATTCATTCATAACTTCTAGTACACATAATAAAGGAATGGCACAACATAGAGACATAAGAATAGATGCTCCAGGAAGAAAAAAGGGAAGCAAATTAGCTCTTAACAAGCTCTGCCTCTGATGCCACCAGATGTAAGGCAGCTATCCTGTAAGTCAATGTTCAGCTCTTTAAATAAGGCTTGAGACATGACTCAGATATTAAATAAGCCAGCATCTTATCTGCAGACAGCTGTTTCGGGGTGATTGCCCTTCACGCCGATTAAGGCGCTCTCTCCCCAAGGAGAGATAGTATCTCTTTTACCCTGACTTGGCCTCCTACCCAGTTAAGCCAGTACTCTCTGCTCTGCACTGATGAGGGGCAATCACCCCGAAACATCTGTCTGCAGATAAGATGCTGGCTTATTTAATATCCTAGTCATGTCTCAAGGCTTATTTAAAGAGCTGAACATTGACTTACAGGATAGCTGCCTTACATCTGGTGGCATAAGAGGCAGAGCTTGTTAAGAGCTAATTTGCATCCCTTTTTTCTTCCCAGAATTCCAGAGGAGCATGAATGGCCTATAAGTCTCCTCACGCTGTTTAAGGCGCACTCTCCCCAAGGAGAGATAGTACCCCTTTAACAGATGTTCCAGAATTGTTATTACATGGGGAATGCATGAAGCTATTAAAACAGGCATGTCAGGAGTGGTGACAGGTCCTCTTTAAACAGCTGATCACATACTGAGGATAGGTCATCAGTAAGTGTGAGCGAATCGTGCTCCGATTTTGAAATTGATTCATTCCCCAACTTTGTTTTAATACTGTACAGAGACCTGTCTCTGTACAGCATTAAAATGTATGTGCTGTGCGGAGGCAAAATTCATTAAGTCCGAAGTCTCGCAAGACTTTGGTGAAGAACTTCGGGCTTTCATTGTACAACTTTAAAAATATTTGAAAATAGCAATCTGAAGTTGGCTTTGGTAATGAGGTATCACTCGGTGCCGAAGCCGACTTCAGAGTGTTGTTTTAAAATGTTTTTTTTTAAAGTTATACAATCGAAGCCCGAAATTCTTTGCCGAAGTCTCGTGAGACTTTGGAGTTAACGAATTTTGCCTCCGCGCAGTGCATACATTGTAATGCTGCATGGAGAAAGCTCTTCGTATAGCATTAAAACTAAGTTGGGGAACGAATCGACTTTGGATCTTGGATACGAAGCGCGATTCGCTCACCCCTAGTCATCAGTATAAAACTCCTGGAAAACCCCTTTAAAGCCTAAACTTCCCATTACTCACCTGCTTCTGAAGTTCACGACTCCTCTCTTGAAGAAGTGAAAGCTTAGGTTCCAGACTCTCCCTCTCCTCCTGTGCTGACTTTCCTCTCTCCAACCATGCCTCTCTTTTCCTCTCCAAGAGCTCTGCCTGCTTCAGGCGCTGTCGTAGCAAGTCTGTTACACGATCAACATACCTGTAACAAACAAGATATGATATAATCTGATCCCAAGAAGGACGTTGATCTACTAAACACAAAGGCAGAGATCTGTCCATGATTCTAGCAAGCTGGAACTACATAAGAAAAACAGATCACACTAACCGTGGAGATGCTAGAATAAGGAAAAGATGGCGCATTTTTACATCTGTTAAGCGTCCAATTAATTCTTTAACGTGTGATACCATGGCAGCAACTTTATTCCGGGTCTGTTCCTGCAGAATGGATGGGGCTGTCTGGAACTGTGTAACAGTGACAATGTCAGTGTCACCATCAATACCCTGAAGCCACTGAGAGAGGAAGAGTTCCAACTGGCACGGAGAAATAAAAGAGAAATTAGAAGGAATGAAAATATTGAGAGAAGAACATAAATGACAAATGGAAACATAACCACAGTAAGAAGCTGAGATAGACATGGATAAGACTGAGCCACAAAGTCATACTCAGAATTAATGCATGAATGAACAAAATGAAGGGGAATGTGATAAGAAAATGTAAGATTAATATGCAGGACAGAGGTCAAGGCTAATAAAGATTATAATACAATAGAAGAATACATAGAACAAGGCGCAAAAGACAGATTAAAAAGAGAGATGAGAGAAGCACAGGAAGGAAGCATGCTGCAGAACAAAGCTGAGGACCAAGATAATAGAACAAAGGGAATAAGAAGAAAGGAAGAGATAGAAGACAGTGAGAGGAGAATGATAGGAAAAGACACAAGGATGAAGAACCTACTAGGAAAAGCATAATGCAAGGAGAAGAAAACAAAAAGAGGAATAGAGAGAAATTCACAAGGAGAAATAAAGTGCAATGGTTTAAAATTGGACAGTCACCTCCATTAATTCATCAACAAACTGATTGCGAGTCTCTGTGTTTTCAAGCACAGTGAGAGCATCAGATCCTCGTGCCACACCTGCCGGGACTGAGAGAAAGAGAAAAATCAGGATAAGAGAAAAAGGACATCAGAGCTTCAAAAAGCTGAATTTGAGTCAACATCCTGTAAGAGATTAAAGGGATTCTGTCACCACGATTTTGCCTATTAAGCTATTTACACTACTGGATTCAGCTGATCATGAGTATTTCAAAAACGTTATTGTTAGAGGTCATAGATGAAGATTTGATGCTAAAAAAACCTTTTTTAACAACTGCCAATCACTTACTTAAGGAGCCCGAGGGGATGTGCCCAGCCCCGTTGGAGCCCGGCCACGCCGATTCCGTTGGAGCCCAGGACCGCCCACCTCATTAATATTCACTTCACTGCTTCAAGCAGTGAAGCTCCGTCATGGCTGTAATCCCGCGCAGGCGCAGTACCTCAAGCGGTCTGCGGGCATCGGCCTCAGAGGATGTTCTGCGCATGCGCCGGCTCTCTGCGCACTCCGCTCGACCCGGAAAGGAAGGAGTGCGCAGAGAGCCGGCGCATGAGCAGAACATCCTCTGAGGCCGATGCCCGCAGACCGCACGGGCGCAGACTGCTTGAGGTACTGTGCCTGCGCGGGATTACAGCCATGACGGAGCTTCACTGCTTGAAGCAGTGAAGTGAATATTAATGAGGTGGGCGGTCCTGGGCTCCAACGGCGCTGGGCACATCCCCTTGGGCTCCTTAAGTAAGTGATTGGCAGTTGTTAAAAAAGGTTTTTTTAGCATCAAATCTTCATCTATGACCTCTAACAATAACGTTTTTGAAATCCTTATGATCAGCTGAATCCAGTAGTGTAAATAGCTTAATAGGCAAAATCGTGGTGACAGAATCCCTTTAAATTGCCTTGGTTACTCACAAAAAGTAGCAGTGCACATACATACTTATTCAGCCATAAAATAAGCTTGTTTATTTTAATGGGAGAAAGGAATGAGCCACTGCCTAACCCTCTAACAGAGGCTTATCTCCTGTGAGAACATTGGACAACCATGAAGAAATCAGATGCTGTGACCAAGTATTGCCAATATGCATGGACAACTTACTGTATGTCATCAAGTATAGACTAGAAATGTATTATCCAAATATCATCCAGTGATCTCCAGAAGCTATAAACCTAATAATCCAGTAAAATCCAGAAGATAAAAGATATATGCGGTATTTTTCAGAAATAAAGAATAAGGAAACCAGTGGATTCCTATGCAAGAGTAGATGGAGGAGACAATCTAAAATCTCCCAAAGAAGTAACATCACCACAAATGATGAAAGCCCATGCCAATTCTCCCTAGAAGTAAGAGGTGAACGCATAAAGTAAGGAAACCTACAATTAATTATCCAGAATATGTACCTGGGCATAATCCAATTAAATATTCCTTGCAGACTCCTACAAGACAGGATACCAGTATCTCACAAAAGTCAGTACAACCCTCACATTTTTGTAAATATTTTATTGTATTTTTTATGGGTTAACACTGAAGATCTGACACTTTGATACAATATAAAGTCGTCAGTGTACAGCTTGTATAACTTAAATAGTGTAAATTTGATGTACCCTCAAAATAACTCAACACACAGCCATTAATGTCTAAACTGCAGACAACAAAAGTGAGTGCATCCCTAAGTGAAAATGCCCAAATTGTGCTCAATTAGCCATTTTCCCTTCCCGGTGTCATGTGACTCGTTAGTTTTACAAGGTCTCAGATGTGAATGCGGAACAGGTAAGTTAAATTTGGTGTTAGCACCCTCACACTCTCTTATACTGGTCACTGGAAATTCAACATGGCACCTCATGACAAAGAACTCTCTGAGGGTCTGAGAAAAAGAATTGCTGCTCTACATAAAGATGACCTAGGCTATAAGAAGATTGCCAACACCATGAAACTCAGCTGCAGCACAAAGACCATACAGCGGTTCAACAAGACAGGTTCCACTCAGAACAAGCCTCGCCATGGTCGACCAAAGAAGTTGAGTGCAGGTGCTCAGCATTGCTGTAGAGGTCTAAGGGGTGGGGGTGCCTGTCAGTGCTCAGACCAAACGCCGCACACTGCATCAAATTGGTCTGCATGGCTGTTGTCTCAGAAAGAAGCCTTTTCTAAAGATGATGCACAAGAAAGCCCACAAACAGTTTGCTGAAGACAAGCAGACTAAGGACATGGAACCAAAATAACTGAGACCAAGATAAACTTATTTGGTTCAGTTGGTGTCAAGCATGTGTGACAGCAACCAGGTGAGGCGTACAAAGACAAGTGTGTCTTGCCTACAGTCATGCATGGTGGTGGGAGTGTCATGGTTTGGGGGTTCATGAGTGCTGAGGGCTGTGGGGAGCTACAGTTCAAGGAGAGAACCATGAATGCCAACATGTACTGTGACATACTGAAGCACAGCATGATCCCCTGCTTCAGGAAACTAAAGGGGCAGTATTCTAACATGATAACGACCCAAACACACCTCCAAGATGACCACTGTCCTGCTAAAGAAATGGAGGGTAAAGGTGCTGGACTGGCCAAGCATGTCTCCAGACCTAAACCCTATTGAGCATCTGTGGGGTATCCTCAAACGGAAGATGGAGAAGTGCAAGATCTCTAACATCCACCAGCTCCGTGATGTCGTCATAGATTCCAGTAGCAACCTGTGACGCTCTGGTGAACTCCATGCCCAAGAGAGTTAAGGCAGTGCTGGAAAATAATGGTGGCCACACAAAATATTGACACTTTGGGCACAATTTGGCCATTTTCACTAAGGGGTGTACCCACTTTTGTTGCCAGCGGTTTAGACGTTAATGGTTGCGTTGAATTATTTTAAGGGCACACCAAATTTACACTGTTCAGTATTGTCCCATGAAAAGATAGAATAAAATATTTATAAAAATGTGAGGGGTGTACTAACTTTTGTGAGATACTGTATGTGACTGCACTCTTCACCTCCCACACCCTGACATAGCTTATGAAGGACTAAAGCTGGCCATACAGCTTCAATAATTGCCGGCAGAATTACTGTTTGGCAGATAGCTATCTCTCCTGTCTTCCCCATACACATACATATTTGGCTCAGTTGAATTTGTCGGTGTATGCTATGGGAAAAACAGAGAAATTCGCTGCCACACAGTTGTGGAGGCAACTTATTTCTCTGGAGCACAAGTCAGAAGCTCCCCACACATATTTGTGTGTCAGCAGGTTTGGGCAACAAAAGTATAATGTGTATGGCCAGCTTAAAGGGGTTATCCCACGAATAATGTAAAAAATGAAAATCAGACATCATATAGTACATGACAATCTCTTTCTAACAAAGCTAGAACCAGCCCTGTATCTCACATGGATCCAGAGATCTCCCCATTCATTGCTCTGCTAGATTTATATCAAGCTGGAAACTCAAGGGGAGTGTCTTTTCTGCTTGAGCTAAGGGTCGCGTGTCCATGTTCTCCCTATCATAGCTCAGGAGGCGTGTCTCAGCTCTCCCTATCACAGCTCAGGAGGCGTGTCTCAGCTCTCCCTATCACAGCTCAGGAGGCGTGTCTCAGCTCTCCCTATCACAGCTCAGGAGGGAGTTAAAAGTTGAAACTGAGCATGTGCGGCCTGCTCAGTGAGCAGGTCAAAGAAATAAGAAATTAAGTGGTCTTATACAGATACATTTTACTGACTTTGAATAACTCAGTAGCTATACAGAATTTTTAATTACATGCAATTACAAAAGTATTCAGATCCAGGTGCTGGTTTGAAAACTGTAGAATATTTTTCGTGGGACAACCCCTTTAATAGCGTAACTAGTAACTAGTCATATGTTAGTGATGAGATCTTCCAATTTCAGGTCTCACCATCATGGCCATCTTCCAGCACAGTGATGATTTCACCAGGAACAGTTTCTTCAGTGTCCCAGACTATGCCATCAGCTCCTGTAGCCTAAAAGAACACAATCAAACACTACATAACCATCATATAGCACAATAAATGACAGTAAAATAAAAAGTAGTCAGTAGTGTTTTTCTTACTGAATGTTGATTTTGTCTCCTACAGGGCAGGTCTAAAACAATGTGGTTTGTAACCTGGTTGTGGATATTTCGAGAAAAATGACATGAAAATCTAATAACCTCATGGACTATCCTCTCAGTTTCTGCAAATCAGGTTTTCTTTAAAAAGTCATTGTCCAGAAGTGCACTTCTATGGACCCCCGTAACACCGCAGTTATTTCTGCAGCATTCCCCAATGATATCAGGTAATCGTAGAAGCTGTCACTACCCATTTAACACCTAGTAGTATCCCCAATGACACAAGCATAGGATAAGGCTATGTCCTCATCTGCGGCTGTAATTCCAGTATTCTGTTCCGGCACAGGAATGGAATACCAGAATTGCCGTATCTGGCATATGTTGGACACGACCAGTGCAACATCCCTGGATTTCCAGTATAAATACTGGCTCAGAAAGATACAGCTGCATGCAGTATTTATGCCGGAAACCTGGTGGACCCTGTTATAGTGAATGTTCAGAATATGGATCAGAATGGCAGAATTACAACCAAGGATGTGGATATCTCCTCTGTAAATGACAGGCATCTTACCTCTGTTCCGGAAACAATACCCCAGTCTATTTCCTCTGGTGTTTGCAGAGCTGGAGTCTCTGTGGTTAGTCCCAAATCTCCCCAGTCAATCTGACAAAATTAGGACATTATAAGAACTGCAGTGATAGTAGCCATGAACATCTCAGGCATATGACTACACTTACATCTCCTTCTTGTGCGGAAACCTCTTCGACCTCCTTGACCTCTGGCCGCTCTACTGTCACTGGGACCACTCCTGTTCGCCACTCATACACAGTGGTGTCTCCATGTTCCTGCACATAGCGGATTAGAGGAAGAGCCTGTTCAGGGGAGCTGAGGAAGGCGAAAGAATGACTTAATAATCCCTCATTATTTGCTTGCATTACAGTCTGAGCACTTTCCAAATTTGTCACTTGATTTTCTCTGCAGCTTTGTGAAATGACAGGTCTCCAAAATGAAAACAGTTGTTAAATGTTAATATTAGCATGATACAATACTGCAAATATATGGCGTTGTCCCTTCATTATTACCAAGACCTCAAAAACAAACCTCTTTACTACCGATATCCAACCACACTGTAGTGCCAACTGCATAAAAGGACAATTAAAGAAGCACTCCCACAAAAAGTTTTACTCTTTGGCCTATTAGAAATGTAAGATGTAAAAGTAATTTTTTGGACTAGTGGCTTGTGTGTGCTTCTTCCAGGACAAATACTTAGGTTAAAGGCTATGCACACCTTTGGGGGACATTTTTTTCAAATTATCACATTGTACTTGTTTTGAGCTAAAAAAAGTTGGTCTTTATGGTCTTTATTAAAAACATGGAGTCCTTTTTTGTGTAAATAGCTGAGATGCTGTAGCAGCAGCCTGTGGATGTCTTTTCAGTCATCTGAGGAGCTGACAGGCTCCTTATGTCTGCTCTCTGACATTATAGCTCAGTTCTTATCTTACTGATAAGAAGTGTTTATGACCTCTTAGTAGTTTAGAGATAAGGCCCCGCAAAATTGCGGAATAGGTGTGGGCCCGTTCACGTCTATGGCTGGCTCGCGATCTTGCTGTGCCGCGGCTCCGCAAGAAAATGCAGAACATGTCCTATACTTGTCCGCAACAGCAGACAAGTATAGGCATTTTCAATGGGGCGCCCGGCAGTGTGTTCCGCAATTTGCGGAGGCATCCGTAGTATTGCAGGTCCACATTTTTGCGGACCCGCAATAGTACGGCCGTCTGTACGGCCCCTAAATGTTATTAGATGACCAGCACAAAGTGAAAGTACCAGAATGGCTCAATATTTTAATAAAGGCCAGTTGAAAACTGGCCTTTATTAAAAATATTGATTTTTAGCCAGAAATTAGTAAAATGCAATCATAAACAAAAATTGCCTCCAAAGGTGTACATAGTCTTTACAGAAGCACTCCAACTTAAATTTTTATTCTGTAGTCCATTAGAAAGGTGCATGATGTAAATTATAGTGAAGGTAATATTTTTAGTGCTGGCTGTATTTTTTTTTAGTTATCCTCTCCCTTCTGGTCCTGGACTGACACTCTGACTCTTCAATTGACACAGCGTCTTATGTGGACAGGAAGTCAGTTTCCTATTCATTAACATGACAGACAGTGTGAATCTCATAGAAATGAACAGAGAAACTGACTTCCTGTCCACACATAAGACACTGTGTCAATTGAAGAGTCAGAGTGTCAGTCCAGGACCAGAAGGGAGAGGATAACTAGAAAAAATACAGTCAGTACTAAAAATATTACTATATATGACACGGTACCACATAAAAGGTTAGTATATAAAATGAGAATGCTTGGCCTGGGAGAAAATGTCTGTATGTGGGCACATATTCAGATTGGGTCACTGTAACTAGTGGGGTACCACAGGGGTCAGTATTGGGTCCTATTCTCTTCAATATATTTATTAATGATCTTGTAGAAGGCTTGCACAGTAAAATATCAATTTTTGCAGATGACACTAAACTGTGTAAAGTAATTAACACAGAAGAGGACAGTGCACTGCTACAGATGGATCTGGATAGACTGGAGGCTTGGGCAGAAAAGTGGCAGATGAGGTTTAACACTGACAAATGTAAGGTTATGCATATGGGAAGGAATAATGCAAGTCACCAGTACATACTAAATGGCAAAATATTGGGTAACTCTGACATGGAAAAGGACCTAGGAATTTTAGTAAACAGCAAACTAAGCTGTAGAAACCAGTGTCAGACAGCTGCTGCCAAGGCCAATAAGATAATGGGTTGCATCAAAAGAGGCATAGATGCCCATGATGAGAATATAGTCCTGCCACTTTACAAATCATTAGTCAGACCACACATGGAGTACTGTGTACAGTTCTGGGCTCCTGTGAACAAGGCAGACATAGCAGAGCTGGAGAGGGTTCAGGGGAGGGCAACTAAAGTAATAACTGGAATGGGTGGACTACAGTACCCAGAAAGATTATCAAAATTAGGGTTATTCACTTTAGAAAAAAGACGACTGAGGGGAGATCTAATAACTATGTATAAATATATCAGGGGTCAGTACAGAGATCTCTCCCATTATCTATTTATCCCAAGGACTGTGACGAGGGGACATCCTCTGCGTCTGGAAGAAAGAAGGTTTGTACACAAACATAGAAGAGGATTCTTTACGGTAAGAGCAGTGAGACTATGGAACTCTCTGCCTGAGGAGGTGGTGATGGTAAGTTCACTAAAAGAGTTCAAGAGGGGCCTGGATGTATTTCTGGAGGGTAATAATATTACAGGTTATAGTCACTAGAGATGGGTCGTTGATCCAGGGAGTTATTCTGATTGCCTGATTGGAGTCGGGAAGGAATGTTTTTCCCTAAAGTGGGGAAAATTGGCTTCTACCTCACAGGGGTTTTTTGCCTTCCTCTGGATCAACTTATAGGAAAACAGGCCGAACTGGATGGACAGATGTCTTTTTTTTCGCCTTATAAACTATGTTACTATGTTATGTATATCCGAAAAGTGAAAGAATAGGGAGATGGCACTGCCTGCAAATAATCCCAAAAGTCCTTTCAGTACCTCAGGAATCTCCACACTGGGGGCACCAGGTATATGTTGTGGAAAGGTGGTGCTCAAACAATTCAAATAACCAGCAAACTTGTAAACATACGATGAAGAAAAGAACAGGATGTGGCACTCACCAATCTTCCAAAAATAGTAGACTTTATTGAAGGCAGTCACTTACAAAAACGTGAAAGGGGGAGCGGGCGGACGCCTACAGCATTCACAGAGAGGAACAGCAGCGACGGCCGTTTCGCGCTTCCGCGCTTCGTCTGGCCGCTAGTTGATGACGTTCATCGTCACCGCCTCTTATACTCTGCTACACCGCTACAGAGAAGCAAAACTGCAGCAGAATATAGACATAGCACAAACACGGTAATATAACCATTAATAAGAACATATAGCAGACAATAAAAACAGCACTCTGGTCAGGAGAAATTAATTGCCAACAAAGACACTCAGATCGTTCCTAGCGTTCATGCCTAGAGGTCCTAATGCGTTTGATCTCATAATCCATCTTGCTTCTTTTTGTAGAAGCATTTTATGCCTATCTCCACCCTGCATTGGAGGCTGAACAAGCTCTATCCCTGCAAAGCTTAATACGTTTGTATTGCCCTGATGATCCTTCTGAATATGGTCTATCAATCTAGGGCAACCTTTTCCTGAAATTAAGGAGTTCAAATGCTCCCTAAATCTTTCATAAAGGCATCTTATAGTCTTGTCGATGTAGAAACGTCCACAACGGCACAAGACAAGATGTACAGCGTATTTGCTCTTGCAGGTGATAAAGTCCTGGACCCTAAAACTCATACCACCAAAAAACAGGTATCTTTGTCGGAGATTAAAGGGTTTCTGTCACCAGTTTTTTCGGTATGAATCAGGCTGACATTAGAGATGTGCTAATGTCACCTGATTCCAAATATATATCCGTTTTATTTACTGGTGCCCCCATTTTTATATAAAATGAACTTTTATTTTATGCTAATAAGGCCTCTAGGTGCAAGGGGCGTTACCCCTGCTCCTAGAGGCTCTGTTGATTGACAGGACCAGGCAGAGAAGAAACACTCCATTCACCATGGCTTGCAAGGACCTTCAATGATGTCATGACCATGTGATCAGTCACATGGTTTAGGAGGAGACAGGCTGTTTGTGTGATCCTAACCATGTGACTGATCACAGCCTGATCAGGCTTAGTGTAAAGTAAAAATACACTGTAGTACACTATACAGTGACATGCAGGCACTGCAGTGTATTATATAGACATCAGATCCACTGGATCTTCAAGAACCAAGTGGGTCTGAGTAAAAAAAAAGTGTAAAAAAAAAAAAAAAGTGTAAAAAAATGAAAACCGTAAAAAAAAAATCATTTTTTCCCATATACACACATTTATAATTGAGTAAAAATAAATAAAATAAAATAATAAAATACCCTAGACATGTTAGGTATCGCCACGTCCGTAACAACCTGCTCTACAAAAACCTCACATGACCTAACCCCTCAGATGAACACAGAAAAAAAAATTAAATAAAAACTATGTCAAAAAAGCCATTTTTTGTCACCTTACATAACAGAAAGCGTAATACCAAGCGATCAAAAAGGCGTATGCCCCCCAAAAATAGTACCAATCTAACCGTCATCTCATCCCGCAAAAAAGTAGCCCTACCTGAATCGCCCAAAAAATATAAAAACTACAGCTCTCACACTATGAAGACACTAAAACATGATTTTTTTTGTTTAAAAAATGATATTATTGTGTAAACCTTAAATAAATAAAAAAAATTAAACATGTTAGGTATCGTCACGTCCGTAACAACCTGCTCTACAAAAATCTCACCTGACATAACCCCTCAAATGAACACAGAAAAAATGAATAAATAAAAGCTGTGCCAAAATTACCAATTTTTGGGTCACCTTGCCCCAAAAAGTGTAATAATGAATAATCAAAAAAATCATATCTACCCAAAAATGGTACCAATAAAAATTTCAACTCTTCCTGCAAAAAAATTAGCCCCTACACAAAACGATCGGAAGAAAAATAAAAAAAGATATGGTGTTCAGAAAATGGAGACTCAAAAACATATTTTTTCTCAAAAATGCTTTATTATGTAAAACTGAAACAAAGAAAGTAGACATATTTGATATAATTGCGTCCGTATAAAAATACCACATGATCTAACCCGTCAGATGAACATGATAAAAAACAAAAAATAAATACAGTGCCATAACATCCATTCTTCGGTTACCTTGCCTCCCCAAAAAAATAATATAGAGAGATTAAAAATCATATGTACCCCAAAATAGCAATAAAACTGTCATCTTATCCAGTAGTTTACAAAATTGGGTCACTTTTTGATTGTTTGTACTATAGGGTGCATCTGGGGGGCTTCAAATGGGACATGGTGTCTAAAAACCAGTCCAGCAAAATCTGTCTTCCAAAAACCATACGGCGCTCCTTTCCTTCTGCGCCCTGCCATGCGCCCATACAGCAGTTTACCACCACATGTGGGGTGTTTCTGTAAACCACAGAATCAGGGTAATAAATATTTGAGTTTTGTTTGGCAGTTAACCTTCGATGTGTTAAAGAAAAAATGGACTAAAATGGAAAATCTGCCAAAAAAGTGAAATTTAGAAATTTCATCTCAATTTTCCTTTAATTCTCGTGGAATACCTAAAGGGTTAACAAAGTTTAGAAAATCAGTGTTAAGTAACTTGAAGGGTGTAGTTTACAAAATGGGATCATTTATGGGGGGGTTCTACTATGTAAGCCCCACAAAGTGACTTCAGACCTGAACTGGTCCTTAAAAAGTGGGTTTTGGAAATTTTCGTAAAAATTTTAAGAATTGCCTCTAAAATTCGAAGCCTTCTAATGTCCCCAAAAAAATAAAATGACATTTACAAAATGATGCAAACATAAAGTAGACATATGGGGAATGTTAAATAACAAATATTTTATGAGGTATCACTTTCAATTTTAAAAGCAGAGAAATTAAAATTTTGAAAATTGTGCATTTTTCAAAATTTTTGGTAAAGTTGGGATTTTTTTTATAAATAAAGGTGACATATATTGACTCAAATTTATGACTGTCGTGAAGTACAATGTGTCACGAGAAAACAATTTCAGAATGGCTTGGATAAGTAAAAGTATTCCAAAGTTATTACCACATAGAGTGACACATGTCAGATTTTCAAAAATAAGCCTGGTCACGAAGGTGCAAAATGGCCCGGTCATTAAGGGGTTAAACCACTGAGAGCCAAATCTGAAAGCGTTGTTTGAAAGAACAAAAGATAGTGCATCTTTCACAAATTCCCTGAAAATTCCACTTTCCAGTATTCTCCAATATTTCAATCACAGCTCTAACTCCTGCCTCCTGAGGAATACGGGTATACAAACTCTCCACATCCAAGGACAACAAACGAAAACCCTCGCGCCACCGAAAATATTTCAGCGTTCGAAGGAAATCATTCGTGTCGCCCAGATAGGAGAGAACCCCGTCAAGTAGTGGCCTCAGGATCCAATCCAGATATTTGGAAAGTGGTTCAGTCACTGAGCCAATCCCCGAGACAATAGGGCGTCCTGGGGGATGGCTCAGCGATTTATGAACCTTCGGTAGAAAATACCAAGAAGGTTTTTTTAGAAACAGTGGAAAAAGTCTTTCAGCCTTTTGTTTGGAAATAAAATCCATACTCACGTATTTGTTCAATAAACCGCGCAAGCCGGTCTGAATATCGCCAGTGGGATCACAATTTAATTTCTCATAGACAATACTGTCTTCCAATTGCCGGTGGGCCTCAGATACAGTACAGACCAAAAGTTTGGACACACCTTCTCATTCAAAGAGTTTTCAATGACAATTGTACATTCACACTGAAGGCATCAAAACTATGAATTAACACATGTGGAATTATATACTTAACAAAAAAGTGTGAAACAACTGAAAATATGTCTTATATTCTAGGTTCTTCAAAGTGGCCACCTTTTGGTTTTCACTTCACAGGTGTGCCCTGTCAGGTTTAATAAGTGGGATTTCTTGCCTTATAAATGGGGTTGGGACCATGAGTTGTGTTGGGCAGAAGTCAGGTGGATACACAGCTGATAGTCCTACTGAATAGACTGTTAGAATTTGTATTATGGCAAGAAAAAAGCAGCTAAGTAAAGAAAAACGAGTGGCCATCATTACTTTAAGAAATGAAGGTCACTCAGTCCGAAAAATTGGGAAAACTTTGAAAGTGTCCCCAAGTGCAGTCGCAAAAAACATCAAGCGCTACAAAGAAACTGGCTCACATGAGGACCGCCCCAGGAAAGGAAGACCAAGAGTCACCTCTGCTGCGGAGGATAAGTTCATCCGAGTCACCAGCCTCAGAAATCGCAGGTTAACAGCAGCTCAGATTAGAGACCAGGTCAATGCCACACAGAGTTCTAGCAGCAGACACATCTCTACAACAACTGTTAAGAGGAGACTGTGTGCAGCAGGCCTTCATGGTGGAAACCACTGTTAAGAACAGGCAACAAGCAGAAGAGACTTGTTTGGGCTAAAGAACACAAGGAATGGACATTAGACCAGTGGAAATCTGTGCTTTGGTCTGATGAGTCCAAATTTGAGATCTTTGGTTCCAACCACCGTGTCTTTGTGCGACGCAGAAAAGGTGAACGGATGGACTCTACATGCCTGGTTCCCACTGTGAAGCATGGAGGAGGAGTTGTGATGGTGTGGGGGTGCTTTGCTGGTGACACTGTTGGGGATTTATTCAAAATTGAAGGCATACTGAACAAGCATGGCTACCACAGCATCTTGCAGCGGCATGCTATTCCATTCGGTTTGCGTTTAGTTGGACCATCATTTATTTATCAACAGGACAATGACCCCAAACACACCTCCAGGCTGTGTAAGGGCTATTTGACCAAGAAGGAGAGTGATGGGGTGCTACGCCAGATGACCTGGCCTCCACAGTCACCAGACCTAAACCCAATCGAGATGGTTTGGGGTGAGCTGGACCGCAGAGTGAAGGCAAAAGGGCCAACAAGTGCTAAGCATCTCTGGGAACTCCTTCAAGACTGTAGGAATACCATTTCAGGTGACTACCTCTTGAAGCTCATCAAGAGTGTGCAAAGCAGTAATCAAAGCAAAAGGTGACTACTTTGAAGAACCTAGAATATAAGACATATTTTCAGTAGTTTCACACTTTTTTGTTAAGTATATAATTCCACATGTGTTAATTCATAGTTTTGATGCCTTCAGTGTGAATCTACAATTTTCATAGTCATGAAAATACAGAAAACTCTTTGAATGAGGAGGTGTGTCCAAACTTTTGGTCTGTACTGTACATAGTAGTCTCTGGTCATAAGTACAATGTTACCCCCCTTGTCTGCCGGTTTCACTATGACATCCTCCTGCGATTTCAACCATCTCAAGGCTCTATTCTCACCATCTGAAAGGTTATTTTGTACAACAGCAGGCAAGGGGGGACAAAAGGTGGATTTCACTCCTCCTGTAAATTCACCACCCAAACAGTCTCTCCCCTCCTCAGGCACGCTTTCAACATCAGCAAGGAATTCCAAACACATTTTTTCAACATCGTCAAATTTAGTATCTACATTAAATCCCAAAGGATTAGAGCTAGCTGATATTTCACCCTCTTTTCTCTCTCCAAACTTTATGGAAGGTTTTTTTGGCTACTAGCCCTTTAAAGATCTTATGCAAGTTTAATTTTCGGGCAGCCTTGAACATGTCTATTTCAAAGGTGGCAGGATCGAACTTTTCTACAAGGCTGTAGCCCAGTCCCCTATTTAGGACTGAGATACATTCTGGCGTAAGTTCAAGATCTGTCAGATTCATAATGATGTTATCTTCTGTATCCACCTTCTTACAGACAGTCTGGGTTACTGTCTCCACGACACTTGTTTCCTTCTCCTCCCACACTTTCTTGTTGGTACACTTCCCTCTTTTCTTCCTCCTGCCCCTTCTGGTGTGTAACCTAAAGGGCCCGCATTGTTTTCTGACATCTTTCTATCGCCGTTACCCAAACTGGGTTCGTCGGATACACTTGAGTCGGAATCAGTGGTCCAATAATCCACCTTTGATCGTCGAGGTTGCCGCTTTTTCTGTTGCTGTTGTTTCCTTTTATTCCAGTCAAAGATCCTTCCTGTATCAAAGTCCGTTTTGTCTCTCAAGAATTTGTCCCTCTTTTTTTCTTTAATTTCAATCTGTAAAACTGTTAGCTTTTTGTCTAGTTTTTTATCAAATATTTGGAACTGGTTTTCGGTTAAAGGGTTATTCTCATTTTAGACAATGGGGGCATATCGCTAGGATATGCCCCCATTGTCTTATAGGTGCGGGTCCCACCGCTGGGACCCGCACCTATTTCCAGAACGGAGCCCCCGAAGTGAATGAGGGCGCACTGCGCATGCGCAGCCGCCCTCCATTCATTTCTATGGGGCCGCCGAAAATAGCCGAGCACTGGCTCGGCTACTTCCGTCGGCTCCATAGAAATGAATGGGAGCGCACCGCGCATGCACTGCCCGGCTCCAATTCATTTCTATGAGCGGCGCGGGGAGCTGCGCCTGGTGGTGGCCGGATCCCCGGAAACCTGGGGTCCTCCAGGCGCAGCGCTCCCCGCTCCGTTCTGGATATAGGTGCGGGTCCCAGCGGTGGGACCCGCACCTATAAGACAATGGGGGCATATCCTAGCGATATGCCCCCATTGTCTAAGATGAGAATACCCCTTTAATCTCCCTTGCAGTTGTAATCTTGCATCGTCGCAATAGGAAACCTGAACGGTTTACTGAAGGGAATGAGGGACAGTGTTTTACCTTTTCATTCAAATTTAGCACTATGGCTCCAATAATTCGCAAGGCGATTTATAATAACTTTATAATAACTGGGAGTTACTGGCGAAAGATGCAGGTTTAACAGCTTTAACCACTAAAAAACCTTGCATTGCTTTCAGACGTTGTCACACAATTAAAGGGGTTGGCCACCTTATGCATAAAAAAATAAAAATGCCCCAGATAATACCTAAAGCCAAGAGGTATTTGTATCATGACAGATATACTGTGTATGTATAATTTTTCTAATGTTTTGAGCATAGGATGCTCCCGTTGATGAGAGGCTGTGTGGGCGGAGCACCTGCAAAGTGAAAGTAACAATCCCAGACATGCATCACAGCAAGCATCTTCAGAGCAGTGGTCACATGACCTCCCTGGCCAACTGTGATACCATAGTAACAGCAGCACCTCAGATGTCATCTCATCACAGACAAGTTAGCATAAGGCTCCATTCACAGGTCCGCAGAATGTGCCCGCATCCGTTCCGCAATTTTGACCCATTCATTTTCAATGGGGCCGCAAAAGATGCGGACGGCGCACAGTGCAAAAATATAGAACATGTCCTATTCTTGTCCGTAGCCACGGACAAGAAAAGGCATCTCTATAATAGAGCGAGCCATGTGCGGTCCGCAAAATGCGGTGTCCGTGTTTTGCGGATCTGCAATTTGCGGACCGCAAAACACACACGGATGTGTGAATGTACCCTAATGGTAAGAATCTCCCAATACACATATATATACAATACAAATATATATACACCAGGGCTGGCCAACCTGCGGCTCTCCAGCTGTTGCAAAACTACAACTCCCAGCATGCCCAGTCTGCCTACAGCTATCATCCTACAGCAGGGCATGGTGGGAGTTGTGTTTTACAACAGCTGGAGAGCCTCAGGTTGGCCAGCCCTGATATACACTGATGTATATACGCCTATATAGAGATTTATATACACACCGATGTGTATACACATAAATATATATACACTGTTGTATATACACCTATATACAGATTTATATACACTGATGTGTGTATATATATATATATATATATATATATATATATATATATATATTTATACAGATGTATATACATAGATGTATATAAATAAATATGTGTGTGTGTGTATATGTATATATATATATATAGAGAGAGAGAGAGAGACAGAGACAGAGAGAGACATATATATATATATATATACATACACAGGGTCGGACTGGAGTACCTAGGGCCCACCAGAGGAAATAATTCTTGGGGCCCACCATAAAGAAATATCTGTGTTTATTATCCCTGTACAGTGACATCACTGTGTTTATTATCCCTGTACGGTGACATCACTGTGTTTATTATCCCTGTACAGTGACATCGCTGTGTGTATTATCCCAGTGCAGGAAGAGGTAAGTGGTCTATGTTTGTTTTCTTTTTTTCAGGGTCGTGAATGCAGAGGACTACGTCGGATTCGGTGGACTACGTCGGACCAGCTTTTTATTTTTTTTTTTAATAAAATGGTCAAACAGGGGTCTGGGGGAGTGTTTATTTCAATAAAATGTTTTATACTTGTGTGTGTGTGTATTTTTTTTTACAATACTACAGTTTTAGTAATCACAGCTATCTATAGACGGCCCTGATTACTAATACTGGGCTTAGTGCTTGCCGGTATGGCAGGCCAGCACTAACCCCAACATCTATTACCTCGGCACCCACCGCCACCAGGGGTGCCGGGAAGAGCCGGGTACCCGCAGGACCGGACCTTCTAAATTGAGGGTCTGGCTCTGGGGCGGCTGCAGGCTGGTACCATTAGGCTGGGAAGGGCCAATAACCGTGTCCCTTCCCACCCTGGTAGTGCCAGGCTGCTGCTGCTGGTTGTATCTGGCTGGTGAAGGAAAAAAGGGGGGGACCCCACGCCATTTTTTTACAAAAATAATTAAATAATTTAAAAAAAAATGGCGTGGGGTCCCCCCTTTTTTCCTTCGCCAGCCAGATACAACCAGCAGCGGCAGCCTGGCACTACCAGGGTGGGAAGGGACACGGTTATTGGCCCTTCCCAGCCTAATGGTACCAGCCTGCAGCCGCCCCAGAGCCAGACCCTCAATTTAGAAGGTCCGGTCCTGCGGGTACCCGGCTCTTCCCGGCACCCCTGGTGGCGGTGGGTGCCGAGGTAATAGATGTTGGGGTTAGTGCTGGCCTGCCATACCGGCAAGCACTAAGCCCAGTATTAGTAATCAGGGCCGTCTATAGATAGCTGTGATTACTAAAACTGTAGTATTGTAAGAAAAAATACACACACACAAGTATAAAACATTTTATTGAAATAAACACTCCCCCAGACCCCTGTTTGACCATTTTATTAAAAAAATAAATAAAAAAAATAAAAAGCTGGTCCGACGTAGTCCACCGAATCCGACGTAGTCCTCTGCATTCACGACCCTGAAAAATAGAAAACAAACACACAAACACAGACCACTTACCTCTTCCTGCACTGGGATAATACACACAGCGATGTCACTGTACAGAGATAATAAACACAGCGATGTCACAGTCCAGGGATAATAAACACAGTGATGTCACTGTACAGGGATAATAAACACAGTGATGTCACAGTCCAGGGATAATAAACAGTGATGTCACTGTACAGGGATAATAAACACAGTTATGTCACTGTACAGGGATAACAAACACAGATATTTCTTTATGGTGGGCCCCAAGAATTATTTCCTCTGGTGGGCCCTAGGTACTCCAGTCCGACCCTGTACACATAAATATATATACACTGATGTATATACGCCTATATACAGATTTATATATACCAATGTGTATACACATAAATATATATACACTGATGTGTATATATACCTATATACGCCTGTATACAGATTTATATGCACCGATGTCTATAAACATAAATATATATATACTGATGTATATACGCCTATATACAGATTTATATGCACCGATGTGTATACACATAAATATATATACACTGATGTGTATATATACCTATATATGCCTGTATACAGATTTATATGCACCGATGTCTATAAACATAAATATATATATACTGATGTATATACGCCTATATACAGATTTATATACACCGATGTATATACACATAAATATATATACACTGATGTATACACGCCTATATACAGATTTATATACACCGATGTGTATACACATAAATATATATATACTGATGTATATACGCCTGTATACAGATTTATATGCACTGATGTGTATGTGTATATATGTGTGTATATATATATATATATATATATATATATATATATATATAGATTTATAGATACAAATGTATATACATAGATGTATATAAATGATTATATATATATACATATACAGATACATATACAGATAGATACACACACACATATATATATAGATAACACACACACACACATATAGAGAGATACACACACAAACACACACATATATACACACACACACACATATATAGAGATAGACAGACACACACACACACACACACATATATATATATATATATATATATATATATACACACACACACATTTACATTTACTTTTTACCTTTAGGGCTTCTACAAGGGGACCGTCACCAGACGCGAGTCTCCTTCTTGTTCCTGGAAGCTGCACAGTCCAGTCAGAGCCGGAGCTGGCAGCGCGGCAATAGTACTAACAGAGTGGGCATGCGCTGCTCTGCAGCGCTGGAGAAGCTGCGCAGGCGCAGTGTGAATGAAGACATGGACGAGCTTTCTCAGAAGCTCCTCCATGTCGCGTGCAGCCATGGACGAAGTGGCTGAGCGGCAGAGCCGGGCTCAGGGGGCGGAGCTTACAATACAATATTTTCCATCAGGATTTTTTAAATAAAGTATATTTAAGATCTTTCTTTTACACTGCCCCCAACCATGTAAAATAATGTTGAAATATAGTGGCCAACCCCTTTAAGGATAAGATTGTTAGGAGCCGTTTTCTGGATAAAAAGCCCAAGAATTGGATTAGGGATTTGGTTACCCCTGGTAATTACAGATGTGGAGGTTGCTCCTATTGTAAGTTTAATCTCCGACAAAGATACCTGTTTTTGGGTGGTATGAGTTTTAGGGTCCAGGACTTTATCACCTGCAAGAGGAAATACGCTCTATATCTTGTCTTGTGACGTCTCTACATCGGCAAGACTATAAGATGCCTGTATGAAAGATTTAGGGAGCATTTGAACTCCTTAATTTCAGGAAAAGGTTGCCCTAGATCAGGGCTGGCCAACCTGCGGCTCTCCAGCTGTTGCAAAACTACAACTCCCAGCATGCCCAGTCTGCCTACAGCTATCATCCTACAGCAGGGCATGGTGGGAGTTGTAGTTTTACAACAGCTGGAGAGCCTCAGGTTGGCCAGCCCTGCCCTAGATTGATAGACCATATTCAGAAGGATCATCAGGGCAATACAAACGTATTAAGCTTTGCAGGGATAGAGCTTGTTCAGCCTCCAATGCAGGGTGGAGATAGGCATAAAATGCTTCTACAAAAAGAAGCAAGATGGATTATGAGATCAAACGCATTAGGACCTCTAGGCATGAACGCTAGGAACGATCTTTGTTGGCGATTAATTTCTCCTGACCAGAGTGCTGTTTTTATTGTCTGCTATATGTTCTTATTAATGGTTATATTACCGTGTTTGTGCTATGTCTATATTCTGCTGCAGTTTCGCTTCTCTGTAGCGGTGTAGCAGAGTATAAGAGGCGGTGATGATGAACGTCATCAACTAGCGGCCAGACGAAGCGCGGAACGGCCGTCGCTGCTGTTCCTCTCTGTGCATGCTGTAGGCGTCCGCCCGCTCCCCCTTTCACGTTTTTGTAAGTGACTGCCTTCAATAAAGTCTACTATTTTTGGAAGATTGGTGAGTGCCACATCCTGTTCTTTTCTTCATCGTATGTTTACTAAAAATATTACCTTCAATATAAGGACCACAGAATAAAAAAAATTAGTTGGAGTGCTTCTTTAACCTAAGTATGTGTCCTGGAAGAAGCACACACAAACATTGGGAGAACATACAAACTCCATGCAGATATTGCTTCTGTCAGGTTTCAGTTCCCAGCTCGACTGCTTACCTGTCACAGACAAATGACACACAGGCCTGGTACAGCTGGATTGCAGGCATGAGTCCGGCAGCATCGGATCCTACTTGTTTTAGGGCTGCTGGGACATCACAAACCAACATCTGAAGTTCCTTACGAACATCCTCTCCCTACATGGGAGAAAAAAGTATAGTGGAGCCACAATTGTGTGAAATGTGTAATTCAGGAAACAATGGATTTATCACAGTGGTCAGCAACCTACGGCACGCCAGATATGGAGAAACTACAACTCCCAACATGCTCCATTCACTTCTCTGGGAGTTCTGAAAAAAAAGCTAAGTGATCATGCTGGGAGTTGTAGTTTCACCACAGCTGGAGTGCCGAAGGTTGCTGATCCCTGATTAATCAGGTGTACAATGTAATTTTAGATTACAGATAAATACATATTAAGGGTAAGATCACTGGCATGAGGCGAAACTGTGCCCATGTCCAATCCACGGGCAAAATTAAGCGGCCATTCACCATGAGGGTGTGGTTTGGCTGTGTGCATTCAGCCACACCGTGTGGCCTCATGGTAAGAACATTTACATTTTTCCTGTTTATACAACTATAACCAGTTCCACCTAAAGACCCTTTTACACAGACTGAGGATTGGGGCAATTATCAGGTATACTGGATCACGAAAACTGCTGATTATCTAATCACATTTTTTATGTGGCACAGCCTGTGTAAAACGGCAAGTGGCATTTATCATGTAGAGAAAGTTACTACAAGACACTTACTAATGTATTGTTATTATGCATATTGCTTCCTTTGCTGGCTGGATTCATTTTTCCATCACATTAAACACTGCTCGTTTCCATGGTTACGACCAACCTACAATCCAGCAGTGGTGACCATGCATGCACACTATAGGAAAAAGCGCCAGCCTCTCTGGTGGCTGCGACCGTGGGACCGCACATAGGCTGGTGCTTTTTCCTATAGTGTGCAAGCACGACCACCGCTGCTGGATTACAGGGTGGTCGTAACCATGGAAATGAGCAGTGTATAATGTGATGGAAAAATGAATCCAGCCAGCAAAGGAAGTAATATAGATAGTAACAATACATTTGTAAGTGCCTTGTATTAACTTTCTCTACATAATAAATGATATTTGCCGAAGTGAGACAACCCCTTTAAGTCAAATGCCAGACATACTTATAATATACTGTTATATTAACTGCTGTTAATTGTGTATGGAGACTTATAGGCAATGCTTCATGTGAGTGTGTGTGTCTCTCAAGGAAAGAGAACAATCTCGCTAGTGCCACCTTGTGGAAGTGGCTCCCTATGAGTCAAGATCTGACTTTTTAACAAGTCTTGAGACATGACAAGGGAAAGTAGCCAAGCCAAATATCCATCCATAGACAGCTGTTTTGGGGTGTTTGCCCCTCTTCAGGACGTATTAGGATTCTGGCTGACTGAGTGTGATGCCTTGGATGCAGCTTAGGCACATTAGGACACTTGGCACACTGTCTGTTGCATCCAAGGCATCACACTCAGTTAGCCAGAATCCTACTCCGTATTATCGAAGTATAAACACCAGCTGTCTATGGATGGATATTTGTCTTGCCTATCTTCCCTTCTCATGTCCCAAGGCCTGTTAAAAAGTTAGATTTTGACTCATAGGGAGCCACTTCCACTTGCAAGGGATCCACAGGAATTTATCTAACATGTGGAGCCAGCTTTTTATGTTGTCTTATTTCCAAGATTAAAGAACATCTGTCACCATGATCAACCCTATTAAAGGGGTTCTCCGGGAATTAAGAAAATAAAAATACTTAAATATTACTTCATTGTAAATATATTCCCAAATACCTTACATTTGTTATATTGGCTCGTTTTGTCTGGGGGGAAATCATCAGGGGAAACAAAATGGCCGCTGTCCTATTAGTACACATAAAAGCTGTCCTAATCACACAGGAGGACAAGTTACTTCACAACACTTAGATATAGAGCTGCCTCATCCTCCTCTCTGCTCTACTTGTAAGGAATTATGATCCTGAATACAGATGATAAGATCTTTAGCTGAATCTCTGAGTCCTTGAGCAGATGTGACTAATGAGCAGCAGCACTTGTATGCAGTCTCCATTACCACAGTCTGTCCTGTTTGTCCTCTCTGTACTTAATGTCTCCTTATGAACTCAATTCCCACAAAGATTCAGCTAAATATCATATTAAACTGTATTCAGAACCCTAATTCCTGAGAAGTAGAGCAGAGAGGAGGATGAGGCAGCTCTTTACCTCAGTATTGTGAAGTAACTTGTCCTCCTGTGTGATTAGGACAGGTTTTGTGTGAACTAATAGGACGGCGGCCATTTTGTTTCTCCTGATGATTGCTCCCCAGACAAAATGAACCATTCTAACTAATGAAAGGTATTTGGGAATATATTTATAATAAACTAATATTTACGTATTTTCATTTTCCTAATTCCTGGAGAACCCCTTTAAACTACTGGCGCATTTGCATTGAAGCGGGGACAACTGCAAGAGATCTTCATTGCGCTGACACAAGAGTGAGATTTCAGGGCCAGGCATCAGAGCAGTCAGGAGGCCTGGCCCTGTCAATTTCACTTGGAGGTAGAATGGCAACGGGGAGAGGTGGAGGTAAAGAGGTGCTCTAAGGAGCTAGGCCAGGCCCCTGCTGCTCCGAGAACAGCATTTGCATATAACTAAAATAAGAATTTCTCTGCATCGTTAATACCGATTGCAGAAAGAAATTGCTCATTTTAGTGACCATGATCAATCCTTCCATCACAGTGACAGACACTTCGCTAGGATATGCCCCCATTGTCTGATAGGTGCACCTATATCAAGAACAAAGCGGGCCAAAGTGGTGGCTGGAGGACACTGGTCCAGCCACCACCAAAGCGCTCTCCCTATAGAAGTGAATCGGAGCGCACATGACTGGTCACCGCTCCCATTCACTTCTATTGGTTCCACGGAAATACACGAGCCGGCTGTTTTTGCCGGACCCATAGAAATCAAAGGAGGGCGGCTGCGCATGCGCCCTCCACCACTTTTGGGGCTCCGTTTAGGGATAAGTGTGGGTCCCAGCGATATGCCCCCATTATCTCAGATGAGACAATCCCTCTAAGGAAAGTTATCCAATATGTGTGCTAACATATAGGTGTATTATGCACAGGGGAATGATTCAGAAAGTGAAGTTTAGGTCACTGGATTTGTGAAAAGTGCTCCCTTCAAAGGAGAATAAATAAGTGTATACTAATCTACATCTATTTTACAATGCAGAATGTTTGATACCTGCCATTACTACCAATAAAAGTATTCTGTTCACTTACATTGATCCCATAGCGCTTACAACTGCTGTAATACTGTTCTCGCTGCTCTGCTGCCCCCTGCACACATTCCTCCGCTCGACGCTCACACTCCACAACAAGCTGCTGACACCGAGTCATCTGTTTCTTCAAAGCCGGGATTTCATAGCTCACATTGCGCATCAACAGACTGCCACACTCCGCTAGAGGGGACAGAAGACACATTAGTCATCCTTTACACTGCAGATTTATGGCTGCAATAGCTTCATACAAATTTAGTTTTAATGGAGAATTCCTATAAAAATTAGTCATTATCTCTCCATATAAAGCTTTATTATAAGTGACTGTTAAAATTCAAGCAGGTACAGGCATGTTCGACCACTTCACTGCAGATCTCTTGTAAAGTCTGACAGCACATGTAGCAGTAGAGCGTACAATGCAGGCCAGGCTATTGGTGTGCAGTAAGGATCCCAGGACTGGATCCTTAAAAATCGTCATGAGGCAAAGGGGTTATTTATATATATATACTATGCATTTGGTAAGTCGTTTTTTCACATCTTGTTATGTTGCAGCTAAAATTAAAAAAAATCCCCATCATTTTCCCCATCATTCTGCTCAAAATCTTTGCTCCTTTACTGAAATGGAAAAACTAAAATCTTGCGTTGACGAAAATATTCAGACTTTACTCAGGACCTGAAGCACCTTTGGCAGGGATTACAGGCTCCAGTCTCCTTGGCTATGATACCACAAGGTTTGCACATCTGGATTTGGGGATTTGTCAGGTTGGATGGGGACCATCGGTGGACAACCTTTTCCAGATCTCTCCAGAGACATCTGATTAGGGTCAAGTCAGGGCTCTGGCTGGGCCACTGAAAAACATTCCCAGAGTTGTCCCTAAGCCGCTCATGTATTTTCTTGGCTGTGTGCTTAGGGTCATAATCTTGTTGGAAGGTGAACCTTGCCCCAGTCTGAAGTCCGGAGCACCCTGGATCAGGTTTTCATTAACCAATTAGTGACCAGACTGTTTTGGGCCTTACTGACCAGGTGATTTTTTTCATCATTGTCGTCCAAGAACTATAACTTTTTTTACATCTATGTAGCTGTATAAGGGCTTGTTTTTTGTGGGACAAGTTGTAGTTTTTAATGGTGCCATTTTGATTCACTAGATAACTTTATTCTCTGGGTCACTGCGATTAGAGCGATACCAAATACATATAGTGTTTTTTATGTTTTACAACTTTTGCGCAATGAAGCCCCCCCCCCAAGACCCATAACTTTTTTTTAACTTTTCTTTCTACGGAGCTGTGTGAGGGATTGGTTTTTGCAGAATGCCTTGTAGTTTTTATTGATATCATTTTGCGTTACATAACACTTTTTGATCGCTTTTTATTACGTTTTTTTGGTGGTGAATAAGTAAAAAGCAGCAATTCTGTTTTTTTTTTAGTGTGTTCACCACACATACAGATGCAGAGATACCAAATATGTGGAGGAGATGTTATTTTTACAATTTTTTTCCATTCAAAGGTGTATTTTCAATGGAAAAAACTTTATTTTATTTAATTTTTTTTAACCATTTAATAGTCCCACAAGGGGACTACAATAGGCAATATTTTAATTGCTTCTAAAATACAATATACTATTTCTGTAGGGCATTGTATTTTAATGTCAGTGCTTTATTGATATTCACCAGCAGGCTGCGCCAGAGAGGCAAGGCCTCCTGGGAAACTAGAGACAGGCCTGGGGCCTTCACTAGGCCCCAGCCTGCCTGCACTGGCATTGGCACCCCCACTCTCCGCTACACGGGAGATCTGTGCAGCGCTTAGACTGGGCCATCATAAAAAGGCGGAGGACCAGCCTTAAAAAGGAGTATTGGTGCTCACTAAGACGTTAAGAATATCTCTGTCCTTTGCTCTGTTGAACTTTCCCTCAACCTCGACCAGTCTCTCTGTCCCAGCTGCTGAAAAACACCTCCACAGCATGATGCTACCACCACCATGCTCCACTGTAGGGATGGTATTGGGGAGGTGATGGACAGTGCCTGGTTTTCTCCAGAAATGATGTTTAGAAATGAGGCCAAAAACTTCAACCTTGGTTTCATGAGAACAGAGAATCTTGCTTCTAATAGTCAGAGTCCTTTATGTGCCTTTTTTGCAAACTCCAGACTTTCACGTCTCTTTTTCTGAGGAGAGGCTTCTTTCTGGCCGCTCTGCCATAAAGCGCTATAAAGCTCAGATTGGTGGAGTGCTGCAATGATGGTTGACCATTGGGTTTTTAGTCACCTCTCTAACCAAAGCCCTTCTCCGCCAATTACTTTGTTTGGTGGGGCAGCCAGCTCTAGGAAGAACCCTGCTTGTTCCAAACTTCTTCCATTTAAGAATTATGGAGTCCACTGTGCTCTTGGGTCTTTCAGTGCAGCAGAAATGTTTGTACCCTTCTCCAGATCTGTGCCTCCACACACTCCTGTCTCTGAGCTCTACAGGTAGTTCTTTCCTCCTCATGGCTTGATTTTTGCTCTGGTATGCGTTGTCAGCTGTAAGACCGTATATAGACAAGGTTGTGTCTTTCCAAATCATGTCTAATCAACTGAATTTACTGGAGATGACTCCAATCAAAGTAAAGAAACATGTCAAAGATGATCAAGAGAAATGAGAGGCCCCCAGAGCTAAATCTCAAGGGTCTAAATACCTATGTCCATGCAAAACTTTTTAATAACTTTAAAAAAATTTCTAAAATTCTCTTTTCACGTTCTCATTATAGGATATTGAGTGCAGAAGGATGGAAGAAAACAATTTTATTTTTTAATTTTACCACAAGCCAACAAAATGTGAAAACATTAAAGGGTCTGAAAACTTTCCAAATGTATGTGTGTATATATATATATATATATATATATATATATATATATATATACACACACACACACACACACACACACACACACTCACAACATAACTTTTTGCAATGTTAAAGGTACCAGAGCACACATAACAAGCAGGAAATCATAAAGGCCACATGCATCTCTTAGGTCTCCATTTATTACATATGTGCCCAAGTGGTGGTAATCTGTTCTGGCCTAATACTGGAATAACCGGATTCAGCATACGCCAGACACCACTGGCACCCGACAGATCCCCTTCCACTTTATACTGGCATTCTAGCAGACAAAATACCAGTGCATGCAATGGTAGTTCATCCAATTATTTTACTAGAATCTGTGGACCTAGCCTAAAGATAACTGGAAACACTCACCTAGATAAGTATTATCCGCCTGGTATAGAGATATCACTTCTTGCCAATCCTGTAGCAAAAAAATAAAAACAGTGGCTATGTCTCAAATGTTTAAAAATTTCCTTTTAGCAGTAAATGAGATTTTGTGCAGTCTCACCTTAGGTAACATATATTCAATTTAAAGACTATGGACATCTGCAGGGGACAATCTTTTTAATTATTGTATTTTGAACATTTTGGGCTATAAATCATTTTTTCAATTGGTCTTTATTAAAAATTATCAGCTCTTTTCTCTTTACAAATGTCAGTCTGTGTATTTGCAGAGTAGCAGCCTTTCTGTTAAGTGGCTCTCATCAGATAGAAGCCCTGATGGCTCATGTGTAGCCCTTGTCTCTGAACTCCTTACAGCACATAAACACTTATTGAAGTAGGTTTACATATGTGGCAACAGCTCCAGTAATCTGTTCCGGCAAAGCAATAGACTAACGGAGTTTACTGTATACTGACTATAATGGGATCCAACATAAATACTGGGTATCAGCTGGACAAATACTGCTGCAGTGGTATGTGTCTGGCTGAATGCTGGCATTTATGCTGGATCCCTGTTGGATCCCATTATAGTCAATGGGGACCTGGTGATGTGTGTCAGAATCCAGCTATGTCGGATACAGTAATCTCCGGTAGTCTGTTCCTCTGTCGGAACAGACTACCAAAGTCGTTGCCACAGATGTGAACCTACCTTTAAACTACATTCTTATCAAACTGAGAAGAATTGGGCTATAATGAGTGTTTATGAGCTGTCAGGACTTCAGAGATAAGGACTACACGTAAGCCATCAGGACTTCTGTTTGACGGGACTCACTGTGAACGGAAAGCCTACTACTCTGCAAATGCACAGAGACTGACATCTGTACAGAGAAGACGGCTGAAAACTTTTATTAAAGACCAACTGAAAAAATGATTAGTAGAATGCAATAATAAAAATGCCCCCAAAGGTGTCCCTATCCTTTAACAGTAAAAATATGCCCCGCAGCCCAGATGCCTAACACAGAAAATGAGAACCAGGCATGCACAAATAGACTATGAGTGTAGCCCCTGATTGCAGTTGTCATATTTCTAGTGTATGTTACCCAATTAGCAGCAATGGGCACCACCCCGGCTGTTCATTTGCATTAGTTTCAATAAATTAGAGCAATATTGCACAATGCCTAAAATGTATAGATTTGCTTTACCTGGAAATCAACTACGTAAGCCAGGTAACAAGTGGCAGACAGTGATTTGGCTACATGCAAACCTTAAGCAAATTAAATACAATATGGCCATTCTGGTTTCACTGTAGGCTTGAAATAATCAGACGATGACTGTACACACAAAGTGGTATTAGGTTGTACTGGTTATGTTAACCCCTTAGCACTGTAAACAAGTAGCATTTTTCCATTTTACTCCCTGTCTTCCAAGAGCCATAACTTTATTTTTAAAGGAGTTGTCTCACTTCAGCAAGTGGCATATATTATGTAGAGAAAGTTAATACAAGGCACTTACTAATGTATTGCTATTGTCAATTTTGTTTGCTTTACTGGCTGTATTCATTTTTCTATCACATTATACACTGCTTGTTTCCATGGTTACAACCACCCTGTAATCCATCACCGGTGGTTGTACTTGCACACTATAGGAAAAAGCGGCGGTCTCTCTGGTGGCTGGGACCATGGGACTGTGCAAAGACCGGCGCTTTTTCCTACAGTATGCAAGCACGACCACCACTTCTGGATTTCAGGGTGGTCGTAACCATAGAAACAAGCAGTGTATAACGCAATGGAAAAATGAATCCAGCCAGCAAAGGAAGCAATATGGACAATCACAATACATTAGTAAGTGGCTTGTATTAACTTTCTCTAGATAATAAATGACATTTGCTGAAGTGAGACAACCCCTTAAGTTCACTTTGCTGGAGGCCAGAGACCATTCTGTTTTGTTCATCATAGAGTAGGGCTGGCCAACCTGCGGCCCTCCAGCTGTTGTAAAACTACAACTCCCACCATGCCCTGCTGTAGGCTGATAGATGTAGGCAGACTGGGCATGCTGGGAGTTGTAGTTTTGCAACAGCTGGAGAGCCTCAGGTTGGCCATCCCTGTCATAGAGCATGGATGCCTTGGAAACTGAAGGTACGAATTCTGTCAGTATATGCATCATTGGACATATGTACGATTTCCTACCTTCATTCTCTGAGATGAGTATCTTCCAAACAAGTTTCTGGTGGCAGCTTCTGTTCCCTTCAATATCTCAACAATTTTTAAGCAATGGAAGTAATTAATATCTGGAATAAGTGAAAAAATATAAAAACAATACATATAAATAATATTTAAAAGGCATTGAGCTCATGGCATGTCTTCTCGCCATGTATATCTCTTTCAGACAGTAAATAGCGGCAGGGGCAAAAGCGACGGACAGTCAATCATTTGAAAAAATTGCAGATTTCCTGTATTTGGCAATATTCGTGAGACATTTTAGGCGTCAAAGTCTAGACGTGCTTGTGCTGCATTTTTTTTTAACTGTCAAAAACGCTTACAATACACAATATGAAAATGCACCACTCGTGCATACAGTGCTTTTATTTTTCATGCAAAGAACTGAAATCTGCAACACAGGAAAAAACAAGAACTCACGTGGTGTCACGGTCATTCCTGCAACAGGCTTGCACATGTGACATAATCTGACATGATTTCCTTTTTGTGTTGTTGCTGTTTACCACACCCCTTCCCCTCAGCTGTTGCAGGTGTGGTAATTGTCCTTCCCCTATTTATTCCTGCTTCTACCACAGTTACTTGCGGTTTATAGTTTCTGTGGACATTCTGGTGGATTGGTGTGGTTCTCTCCTGAGATCCGGTTGCTTCCATTTCTTCTTAAAGATAAGTGTCCACTTTCCCTTTTGTGTTTACCTTGATTTTCCCTGTTTGTTATTTGGCCTTTTGGAGACTCCTGTTCGTCCTTCCTTTTGGAGAAACGGGTAGACTCAGCCCTGTCAGTAGTTGCAGGGTCCTATAGGGTCAGTTTGGTTTAGGTTCCTGTGTATGAACTCGTCTACATTTGAGGCCTGTTCATACTGTAAGTCAGTCAGGATTGGTGTCAGGGTTTCCTGCAGGAGGTGACATTTTCCCTTTACTTGTTTCCTGACCTCATCACCTTCCCTCCTACACTTGGTGTGGTTTTCCCCTCCACACCAGAGCGTGACACGTGGTTGCAATTCAGAAATCCTAAGGGGAGCCCACATGCAGATTAGGCCTCAAGCACACGACCGTTGTTTGGGTCCGCATTTTTTGAGGCTCGGATGCGGACCCATTCACTTCAATCGGGCCGCAAAAGATGTGGACAGCACTCTGTGTGCTGTCCACATCCATTGCCCTGTTCCGTGGCCCTGCAAAAAAAAAAATAGAACATGTCCTATTCTTGTCTGTTTCGTGGACATGAATAGGCATTTCAATCATGGGTGGCCCGTTCTGCAAATTGCGGAATGCCCACGGGTGGCATCCGTGTTTTGCGGTCCGCGATCATGTGCATGTAGCCTTAGTCCCACTGAATGGGGCTACTCTGTGGGCAGTTTCCATCCACAAGTTCATAGCGGATATTTATGACGTGTAGACATGTGAGCATATGCGAACCAAATTTACCTCCAACAATTCTGACAAATCTGTACTGTCCGAGCAATATTAAACCCTGTTCATGGTCATTCCTATGCTGTTTGGCGGTATAAGCGACTCATTATCCCGTCATAGCCCCAGTATCCCCAATATCTCACATGTTCCTGATAGGAGATTCCGGATATCCTCATGTTCTGGCATGTCCTGAAGTGCTTGATTAACCTTTTCTCTAATCTGCAGTACCTTGCTCTGCCACTTGAGGTTGCAGTGTCTTCGATCAACCAACCAATCTACAAAAGAACAGAATAAAAGGAACAGTAAAAGCCTTTATTTTATTTGAAGACTTTCCCTATTTTTATTTCACGTCAGAAAATGAACCACTAAGTGCTAAGTGACAACAGCTCTCTCCCAAATGGTTGAAATGAGTATGTGTTTGGTCCCTGCAAAAATGTAGCAGTATACAAACACACGCAGTTAAGAGACAGTGCTCATTTATTCGTGCAAATCAGCAATGTCTTTATTTCACCCTTAAGGGGTTGTCCGCTTTTGCTATATTGTCAGATCAGCAGGGGACCATCTGCCAGCACTCCTTCCAATCAACTGTTTAACCCCTTCCCGACATATGACATACTCTTGCATCAAAGCAGGAAGTGAATTCCTGCAATCTGACGTAATAGTATGTAATGCTAATCAGGCAGGCACTGTAGCGGTGCATGCCTGATCAGTGCACTGACCCAGCTATGATTGCCAGCCGTGCCCTTGCTGTATCCACCAGCATTAAACGGCGATGTCGGTGGATTAACCCCTTGTAAGCTGCGGTCAAAGCTGGTTGCGGCATATAGGGGGTTTGCGGCTCCATTTACTTGACCATCAGGTCCCTGCGCTGTGGTAACAGGGACCTTATGGCTGAGAAGGCAGCCCAATGCCTTGCACCGGCATCGAGGCTTGCTTTCTATGGAAGCCTAGGAGATCCAGCCCCTGGGAAATTTCATCTCCATTTTCTTGTGGAACATCTAAGGGGTTAACAGTTTGTAAAATCAGTTTTGAAAACCTTGAGGGGTGCAGTTTCTAAAATGGGGCCATTTATGGGTGGTTTCTATTTTGTAAGCCCCACAAAGTGACTTCATAACTGAACTGGTCTTTAAAAAGTGGGTTTTGGAAATTTTCTTAAAAATGGCATCTAAAATTCTAAGCCTTCTAAATGTCCTAAAAAAATGACATTTACAAAATGATGCAAACATAAAGTAGACATATGGGGAATGTAAAGTAATGAGTATTTTCCAGAGAAACTGAAATTTTGACTCAAATTTACCACTGTCATGAAGTACAATGTGTCACGAAAAAACAATCTCAGAATGGCCTGGATAAGTAAAAGTGTTCCAAAGTTATTACCACGAAGTGACATGTTAGGAAGGTGAAAAATGGCTCTGTCTTGGAGGGGTTAAAGAGAATGCAGTGCTCGTATGAGTACTGCATTCTCTTCACTGTTTACCTGCTCGCAGTCGACATCACAGCGGCGAGCAGTGTAATTACAGCTCCGCCGTCTCATTCACTTCAATGGGACAGCTTCCTCCTATTCACAGAGCTATAATTACACTGCTCGCTGCTACAATGTCTATAGCGATCAGGTAAACAGAGAAGGGAGCGATGCGCTCTCTCCAAACAGCTGATCGGCGGAGGTGCCGGGTGTCGGACCCCCTGCTGATCTGATATTGATGACCTATTCTGGGGAAAGGTCATCAATATAACAAAAGCAAACAACCCCTTTACAATCTGGTAAATACATCCAATGACGAGACAGTAGCTGCTTTTTCTTGCAAATCATTGATCTTTATTTTATCCTCAAGTTATGGGCAATGTTTCTGACGTCAGTGTAAGTCCTTTATCAAGCTGAGCACCACAACGACATGCCAATGGGCAGTGCCGAATATTAACTTAATAAAGGGCTTACACAGACTACCTGTTGCTGTTAGCCAACATATGAAGCACCTTAATTTAAAAAAAAAAAAAAAAACATCTACTCACCCAGCAATTTGCTGGTCTGGATGTCAATTGGCACATTTTGTATGTCCTGTAAACAGAATAACATAAGACAGTTTAATGTGGCTCCTAAATATAAGTTACACTATTCTGAGAATAGGTCATCAAGATCTGATCTGTGGTGGTCCATCCCTAGGACCACAACTGATCAGCTGAACGAAAGGGCCATGGCACTCCAGCAAGCAGTCGTCCTTGTAGGCAAGTGCCATACATACAGTTGTGCCTGCACATGGCACTGCAGCTCATTTCCATGCTCTGTGACTCTCTTCACTTTTCTGGGTTGTGGGGGTCCCATATCTGATGCCAACTGATCAAATATTAATGGCCTAACCTAAGGATAGGCAGTTAATACAAATGACCCTTTAATGTGAGATGAATGAGAGAAGAGAGAGTTAAAAAAAACAGGATGCTGTTGTATCAGCTGTCATCTGTTTGGACCATTTCCTTCTTAGATCTCAAACTGATGACAACTGATGCAACAGGATCCGTTTCACACGGTCAGTACTTTTCATTAGTATTTGTAAGGCAAAACCAGGAGTGGATCCAAATCTATATTCACTCATATTCCACTGTGCTTTACAGACATCATCGATTGCCGTCTCAGAATTTTAGCTGCCTATACGTGTACCTAGAGGAAAACCCACAAGCTCCATGCAGATGTTCTCCTTGGTCAGATTCAAGCATAGGACTTCAGCGCTGCAAGGCATCAGTGCTAACCACTGAGCCATCGTGCTGCCCAAATCTTTCCATTATACACTACTCACAAAACATTAGGGATATTTGGCTTGTGGGTGAAATTTCAGGATGAACCTAAAATGCGCCGTAACGTTACAGGTGAACTTAATGTGACCTTCTGTAAACGTTTGAATGCAGATCTCCAACTGTTCAATATTTCAGTACTTTTTACACAACTTGCTGTTCTCTAACAAGGAGCTTAATGGCAAAATTCACAACAGGTGTTTGATCCATGAATCACCCAATAAATTTCCTGGTTCAATTAGAATTGGTATTTAAACAATCCTCCTCATCATGTTGTTCACATTTTGACATCATGAGACCAAGACGACACCTAACAATTGATCAAAAGTACCTCACCATTGCAAGGCTTTAAGCAGGATGTTCTCAGACGGAAGTGGCCACTGAACTTAGAGTGTCATCAACAGGTTGCAACAGAGATAGAGAGAGACTGGAATAGTCACAGTAAGGCATAGAAGTGGATGTCCTTTGGCCACATCCCACACTGATGACCACTTCGCTGTGAACAATGCCCTGCGGAACCGGATGATGAATACCACACAAGTCAAAGGGAGGTGAGAGGCACCCAATTGTCATGTC
Source organism: Rhinella marina (assembly GCA_900303285.1). Taxonomy (NCBI): domain Eukaryota; kingdom Metazoa; phylum Chordata; class Amphibia; order Anura; family Bufonidae; genus Rhinella; species Rhinella marina. The sequence goes on from ONZH01015173.1 coordinate 683,333, forward strand.
AGACCATTCAAAACCATTTACATCAGCGTGGTCTGCATTCTAGACAACCTGCAAGGTTACCTGACTACAGGCATCATTGTCTTACAGGGAGCATCTATGCTGGACGAGAAACCACTGGGCCTCAGTGCTGTTCACTGATGAAAGCCGATCATGCTGAGCAGAAATGATGGCCGCCTACGATGTTGCGAGCACTACGCATCAGCCACTGTTGTCACCAGGCGAGCCTTTGGAGGTGGTGATGTTACAGTGTGAGCAGGTGTGTCTAGTCAATACAGAACTGCCCTACACTTTGTGAATGGTACAGTGACAAGCCCATGATACTTGAATAAGATCATTAATCCAGTCATTGTGTCTCTTCATGAACATCACAGGTCTAATACCATCTTCATGGACGACAATGCACCAGCTCATCGAGGTCACATCATTAGGGAACGGCTGCTGGAGACTGGGGGACCTAAAATGGAGTGGGCTGCACTTTCTCCAGACCTGAATCCCATTGAAAACCTATGGGATCAGCTGAGTCACCATGTAGAGGCCCGTAACTCTGTACCCCAGAACCTCAATGACCTGAGGGCCGCCCTTCAAGAAGAAAGGGATGCCATGCCTCGGCAGACAATAAGTTGATTTGTGAACAGTATAAGACGTCATTGTCAAGCTGTAATTGATGCTGAAGGCCACATGACAAGTTATTGAGACATTGACATTTTTTGTGGGGGTATACCCACCACTGGCGTTGGTTTTTGTTTCAATAAATTGAGATGAGGAAATCACCATTGCTGCTTCTACTTAAATGGTCTACTTTCATGATATAATATCACTGTAGCGTGAACTTTTTACATTTTTTCATAAATTTCACCCAAAAGCCAAATATCTCTAACTTTTTAGTGTACTTTCTTCTCCATAGGTTTCACTACTGGCTTTGGCTTAGAAATGCTGACTGTGTAAAAATGGCCATAGTGATTTTCCAGGACTTTCATACTGATGGCCTGTCCTTAGGACGAGCGGCACCCTCTTCATTGTTTACCAGGCACAGCGCCCTACATTTTGTTGTGGCTGTTTGTGGTACTGCAGCTCAGTCTCATTCAACTAAACAGGACTGAGCTGAAATATCAGGCAGCGCCTCTACAAAATGTACAGAACGGTGCCTGAACACAGCGCTACGGATCACTGACGCACTGTGGCCCATTCAATAGGCTGACTGGTGGGAGAGCCTGGAGTTGGACCCTCACCGATTTGATACGGATGTTGTTTCTGACACTGCAAATTTTCACCTGATGAAACTCAAGAAAATCAGTTTGATTTTCCTGACACTCCTCAACATTGAAACTGCAAGACAAAGAAAGAAAAGTTGTGGAATAACGGAAATCACAGGACTGATAGACATGTTAATGATATGCAAGTGATGAGCACAGAGCATAGAAATACACGCACATCTGCGCCTTGGCATGCTGTCAATGATGTTATTAATGGTTGTCTGAGGAATGTTCTGCCATGCTGAATGCATTTGGGCTCACAAATCATCAAGATCCGCTACTGACGTCCCAGATGTGCTCAATCGGAGACAAGTCTAGAGATGCTTTAAGACACAGTAGCACATTTAGTGACGCCGAGCTGTTGGTATGCCTGAGAGGAAGACTAGAGGGGTCATTTTACCATACATTATGCCACTCCACACCATAATCCCCAGATCAGTGAGACGTTCCTTTAGAAAGGCCTCTTCATGGCATTGCCCACATGGTCTCCAGACCAATCTCTGGCTATCATTGCATCCCAGACAAAGGACAGACCTCCATTCCAGCCTCTGTTGTCGTCTTGCTGTGCACCATGATGAGAGTGGTGGTGGAGGTCAATGGAACCTCTGGCTCGTAGCCCAATGTCGTGTAAACGCCTTCTAATGGTTTGTGTAGATACTGTTTGCCGCCCTAGGTTTGGGATGTGACATCCAATTTCACTTGTAGTACAGAATGGATCACTACACTCTATTCTTCTAATCAGAGGATACGTCCGTGCAGAGGTTCTCCTCTGTGAACCTCTTACTGTCATTCCAGTTCATCATTCTTCTCCCAACCACCGGGACAAACAACATCGAAGGGTGCTGACATCTCAGCCTGGAGATAAACCAAGGTCTCTCAGTTCCAGGATTCTGTCCCTCTCAGTGTGTGACAAGCTGTGATAACTGGCACATCGATGAACCATCATTCTACACGACAGGATATGATTTTTGAGGTTTTATGTGGCTAAAAAACTTAGCCCCTCCTAAATGTCACAGATTGGAGCTAGGCGCTTGAAAATTCAATCATCTGCAGATCTTAGCGACACTTGCTACTTAGTCGATTTCCATAATCTTATGGCTTGTCCTTCTTGGTGTTGTAATTTCAATGCTGAGGAGTATAGCTGTAAAGCCCCGGGTCTTCATAGATATGGCAGCCGCACGACCGTTATATTTACACCATAAAACTGGTGCAAATAGATGATAAATCTGTCATCTGGTCGCACTGTGATCAGTCAATTTGTGGTCAACATTTATCAGCCTAAACGTTCCCATTAGGTTATAAAAATTCTTACTTATAGCCCTCTTAAAGTGGTTGTCAAGATCCTTGAAATCTTTAGACTTTAGACCTAGCAAAGTGACAGAACAGATTGAAACGTCACTACTGGAGGCAAGGAACAGAGATCAGCAGGTGGCTGAGGATCAGTAAGGCCTGATTCACACTATGTTATAGTCAGGGGCGTAATGATCACAGTCGCAAAGGGTGCAATAGCGACCGGCTCGGTGGGGGGAGAGGGCCAGCTGCACTTACAGGCCCCAGCGCTGCCCTACTAGTAGTATTCACATACTAAGTGGGTAGGTGGGGCCTAACATTGGTCAGACTCCGCCCACTCGAGTCAGATGTGAATACTACTAGTAGGGCTGTGCTGGGGTCTGCTAGATGCCAGACCAACCGCATGTGATGCTGCTGTGATGAGTGCTCTGACAGGGCCCAATTACATGTGAATGAACCAGGGGCAGTGAAAAGGACATTACCGGGGGCAGTGGAAGGACATTACCGGGGGCAGTATAGGGACATTACCGAGGGCAGTATAGGGACATTACTGGGGGGCAGTATAGGGACATTACTGGGGGGCAGTATAGGGACATTACTGGGGGGCAGTATAGGGACATTACCGGAGGCAGTATAGGGACATTACCAGAGACAGTATAGGGACATTACTGGGGGGCAGTATAGGGACATTACTGGGGGCAGTATAGGGACATTACCGGGGGCAGTGAAAGGACATTACTGGGGGGCAGTATAGGGACATAACCAGGGGCAGTATAGAGACATTACCAGGGGCAGTATAGGGACATTACTGAGGGTAGTGGGGGGATATTATTATTATTACCAGAGACCAGTGGTGTAACAATCGAGGTCGCAGAGGGTGCGACTAAGACCGAGCCCAGCCAGCGGTGGAGGGCCGGCGGTTGTGAGTAAGAGGAGGTAAGGGAGGGGGGTGGCCAGATCCAAAGTTTGCCCCATATTATATAGTTACTCCCGTGATTGTAGTCCTCTACTAGGCTTTCAGGGGCTGAACACCTGAAAGTGGTACTGGAACATACACCAGGGCAGGTACTCGTGTACCTTATTCAAACAAATGGATTAGTGTATGGGAGCGAGTCCAGTTTTCAGGTATTTAAATGTACACCCCAAGAGAAAGCCATGGACACAACACAGTGTGAACACAGCCTAAACTGAGTAGTAAAAAGACAAAAAATAAAACCTGCCCCTTTGACCTGTATCTTCTGAGCCTGACAAGAAATACAGACACCACACTAGACCTGACTGACATGAGGCTGCACATCTGTGGAGGTGCCACTATGGACTGCTGGGACTTATAGTCCTCTGACAGCTGGACGCTACAGGCAGGCGCACACCCCGCCTCCATCTATGATAACTCCCCGAGACACAAGACACCGCACTCTTCATGAAATAACTATACCCCGGTGAGCAGCCAACACTCCCCGCCCCCTCCCCTCACGGACAGACCTGCATCCCGGCTCCGGTGACTCTTAGGACACGTGTACCGGACGCACAGTTTTGCACCAATCACAGTTAGAGGGTTGCTAAGCAAGCTCCGCCCATGCACGGGAACCAGCAGATGACAGGAAAGAAAGGGACTAGGCGAAGAATGTTACGTTGTAAAGGCGGGAACTAGCGCTAGAGGGCAGTGTGGCGTGCTGTCTGGGCTCTGCGTTTGTCCTCGTCCTCCATGTTATTCTTTATAATATTGCTTTGTGAGCTCTTTGTAGATGAGATGATGGGACTATAATAATCTATTTATCTATGCATTTTCATAAATCGCTGCCGGAATAACACTTGGCTGCTGTGATTTAGGTAGCTACTTTATGGATTGACTAATTTTCTGTTGTTTCTGGTGCCTTTTATTTGTATGTTAATAAAAGATTGATATTTACTAAAAACTGTGAGAAAACAGGAGTGTTGAGCTCAGTGGGAAGCAATGACATACAACATAAAGCCTTCTATGTCTTGAGATGTCTTCACAGGAGGCAGATTTTGTTGCAGAAATTTCTGCAACTGCAAATCAGTGTTGTTCACGTGAATAGAGCTTGCAGCAATGCATGTACTTCCTGCCAAAACAAACCATCCTGATGAATGGAACTGATCTTCAGTCACAGAAATTTCTGCAACCAAATCTACCACGTGTGAAGACCCCTAATATAGGCACGCCGTCCCCTGAGCTAACGATCGTCCTTATAGACAACATCTGTGACTACCTAGGCCAGGGGTCAGCAATCTTCGCCACTCCAGCTGTTGTGAAACTACAATTCCCATTCATTTCTATGAGAGTTCTGAGAAGAGTAGAGGAAGTTTGGAGTTGTAGTTTCACAACACCTAGAGTGCCGGAGATTACTTACCCCTGACCTAGGCCAACCATCGAGAACCTGCCACCCTTGTCCCAGACGTAGTTGGAGGTCCTAACTCCTAACACACATGAATTTTACTCTGATATTTCTTTTTACCACTGAAAAAAATATGCCGGAATAGGCTACTGTGTTTTTTTTTGTTTTTTTTTACTGTGGTTTTTGTGGCATTTTTTTAGTGGTGTTTTTTTTTTTAACGCTGCGTGAACTGCACCTTATTCTGCCTTTATTTTCCCTATAGGGAAAGAGATGCGAAAAATGGCAAGATCTCCAAAAAGCTGTATTTTTTTTAAATGCCACAGAATGAACAAAAAAGGCAAAAGCATAAAAATGCTTGTGTGTCTAGTGCTTCATATTTCCCATAGACCTTCAGGTGGTGTTTTTACCACAAAAAAACACTAAAAACTGAAAAGTTCAAAAAACTATGGGGGTCATTTACTAAACAGAAATTAGAAGTATTTCTGGAGTAGATTGCAGCGCACTCTGCGACTTCTCGCTCGCGCCAGGTCAAAAAAAGTGGGCGTGGCAGAGAGGCCCATTTTCTACACCTGTGCATCCCACCATTTGCTTTACCCCTGTAGACTATGTCCTATCCTTGTCCGCAAAAAAAGACAAGAATAAGGCATATTCTATGTTTTTGCGGGCCGACAGAATGAACAAGGTGTGTTGTCCGCATCTTTTGAGGCCCCATAGAAATGAATGAGTTCACATCCAATCTGCAAAACATGTGGATCGGATGCAGATATGGTTGTGGGCATGGGGCCTAACGATACCAAATGGACCCCACTGACTATAACTGAGTCCACCAGATTTCTGTTAGGGATTGTCATCATGTTTTCTATAATGTGCAAGCATGACCAGCGCTCATAGATTGCAGGGTGGTCTGTAACCATGGAAACAAGCAGTGTATAATAAGATGGAAAAATGAATCCAGCCAGCAAAGGAGGCAATATGGACAATCACAATACATTAGTAAGTGGCTTGTATTAACTTTCTCTACATAAAAAAGTGAGAAACCCCCTTTAAATACCCTAATTTGACCAGCCATTGGCCAGAGGAGACTAGGGTGCATGCTGTCCCTTTAGGAGCCGGATACCTTCTGAGCGGGCCATAGAGACAGGCTGGAAAGACCTGGCAGAGAAGTGCAGGCCGTGGCCTACAGAAGACACGTGGGATGCAGACTGTCGGACCTGCTGCTGGTGGGCATTGGAGAGCAGGCAGGTCCAGAACTCTGGGACAGAAGAAGCAGGATGAGTCACACCAGGAGGAGTAAGACAGCGGTGGGCATCACTGCTTGAGAAAAGTCCCAGTGAGAGGACTGAAACATCGCGTTTTTGTTTGGTGATTAAAGAACACAACACTTGATACTATTTTCTGGGAGTGCCGTGGAATTTTTTATTTTTTTTATTTAGTCTTGGATTTTTTGGATCAAAGTCCGCAGCCACTGGCACACCGAATAATCCAGCATATGCAGTGCTGCTCACATTACCTGTTTTATATATATATATATTCCTACACTAGGAAAATTGTCTTAGGAAACCAATGGGGCTGTTCACATCACATTTATCTCTCTAATGAGCCCTTCTCCAGGGCATATGTTTAAATACCCAGAATCAGTATTCAAATGTATCTCGCAGGAGATCCATTCACTTCACTGAAACGGAGTCCGAAAGATTAATAAAGATTTGGGCATTGTTTGGCTTTCTGTCTGAGTATGTCCGTCTTGTAGGACACAATAGTGTGGTAGAGTATGATATTGTGTTCTGCGGGTCATGCCAAGCCCAAGTTTAATGTTTTGGACTCCATTTGCACCATTGAAGATTGGAAATCCAGGCACAGAGCTACAGTAAAACGTGATGTGAACAGCTGTTTATCAGTACATTTTATGTTTCAAAAGGTATTTATAGAAATGTGAACAACTACAAACCGAATGAACAGGAACAATAAAAAGAACTAATTCTTATCAATAGGGTTTTCATCAACATCATCAGGTTTTGTAGATAAAGCTCTGTAAATCAACATTATATAAACGGCAAAGGAAATCAAACCCGAATCATTGAAGTAGATGAGGTAGAATGGGCTCACCCTACTGGCTCTCCTGAAAAAATAAGAAGGGAAGGGAGAGGGATATTCTATTCCACCCTCATAAAGATGAAAAGCCAGATTAGAAGACCAAGGCCACGTTCACATATTCGCTGTGAACTCCGGCAGTCTGTTCCGGCGAAGGAACATACTGCCGGAGTTCACTGTTTCCGGCATAGCCAGATACCACCATGTACTGCCAGATCCCCATTCACTATAATCAGATCCAGCCACGTTCCTGCATATATGCTGGCTTTCGACTGGACAAAAAATGTTACGTGTAGTTTTTTTTGTCCAGCTGAAAGCCGTCATATTGACTGAACCCGATCTTAGCACAACTCATCTAGAGGGTCCACAGTTTTGTAACTTATTCCCTGGTAGTGAGGGTAGCATAAATCTTTTCAGAGAAAAGGATTCCATAGATACAGACAGTGGCGTACATAGAGAGGATCAACCCAGGCCCCCCCACACAGGACAGAAGGATTCGTGCCTAAACTCTTTTCACAGACCCTTGGGCCATTTTTCCACTGCCTCATCTGCTAAAAGTTTTTCTGACCAAATTTTTACCTCCAGTAGAACAGGAGAAAATCCCAACTAAGGGTCTATGCACACGAACGTATATTTGCGGGCCCACATTACTGCGGACCCGCAAATATACGGGGGCTGCCCGGCGCGTGTTCTGCAGGGCTCGAAACACGCGCCGGGTAGCCCCATAGAAAATGCCTATACTTGTCTGTGCGCACAGACAAGTATAGGACATGCTTCAAAAGAGCCACAGCACAGAGCTAGCTCCGTGCCGTGGCTCCCGGCCCCATAGAAGTGAATGGGGCCGCATCTATGCCCGCATTTTTGCGGATAGATACGGCCCCATTCATACGGTCGTGTGAATGGGGCCTAAGACTGGGCCCCCTCTTTCCCTGGGCCCCATAGAAGTCACTAGAAGTCACATGGTCTGCCACTTTGGTAGTTACACCCCTGGATAAAGATAAGGAAGGCGATCTGGAAGCTATATGGATTCGGGCTGCCATATATTGGAGGAGGTTATAAGATGCACGAGTGAATGTAGGAGGTTTAATGCCAAGTAGATATATAGTTACCGACACAGGGAGATCTTTACCAAAATGATTACCTTTCCTAATGTTGGTCTAGAACTGTTGGACTTTAGGACAGGTCCACCAACTATGGTGTGTCATTCTTACTTCCTGGCAAAGCCAGAAACACAAGGGCAAGACTGTAGGGTATATATACAATGTAGCCTGCATGGTACCATATACACCCTGTGCAATATTTTCAAAGATGATTCCATTAAAGGAGTTTTCCGAGATTTTACTACTGATGACCTATCTGATGGTGGGGGACGGACACCCAGGACCGCTGCTGACCAGCTGTTTAAAAAGGCAGTAGCGCAATTGCATTCTCTCAGCTTTTCCTAGGCCAGTGATGACACATTCATGTGTCACGTGGCCTAAGTGCAGCTCAGCCCCATAGACGTGAAAGCAGCTGAGTGTGATACCAAGCACATTTGCTATACAATGTACAGCGCTGCGCTTGGTGAGCTCTGAAAAGGCCACGGCCTCACAGGAGTGCCAGTGGCTTCTCACCAAACAGCTGATTTGCAGGGGTCCAGGGTGTCAGACCCCACCGATCAGATACTGATGACCTATCCTCAGCATCTCAAAAAATCCCTTTTTAATGTCACTTTCCAGCTGCCCTTACTCATCATGGTATAACAATCATACCACTGTTCAAGTGAAAGGGTCTTCCAACCATACTTAAGGTGAGTTTGGAGGCAGAGGGAGCAGAGTATAAAAGGCTAATGATAAATTAAATTGAACCTCTTTCTGAGACCCTAAAATAACACAACCCATTAATTGAAGTAAACTAAACTCCACTATCACGTCTTTGGTAATATAAGATGCCAAGAAATTAAAGATCTAATTAGCCCTGAAGGTTTCAGAGACTGAGAGCAAAAAACAAGAGGAAAGAAGGCTCTGGGCATAAGTTTGGAAAGAAAGAGAAAGTCATAAACTAAACAAAGTTTGGTTTGCTTCCACCAGGTAAACTCAGTTGTCGACAAGCCAGGGGGAAAAAGGGAGGTTTTAAAAAAATGGAGAGTAAAGGAGACACTGGATCCTACCTGGTGCAAAGTTGTCCACAGCCATCAATCAGATTCCACCTTTCATTTATCAGAAGTCCTTTGGAAAATGAAAGGTGGAATCTGATTGGTTGTTATGGACAACTAAGCCAGTTCTACTTTAGACTAGTTTTGAAAAATCTCCCCCACTGGGTTCTGTAGTTTGTCTTTAAATCTGACACGCCATCATAACTGTAGCATAAAGTAAGTATGTTTTGAAGTAGAGTTTATCGCCACCAAAGGCAGGTCCGGGGACCAAATCAATGCAGAGGTACTTACTGGGGCTATCAAATCAGATTTTAGGTCCACCCATTGTTGCAGGTCAGAAGTTCTATAAATGGACACTAGTTGGGACAATCTAGCAGCAAGATTGTATTTATATAGATGAGGAACAGAAAGTCTTGCAACTCTCTAAGAAAATGCATGATCCACCTAGCAATAAGGGGACATTTATAGGCCAATAAGAAATACAACAGTACCTTTTACCCTTAGGATTGGCAAATCAGATGTACATAGTGTTTAGTGTTAGTCATTATATTTTATAATTTCCTCACAAAATCTGCATTTAATGTTAAAGCCATATCCAGTCATAAACAAACCTAATAAAAAGGTGTAATTCAGTGTGGGAAGCCTATATATACATATTTTCACCTGACAGGCACATTCCATTCTTCACATATGAACACGCCCGTATGATATATCTGTATATATGCAAACACCACTGCTAAGACACAACCCACACAAATTACAGTACCTAGGACACAGATCATACAGCACTATTTGCAATGTAGCTTCAGTTTTTTGTTATATGCCTTAGGGTGGCAAAAAAATGGATATATCCTTTAAATCTGTCTCTAGGGAGGATGGATGGCAATCAACACGCCTAGTAATTTACATGCACAGAGGTTGTTATCCATTTATACAGTGAAATATCCGATACTGCTTTATGACTAGCCACATTTGCTACACAGAAGCCTGGAAAATTTGGATATCAGCCCCTATGGAAACTTAAATGTGTTGGCCACATTTTGAGGGGGTTTTGGAAAGTCCCTCCTGGATAGACCTGCATAGGGAAGCATACATTCCTGCTGAAGGGTCCCAACTCCTTTGGGTGCTTCGTCCAGTCTGCCGCTGCCGCCAATTGCTCCTTGCGTCATGTCAATTGGTCACATGACACATGGGCATGAGCGTCAGTTTCCCACTGCGTCCAGCGAGTGGCTGCAGTGGCATCAAAGTGCGTGTTGACAGTGGGGGACTGGAGCGTGGCAGCCGAGACCGGGCAATGAAGAAGTCGGGACCCAGTGGCAGGGAGCAGGAAAGCATTTTTCCCTTTGCAGGTTTGCGCAAGAGAAGAGGTTTGCCGACCCCCTCCCAGAAAAAAAGGTGGCCAACCCCTTTAAATGAACGCCATATTTAATATGGGAAGGGAATGTCAATATCAGTCAATACCATTTGTTGGTACTTACAGAATGTCTTCTCTAAGTAGTCTTGTATGTTCAGGAGCAGATTTGCCATTTCTGGGACCCTAACCAAACACTCTTTTATGGCAAAATATAATATTTACCCACCTATCCACCAGATAAACTCAGTTGGCGACAAGCCAGGGGGAAAAGGGAGGTTTTAAAAAATGGGGAGTAAAGGAGACAGTGGATCAAACCTGTACAATCGGGTGGTGTTGGTCGATCACCTATTGGGCAAGTACATAAAGGTATAGCTGATACTCATGTAAGTTTTTCCTGATCTGATTAGTTCTCCAAAATCGATGTGTATAAAAGATGCACACATTACAATTTATCTGCAAAAATTATAATTTTCTTGTCAATTCATTCTGGTACATTTATTGTTTCATGGTAATGTAATACTGTGGACAAAGCATCAAAAACTAGTCAAAAATAAATAACGTTGAGCATATAAACAGGTAATATGGTGATGCTTGTCCTCTTTTAGCCATGCAACCGCTGCACAGGCAGTTGTGGATGGGAAGAACTTTTGCAATAGGTGTGATGGCCACCATGTTGTATACCTAACCATATACCACATTCAATGTAAACTTTACTTTCACCTTTCCCTCCAGTAGATGTGTAGTGTGTGCAGATACACAGCCCTGATTTCTATTGTTGCACACTTCTGTCACACTCACCTGCTGAACTCTGTTAAAATGTGACAGGTGTGTCCTACCTATAAATATTCATGTCTCAGTTCCTGTTCTCTCTTGTTTGTTGAGCTGGGAGGGTCAGGTTTAACCTTCAGAGAGAGAGAGAGCGAGAGCAAGAAACCGAGACACCTGTACCAGGCTGAGCGAGACTCCTGTGCCATAGACCAGTAGAGACCTCTGTCCCAGTCAAGAGTTATCCAAGTGAAAAATTGACAGATCTGTACCAGTGCCATATCTTTATAGCTGGGGAGGACACAAACAACTTTGGTCCAGAAAAGAGGCAAGAGTTTACCTGCAAGAAGTCTATCAACAAACAAGATACTACAGACAAACAGATACGTCCCTACTGAAGAGGAGACTTCACAATCCACTGGAGACAGCAGATCTTTGAGAGTACTTGTACTTGGGAGAAACTGAAACACCTGTAACCAAGAAGAGAGATTTGACAACAAGACATTGTTCGAGACACAGGTAAGCTTAAGGTTGTCCACAGCGTGTCTCACTTCTGCTATCTATAATTTCCCTCTAACATATGCTGTGCAGATCATAAAGCTGCCCTTTCCTTTATGGTTTCTTTCTTTTCTCAAACAACATCGATATATTCTGACGTCTATCCAGATTTTTATTGCCCCAGGCCTGGTATACTGTAGCAGGTGCATGGTGGTTCTTCACCTGTTATAGAGGCTTTGCTCCTAGAATTCTTTGGTAGCCACCAAGACAAGCAGTGGATCATTGAAGATAACTACAGCCAAGTCAAGATTGGTAGACAATATGAAGGACTTTAAAGGAGCCCATACATTGGCCTGATGCCACAATTGGGTCACATATGGGGATGTTTCAAAAACCAACTGAAAATTAAAGGGATTTGCTAATAAAGTTGGGAATAGGAAGATCTATTGGCAACCCTAGATGTCAGTAAGAGTGGGTCCACATCACGTTTTTGCCATCTAACATATACAAAAACATATAGGTTAATAGATGCCCCAGACAGCTGCCATACAGTGGCATCCATTTACTAATAAAGTTGGGAATAGGAAGATCTCTTGGCAACCCTGGATGTAAGTAAGGGTGGGCTCACATCACGTTGTGATGCCTCAGATAGATGCCATACAGTGACCATAGATGTTGCAGTGTCACGATGTTTGACTAAAAGCCACATGCAACAGCAGAGAGATTCAGTCTTCTATAGCTGGAATATGCTGAGCTCCCCACCAATCCTTCATTTTAAGCATAGCTCACTACCCTAAGGCCCCCATACACATTGCTGTATTGTCAAGAAGGTTTGGCCGACTATCTTCTTTGTGTGAGGAGCTCCCAACTCTCCCCTGACAGGTTCTCCCTGAAGATAAGCCACCACCAAAAGTATCTGGCAGCGCCTTTCTCCCCATTGAATACACATACACTTTCAGCCAAGCTGAACGTGTATGTGTATGGTGGAGCTGGGAGGGAGTCGGGAGAAATAGTCGTTGGTGGAACAACCAGACCTAAGGAAGTAATGGAGAACTGTCAGAATAGTAGTGCCAACTTATACTCTGGGCCTTAACCATTAATATCAATACCAGTACATTGATGAATTACCGGCAAGCAACAATACTGTGTAGAATAAGTCATTACCATGCTTAATTGTGAGGGATTTCCAACCATTGAACTGTACTTACCCAAATATAAGGACGTCTCACTAGTTCATAATAAGTGACAACAATAGCACACAAGAAATAGACTGTTACAGTATGTCATGATTAATACACCACCACAGCTGGCCATGGACAGACAGATAACTAACAGATAATGTTTTCGTTTCCCATTACCTAGTCCCCCTTCTGACATGCACGTTCAGCTCGACTGTACACATTAGATGAGCAGCCTGTGACATATGAGACAACAGCAGCACTCACGGCTCTGTAAACAACTTCTTAACATAAGATGGTGGATCTATTTTCGTCAATGGCCATCACAATCAGTAACCCACTGACATATATATTTCCATATTGGACATATGGATTTTTCAACCCTTGACCAAGTATGAGTATCTGTCTTGAGTATTACATTGAGATGACTGGAAATCAAAAATATATGTTGCCCAGATGAGCTCTTATGCTCTATGCACACAACCATATTTGTATTTCGGAACGCAAACAACAGATCAGCAAAATATGGATGTGTTCCTTTTGCATTTCATATTTTTCTCACTCCCATCAATAGAAATGACTCTTCTTGTTCTCAATACAGACAAGAATAGGACAAAATACGTATGTGTGCATGGCCCCAGAGAAATGAATGGGTAAAAAATTGCAGATAGCACATGGATGAAAAATACAGTTGTGTGTATGAGGCCTTAAAGAGGGCAATTCCCAAAATTGGATAGACTTCCATTACAATACAAGCAATGGAAGTGGAGGTATAAGTGTTTCCAGACACCTATGACACGACTTATCTAGAAGGAAACAGCGGAGTTGGACAAATTGAACTTCTGAGTATCAGATCTATCCCCCACCCTTCCTCAACTTTGGACATTGGCAAGGGTCTGAATATTTGTGAAACTAATTTACCACAAAATAGTTTAAACTCAATCATAAGGGGACGATGTACTAAACTAAACTTCACTAGAATTCTGGCTCAATTTGTGCCCCTTCAAGAATTGTGTACATGCCCTTGCTTCAGATCTATGTAGACCCAAAGCTGATCATGCAATTTCAACAGAAAGTAGACACTATGTTGTATGTTCTCTGGTATCCACACAACTGGCCATTTCAGTTGATTTCTATCTAAAGCGTTTGGCCGACATATTTGGAAGATCTGTGTTGTTCAGATTTCTTTCCAATCAAATGCAGGATTGGATCTCAACACTTGAGATGGCAGAAATATTCCCTGACATTACCTCGCATTTTCTAGAGATGTTCAGTACTGTAGATATTTGACAAAAAGTGGTGATCATAGAACAGATAGTTTTCTGAACTTCCTGTTAGTAATCCCATGTATAAGTGCTGCTGTCTTCTTCTCTTCCAGTTGTTCAGCTCCATGGCGGAGCCTTCACATAGTTGGTGGAAACTTACATTTCTAAGAAAAAAGAAATCCACTCCTAAAGTTGTCTATGAATCGGTGGTAGAACATGCAGGCACAGAGAAGGCACCAGATGAGAACCCGGCCGATACCAATTACACAGCACGGTTAGAGAAAATTGTGGACAAAAACACGAAGGGTAAACATGTAAAGGTGTCCAACTCTGGTCGCTTTAAAGAAAGGAAGAAGGTCCGTCCCTCACTAAATGAGACACCTGGACTGTGCCCTGAACCATCAAATGGACAGTGAAGCAAATTCATTCTCGATTAGTTTGTTAGTTCCTTGGACAGAAATATGTCAGAGACATTGTCAAGAAAGGGGCTACTCCATGTAAACCTTTTTGAGGATAAGATGGACCCAGACCAAAGATGCCATTGATTTACTCTGAAGACTTTATTAGCGGGAAAGGACCACCTGGCTCATTCCAGTGTTTACAGACACATTCGTACATATGTACAAGTGTTAGTCCTTCCTGACCATGTATGTACACCTACCATTTCACATCAATGCACATGCACTTCTCGTACTAAACACTATGAAGATAAAAGAACCCCTTGGCATCTCAGGAAGCGACATTCAGACCCAATTGTTTACAGAGTGTGTGCCGCATATATGTGCTGGGTCATACACACTGAGAATATGTGTACTGTACCTAAATCTAGGAGTTATTCAATATGTCAGTATCCAAATGCTACGAACATAACAAGCCCGCCAAACCAGTTCAGGTTAAGCATGTACTTATTCCATACCAATTGACCTAGATCTGTTATAGGCAAGAGTGTGGCTGTAACGTACGCTGCATTCCCCTATATATGGTAAATTTCTATAATATAATGTATGTATAATATATATATATATATATATATATATATATATATATATATATATATATATGTTCTTTTTGTGTTCATTTTTTTTAATTTGAACTGGATCACTTGCCAGGCATATTTTTTTAATACGTGCTAATAAATTGTACAACATGTGCTTTACACGTGAGAAGGCAGACGCATGGATTGGATCTATATTTTAAATTTCAACAACTCGCTACTTACTATGAGGGGCTTAGCTACCATAGCAGCAGACCATGTGACTGCTATGGGGTCCAGGACAAGTGCGAGCCCAGTCTTAGTTGGGATTATCCCTTCTTCTACTGGAGGTGAAAACTTGGTCAGAACTCTACCCTCTAAAGCAGTGTTCCCCAACTCCGCTCCTCAGGGCCCACCTGCCGGTCATGTTTTCAGGATTTCCTTAGTAAAGAGCAGGTGATATAATTAGTGTCAGTGCATCAGGACTTACTACAGGTGTTCATTCTGTGGGATATTCTCAAATCCTGACTGGTAGGTGGGCCATGAGGACTGGAATTGGGGAACACTGCTCTAAAGGAATAACTTTTAGCAAATGAGGCAGTGGAAAAATGGCCCAAGGGTCATTGAAAAGGGTTTAGGCAGAAACCCTTCTGTCCTTTGTTGCGGGGGGCCTGGTTTGATCCTTGCTATGGGGCCCTTACTTCTCTATGTACGTCAAAACTTACCGTATATAGTCTTTCAGTGCTGATATATCACTATGTCCGTTCGTGGGAACCAAGTTTGTGGTTCTATCGATTACTTCAGGGTGGGGTCACCAAAAGATGAGGCCAGAAGTCTGAATCCTAGAAAACGACCCCAAGTTACAACTTGAGACTGTTTTTATCCAATTGGGGTGCAACATTTTTGTGCCTGCACCTTCACATATGTCCAGCAATCCTCATTTTTCCTCCGGCATTTTCCAAAGCTAGAACGATCCCATATACATCCAATGCATTAGTTGTGATGCTGGATGTCAAATAGTGGTAGCCACAAAAATGCTACATGCCACATTTTTCTGTCCACTGTATAGATGCAGGATCTGTCCACTCAGTGCAGTACACATACATCAGTTGTGTCCAATTCCGAAAAAAACAACTGGCTGGGCACGCCTGATGTATGAGCACCCCCCTCACAAGGTCACACTGTCCCAGTAGAGTGTTACTGGTTGGCCAATCCAGTTGGTGCTGTGACACACAAATGTGCCCCAAAAGCCAAAGGCCCAGCAAAAAGTGTTGTAAATACCAGCGTCTTTGCTGCCCATAGCAACTACTCAGAATCAGATTTTGAGTTTATTTTCACATGTCAAATCTATAGGAAGCCATTAAGTAGGCTTTATCATTGAGTTATACTGGAGTGTGACTCAAGGGACAAAAAGTGGTTGCAGCAGACCCAATTGTCTTCAAGCAGGACATGGCTGATACCTTGTAACACGGGCATTACTATTGTCGTTTGCCTTTTTAGTCCACAGGGACAAAGACTGATGTGTAACAGTAGCTCCTATATACAATGGTGCAAAATAAAATGTCTGAACTATAGCAACCTCGCTATCATTTCTCCATGTGATGGACATATGAACATCAGTATCCTATTTTAATAGTAGAAATTGGACTTGGCATCTTACCTGTATATAGGTTTCATGACTTATTTATGTCCACCTATCAGATTCCCATGCTCCACAATTCCTCAGAAGTATTAGTATCCCTCCCTACTTGTCTGTGTGCAAAACTTCCATAGAAATCCTGTGTGGCTGCATCCTTTATAAAACATTTAACTAGGTTATATTTGATTCTCCTGTTTCATCTCGGCAGTGTCTTTTAGTACGTCCTCAGGAACCCCCCTATGAGCCACAGCGAAAATTCACTATTAAGCAGCAGTTCTCACTTCGAAAGATCTTGTTCCTCCATATATTAAATCTGTAATATTAAATATCCCCTGTAACGGCCAATGCGGAGGAAATCTGCAGCTGACTGGAACTCCACTGGCTAAACTAGCTGGGAGTATTAGGAGCCAGATTTGCAGTGGATCACAATCACATCTCATGTATTAAAACGGTTGTCTGCGATATTACAACCCCTTTAATTAAAAATCACCAGCAAATATGAACTGTTAAAGGGGTTGTCCAGTTTCCAGAAGAAACCGGACAACAAATGGGATCCTCCTGTAAAAAAAGAACTGACCGTTACTTACCGTTGCTGCCAGGTAAACATAGCCTGGCCTGAAGAACCAGAATGGCAGTGCGTGATGTGTCTGGTAAGTTCTTTTTTTGCAGGAGGATTCTATGTATCTTTCTGAAACCAGATATCCCTTTTAAGTTGTACAAAAAGGTAAAAACTATGGGGGTCATTTATTAATACCAGTGTTTTAGACGCTAGTCTTAATAACACCGTGTTCTGGCGGTGGATCCACCAAAGTTATGAAGAGGCGCCGGCCTTCGGCGCATCAACCACCGGTTTGAATCTAAGACAGCTTTCTTGCTGGCTTAAATTTCGACCATACTCTATGCCTAAAAAAGGTGTAAAAAATAATAAATGAGATGGGCCTCCTGGCCCGCCCCCTTTTTTGGACCTGGCGTGAGCGGGGAAAAGTCACAGATTGAGGTGCAAATAACCTTTGCGCCGCAATCTGTCACAGATATACGCCAGAAAACTAGCGTACCGGTATATCATTTATGACCCCCTATATTCTGCTAATTTTTAGTTATTATATTCGGTCAATTTTTAATTAAATTTGTTTGAAGAATCACTGGGGCTGTAAGTACAACTCTCATAGGGGTTGCCAGTCCTAGATCCTGAACAGCAAATCTGAAGTACATTGGTTTAAGAAGATGGGATCGGCTCCGTTTTTATCAATGCCTAACTATGTATAGCCGTTGCTATGGGCTTAGGAGAAGCAGAGTGTACTGGCTGTGAGCTGCCATGGTGGCCATACTGGTAGCCATCCAGCTTTCACATGCAGATATTTCATCATGAAATGGATAAATAAGACTCTTCCAGTGTTATTTTTACTCCTGCCTTGTATGCCAACTTGGCAGACTTCAATAGACCATAAAATTGTATGGACTCTTTATAACGAGCGCCTGCTTTGGCCTGGGCCTTCATGTATCTGTAGGTCAATGGTGCTGCCACTCCTTCAGCTTTATTGTAGTCATATTCTACCTCCTCCATATTTGCACAAGGTGTTCCTTGTGACTCAGCTCCAAACACGTGAGTGACAAGTGTGCTCCGTCTGTGCCTCAGCACTGGACCTTGGGGAACCTTATAATTTCAGTCACCATCTGGCCAACTTATATTCTCCTGATACGCAGTGAGGAAAATATTCAATGCATTTACCCTGCTACTTCCAGTCCTCGCAATAAAGAAATCTCCTGCTGCCACTGTTTAACGTAATGATGGGGTTCACAATCGTTGTGCTCTGCAGGACTCATTTATCTATTTTGCCATCACTGACACCTAATGCACTAATTAGTCACAACATTAAAGTAATATCCTAAAAGATAGGATAAGTACAATGTCACAGATTGCACAGATTGCACTCAATTATCTACAACATTTTGTGAGTGGGACTGTAATTTGGCACAATCAAATACTGGATTATTGGAGGTAGCTTCTTCATCAGAGGCAGGACAACATCAATGTGCTTTGATCCTTCAAAATCTGGGAATGATGATGCCTCAAGGGGCAAGCCGCTCATACACCCACCCACCCTCACCAACATGGGTGTAAGGACCGGTGTCTTCTCCCTTTGGTCGACGGAATACGATTCGGTCATGTAGACGGTTTGTCTGCCCTTGCCAGAACTCAATCACAGAAGGACGCACAATGTAACCACCCCTATAAAATAAACAGAGGACAGTCTTAATATAGGAGCACATCTTTGGGCCCTGATGCACCAAGTGCTACTGCTTGACACTCACCATTCAGGTGGCTTGGGGACCTCTTTGTCTTTGTATTCTTCTTGTAGTTCGGCATTCTTCTTACGCAAATACTGTTGATTAGAATCACCATTAGGCTAATATTTCTTTACTAATGGATTTTCATGGCTTTCCATTAATGGACTTTCTAACTGTTTTTGGATCTACATAATGATGAATCAGAAATGGGTAGGTTTCTATCCATTTTCCATTAATTCCAGTACAATGTGGTTTCTCTATACTTAGAAAGCTAACACATATCACTGGTTTCTTTATAATCATATAGTGTGCTTGTGAATAAACCAATAATATGTATTAGCTTTCTAAGCATAGAAATCCACTCTCAATGTGGTAAGTCTACAGTAAGTAGTGTGCACAATATGTACATGCTAGGACACAGTTCTGCCCTCATCAGGCTGATGTCTGGCCCTGTCAATCAAGGGGAGGACGCAGTGTGCAGAGTACAGGGGGTGTTACGAAAGCAGTGCTCCAAGGATTCAGCCCTGCCCCCGGTGCTCCAATTTGCTAATATGCATATGACTAAAACATATATATCTCTACAGCTGTTTAACATACGGACAAAAGAAAGGTATTGTTTTAATCGGCATGTTCAGCCCTACCAGGCAACATGGTTTAATAGGGTTGATCATGCTGACAGACCCTCTTTAAAAATTAAGCAAATGGAGGATGTTGTGACATGACTGCTTGACCTGATCACAAGTGAATGCGAACACAGTGCTCAAATACAACCATGGTACCCCTGGCGGCAGGTCATCGCCAGGGCTTTCACATATATTGATATCTTTTTCATTCTCTGCAGGTTGCCATACTTAATTCATTATTCACTGGGATACAGAGTCCTATAAAAACAGGATCAGAGTTGGTCTAAGAAAAACTTTGAAAATAGCTTTGATATGGAGTAGATAATAAGATTACAGGCAACTTCTACTACAATAGGATTGAGCGATTCACATGGGTTCTTCCAAGTAGCCCTACCCAGTAAGTTGATATACAAGTTATTATAGTCAGTGCCAGTAGTTCTGTCACAGTTGACATTTGTGTTTGTGACAGTCAAGACCTAAGTTTTTAAGGTTTAGCATATAGGTGGCTGTATAACTGCAGATACAGTGGACCTATACAGCAGAGCATTCATGAGAGACCTGAGCTTTTTCAGTAAAAGACTTAGCAAGTAGAAGTCGATAATTATAGAAGTGTGTTGACTGATATGACAAATCCTAAAGGAATGCGTCAGTGTCTGCCAGAAAAACAACAATAGCATGGGAAGAATTATTTGCTTGACAGACCAGTAGGAAAAATTTCATGTTACAAGAGAAGGCGTGCCTATGACAAGCAGCAAGGAGCCGTGGTGCCCAGTGCCAGGTGGGACAATCTTTCTCAGCCACACTCACCTCTCGGTCTGGAATCACTTGGCTCTGTTTGCTCACCGCAGCCCCAATCTGGCTGCTTTTTGGACGAGAGTGGAAATAATACTCAGATTCTTCGTCTGAAAGTTTTTCCACAGGACCCTCTATTCGCACCTAAGTGAGACACAAGCCCTGTCACTAGGAAACAGGCGGCAACAAATGTACTATCATGCAACAGTGAACACAAAGATATCAGAAATACAGCACTTCAACCTTAGGGCCTGTTCACATGTCAGATTTGGATGCCAGAATTTTAATGTAGATTCCGTGCCACAATTAAGGCCTTGTCCATGTCACATTGTTTGCAATGAGCGGCAGTGCTGTTGTTTGCTCGGCCAACGGTATAGGCCCATAATAAGATGGGGCATGTCCCTTCTTGGCATGGTGTTCGTACAGACACCGCTAGAAGTAACGGCTGAGTCTGCTTGGGACTAAACTGCTGGTGGGTCAGTGTCATTCAAACTGAAAAACCAGAGCAGAAACTGTGGCAGCTTCTGTGGCGGAATATGGCACAATTGTGAAAGCGCTTATCTCTCTACATTCATCTGTATCACTGTCCTCAGGACAATGATACAGTTGGATGCTTTGGTGGGGCAGGGGAGAGGCGTCTGCCTTCCCTGTTCCTCTGATAGGCTGCAGGCACTGGGCCCGAAGCCCAACAGAGGCTGGCGCAGGCGGCACAATGACATCATCATCGTCGTGCCGCCTGAGCCAGGCAGCGTACAGAGCGGGACACAGGCTTGAAGAGGCCTGGTTCACACCACTGTCAGAAGCTTAGAGGAGCACTACAGGGGCACTATATAGGGGCATTTCTTTACTGGCACATTATGGGGGACAGGATGGAGAAGGGGAGGACTGGCACATTATGAATGGTGTATGTATGCAAAAATGGTAAACACGCCAGCTCGTCCCGTTTTGTTTCTTTTTATACTATATGTATGTATATATATATATATTTATATATAAAATTATAATACATGCAATATCATTGCCTCCTGCGTCGTGCAAAATGCAAATGCCACAAGGGGTCCCGCTGAGACTTTATCGCCCAAGGGCCCACATGAACCTGGAGCTGGCCCTAGATGATGTTAACTACATCATTTATGTGACCATTACAGCTGATCACTTGCCTCAGAGGTCATATGCCAAACATCCAAGTGTCACCGCTGAGGCCAGTGAATGGCTGCAGCAGTCACATGAATGTCACCGCTACAGGACAAGTGGAGACCCCTGGAGTGGGGGGGGGGGGAGGGGGGAAGGATTTTAGTGGATGAGTAATGGTTAGTTTTAAAGTTATTCCATCTTGCGCTCTTAGGCAACTTTATGGCAGACAAACCCTTAAAGTGACCTGTCACATTGTATATGCAGTCCTATGTGTGGGAGCTGCATTTTATAGAACAGGAAGAGCTGAGCAGATTGATGTATAGTTTTGTGGAGAAAACGTCAATATAAATTGTATTTCTTTCATTTAAATCTCTGCTATTTCTGTGAGTAAGAGTCCATAAAGAGATATTGGTCAATCAGTGATTAGGACCACCCACTGAACTCCTAAGCATAAAAGGAGCAAAGATTTAAATGAAAAACACAATTTATACTGAATTGTTTCCCACAAAATGACATACCCTATATCAGCTCCGCTCTATAACATGCCACCCTGAAACAGAACTGTATGTACAATGTGACAGGTTCCCTTTAGGCGATGCATACAACCGTATTTTTGGTCTGCATCTGGTCTGCTCTTGCGGATCAGATGTGAACCCATTCATTTCAATGGGGCCGCAAAAGATGGGGACATTTGTTCTGCATCCGTATATGTCCGTTCCGCGGCCCCGTTTTGCGGACAACAGGCATTTCTAACATAGGGCGTGACATGTAGAAGGAAAAAATGGGGGATGTACATGGCCGGTATCTGTGTTTTGCAGATCTATGATCCAGTACAGAAGTAGATCCAGTATGCAGTAAGATCATATTCTCAGTCTATTGAATGACAGCATTTATAGCAATAACACGGAAACAACATGAAAAGCTCTTTTCTAGTCCTATGTGACTAAATAAATAGTAGGGGAAGGGCAAATACACAAGCTGCACAACCAAAGTTGCATTTTTTGTGGAGGGGGGGGTCACATTACTGAAAACATTTATTGTGTAGCTCTAGCCTAAAAAATAAAAGAAAATGCCCCTAGCCAAATGGCTGGCCGCCAAATAACTTTACATTTTCATTTTGAATACTTTTCACTTTCTTGCAGAAGTTTCTTCCTGACGAAGACAGTCCTCACAAGACGGAACAGCGTGCACAACAGGTTAACAGCACCGCTGCCGCAGAAAGGTTTTAACCCCATAGGGACAGCTAGCAGCCATCTGCATGAATCATGGGGAGAGGTTCGCTGTGATAGGAGCAGCCTTTCCAGTTTCTGTGTTGTTCTATGGGCCATTGTTTTCTGTCTGAGACACTTAAATAACAGGTAGCAGATGCCACATGGGAACTGGACAGGTTCCTGAGCAATGAATTTGGTGCACGTGTCAGCATTTTACCTGACTGTGGTTGGTGTTATACTGGGTTTAATACTTTAACAAAACGGACCTCCCTCTATGATTATTTGGCATGGTTATATATTGTTTTATTGGATTAGAGGTAACCACAAGTTTAAAGAGTCATAGTTGAGAAATGAGAAAATGATGTACTGAAGGAGCCAGAGTCTACGAGATGGCTCTCCCAGGCCTCCCCAAAAACTAACATCCAAATAAATGAGATGATAGATGAGTGATCCAGCTCCTGATCCCGGCTGCGTCTTCCTCGCCCAGTATTTAGACTCATACTGCGTATGAATACCGTATACACCACTAACCCTTCTGCCGGTTGGCCTCTATGTCTGTGGCTAAATCTATTAATAAATCTAATATTGATTACAGGGGTTATCCAAGACTATAAAATGCTCCCCCATATGACGGGCCCCTCACACTGATTCTACCTACCTGGCTCACCACTCCCCGCTCCACTGTAGCTGCTTCTCCTCGAGTGCGGATGAAAACATCCAGTGTCGGGAGAGCAGCCAATGGCAGGCGGGGGCAGGGAGAAGCCTCCCTAGCGTCACCTGCTATGCTAGGGAGGCTAGTCCCCGTCCCAGCCTGCCATTGGCTGCTCCCCCCAACACTGGATGCTTTCATGCGCGGATGGGGAGAAGCAGCTGCGGCGGTGTGCGGAGCGGGGAGCCAGGCAAGTATATTCAGTGTGAGGGGCCCGGCCGTATGTGGGAGCATTTTATGTTCTTGAATAACCCCTTTAAGGACTAATTGCACCAAGAAACTTTAAAGAGCTATACCCACCAATAGATTCTGGCAAAGGTCTATATAAAATATTAATTTTACCATTTAAATATACTTTATTCCTACCTTCCACATCTCTGTGAACTGCATCTATTATAAGAGAGGGACATGTTCATCCTGATCTCCCTGATTTTTGACTATAGCGCCAGCACTGCAGTGACACAGGCAGAGCAGTAAGAGCTATGTGTACTGTAATAGCTGCCTACAGATAGACACAGATAGCCTACAGATAGACACAGAGAAGACACATAAAGACTCAGAGACAGGCATATAACTACCATAGCGGCAGACCTTGCAATTGCTATGGGGCCCAGGACAAGAGGGGGCCCAGTCTTAGTTGGGATTATCTACACTTCTACTGGAGATGAAAACTTGGTCAGGACTGAACCCTCTAAAGGAACAACTTTTAGTAAATGAGGCAGTGGACAAATGGCCCAAGGGTCATTGAAAGGGGTTTAGGCGAAAACCCTTCTGTCCTGTGTTGGGGCCCGGGTTTAATCCTTGCCATGGGGCCCTTACTTTTCTATGTACGCCACTGCCCAGGGATCTTATATTATTCTCAAGTATTTTTTATTTTAGGCCAAAAAGTTCTGTATAGACAGGTCTCTGTGTGTAGAACAAAAGCTACAAAAGGCTGTTACCTGGCGATTCAGGGGCTCCCAGAAAAACAGCAGAGAAGCAAATGGGTTAGATTCCTATAGAGATAAAGCAGGACATGGTAAAGAGACAAAATTATACAGAGAACCTCTCACTTTATCCAAAAAGACCAGCACTCATGATCCATTTATTACCAGTGATCCACTAATTTTTGGCCGTTTTTTCCTTCTAGAACCTCTCATTCCCAGGCAATCAGTGCCTCATATGCTAATAAGGGTGTCTACTGTGAAGGGGGCCGTAGATGGGGGAGTGAAACAAACACACTTCCCAATCAGCGTCAGAGCAGTTCCTGCAGTTTGATCTGTTGAGAGTTATCCTACCTTACGAGCCGGCCTGACACGGTCTACGCTGAGTGGGCAGAGGCAGAGCACTCAGGTTCACTCCCCAAGAAAGGCCAAGAATCAGCCGAGAGGTGGCTAAGAATGAAACCCGAGAACTGGAGTTTTTGAAGGACATGCCAGGTCTTTAGGGGGTAATTTATCATACTGGTGTAAAGTAGAACTGGCTTAGTTGCTCATAGCAATCAGAGTCCTCCTTTCATTTTCCAAAGGAGTTTTCAAAAATGAAAGGTGGAATCTGATTGGTTGCTATGGGCATCTAAGACAGTTCTACTTTACACCAGTTTGATAAATTACCCCCTTAATGTTTTATGGGATGTAGAGAAAATGGATTTAACTCTTAGTATAGATTTAAAAGCCATTACTGGTATTTCAATCTTCCTATAAGATTAGTAGTCAGTAGTATGGCTGGCTGTCACAGGAGTAGTGATGGTGTCTCGATCAGTCCCTCAGAGTGATCTCACCCGTCACAGTTATCAGGGCGCTGACTGTAGGTCATTCCCATCTTGGCCATGAAAAGCCAATATGGGACAACCCCTTTAAAGAAGTTTTCTGTGAGTTTTATACTGATGACCTATCCATCAGGATCTGATTAGTGGAGGCCTGACACCCAAGACCCAGCTGATCAAGCGTTTGAGAAGGCAGCGACGCTCTCTCAGATCGTCAAGCACAGCACCATACATTATACAGCGGCTGTGCTTGATATCACAACTCAGCCCCATTCATTTCAATGGGGCCGAGCTGCACCTAGACCATGTGACCACACTTCCCGGTGGGCCGATGGCTTGAAGCATGTTGTGGGCCGGCATGACGTTTGAGTCGGGGTAATTGCTCTCACGACAATACACATTACAATCCACACTACAATCCACATTACCATTGTCATGATAATGAGATCGCAGCAGGGCTGTCGGCCGCCGCAATGTGTATTGTAGTGTGGATTGTATGTGTACTGTCCTGAGAGCGACGGCCGCCGCCCACCCTGCTGTAAGCTGTGCTGCATTCCCTCTGATGTGCCGGCCCGCCCCTGTACCTCCTTTTGCCAGGTCCTTTGACACTGGACAGCAGGAGAGAGAGCACGACTCTGCCCTCCAGGTCAAAGGACCTTTGGCTCCTCCCACTCCCAGCGTCATCGCGACTGACGTGGTGTCATCACCCTACCCCTCCTGCTCCAGGACAGAAGCCAGAAGAGGCTGCTGCAGGTCTGCACACTCAGGTAAGTCGTTTTTTTTTTTGTTTTTTTTTTACAAGCCATTTGAAAATGAGGAGGTGGTGGGGGGTGGGCATGATTAATGTGACCACTGTATATTACTGGGGCAGGGGGGACATTACTGGGGGCTCTATAGGCACATTACTGGGGGCAGGGGGCATTACTGGGGGCACTATAAGGACTTTACTGGGGGCAGGGAGGGCAATATTGGTGGCTCTATAGGCACATTACTGGGGGCAGGGGGCATTACTGGGGGCACTATAAGGACTTTACTGGGGGCAGGGAGGGCAATACTGGTGGCTCTATAGGGACATTACTGGGGGCATTGGGCATTACTGGGGCACTATAAGGACTTTACTGGGGGCAGGGAGGGCAATATTGGCGGCTCTATAGTGACATTACTGGGGACAGGGGACATTGCTGCTGGCTCTATAGTGACATTACTGGGGGTGGGGTGCAATGCTGTGACCAGGGATATTACTGGGGGGTAGGGGGGTATTGGTGTGGCCGCTATAGGGACATTAATGGGGGCAGGGGGGTAATTACTGGGGGCTCTCTAGTTACATTACTAGTAGGAGGGGGCATTATTGTGACCATTATAGGGACATTACTGGGGGCACTATAGGGACATTACTGGGGGCAGGGGGGCATTACTGGGGTTACTATTACTGAGGGCATTATTATTACTGTGGGAATTATAGGCAGTTTGTTGTTGATGGGGGCAGGCATTATTGCCACTGGGGACACTATAGGGGGCATTATTATTTTTACAGTATATTGGGGTAGCAGCAGGATGACAATGTTGGGGCACCATGGTGGGGAGGATGATGGAAATTTGAGGACGCTAAGATGTCTGTGTGTGAAACTCTGCAGAGATGGAACACGGCTAGAAGATGTCATCATGTGTTGTCTGGTTCTAACGGCGAAGATGAGGAAAGAGAATATCAGAGGAGACGTCACCGGATGTGAGAGGTAAGTGACGCTGCATGGTAACTCTGAAAGACCGTCAGAATACTGATGGTGGGGCTGCCTCTCTGCTGTTGCCTGTGTTTTAACTGTTCATCCCCTTTCTCTATATCTTAGAGCAAAGTGGAGGAGGGGGACAGGACATGGCAGTTGGCACTGGTCACCACAGAGGGGCAGCTTTTAGAGAGGTTTTGGCCTCTTCTGGAGCAGTATATTGTGCTGCACTGAGCCAAATAAATAATTGCAGCATGATATACTGCTAGCTGTATGGTATTTCTGGCCCCGCCTACCCATGTTGGCCCCGCCTTCTCTCGATCTGGTCCCACCCACAACATAGGGCCACTTTTATTTTTTTTTTCCAGGGCCACTTTTAATTCCCAATCCGCCCCTGAAGCAGATTGATATATAGTTTTATGGGAAAAGATTCAGTATCACCTATAATTTATACATTTATCTCTCAGCTTATCTGCCTCCTCTGAAGAACTATCGGTACAGGAGGGAGGAGTTATCAGTGATTGATAGCATTGTGTGTATAAGTGAGCATAAGACATAGCTGTCAGTACCTGATAACCTCTCCCTCCTGTACCAATAGCTCTTCACAGGAAAAAGCAAATATATAAATGAATAAATTACATGTTTCACTGAATCTTTTCCCACAAAACTATATATCAATCTGCTCAGCTCCTTGATTTCAGGTTGCACTGCATTTTGTGGTGACAGGTCCTCTGTAAAGTTAATATGGGAAGATCTAACCCACAAAATACCATGCTAGATGGTATATGGGATTTTTTTTATCCATTTAATGTCCCTCACCAGCTCTTTCCCTTTTCTGCTCTCCCGGTTGGTGTAGAATCTGAACCCATCTGAAGCAAAGCCTTTGAGGAGAACCATACGTGCAGAGGGTTTCCCATCCCTACATAAAAGAGAGGAAAAGGGTAAGTTGAGGTAAGGGTGGGTAAAAAATGAGAAGTACAGCATCGAAGACAAACTGGGAGTGGTGAATAGTGTGTGACAATGTTACCAAATGACATCCTGACTCTGGGTCAGTACCTGGTAGCGGTGGCTAGACACATAGCATTAGGCTCTGCAATGGAAGGGCATTGCAATACCTCCTGGAACCATGCATTGAACTGAGTAATGGGATCATGGGATGCTAGATGACATTCTTCAAATGCCTGAGGGGGGGAAAAAAAGAATAAAAATATTAGATTCAGCGTTGATTAAGATCCAGGGCTGGCAATTTACAGTTCGGGAAAATAGGGAACTTCTAACATCTGCAGTGAAAATGAAACTCTAAGAAAACGAATCATTCAGAATTAGTAGAATGGTAAAAAAAAAAATGTCCACAGGTGTTAATTCTTTCACTCTGGTCATTCAGGTTTCCAAGGTGTTTTTTTAAGATGTATTAAATAACAAAATGGTTATGTCCTGGGCCATACTGAAAAGGTTGTCAAAACAACACCTCCTACTCTGACATTACTTCCTGCTCTCCAGCTATTGGCTGAGGCTGCATCTCACAGAATCCTGTTCGTCCTCCCCCTTCCATTCCTTCCAGATAATTCTCAGTACTTTCTAGTTCAAATGCAAGAGGAAGCAGCTCAAACGGAGCAGAAAGCACTCAGAATAATGTCATGACTGTATCATGATTATAATGCATTTAGAACGTGTACACCCAGGAGATATGACCTCTGATAGAAGATAGGGAATTCATGGTAACCATAGCTCTTAATGGTGTTTTCCAATCATGTTTTACGATGTGATAATGCAAAAGGTCATCCATTGATTTCAATGAGGAGGGTATGTAAATGCGTGGCCTGTTTTCACCTGGCAAATAGGACTAAGATCAGCCCATTTATAGGAGATTTTCCCAGTCTCACTCATTCATGACCCATCCTAGCATAGTGCAAAAGAGAGTCAGACCAGAACCTTCAAACTATGTATAAAGGAAGTTCAGGTGCAAGCTACCATGGTTGTGATGTAAAAGCAAACAAGGACTACAAGTGGCCACACACTGCTTTATGTACAAAGACACATGCAAACATTGAAAACATGAATAACTGTAAATTGAATTATTGCTATAGGAAAATTAGAAGCTTTTTGCTAACATTTTTGATCAAGAATATGTTGGTCCCATCCCAGCGACAAGGTGGCTTCTAACAAATGGAACCTACTCTAACAGTCTTGCCTCTGTTGGGCTGCTACCTGTAGTCCAGGGATCTCAAACTCGTGGCCCTCCAGCTGTTGCAAAACTACAACTCCCAGCATGCCCCAATAGCTGTAGGCTCTCCTGGCATGATGGAAGTTGTAGTTTTACAACAGCTGGAGGGCCACGAGTTTGAGATCTCTGCTGTAGTCCTTGTTTGCTTTTCCGTCCTACGACAGGTCATAAATATCCGAATGGTTGGAGTCATCCCCATTGATCTGCAGTTTGACCCAACTGCTGGGTCAGAACATTTATCCCATTTAAGGGGTGGAAGAAGTCAGATCTCCATCCATCTGATATTGATGACCTACTCCATGGTCTTCATTGGAGCGCTATGAGCTGTTAGATCCCACCATCACTGCCATCCCCAAGACAGACTGGCACACACTGGCCAGGTAGTGTTGAGTCAGTTCTGCTATCTTGACTCATTGACGAAATGGGTCAGAGGGAGATGTTATTAGGCCTGTGCTTCCTAAGGGAAACATAAAGTCAAGACTCCAGTGGATCACTGAGCGATGGGAAAACATTGCTTGGTCAGATGAACCTAGGTTTCTGTTGCACCACGTTGATGAGAGGGTCAGGATTTGGTGAATGCTGCATGAATCGAGGAACCCTTCCTGTCAAGTGTCAACACTTGAAGCAATGGTGTGAGGAATGTTTTTGGCACACTTTGGGTCCTCTGATACCTGTGGATGAATGTTTGGACAGTGGGGTTTACCTAAGTGTTGTGGCTGACCAAGTTCATCCCTTTATGGCAGCAGAAGGCCATTTTAATCAGAACAATGGACCATGTCACAAGGGTCTTATAGCCATGCACTAGTTTCAGAGACATGACAGCTAGTTTTCCTTGTTTCCGTGGACTTTAAAGTCCCCAGATCTTAGTCTGATAGTGGGAACAAGGTAGAACAGGCTGTACAGAACAAGTCAGAAGCTCGATCTACTTTGTGGCAACTGTGAAAAGCTATCCTGTCTGTATGGGCGACTATTTCTGCAGAATGATTTCAACTGCCCTTGGAATTGCTGTGGTTCTAAAGGTCAAAGGAGGTCCAATGCACTACTGCAGGGGCATCTCTAAAAGAGTGGCCATTCAGTTTATATTGCAATACACAGCAGGTGTTGTAAAAAGACATTTCTTTGACAAAATTTGTGAATGTCGTCAAAGCAATGGTGATAAAATTAGCACAGGATGATTGCAGTAAAGGTTGTTACATGACAACCAAATGACGATAGACCTGTCAGTCACTCTAAATTGTCAGATACTGTAGAGGAATGTAGAAGGATAGCTGTCAGAGCACTGTGTACTGTATACAAATTTGCTCTAATTCCAAAAAGAAAGCTGAACCTCTGATGCCACCAGATGTAATGTGGCTATCAATGCTTGACCTTTTAAACAAGCCTTGAGGTATAACTTGGATAATAGCTAAGCCAGTACCTCCCAAATTGTGTACTGTATACACACCGAACAGCCATTTGTGTAATGAAAAACATTAATTATCTCATGTTAAAGGAACCAAGGGGTGGAATATATTAGACGGGAAGTGAACAGTCAGGGTAGGGTCGCATGTGATGGTGGTGACACACCTGCGGTGCTTCCAAAAACTGCTGTGGTATGCGGCCACTCTGGTTTTTACACTGATTGCTAAGTGACTGCATTTCTTTGTAGTTAAAACAGCAGTGTTCTGGTAAAATAATATCGCCAATCAGTTTAGAAAACGACAGCAGCCGCATGTCACCACAGTTTTTTGCTGCATCACAGCCACGTATTTATAGCATACATGGCCATACCCTTAGTTCTTGAAGTTGATATGTTTGAAGCAAGAAAAAGTGGGAAGAGTGAGGATCTAAGCGACTTTCACAAGGGTCAAATTATGATTACTAGAGGACTGGGTCAGAGCAAATTAGTGAGAAAGCTAAAGGGGTATTCTCATCAATAGAATGGGGTCACTTGACCCATTCCCACCACACACCGTCCTCTTGGCCTCGAGATGTGGCTGGGTTTATAAAAACAGCCGAGCTCACTGGCTACACTGTTTCCAGAAAAGTAAACGGGAGTTACAGAAACAGTGAACGGTTGTGTCCATAAACAAGCCTATCATGACTGGATGTGGTGGTCAGCGGGACAGGGTCAGGGGACCCCCGTTCTCCAGATAGGTGTGAATCCCAGAGGTGGGTCCAGTGGCGTAGCTACAACTGACTGGGCCCCACAGCAAATTTTTGTACGGGCCCTCCCCCCCATGACCCTCCTGGCATCGCATTTGTGCATATGTAACAGTGGGTTCACATCACGTTTTTCCTATTTATAGCCTACCATATACAAATATGTAGCAAACCACGTTTTTGTATCCTGCAGAGTCCAGTAAAAAATGCATATGTTGACATATATGGTTTTTTTGGAACTGTATGGTGAACTCACGCCACTGTACGGATTACTCTGAGGTATCTGTTAATGTATACGTTAAACTGATGGCAAAAATGTGATGTGAACCCAGCCTTAGTGCCAGAATAAGCACTGGTACCGTGTTTCCCCGAATATAAGACCCCCCCGAAAGTAAGGCAGGGTAGGGGGGTGCCCAGGGTTCTCCAATGTAAGGCACCCCCCGATTGTAAGGCCGCTATCGGGGGGGGGGTCTGTGAGGAATGTAAGGCCGTCTATGGTGGGGGGTGGCTGGGGAATGTGTTCAGGCCCCTCCATGCTGTCATACTCGCCTGCCTGCGGGCTTTTTGTGGCCGGCTCCGCCATTCACCGTCCCTGTCACTGTCCTTGCAGCTCGAAGCTGATTGGCCATCAGCTCGAGCTCTGATTGGCCGATCAGCCGCGACGTCACGGCCCTGCAGGCTCGCAGCTGATTGGCCAGCGTCCCCTGCAGCAGAAGGCTCCTACCGGCACCGCAGAGGAGATCGTAAGGGTGTGTGTATGGGGCTGCGTGTGGGTGGTGGCAGCACATGGGCAGAGTGGGGGTGCACGGTGCAGTGGGATCATGCACACAGGGATGGGGGAGCTGCAGGGGATCATGCACACAGGGATGGGGGAGCTGCAGGGGATCATGCACACAGGGATGGGGGAGCTGCAGGGGATCATGCACACAGGGATTTTATTGTTAAAAAAAGTGTCATTTTTTTTTGTCTAATGTAAGGCCTCCCCGAAAGTAAGGCAGGGTGGGACTTTTGGGGGTAAATTTAATGTAAGACAGGGCCTTACTTTCGGGGAAACACGGTACATAGCGGAGCAGAGAGGGGAGGCTGCCATGTACTGACAGAGCACAGCCCGGTTCTGGTGATCAGGGGTGAGGACTGTGTTACCCATGGATCATTTATCTATTGGGAAATACAGGGCACTGTATAATACACTAGAATCTATATATTATAAAAATATTAGCCCTACCCTGGAATAATAAGACAATTAGGGGGTCATTTATTAAACAGAATTACGCCTATATTAGGCGTATTTCTAAAACAGACTGTGGCGCAGGTCCTTTACACCTCAATCTGCAACTTTTCCCCGCTCGTGCCAGGTCTAAAAAGGTGGCGTGGGCAGGGAAGGGGATAGAATTATTGCCAAACAATTACTGGATAACACCACTATACAGTGACTGGATACTTCCATACAGTGACCGGATAAAACCGCCATATAGTAACTGGATAACACCGCCATACAGTCACCGGATAGCACCACCATAGGTTACCGGATAACACCACCATACAGTGATTGCATAACACTATCATACGGTCACCGGATAACGCCTCCATACAGTGACCGGATAGCACCGTCATACAGGGACTGGATAACGCCGCCATACACTAGATAACACCGCCATACAGTGACCGAAAGGTTATCACAGTACAGGGAATGACAAGGGGCACTGTACAGGGTATGGTAAGAGGGCACAATGCAGGGTATAAGTAACAAGTAGGTGGAAGGGGCTCTGAGAGGGATTCATACAAGTAGGGGGCAGGAGGTCTGTGCAGGGCAGCAAAAGGAGAAAAGAGGGTGGAACAGGAGCTCTCCATACATGAGGGAGGACAGGAGGGGGGGGGGCAGGAGTCATGGAGGCAAACTGCTTCATGAGGAGGTAAAGCAACCCAATAGCATGAAGCTGCTGGTCCACAGTTGGAAAAGTTCCCTGACCCCCCCCCCCCCCTGTCCCACAGAGAAGATATAGTCACAGTGCAGACTCACTTACAGTCTGTCTGCATCTCTTTACACTGCTGCTCCACTGGGATCTCTCTCCTCCTTAGGCAGCACGTCCTGTGTAGAGGGGACGTGTCTAAAGCTGGTAAGCCATGTCCTGCTCTGCTGGAGTGTAGAGGGGGCTTGTCTGAGCTCCACAGCACAGGAACTTGAAAGGGAGGACAGCAGCAGCCAGACTGCATGCTGTTTGTTGATGCTACCTTGCTCCAGTCTGATGATGCAGCCCTGCTACTGCTCCCGGGCCCCTTCTCCTCTCGGGCCCCGAAGCAGTGGCTTCCCCTGCTTCCCCTATAGCTACGCCCCTGGGTCGGTCCCACTTCTATCAAACATTTATGGCAAAGAAACATCTGCATGAATGCCAGGACCAAGGTTTCCCAACAGAAAACTGCCTCTACCAGCTTGACATGTTCCCATAGTGCACCTTGTGCCATCGCGCCTGCCTACCCAAACACTGTGCAGACCATATACATCCCTTCATGGCCCCAGTATTACCTCATAGTAGTGCAATCTTTCAGCAAGATAATGTCCCTGCCACACTGCAAAAATTGTTCAAGAATGGTTTGGGAACATGACAAAGAGTTCAAGGTATTCACTTGATATCCAACTTCTCCAATCAAGCATCTGTGGGATGTGCTGGAAAAACAAGTCTAATCCATGGAAGCCTCACCTCACAACTTGACATAGGACTTTTATAGATGCTTACGTGTTCATTTTACATGCATTAATAAAATTTAAAAAAATTTTTTTGAAGGTGAACCTATAGAGAACGCAGCCATGGCACTCAAATTCTCATACAACAGTTCCTATTTTATTAGTGTTTCCTACAATCACACATGGAGGCCGACACTAGTGTTTCGGCCAGTTCCCGAACCTGGTCATGACCAAACAGGACAATGTGTGGCAGGGGAAGTGCTGGGATGGACAGAAACACTAGTGCCAGCCTCCATGTGTTATTGCAGGAAATGGCAGCACACTCCATCTGGTTTCCATTTGGTCTATGAACAGTACTGAAAATTGTCACATTCCGGTTCTACTAGTTTTTTTGTTGAAGGTCTAGTTCATAGATGATTGCAAAGACAAATAGCCCTTTGAAGGGATTAAAAGTGTCATGACCTTGGACAACAAGTAATCCCCAGGATTTGATGCCATGACTTCATCTCAACATTCTGGACTTCGCCTCCGACGACTTGTTGTCCATTAGGCTAATTTCATAATGTGTTTCTGAGCTTAACTGCCATTTACTATATTCCCAGATTATCTGCCATTTTGCTTGTGACGACTGTAATTGGTACTGACACCACAAAAGGTCTTTATCTTTTAATACAGTGGCCTCCAACCAGAGCCAGGGCCAGGGGTGGGCAGAGTAGGTAGTCAACTATGGTGCAAGAGTGGAGGCAGCACAATTTACTCCATAAAGTGTATGGCCTGTCAAACAGCAGTGGTTAATAGTGCTGCAGGTGCCAGGGTCCGATGTTGTAGGACCCAGCATCAAATAGCACATTCTAGAAACCCTACTTTAGGTACTTGCAGCTTGTCCCCCCGCTTCCTGTGATTCTCTGGTGGTTGTCTAATTACGACTCTCAGCATGCTCTGACAGTCTGTGATTGGTCTTAAAGGGTTATTCCCATCTTAGACAATGGGAGCATATCGCTAGGAGAACGGAGCGGGGAGCACTGCGCTTGGAGGACCCCGGGTTTTCCGGCCACCACCAGGCACAGCTCCACGCTGCTCCCATAGAAATGAATGGGAGCGCACTGCGCATGCCCGGCCACCGCTCCCATGCATTTCTATGTAACCGACGGCGGCCCAGTAGAAATGAATGGAGGGCGGCTGCACATGGGCAGTGCGCCCTCCTTCACTTTTGGGACTTCGTTCTGGAAATAGGTGTGGGTCCCAGCGGTGGGACCTGCACCTATAAGACAATGGGGGCATATCCTAGTGATATGCCCCCATTGTCTAAGATGGGAATAACCCTTTAAGCGGCTTCGTCTTGCTCTTGGTACCACATATAATGCCACATAACTTGTTTCAGGACCAGACGTGGCTGTCAGCATAGGAGCGGACCTCTGTAATTGTAGCCAGGATAAAACCTCTCGGCAATTACCGATTGTACTATGGAGCTGGAATGAAAACTACCTTGCGCATAAGTTGGACTTCCTGTATTTTCTATCACTAGCCGAACTCATAAAGAGATACCTAATGACAGGTATATCTCACTATAACAGGTTTGTGTAGATGATGTCAATGTTTATTTCATAGGAATGTACAGATCAAAATGCGGGTTCGCCCTTGTGAACCCACAATTATATATTACTTGCATGCATGTGGCACCCAAGGAATATTTCTTGTGACTACCAAAGTCCATGCCAGGCAAGTGCCCGGGATCCTCTTTGATCCTTCTGCCTGGTTCATCTTCTCCAATGCCAGTTACTTACTGCAGAGACTGGTACTGAAGAAATAGCTACATTCAAGTTGAGGGGAGAAGCGGGCAGTGCACGACCATGTGTGTTGTATCAGGGGGGCACTGTGGCCGGCACATTTTCTCCGCACATTGGCATGACTGGCACATCTTCATAAGCAATGCAATATACAGATACTGCAATATGACCGACATAGTATGGGCAATAATAGGTTGATGTTGTGACTTTGCTGGCACTAGTATTTGGCACAACAGGGCCATACTATCTGCATACAGTGTGGCCCTAACGTGGGGACCCTCTGCTGTGACAATTTGGAACAATTCAAGGGCATCCATTGAAATAAAGCTGGAAACTCGAGACTGTCTTGCTGGGTTGGTTTAAAAGGATAATAAAGATAGTAGGTGTTGGGTAGGGGTAGACCAAACATTGAAAACCTCTTCTAGGGCTTTAGGTTTCCATGTTTGAAGCTCCCATAGGACGACTATAAGGCCACTCTTGGTATATACCATATATGCTTTAATAAGAAGCAAATATCTGTTCACTGATTCATATGGATCTAGAACTCACTGAAAATTAAATTATGCTATGAACAACAGATTGGACACTTAAAGGGGTGTTCCCATTTTAGACTTTCACGGCTGCTATTGGAATACCCCTCTTATGTCACGGCCATGGTAGCCAGAGTTGCATAAACAGCTGAAAGAGCTGTGCTACACTGCATCCGTAACCCAAAGAAGTGAATAGGAGCTACAGAACCAGTGTAGCGTGGTGAACTACACAGTTTCCATAGCTTCTGGGTGATAGGCCTCATCCACATGACTGTATGTTTTAGCTATGTACCACCCGAATCTTGTTGGTGTTGCGGTCGAGAATAGCCCTTGTAATAGCACCGCAACCTTCTCTCAGCTCACCAAGCACAGCGCGGTCCATCTGATAGCCATGAGTATCCATGCACCTCATGACATCCCCCGAAGTAGGTGGCTTAGGGGTTCCCAATTTTACAGATTATTACAAAGCTGCAATTCTTGACCAATTATCAGCATACTGGAAAAATAAATCCAGCAAAATATGGGTACTACCGTATTTTTCGCTTTATAAGACACTTTTCCCCCAAAAAAAGTAGGGGGGAAAAGACTGTGCGTCTTATAAAGCGAATACTAGTGAACGCTTCCATTATGGAAGCGCTCACTAGTATGTATTAGCTGCCAGGAGCGGGGAAACATACTCAACCCCCTGCGCTGCAGCTCCGCTTTGGCGCTCCTCTGTCTTTTTCTGCCTGCACTGCACTGCCCTGACCGCGTACAGCATCAGGATGTAGTGCGCACACTATGACCTGATGCTGCACACAGTCAGGTGACAGTGCAGCGCCGGCAAGAGAAGACAGAGGAGCGCCAGACCCAGAGCGGGGCCGCGGCGCAGGAGAGGTGAGAGAGTTTTTTTATTGAGTTGAGGTTTTTTTTGGAGTTCTGATGGGGGCAGAGTGGGCTCATTTAAGGGCTGATCTGAGGTCTGATGGGAGCACAGTGGGCTGATCTGAGGTCTGATAGGGGCACAGTGGGCTGATCTGAGGTCTGATAGGGGCACAGTGGGCTGATCTGAGGTCTGATAGGGGCACAGTGGGCTGATATGGGGGCACAGTGGGCTGATATGGGGGCTGATCTGAGGTCTGATGGGGGCTGATATGGGGACTGAGTGGGTTGATTGGCAGATTTGAGGTCTGATGGGGGCTGAGTGGACTGATCTGAGGTCTGATGGTGGCTGATGTGATGTCCTGAAATTTATGGGGGGGTCTGATGAAAAATACTTTTTTCTTATTTTCCTACTCTAAAATCTGGGGTGCATCTTATCATCGGGTGCATCTTATAAAGCGAAAAATTAGGTAAATGAACAACAATTACTTGGGGGTAAAGACTCTTAGAAGTAGACTGCTGGCCCCTTCTTGGAAAATCCCCTTGAATAATCCCAATGTTTTAACGGCCAAAACCACCCTTGTAAGAAATTTCTGAAATCTAAATTATATAACATATCTTGCACCTGGAGGGATATACTGTTGGAATTTCTAGAAGATGCTATCCCTCATCTTGATCTTAGATCTGGGCAACGGAAGGGATCTCTTCCATAAAAGACCTACTAGGTCAGGCATGGCTAACCTGCGGCTCTCCAGCTGTTGTAAAACTACAATTCCCACCA
This sequence comes from Rhinella marina, assembly GCA_900303285.1. Lineage (NCBI taxonomy): Eukaryota > Metazoa > Chordata > Amphibia > Anura > Bufonidae > Rhinella > Rhinella marina. The sequence continues at coordinate 721,361 of ONZH01015173.1, forward strand.
TGCCCTGCTGTAGGCTGATAGCTGAAGGCAGTCTGGGCATGCTGGGAGTTGTAGTTTTGCAACAGCTGGAGAGCCTCAGGTTGGCCATCCCTGTACTAGGTGCTCAAGACTATTTATCTTTCTCACACATTCATTCGAAGTGGCAAATCCCCCACAGCAATTTTTATAAGTTCCTTATTATTCATACAGAGGTACATCCTATCCAAAACAGACACCCAAGAAATTATCAGCATCAAATCTCTGTTTTGTAAACCCAGAAATATTTCCTTATTTTATACTCACCAGAGGTCAGTTGTTGCACATATTCTGATGGCCACAAAGTTAGTTATCAGTCACCGGAAGGAAGAAAATCCACCCCACATCAAGGAAGTATTGGAGATTGTGAATAGAGTATGTCAATATGAAAAAAATACTGGCATTTCAGAGCTTCAATATGTCTAAATATATCCCTACCTGGAAAATCTGGATAGAAAGCCCATATTTCAGAGAGTAGGGTTATTCCCTCAGGAATACGTAACTAGCACACGCAAGTATTTAGTCTTCCTTATGTTTGGTTAGCATCTCCCTGACTGTATAGATAGTAAGTTTCCTTTATTTTCTTTAGATTCCTTTTTGTGATTTACATTTTTATTTCCTTTCCCCCTCCTATATCCTTCACACCCTGTCCCTGACTAATGCTTTCATACCTCCCATACAATGACAATTGCTTTATAGGTTGGTGATTGTGAGTTTGGCGGTGGCCAGTGGTGGACATAGAGAAGTAATGGCCCCATAGCAAGGATCAGACCAGCAACCCCCCCCCCCCCCCATACACACACACGACAGAAGGGTTTCCGCCTAAACCCCTTTCAATGACCCTTGGGCCATTTTTCCACTGCCTCATTTGCTAAAAGTAGTTCCTTTAGAGGGCAGAGCCCTGACCAGGTTCTCACCTCCAGTAGAAGAGGAGATAATCCCAACTAAGACTGGGCCCCATAGCAGTCGCCTGGTCTGCTGCTATGGTAGTTACGCCCCTGGTGGTGGCCTATGGGAATTTCTATTACCACAAGCTGCAGGGAAGAACACATACACTTTCCTCTCTCGCAATAAAGTTTGTTCTTTATCACATTGTCTGTGGGCTCTTCACTGCATGCTTAAAAAAATCAAACAACTTTGAGTACACCACCTGTACAATTTTGTGTTCCTGTATGGACAAGCTGTGACCAAATCACTATATACCATTGAAAATGGCATGTAATTTTTTTACTTCTGTATTACCATAGTATTGTCATTGAAGTGTTGTTTACATTTTCGCTGTATTGAAAAATTTTGTTTTCAATAAAAATTATTGTCTCCAAAATTTTTCCCAGCTCTAGAGTCCAGGTAAAAAAGTCAGCAATTATATAAAATGATATTAAAGGTATAGAATGTGATCTGACTCCAGTAGTGGTGAATAGAAAGTCCCACAACAGCCTCAGCTTTACCTGCCCAGCACCCCCTGCTGGTCCTGCACCCATAAAGCAACTCCAGCAGATGTCTGACTTTCCAGCGCTGCACCCTCTGCTGGTGGTGAGAAAGCACTGCGCTTTGCTGGAAGGAATGTACAAGCAGCCTATAAAGGGACTGTTCACTAATTTCCGGATCTCCCAAACTGGTGGGACCTGAATTGGTGATCATACTTACCTGATCCCCGGCGCTGGGTCCCAGCTTGTTTTCTCCGCTGTTTGTTTCGGGTCCCTCCAAGTAAACTTCAGGTTTGACGTCACAGCAGCAAATCACTGGGCGCAGGGGTGAATTGCTCCCCTAATGTTACGTGACCATTTGACATGACGCAAGGCGAGCAGCGGCCATTGATTGGCTGCAGTGGCGCCAAACCTGAAGCTTACATAGAGGGACCCAAAACAGGCGGTGGAGCAAACAAGTCGGAACCCAGCGCAGGGGGTCAGGTAAGTATGATCGCCAATGTGGGTGCCGACAATCTAAGAGAAGGAGAGGAGAATTCCAGTTATGTGAAGTTATCACTATCCACAGTAAGGGGATAGCTATTAGATCGGTGGGGGTCCTACCAGTGGACCCCCAATGATCATGAGAATGGGGACCCAGTAACCTGTGGAGCTCCCCGACATGAACCAATCTAATAGTTATCCCATATCCTGTGGATAGGAAATAACTTCACATAAATGATCAACCCCTTTAATGAATATATTCATTTCTTGGTCGGTAAAGCTTCTCCTTACAGAGATCCAGACGGTGTAGGGAGTCTTACAGGCAATGCACAACAACTCCATGAAGGGACATGTCCCTTATTAGTAAGATGCCCGTACAGACCACACTGGAAACGGCCAACCCCCTTTAAAGGGGTTTCCAGGAATGAGATATCTCCAGGATAGGTCATCAATATCAAATTAGAAAGGGTCTGACTCCTAACACCCCGCCAATCTGCTGTATGAAGGGGCCACAGTGTTTGGACAAATACCTATTGCCTCTTCATACTGCAGCGCCGTCCATTATATAGTGGCTGTGCTTGGTACTGCAGCTCAGCCTCATTCTCTTGAATAGGACTACGCGGCACAAGAGCTGTGTAAGGCTACTTTCACACTCGCATTGTTTTTTTCTGGTATTGAGATCCATCAGAGGATCTGAATACCGGAAAAAAAAAATTCCGTTTAGTCCTCTTGCATTCTGAATGGAAAGAGATCAGTTCAGGATGCATCAGGATGTCTTCTGTTCCAGCATCCTTCCGTTTTGCGACTGGACACAAAAACACTGCAAGCTGCGGTTTTGTGTCTCATCATAAAAACGTATCCATTACTGAAAACAATGTAAGTCAATGGTGACGGATCCGTTTTAGGAGCCTAAAAAAATCTGATCCTTCACCCATTGACTTTTGATGTATTTAGTGACTATTTTTTTCCGTTTTGATTTCAGACAACCGCATCCTAACGCAATGGATGGATCCTGATGTGCAAAATCAAAGCGGATCAGTTTAATTCAGGTATTAGGATGCTCTGCATCCTACGCAAGTGTGAAAGTAGTTGATGACGTCATAGGCCTAGGAAGAGGCTGTGGTGCTCCGCAGAGCTGATCACTGGGGGTACCAGGTGTCGGACTCCCACTATCAGATATTTAAATACCAGAAAACTCCTTTAAGGTGCCGTGAAGCATGACTAGTAATATTAACCGACACAGAGTTGCCCATCTGTAGATAGCAGCGTACCTATGTAGTCAAATAAAAGTGGAAAAGCACATTTATTAAAGGGGTTATCCAGTATTAGAAAAACAAGTCTGCCTTCTTCCCAAAAACAGCTCCACCCCTGTCTGCAGGCTGTGTGCAGTACTGTAGCTCTGCCCCACTGACTCAGAAGAAGCTCAGCTGCAATAACAGGCACAGTCCAATGGCAGGAAAGCAGCTATATTTATCTGATCCTGGACAACCCCTTTAAAATAGCCATAGAGATTAAATTTGCTTTGAATGATTGATCAGATTTGTGGTATCTTGTTGTCAGGGCTACAACTCGGGAGTGACAACCTACAGAGGCTGTCAGATGACAACCTGTGCTGAGACTTGTAGTTCCACAACAGCTCCACAGAGCCGAGGTCACGGCCTTTTACCTCATCGTCGCTCCGGTAACTCTTCCGCATAGTTGCGAGATCCATGATGTCACTTCCAGTGGTGCGGCTCAGAGCCCGGGCAGTGTGCAGTACACAGACAGGTACCAGGATCCCTCTACACACAAACATGCTAGATCTGGGGGAAAGGAGCTGCCATGATGTCATGGTCATGTGATCGGTCACATGTCAGGAGGAGGACAGCTGTGGGCACCGGAGGAGCTGCAGTAATGGCCGCTGTGCCAAACTTCACCGGGGTGTCAGGTAAAGGAGGCCGGGTGTGGCAGGAAAATAAGGTTTGTTCTGCAGGTTGTCACCCGTCCTGTGCTCTCTGCAGCCTGGACGTGCTGGGACTAGTAGTTCTCCTCTTATAGTGCTCTGTGATGACTGATGATGTCCCATAGTAACGGATGATGTCTGCAGTACGGGCATGCTGGGACTAGTAGTTCTCCTCATAATGACTGTGATGATTGCTGATATCACATAATAATGATATCTGCAGTAAGGACATTCTGGGACTAGTAGTTCGTTCCTTTTAATGCTCTGATGACTGCTGATATCTCATAATAACGGATGATGTTTGCAGCCCGGACATTCTTGGACTTTCAGTCCCCAGGGGTACACCTAGCCTTTCTTCTGCCTGTGGAGAAAACTGAAATGACGCCCCAACTCCCCCAATGCTTAACCTAACCCTTTCCCTTCAGCACATGGCCCTTCCGCTGCCCTCCCTCTTACCCCTACCTGGTGCTGCCTGGGGTGATCGCCTCACCTGGCCTCATTGGTGGTGCACCCCTGGCAGTGCCCCGTCCGTTACCCTTGCTGTAATGACTGATGATGCAGGTGCCAGGAGTTGTAATTCTCTTAGGATCCGTTCACACAGCGACTTTGTTCCATGGAATTTGGCACAGAATGTGTAGTAAAAAGTGCAGGACGGCCACCCGGTAACCACCACCTATTGTTTTCAATGGAAAGCCATGCTGTTGCTCATGTGGCCATGGTTAATCTTCCATGACAATGCCCAGAAAGGACGTGTTCCATATGGACTCCTCTGGAAACCACGTCAGGTGTCAGCCATTCCATAGGGCTAAACTACAGGGGCTCAACATTGAGAATTGTGCAGCATGCTTGCACTTGGGTGGCACATGTGTGCAACACATGCAGATTTGGCACCAATTTGGTGCAGATTCCCGGCCGAATCTCCTGCATAATGATCCATCATGTGGGAACTTACCTGAAGGCCGGATTAACACATCTGTCTTCATTACCCAGGTGTCACCACCCGACCATGGTTAACTGACCTGAACTCACAGGACAACATCATAGATCCCTGAACATCAGTTGACCCCTAGTCGGGCCGTGATAGATAATGTATGGCGGCACATAGACATGTGAATCTAGTCTAAGGATGACGAATGGGTAAAAGATGATATCTGTATATTTTGATCAGAATCGGTCCAAATATCTACACTCATCAACATTGCAACACCAAGAAGGACAAACCATAAGGCCCCTTTCACACGAGCATGACGGATTAGGTCCGGATACGTTCAGGGTGCGTTAAGGGAAACTCGCACCATTTTGCAAGCAAGTTCAGTCAGTTTTGTCTGCGATTGCGTTCAGTTTTTTCCGCGCGGGTGCAACGTGTTTTGGTGCTTTTTTCATGCTCGTGATAAAAAACTGAAGGTTTACAAACAACATCTCTTAGCAACCATCAGTGAAAAACGCACTGCACCCGCACTTGCTTCAGGATGCAATGCGTTTTTCACTGAAGCCCCATTCACTTCTATGGGACCAGGGCTGCGTGAAAAACGCAGAATATAGAACATGTTGTGTTTTTCATGCAACGCAGAACTGATGCATGAAAAAAACGCTCATGTACACAGACCCATTGAAATGAATGGGTCAGGATTCAGTGCGGGTGCTATGTGGTCATCGCATCACACTTGCATGGAAAACTCGCTCATGTGAAAGGAGCCTAAGTCTATGCAAATCGAGGAAGTAGCACCAGGTGTCGCTAAGATCTGCAGATAATCAAATTCTCAAGCACCTAGCTCCAATCTGGGGGCGGGGGCATAAAAGCCAGATAAACAGGCCCTCCCCCGCTGTTTTGATTGACAGAATCAGGCAGTGGCAAGGCAGCTAGGGAAGGGGCTGGCCACAGAAAGGAGGGGAGCTAGGGTGCAGGAAGAGCAGTGGTGTCGCCCTCATTGCACCAAAGGCCTAATTTGCATGTGAGGATAAAGTATCATAACTCTGGATTGGAGCCTCAGATTAGCAAAAGAAAAACAATGTTTTAATGAGGAGAACGACAGCTACGTGTCTATGCAAACAGTTGGATAGGGAGGTTACTGGTGACAGATTCCTTTTAAAGAGGACCTTTCACCACTCCTGACATGCCTGTTTTAATAGCTTCATGCATTCCCCACGTACTAACAAATTCTGGAACATCTATTCTTATGGCTCTATGTTGTGCCATTCCTCTATTATTTCTACTAGTAGTTATAAATGAATTGCTATTTGCCTTCAGTAAGGGAACAGAGGGGAGGTGACCAGTTGGGGGTGTGTATCTGCACAGACTGACTATAGCCAATCAGTGCTGTCATGTTCAGACTGTGCAGGGACACACCCCCAACTTGTTACCTCCCCTCTGTTCCCTTACTGAAGACAAATAGCAATTCATCCATAACTTCTAGTGCTAATAAAGGAATGGCACAACATACAGACATACGAATAGATGTTCCAGACTTGTTATTACATGGGGAATGCATGAAGCTATTAAAACAGGCATGTCAGGAGTGGTGAAAGGTCCTCTTTAACATGTCTGTCGATCCTGTGATTTCCATAATTCCACCACCTCCCCTTCATGGTGTTTCAGTGCTGAGGAGTGTATATAACCTAGATGTACCAACCCAACCCTAAACATGAGTTCTCCAAGCCGTTCTGGAGTAAGCTCTCCAGAAGCTTTGTGGACAAGTCGAGCTCTACATGTCTGGACACACTCTGAACTTTCCATTTTTGCTGGAGTTACACATTAAAGGGGTTATCCAATCCCTTCAATGACCCCCATAATGCCCGGGCCTCTCCTCTAGAGAATACTTACCTAGTCCCTGGCACCTGCCTCCCTCCGGATCCCTGCATGGCCGCCGCTGCATCTCGGGTGACGCTACGGAGGCTGGTCACCATTGTGGCCTGATATTGGCTGCTCCCCCTGACACCGGATGTTTTGATTTATGCAATGGGGAGATGCAGCAGTGGCTGTGCAGGGACGTGGGACTAGACGAGGGGCCTGGGCATTCTGGGGTCATTATAGGGATAGGGTAACCCCTTTAAGCATTTGCAAAGTTTGAAAGGGTTTGATTGGTGGGGGCCAACACCCAAGACCCCTGCTGATCATCAGCTGTTTTGAGAAGGCACCAGAGCTCCACGGCCTTCTCCTTGCTCCCCCAGTACAGTGTTATACATTGTACAGCGGCTGTGCTTGGTATCGCAGCTCAGCCCCATTCACATCAGTGGGGCAGAGCTGCGCCTAGGTCACGTGACTGATAAATGTGACATCACATGGGCTAGGCTAAGCTGCGAGTAGGCCATGGTGCCACTGTGAGCATTGGTGCCTTCTCAAACAGCTGATCAGCGGGGGACTCTCGCTAATATATTTGCAGCCAAGACAAAGGATAGGTCATCAGTAGATAAGACTTAGGAAACACCTTTAATTTTCCTTATTTTCTTCTTTTCCGGTCATTACTACACATAACTTTCTGCTACAAGGGTCTTTTCCAGACGGTAACTGCTTTTCGTGTACTCCCTGTCTGTATAATCTTTTAGGCAACTAATGTGTATCCTTGTGAAGACCACTCAAGATAAAGCAGATGAACCGTTGCACGGAACCTGAACATAGGCATGAAGAGTCAGACAGCACGCTCAACCATGTGCCCATACACAGCTCTCAGGATGCAGCTGGTCAAACGGTACAGACACCCAGGTATAAAACAAGGCGTATAAAATCTGTGCATTGTAAATAAGTTGCATTTGATTGTAATAATGCTTCTGGTCTGATCTTCCAGATGTTTGTCTTCAACCATTTTGCATAAAGCTGAAGAAAACTTTTCATGCAGGAAACGTCCGAGAACCTTGAATGGACCTCTGTTCTCGCCCACAATTCCTCGACACCAAACTGCCACTTTCCAAGACATTCAAAGAACTAATGAGCACGATAGAAGTGTTTCAAACGGAGACCCAAGTTGTCTCCAAGGTCCTGGAGGACATTACTGGACTGCTCGGTCAGGAAGCCGAGTCACTGCACTTTATTCAGAGTTAGTTCGGGAGCTGGAGGCACAGATTGCAGAACTGCATCAAATCTTGACATCGCGAGATGAAGCGGCTAAAGTACAGGAATGGAGAATTCAGGAACTGGAAAAAGAAAACCAAGAATTACGAAGGCATGTCCAGACTTTGGAGGAGCAGAACGATGCTTTATCTCGTAGAGGGATATGTGCAATAAAAGAAGGCGAACGACTCATTGGACCAGATGGTCAGTCTGTGGGTGAGAGGTCTCTAATTAGCATATGTCTATATTTAATTCTAATCTTTTAAGGGGTTTGTCCAGGATTTTGATATTGATGGTCTATCCTCAGGATAGGCCATCAGTATCAGATTGGCGATACCCTGCATTCCTGTCAATCAGATGTTACCTTGTAGCCGTGTCCATTGTGTAGTGGACAGAGCTGGTAACTGCCGGAGCTTCATCTGCTACATGATGGACAGACCTGTGTAACAACTGCCTGGCAGGGGTGCGAGGTGTAGGACCTCCTCCAATCATGAGGATAGATCAGCAATATCAAAATCCTGAACAACCCTATTTCAATGAAAACCTCTCCAAGGAGCAAATAAAACACCTTCATGGTGATCTTTTACAAAATGTGCCTTCTTGTGTACCTCCTCAGAGGAAAGGTCAGCTATGTGTGAAAACCCTGTTCAGATTGAATTTACTTTCCACATTTCCAAATTTTGCAACAAATTTGCCACTTCTGAACATGACCTATGAAGAATCTGGATTGTTAGCTCAGACAAGTGGGGAAGAGAGAGGGGAAATAAGTGTGTACAGCCCCTGCCAAAACTCATGGAATCGTCACACTTTAGAAGCAGCGGTCCTCAACTCCAGTCCTCAGGACCCACCTACCGGTCATGTTTTCAGGATTTCCTTAGTATTGAGCAGGTGATATAATTATTGTCAGTGCATCAGGATTTACCACAGGTATTTTATTCTGTGGGATATTCTCAAATCACGACCAGTAGGTGGGACCTGAGGACTGGAGTTGAGGAACACTGCTTTAGAAGATGTCCTTTCTGCTGTTTTTTACTGTTTAGCACCTCTATAAATCACAGGTATGATGTTTGTTTTACCCCTTTAGAACTGTCCTGTTTTGGGACCTTTCATTTCCATTCTCGCATCCAAGAACCATAACTTTTCGACACAGCCGTACTTGTTTTTTGCAGGACCCCTTTAGTTTTCATTGGTATCCTTTTGGGATACCAGTAACCTTTTGATTGTTTTTTTATTCCATTTTTGGTAAGCTGGATAAACAGAAAACAGCAATTTTGGCATTGTGTCTTTTTTTTTCTGATGATAACTTTATAGTATGATTTGTTATGGACATTAGTGATAATTATTTTGTATAGTTTATTTTTTTGGAATATTAAAGCGGTTGTGCAAGAATGGGGCGGGCGGGGGGGTTAGGCAACCCCTCTGTCCCCCACTTGGCCAGACCTGTAAAGGAAAGATGACTACTTAACCCGCTTCCTGGCGCCGGCTCCCCGCTCCTTCCCTTCCTGGCCTGCAATGCTCCGCTGGGCTCCCTTGCTGAAAAGGTCCAGTTTGACATAGCTGCAGGGAATCACTGGCTGCGGAGGTGACCGGATCCCTTTGTATCAGGCGACCATTTGTCATGACATAAAGGTAGCCTTTTCCCCGCTATAGGCAGTGATTGGCTGCTGCATTGTCAAACCAGATGTTTTCAGAGGGAGCGCAGTGGAAGGAGAAGCAGTATGGAGCCGGCACCAGGAACCAAGTAAGTAATCTTCCCTTTACGGGTCCAACCAAGTTGGCGATGGGGATTTGCCAACAGCCCCCCCCCCCACCTTCTTGCAAAACCCCTTTAAGCACCTTTTTATTATTAAAAATGTGTTCCTGCCCATATCAGCGGGAGCCTGCCTGTGCCCACACCATTCCTGCACCGTAAATTTATGCTGAGGTGTGGACAGTTAGGACTGTCCTCGATGTACAGTTGTCAAAGTGTGGGAAAGGGTTAGACTTTGTGAAACATACGGCAAACAAGCATATTATTTTTTTTTGTGCCATATGTTTTTCCAGATCAAGTAGAACAAAGAACAAAGCATCATGGAATAACTTGCTGTTGAGGAAACATTTACGCTTGATTCACACAGTTTTTTTTTGTGGTGGTTCTCCAAATTTTATTTTTTTTTGCTGGAAAAAAAGGCAGCTCCATATGTTAGCTGAAAGTCTGTGGAATTATGAAATACGTGTTTTTAGCCAGTGTTGTTTTATCTGATATTATGTGGTTTTATGTCAATTTTTAGCAGTTAAAAAATACGGCAAACCAAATATGTTTGTGAAGGTAGCGTAATGGTGTCATCTTGTTCTTTGCATTTCTAGCCGATACAAGTGTTAAAATGGAACTTAGTCTGACGTTAAGGGCTCATGCACATGACCGTGCTGTGTTTTGCAGTCTGCAAAACACGAATGCTGGCCTCGTGCGTTCAGCAATTTACGGAATGGGTGGCCCATGACAGAAATACCTATTCTTGTCTGCAAAACAGACAACAATAGAACATATTGTATTTTTTTTGCGGGGCCACAGAGCAACAGATCCGGAGTCGTGTGCATGAGCCCTAAAGGCAGTGCTTATAGACCTTACCATGGTGTTGGACTTGGCTGATTTAAAAGCAAACATGGCCCCCAACAAGAGTTTGTAGTTAAAATAATGAAGATTATTAAAAATGCCTTCAATCTTCAGAATGGAAACACAAAATATAGGGCGGTAAAAGGCGCTAGTTGTTCCCAGTCAGCTGTGCGCAAACTTTGGTGCAAGTATAAAACCTAATGGTCAGGTTGTAGAAAGAAAATATATGGTTCATACCAAGAAAATTGGCTGAATGAAATGCAGTTTACATATAGTAAGACTACTTTCACACTAGTGTTAATATTCTCCAGTATTGAATTCCATCATAGGATCTCAATACCGGGAAAAAATGCTTCCGTTTTGTCCCTAATCATTGTCAATGGGGACAAAACGTAACTGAACAGAATGGGTGCTCCAAATGCATTCCGTTCTCATACTGGAGAGCAAGCCGCAGCATTCTGCAGTTTTCTTTCCATCCTTGGATGCAGAGCAACTCGTATCCGTCATGACCCACAGTGCAAGTCAATGGGGACACAATAGAAAACTGATCCGTCCCCATTGACTTGCAGTGGAGTTCATGACGGATCCATCATTGCTATGTTAAAGATAATACAACCAGAGTTCATAACAGATGCAGATGGTTGTATTATCAGTAATGGAAGCGATTTTGCTGAACTCTGCTGGATCAAAAAAAAAACACTAGTTTGAAAGTAGACTAAAGCGAAATTAACACCTAAACAGAAGAGGATGCTTCCAGCAGACTAAAGAGCTTGCTGTTCTAATGAAACTTATGTAGATGGTTGCCTGAAAAAGTAAATCAAATCTTCATTCATTTATGATATGTGGTTGCATGTCAGGTAAAAGACGAGGGGAGATGGCAGTCATTACCTTACTTTCCTCACTCCACCAATAGAAAACAGGTCTGGTGAGGATGAAGTACTTTTTCACAAGGATAATGCATCTTCAGTGTGCAGAGTGTTAAAGGGAACCTGTCATCTCCAAAACACCCCCTGAACTAGAGTAAGCATTGTATAGTGTAAGTGATGCTGAATCCGAATATGTACGTTTTATCTTCATACTCTCCTCCATTCTGATGTTGTGCTCCTACAAACCAGCAGTAACATGCACTCAGTGGACTCCGGTGCTCACTCACATAATGGAGAGGACTCAAAGAAGAGTCCTGTCAATGTATTTTACTGCAGGTTTGTGGGAACACAGCGTCAGAATGGAAGTGAGTATGAAGATAAAACTTACATATTCGGATTCAGCATCACTTACACTATACACCGCTTACTCTAGTTCAGAGGATGTTTCGGAGATGACAGGTTCCCTTTAAAGCGTTTTTTCAGCGTGGCCAGCAAACAGTTCTGATCACAATCCGACTGAAAATTTATGGTGGCAAAAAAATTGGCCCATGAAAAGGCTCCATCCTGCAAAGCAGATCCTTCAACTGCTCCTTCAGAAAGCTGCTAGATGTATTGTTAGTCGTTAGTGAAGACCATGCTACTACGAATTCAGGCCATCATAAATGCTGAGGAGGAGCAATGAAATTGAGATTTTTTTTGCTGATTATTCTGTTTTTTCTTTACCTTTGAGTGATCCCATATTTTTGAAAAACCTATAAGATAGTTTGAGGTATGTTTCACGAAGTCACCCTGCCCAGCTATTGTACAAATATTTTTTATCATATCTGTGATTTCTGTATTTGCTAAGAAGAAAAAAGCCAAGTAAACATCATCTAAAGCAGGGATGCTCAACCTGCGGCCCTCCAGCTGTTGTAAAACTACAACTCCCACCATGCCTTGCTGTAGGCTCATAGCTGTAAACTGTCTGGGCATGCTGGGAGCTGTAGTTTTGCAACAGCTGGAGAGCTGCAGGTTGAGCATCCCTGATCTAAAGCTAGGTTCACATCACGGGCACATACTCGGTAGTCTCTTCCAACTACTGTAAATTACCATATCAGGCATGGCCAGATGCTGCTGAATCCCTATTGGCTATAATAGGATCCAATGCCGGCTTTCAGCCAGACAAATCCAATTTTCTGTCCAAAAGCCGGCATTTATGCCAGGAAGTCACCGGAAACCCATGATAGGCAATAGGGAATCCAGTGGTGCCTGGTGGTATCTGGATACAGTAAACTCTGGTAGTCTGTTCCTCTGCTGGAGGTGACCTAACCATGGTGATTCCATCATTTTTGGCTTGGGTTGTATGCTGGTGGCTGACCAGAAGATTTTGTGACTCCAAATGGTTAATTACAATTCCATTTTCAGTCACCAGCCTGTACTCTATCTATACTCCCTGGTGTACAACTAACGATGATCTCCGTTAAAGGGACTCTTTCACCTAATCTGAGCTTTATAGACTGCTCAGATTAGGCTGTAGCCTACTTTCCATATATCTCAACTACTGTACCTTTATTATACATGTCCCTCGCCGATATCGCCGAAAAAATACTTAAATTACTTATGCAAATTAGTTTCTTCAAGTGCCCGGAAGCGCCGTTGTTTCAGCTGGAGCCCAGGCCCCCGGGCGATTTGCACTCAAACCCCTCCTATTACATCTCCGGCCCGCCCTCCTTTATTAGAATTACCTCCTGGTTACAAATACATCGCGTGCGATGATCATCCACGGCGCCTGCGCACTAGAGGCCCCTGTGCCTCTGCCCACAGTGGGTAGAGCAGTGTGCAGGCGCCGGGGTGCTGGATGATCGGCGCACACGATGTATTTGTAACCAGGAGGAGGAGGTAATTCTAATAAAGGAGGGCGGGCCGGCGATGTAATAGGAGGGGTTTGAGTGCAAATCGCCCGGGGGCCTGGGCTCCAGCTGAAACAACGGCGCTTCCGGGCACTTGAAGAAACTAATTTGCATAAGTAATTTAAGTATTTTTTCGGCCATACAAGCGAGGGACAAGTATAATAAAGGTAGGGTTGAGAGATATGGAAGGTAGTCTACAGCCTAATCTGAGCAGTCTATAACGCTCAGATTAGGTGAAAGACTCCCTTTAAAGTGTAACTGTCATTTTTTTTTTAATTATTTTTGTAATGTATAGGGGCAGTGATACTGACCATTTTTGTAATATAGTTTGATTACTGAAATCGTACATAGTTATAAAGTGGCCCATTTTGAGCCTTAGTAACGCTCCTGTGTCTTCTGTTTACATAACAGTGGAGACTTGCTAACACTGACTGTGTTATGTAAACAGAAAACAGAGGAGCGTTGCTAAGGCTCAAAATGGGCCACTTTAGAGCTATTTTTCTAATAGAAATGTACAGTTTCAGTAATTAAAGTATATTACAAAAATGGTCAGTATCACTGCCCCTACACATTACAAAAAAAAAAAAAAAAAAATGAGAGTTACACTTTAAGGCCACTTTAAAACTGAGTAATTTAAATGTGGCTGACAGAAAGAAGAGAAGCTCCACCGTACAAACCGCTGCTTTTATTGGCTCTCAAAAAAAAGAGAATTATACATCTTTGCATTATATTAATCCTTTGTTTAAGATCCACTTTTGGATTTGGCTTGAAAAGAAAGTATTATTTAAAAAAAATATATATGTTTTCCTCTTCAGTGGTCAGTGATTGCAATATCTCCTTCTTGAAGAACCTGGCAGGATTTCCAGAGACAAATGCAGAACCACAGGTATTTGTCCATTTAAATAGTTGTAAATGGTTATCACACTTGTCTGGTTGATTGGCCTTTCTGATACATGGTACTTATAGTACTCTATGTCCCCTGTAGACCTCCTCGCCTCAAACCTTATCTACACCCCTTCCAACTAGTGAAAGCAGGCTCCCCTCAGCAGAAAGCATGGCATCCCCTATCCCACCACCCACACCAGAGCGTGTCCATCCAAATGCACCAAGTGAAGTGCCCACCACTCCTACAGATGGCATGCTACGGGTCAGCGGGGTGACAAGTGGCTTCCAATACTGGATGAAGATGGATGATGCTGGAGAGAGCACGATTCCCGAATCTTGTGCGTTGTGGGAGGAACCTCTACAAGAAACGCTGCCAGACGGGAGTCCAGCATGGGCTTCTCCTATAGAGGTATATAACATTTGAAAGAACCAACTTGTACCACACTGTAGATCAGTGACCTGCACACATGCCAAATTATTGATTAATATAAGCAAAATGTGGCAATTTAATTTGTGGCTTCTCTATGTTTAGAGTAATGGACGTCCTAAACTGGAGTTGGTGCCAGCATCTGGGGTGTACATCACTTACCAGCAGCTGGAGGACCTATCTCTTATTCCACCAGATAAACCCAAACTAATGACCCGGCGTCTACTGGATTACTTCTTCTCTAGGGAGACCCTGGCACGATCTTCAGCCACAGGACAGCGGATTGCGCATAATAATACCACCATGGAGAAACCCCTACGTCTCCCAGATACAGTGGTAACTGCCATCAAAGGTGAGGGGCCACCTTCATTGCTGTAGAGCAGAGATCAGCAACCTCCAACTGTTCAGAAACTACAACTCCCAGAATCCTCCTCTCACTTCTATGGAGTTACAAAAACAGCTGAGTAAATGTGCATGTTTGGAGTTGTAGCTTCACAGCAGCTGGAATGTGGAAGGTTCCCGATCCCTGGTGTAGAGGAACATACATCTTTGGAAATTGCAGGGGAGGTTAGATGGAAAGGAACATTTAGAAGGCAACTATTTTTTAATCACTTATGTATTTAGGGAGCAGAAAAAGCAATAAATTCTCACTTTTACTCCCCTCCAAATGAGCCATTGTTCTCCAGCCGAAGGCCTCATGCACATGACCATGCCCGTATTGCAGCACTTGAATTGGGCCTGCAATCCAGAAGGTCCAGTGCGGAATGGAGGCATGGAACCTCAGAGTGCTCTAGTGGGGTTTCTCTCCGTGCGGATGGACCACGGACCCTTTCAAGTTGAATGGGTCTGGATCTGTCTGCGGAATCCGCACGGATGTTGCTTGTGCATTGGGGAGCTCAAATTGCAGTGTACGGAATGGCCGATCAACGGCCGTGTGCATGAGGCCTAAAGAAGTCCTCAGGGGAGTTTATTTTAGTACTGAAACTGATTATGAGTTTTAGTGTACATTCATTTACTCTAAGCTATCCTTGATTCTGTACCTTGGTGATATACTTGCAAGCATACAGTTGATTCTTTGAAAAATGTAAGGTGGAATCTAGTTGCTATTGGCAACTAAGCCTGTTTTCCTGAACTCCAGTTTTGATAAACCTCCCCCATATGTTGTATAGAAGAAGCTGTTCCAAATCCATACCACAAGAAAGGTCTATGGGGGAGAATCATCAAGACTGGTGCTTTCTGCGCTGTTCTTGACATCCCCTGCGCTGCCGGAGGATGCGTCTAATTTATGATAAGGTGCAGGACTCGTCATAAATTAGGCGCGTCCTCCAGCAGTCCATGTCCCTAATCAAAAATCTACGACAGCTCGGAGCTGCAATAGATTTCTGGCTTCATTAGCACTAGAAAACTGCTGTAAATTAAGATAAATTTGCCTGTGGTTGACCATGCCCCTTTCATGTTCTTGTCACGCCCCTTTTGGAAAGGTGATGAGGGCAGCATCAAAAGAGGCACTTGCTTAAAGGGGTATTCCCATCTCAGAAAATGGGGGCATATCGCTAGGATATGCCCCCATTGTCTGATAGGTGTGGGAGAATGGAGCAGGGAGCGAGGTGGCTGCAGGACCCTGGATTTCCCGGGGTCCAGCCACCACCATGTGCAGCTCCCCGCTGCTCCCATAGATGTGAATGGGAGCGGACAGCGCATGCGCGGCCCCTGCTCCCATTCATTTCTATGGGGCAGACGGAAATAGCCGAGTCAGTGCTCGGCTACTATCGGAGGCACCATTGAAATGAATGGAAGGTGGCTGCACATGGAGTGCGCCCTCCGTTAATTTCCCTGCTCCGTTATCAATGTAGGCGGGACCCGCATCTATCAGACAATGGGAGCATATCCTAGCGAAATGCCCCCATTGTCTGAGATGGGACAACCCCTTTAATTTATTATTTTTTTTTTATTTCAAAAAGTCGGATTTAAAAAGTTAAACACACAGTTCGCAACTTTTTAAAGCTACTTTTATGGCTCGAGGGAGATGCTAAATCTCCCCCTATGACTCCAAAAATGCTTCACGTCACAGTGAATATATTTGTGATACCACTGCTGATTGTATTTTTAATCGCCACCTTTTCCAGCCTATGTGACAAGAGCCTGTGGCCGTGGCTGTAACTTCAACGCCGTTATAAACAGCAAGTGCGGAACATCCCGAAGGGCTGTGAAAAAGATGTCCATACGCATTGACTGGACAGAGGGAGGCGCTAAACACTGCCCCAGACCTACATCCAAATCGGCAGCTCACAGGCTACAGTCTCCTAATGAAAAGACAGTCGCCGGAAAAAAGGCAGCAGACACACTAATCACAGAGAACGTGCCGCAGAACAGTTGAGCATTACTGCACCGCGTTACATGTCCAGACAACCACATGCAACATGCTTTAAAACTATGATATCCAGATGCCTAAAGCAACCTTTGCTGCAGTGACCACATGGGGTGACACAAAAGACCGTGGGTGCATTTACACGCATGTGCCATTGACGTCTGTAAACTTAACACTGGTAAAATAAAACTGGTTTGTTTGTACGTTTCACTTCATAAGTATACTGCCTGCGTACTTGTACCCAAGATAACAACTTAAAGGGGCACTGCTGATCATTAGGACAGGCCATAATTATTTGACTGGTGTGGGCCTGACTTCTGGCACTCCAGATTACAGAGACACCGCTGTACTCATGGTTGTGGCCAGGTACGTAACTACCATAGTGGCAGACCATGCGACTTCTATGGGGCCCAGGCTTAGTTGGGATTATCCCCTCTTCTACTGGGGGTAAAAACTTGGTCAGGACTGAACCCTCTAAAGGAACAACTGTTAGTAAATGCAGCAGTGGAAAAATGGCCCAAGGGTCATTGAAAAGGGTTTAGGCGGAAACCATTCTGTCCTGTGTGGGGGAGGGGCCTGGTTTGATCCCTGCTATGGGGCCCTTACTTCTCTATGTACACCACTGGTTGTGGCTGTGCCTGGTTCTACAGCTAAGTCCCAAGCAAGTGAATGGACGAGCACCAATGAAATATTAATGGCCTATTCTAAGCACAGACCGTAAATTTAAAGGGGTTTTCCAGGCTCCTAAAACTCATAGGTCATCAGAGGAGGCCCAAAACACTGCAGCTGTTCCCTGCAGCCTCCACCCTCTGGAACTAGCACTTGGAATGGAACAGAAAGCACAGCTAAGTTCAAAGTGTAGTGGTCGTGCGGCGTTACTGCAGCTCAGCCACTATTCACTTCTAATCCAGCATGGCCACTACACTCCTAACAGAGCTGTGTCTCTTGCTCCATTCAATAACTTGTTGCAGCGCCAAAGTGCTGCAGGAAACTGCTGATCAGTGAAGGTGCAGGGTGTCAGACTCTTACAGATCGGATAATAAAGGGTTATTCTCATCGCAAACAATGGGGATAGGATATGCACCATTGTCTGATAGGTGCGGGTCCCACCGATAGGACCCACACCATATCCAGAACAAAAGTGGTGGAGGGCACAATGCGGAGCCACCCTCCATTCATTTTCTATGCGGCCACCGGAAATAGCCGAGCACTGGCTTGGCTATATCCTTCAAGGCCATAGAAGTGAATAGGAGCAGTGGCCGCTCGTGCGCGGTGCGCTCTCACTCACTTCTATGGGGGGTGCGCTTGGTGGTGGCCGGGCTCCGTTCCAGATACAGGTGTGGGTTCCTCACCTCTAAGACAATGGGAGCATATCCTAGCGATATGCCCCTATAGTCTGAGATGAGACAACCCCTTTAATGATCTTTCCTGAGGACAGTTCATTAACATCAGGAGGCTGGAAACTCCCTTTAACGATCATATGGTCATCTGCCAAACTGGTGGTACAGGACATATAAGCTACTCTTAATGAAGACTGCAGAATTGAAAGTGCACTTGAAAATATTAGGCAATTCAAAATCGTCCCTCCCACAGCTTGTTCCATAGTATTTTTATGGTCAAGCCACAGAATTTCTGGGTACAAAATGTAGAACTAGCTCAGCTGAATGAATACCTGTCACTTAAAAATCCGTAGCTTCATTCTGGAGAAAATGTATTTTTAATCCATATGAAAGTGAGCGGTTAAGTGCACTGAAGGTGGGCCCAAGCCGCTCTGTGCACTCCTTTTCTGCCAGCCACTCCTTCTCCTTTTTGATCGACAGGGCCATAGTCAGCTTGCCTGGCCATGTCTAACAGAGAGAGAGAGGCTGTCAGAGGAAGCAGGAGAAGGAAGGTGCACAGAGTGGCTTGGGCCCACCCTCTGTGCACTTAACTGCTTATTTGCATATGGATTAAAAGTACTTTTTGTCCAGAATGAAACAGCTGATCACTAAGTGAAGGTATCATTACATTCCGCTAGGTGCAGACTTACTAAGACTGGTGTAGGACATGCCAGTCTTAGTAAAAAGTGTGTAACTTTATGAAGAGGGCTAAAGAAGCTCAAATAGTCACAAATATGGCATGTACCATAATCTGCTACTTTTTTACACCACTAATATGGCTTAAAAGTGTTGATAAAGGTGCTCCTTAGTGCCAGTGAATTTCCTGGTGACTGGCTCCCGTTAAGTTGGCGAGTACGAGGTAGAATATGGTTACCTGTGATCAAGTAGCAGTGTTTTAAGACCCCTTTCACACAAGCGAGTTTTCTACGCGGGTGCAATGCGTGATGTGAACCCATAGCACCCTCACTGAATTCTGACCCATTCATTTCAATGGGTCTGTGTTTTTTTTCACGCATCAGTTCTGCGTTGCGTGAAAAACGCAGCATGTTCTATATTCTGCGTTTTTCACGTAGCCCAGAAGTGAATGGGGCTTCAGTGAAAAACGCATTGTATCCTGAAGCAAGTCCGGATGCAATGTGTGTTTCATGGATGGTTGCTATGAGATGTTGTTTGTAAAACTTCAGTTTTTTATCACGCGCGTGAAAAACGCATCAAAACGCATTGCACCCACACGGAAAAAATTGCACTGAACACAATCGCAGACAAAACTGACTGAACTTGCTTGCAAAATGGTGCGAGTTTCCCTGAACGCATCCTGAGCCAGTCATTATCGTTTGTGTGAAAGGGGCCTAAGACCATTAGCCGCGGATTCCGTTACATTAAATCCGGACTATATACGCATTGCAAATACGCTCGTCTGAAAGCGGCCTTTCTCATAGTTGCCTGTGAGACGATCACATTGATAAAGGCTGATGCAGCCTCCAATCTCCAGAATGAAAATGCTCTACCGCACTGTGTATAGGCACGGCAGGTATTTCTGCATCTGAATTGGGTTGTTTCTGTACCATATAGATTTCAGCAAGTTCTACTCAGAAGACTGGGACAGTCACAGAAATGTCTGCCAAGTGTGAACATGCCTAAAGAGCAACTCTCCAGGCAAAACTGATAGTGTTAAGCTTAGTGCAGGGCCTCAGACACGTCAAAACACAAATTCTTATGTCTCACCTGACGCATAACAGTTTTATTTTGCAGAGAATACTCCTTTAGGCCCCTTTCACACAAGCGAGTTCCACGCATTGGACTCTCAACGAGAGCACCCGTTCTGACCTCCACGCACTGACAGGTCACATAGCATTATATTGATTTATGATACTATGTAACCCTTAGAGGTCTGGAATGTATTATTAACAGTGACATAAAGCTGTCAGTATTATCCAATACATTCCAGAACTGTAAGGGTTATATAGCATCATAAATCAATATAATGCTATCCAACCCCGGCAGTGCTGGGAGGTCAGGACGGGTGCTCTCGCTGACATGCTGCGAGTCCAATGCGTAAAAACGCACTCATGTCACAGGGGCCTTATACTTGTTCAGTACTACCAAGAGATTTCTGTTCTAAGCAAATCATCATTAAATCAACTGAAGTGTTCTGTTCTAGCATTTCTATCCTTACATGACCGAGATAAGGGACACTTCACTCGAGTTAGATTGCATTTAAAGCATACTTATTTTATTTATTTAGCCTTGACGAGTCTTCAGTTGTATTGTGTACTGTCACATATTCTACTAAGGGTGCCATTACACTGGTCTTAGTGGTCGCAGGTAATGCTCTTGCCAGTTGCCTGGCTGCACCTAGACCTGCAACTTGAAACAATGACAGCAAGTTCAGGTGCAACCCAGAACGGTACTGCATGTATGGGACCGGCGCCCACTAACGCATCTGTCATAGCAGCCTTAGGCCAGATACACACAAGTGAGTTCAAAGCAGAAAACTTGCAGTGTGCCAGTGTGAGAAACTGGAGAAACTCACCGCATGCACCATTCTTGTCCATTTTCCATCCGAAACTCATTCCGTCAAATGAATGGTTTTGGGAGGGGGGGGGAACGTACACACCCAGGAGACATATGGCTATCCAGATCCATCCGTATTTTACAGATGGAAATCGGAATGGCCATCTGAATCCCCTGCTCCCTCAGAGTTAGGGCTCACTCACACGGCGTGCTGCCCGACCGTGGCTGTATTACGGCTCCACAATACAGCGGCACCGGCTGTGTTCACCCTGCATCACAGATTGCGGAGTGGAACGGAGGCACAGATCGGAACCCCCACGGAAGCATTACAGAGTCCTTCCGTTGTGTTTCCGTACGTGCCTCCGCACTGCAAAAAAATAGAACTTGTTCTTTTTGCAGTGCGGACAGTCGGATGCAGATTGCGCACCCCATTAAAGTGAATGGGTCCGCGATCCGTGTGCCCGTGCATTGCAGACTGTAATTTGCTTACATGGCCGGCACACGTTTGTGTGAACAAGCCCTTACGGTGGCTCTGCGGCTGGGGAGGAGGAGCAGTGAAATCTGAATTCTATAGAAGAGAAGCAGATTTAGAGCCTTAGAAAAATAGTTATATAATAATTAGCTAAAAATAAACGCAATGACAGGTTCGCCTTAACAAACGACAAAGAACTCGGTAATTACTATTGAGTAAAACTGCACATTTCCATTAGGAGGGAACATTCACGTGTCAGTGAGTTATATCATCTTCTTGTGACTCGGAGCTTGCACGTCTGTTATACAATGTATTAAGTTAAATCCCCTCTTTTATTTAAATGGAAAGCTTGGTGATAGCTAAGAATGCAAATACAACATGTTGTACACACCGAATAGAGAGGAGCAATGATCTTCTGAAAGTACGCTGAAATGCCTGCAACGGCAACTGGTGGAGCCGGTATGAATGCAAGATTAGCACGAGGATAATTAAACTCTTACACTCAAGTATACTGGAAGAGGGGAGATATTAAGGCACCTTCCTTTAAGGGGGAGAGCAGTGTAAACACGGGAATGTTACGGACCGGCCAACAAGTTTGTGTCAGGTAATGTATGTACGCTGCCCCCCCCCCCTCGGTTAAATCCTTCATGTTTCACAGCAATAATATATACTGTGCTGCAAAGTCCTCTTCTCTCAATGACGCCAACATACAGAGCGGATCTGTAGTTTTTGTACTGTAGACAACCAGTAACTCATGGTCACCTTGGAAACGCCACCGTATGCCTGCTGGGGACATACCAGCAGTGTGACAGCTTCTAGGGAGCGGCGATAGTTACTACTGGTAGGATTGGGCGTGTAGTCCCATACACAGGTCAATGTTACTTCTGGGCAGCCCAAACATATCTGGAAGAGTCAACATCGTTTTTGGGATCCTACAGTTAGGATGGTTGTCACTTGCATTACAGCTTCTTTGGTGCGAGGTGTGTCTTGAAGTGCTTGCTGACATGGTCGCTGCGTGTGAACCTCTTCTGACAGTGAGGGCATTCAAAGCGCTTGTCACCTGTGCAGGGACAGCAGAGTAAAATCAGTATACATGTGAGACAAAGTGCCTTACACGTGCATTGGGTGCATACATGCGTCACACACCTGTGTGCGTGCGTGCGTGCCTTTGCAGCTCATCACTGCGGGTGAACCTCTTAGTGCAGAATCCCCAGTTGCACACGAATGGCCTCTCCCCGGTGTGCAGACGAACATGGGCTCTCAAGAGTGAAGTCTTGCGAAACGTTCTCCCGCATTCAGGGATGTGACACACGTGCCTCTTCCTGCCAGGGGGACCCCACCTGCTGAGAGGGAGAGAGTGTCTCTCCTCAGCACAATAATCCCCTTTATCAACCCCCTCCCACCCTGTGCCCCTCATTTAACTGCCCTCGCACAACTCCGTTTTGTGAAGACTCTCACCCCTTCTCCCCGTCCTTGCAGTTTGGACATGTACAGGCCACCCTCCTCCTCTTCTCTCCTGGCTGTAGCTCGCCAGACAAGGCCTGTTCCATCTGTAGTTGTATCTGGGAAGGGCTGAGGCCACTGATGGCAACGTTATTACTGGCCACGTTCTGCAAACTGATTTGCTGTTGCCCTGATTGGATACACAAACACAAGGGTGTGTTGATTCATTTAATAGAAGGAGAATCAAGCAAATCATATTAATGGGTTAAATGTTCAGGAGGTAAAGGCTGCAGCTTAGGGTTTCGTCTGGCTACATGCTCACACTGGGATATACACCTGCAGCATTGGTGATGGTAACAGGTACTCCCTGCACTGGGACGCCATTGATACTGATAGTCTGTAAACCCTGAGCGGCGGCCGAGAGCTGTGCTGTGTTCAGGTTAATGACACTCCCTGCTGGAGCGATTTTGGCGAAGGATCGCTCTTTCCGCGTGACATTTTTCTTAGTAGGAGTAGCAGATTGTGTTGGCAGGGACCCTGTGCCTCCCGTGGAGCATGGCTGAGGAGTAGATTCTTGCACCATCAGAGCTTGTATATCTCCTGCTGATGTGCGTAAGTAGAGCTGTGGAAGAAAGAAAGCATAGGAGGATTAAATTACAAAGAAGATACTTGCAGAAAAACACACAAAGTAGGAAAATATGGACTTGATCCTCATTTAACCTCTGCAAAGTTTCCATCTACATATGCACAACAAGCTGAACTTCCGTAGTAACAATACAAAATGCACTGGATCCAAACTCTAGGCACTCTAGCTACAGGATGCCAGGGATTTTACAGTCTTGTATGGAGCAACGCTGGTGTAGTTCGAGTGGAATCAACATTTGTTAAAGGGATTTTCCAGGATTTAATACTGATGACCTATTCTCAGGATCGGTCATCAGTATCTGATCTGTGGGGGTCTGACACCCGGGACCCCCGCCGATCAGCTGTTTGAGAAGGCACTGGTGTTCCCGTGAGCGCCGCGGGCTTCTCTCAGCTTTTCCTAGGCCAGTGACGACACATTCATCAGTCACGTGGCCTAAGAGCAGCTCAGCAATGTACAGCGCTGTGCTTGGTGAGCTGTGAGAAAGTACCGGCATTCACAGGAGCGCTGATCGACGGGGGTCCCGGGTGTCGGACCCCCACCGATCAGATAATGATGACCTATCCTCAGGATAGGTCATCAGTAGTTAAATCCCGGAAAACCCCTTTAAGCTTTGGATGACCAAAAATCAGCCCTATGTACATAAATCACAGCCACTGTGCTGTGCAACTCCAGTGCAGCGCCTCCACATGGAGAATTAGACATTACACAGTTCCCTTTGGAATCAATGGACTGTCCTGTAATGCACGTGTTGGTTCCTTCACATGAAGGAGACACTCTTTGGCTGATGATAATTTTTTTTTCCATGATCAAACGTCATACATTAAGCATTTGATACTAGCTGTGCCTAAGTGTGCAGGCGCAACCCTGAAAGTGCCCGCTACTGCTTTACACCGGGTGAAGATAAAAAAAAAAAAAAAAATTATCAACAGCCTACACTTGTAATACTCTCCACTGTGCGCGGGATGACACGAGTAAAATATTACCAGATAACCCCTTTAACAACCCTTTCCAAATCAAGAGGCTGGGGGATTGATCAGAAGTTGCAATATCACCCCTTAACTTACTGTTATTAGGCCATCAGGAACATCAGAAGTCAACCCAATAAGTCCCGAAACCTGGCAATGCCATCATACTTCACCCAAGTCCTACTAGTGCTGAACAAGCCTACTAGTAATGAGAAGAATCACACAGATACATATGTAACGTGACAGAGCAATGAATGTACCTGTGTGGGAACTGCTTCTGTGCTCTGGACACTTTGTACTGGTTTTTGTGGCACTGTTGGCAGTGTGGCCGAGGCTGCTTGTACCACTCTCAGCGCCTGTTGTGGTATCTGCACCAGTTGTGTTTCAGCCTTGGGCTGGACAAGCTGAAGAACAGCATGCTGACCTGCATTGGGACTCTGGACAATCAGCAGGTTGTTTCCTGCTTGAAGGATATTGTCTGCGGTTGTTTCGATTAATACAGTCTCTACTTGCTCCTGGGTAGGAGAGCCAGGTGCTGGCCCTGGTGTAGGGGGCTTCTTACGAGGCTTTTTGCTCTGTTTGCTAAGAGCAAGTTGACTGCTAGTTTCAGTGGAGGAGTCGGCCAGATTACTGAGAGGAAGTGCCAATGTGAGGTTGTTGCCAGCCGTTCCGGTGAACTTCATGACATTGCTGTTTTTTTGGGGAGGTGCAGGCTTTATGGGAACATGTTTTGTAGAACTGGAGGCTGGGGCAATCTGAAGGGTTGTTCCACCATCGGTGGAATTAATAATCTGAAACTGAGTCCCCAGAGTCTGTGGAACTGCCTGAGGGGAGGTTTGTAAAGCTTGATAGTGTCCAGTCTTGCCCACTGGGTTTTGTATGGTGAAGAAGAGCTGCCCATTTCCTGTTCCCAACTGTGGGATCTGAATCACATTCCCTTTGGCAGATAACAGTCCTATACCACTTTTTCCTGGACTCAGCGGTAATGGAGCAGGTTTTATAGGGATCAGCCTTTTACGAGTCGGCCGTTGTGGTACAGGGGGAGTCACAGCTGTTTCGACTGCAGGAGGACCAATCTTACTGCATGTAGCTGCCAGAAGAGCCAAAGGAGAGGGCTGTGTGTCCTACAGGATGGAACAGAAGAAGGACACCTTGTTACCTTGTAAATTGTTATCAAGCTTAAAAAAAATATCAGTTACCAAATAACTCCTAAAGGGTGGGTTATCTGAGAAAGCATACTGATGACCTATCCTCGGGATAGGTCATCAACATCAGATCTGCAGGGGTCCAACACCTGGGACCCCCATTGATCAGCTGTTAGAGGAAGTCAGGTGCTCCATGAGCGCTGTGGCCTCTTTCTAAGCCTGTGATGTCATCGTACGTTGATCACATGGCCTAGTTGCAGCTCAGCCCCATTGACGTGCAACACAAAGCACAGCCACTATACAATGTACGGCGCTGGTTTTAGTAAGCTGCTGGGAGGCCACAGCGCTCACCGAAGCTCCGCGACTTCTTGAAACAGCTGATTGGCAGGGTGCCGAGACTTGGACCTCCACCAATGTGATAATGATAACCTATACTAGGAAAGTTCACTATTATCTTTCCAGGCTAACTCCTTTTAATGTCCTACTCCTCTGTACATCTTCTGAGGTGTATAAAGCCATAATATGACATATTGAAGTCTATGGGCCCCTACTTAAGAATACCTCAGACTTGATACAGGGCTTTTCCTTCTGTTGGATCTAAAATGAGTTCCATCAGATGCTGAATTACAGAGATAGTCCACTCTAGGAGTGCTTCTAGTGGAGAACATCTCCATATCATGGTGGTGTGTGACAAAATTTACCCTTGATCCAATATGGCGGTTTTCAACATAAGCCCCATCACCCATTACTTGCTGGGGTATTCAAATATTATATTTTCCCTTTTGTTTCTGAAATAAAAGGTGTCCTGACTTTTGACACTACCCTGTATGCACAAAGGCTCAGTGGTTAGCACCGGTGCCTCGCAGCTCTGGGGTGTCCTAGGTTCGAATCTGATCAACTTCTGCATGGAGATTGTATGTTGTCCCTGTGTTTCTGTGGGTTTCCTCCCACACTCCAAAGATATACTGACAGGGAACTAAGATTGCGAGCCTCATTGGAGACAGCAAGCAATGATAATGCCTGTAGGGTGCTCCGGAATATGTCAGCACTGTATAAGTGGGTAAGATGAAATAAAGAATTGTGCAATACATTACATTCTCTACAAAGTGCAGAGGATTGTTAGTACCATGTAGACAATATATACCAGATGTTTGGTAACTCAGAAATGTACTCTGCAGCTGTGATGTCCACTAAGGCATGTTTCACATATGCGTGAAACGGATCCGACAGGCTGTTCCCAGCCAAAACAGCCTGCCAGATCTGTTTCATGTATATATGAAACAAGCCGAACCCTCCTCTTACTTACCAGCGATAAGTCTTAAAGAGATATTCCCATCAGCTCTGGGACCCGCACCTACAACAGAACGGAGCATGCGCAGCCGCCATCCATTTATTTCAGTGGAGCCGCCGAAAATAGCCGAGCGCTGGCTCGGCTATTTCCATCTGCCCCATAGAAATGAATAGGAGCAGGGGTCGTGCATGCTCGGTGCGCTCCCATTCACTTGTATGGGAGCAGCGCTTGGTGGTGGAAGGATCCTGGGAAATCCGGGATCCTCCAGCCACAGCTCTCCCCGCTCCAGTCTTTGTAGCGATATGCTGCCACTGTATGTGATGGGAATACCCCTTTAAGTACTTTACAGCCTGTTACCTGACTAGCATTGTGTCAGCAATGTCCTCATTCTACCATTACATCTATAAATGCAGACTAACCTGGGAAGCAGAGACGGCTGGTTGCAGGTACTCGCTAGGGCTCACAGCAGCAGTTGCAGTCATAATTAACTAAAAATAATAATAATAATAATTGCATGGATATATTAGTAATAAACAATTAAGGAAGCACTCCAGCAAAACTTTTCTGTACATATAAAGCTAAATCGTCAGCAATATTCTTGCAGTGCAATTTGTTTCATCCCAGCTCATTGGCATCCATACACTGGGAAGCCTTTCACTATGGACAGCTGTGTCATGTGATCCCAGTGTAACTACAATTTCAGAGTTTTTTCTCACATGTAGTCAGGAGGTCAGTAACTCCTGTGCAGCTGACTTCCTGTGAACCACAAAACTTTCTCAGCAAAAACGCTTCCGTTACTGATAATACAACCATCTGCGTCCATTATGAACAGATCCGGTTGTATTATCTTTAACATAGCAATGACGAATCAGTCATGAACTCCATTGAAAGTCAATGGGGGACAGATGCGTTTTCTATTGTGTCAGAGAAAACAGATCCGTCCACATTGACTTGCATTGTGGGTCATGACGGATCCGTCTTGCTCTGCCTCCCAGGACGGAAAGAAAACCGTGCATGCTGCGGTTTGCTCTCTGGTATGAGAATGGAACAGAATACATTTTACATTCTGTTTGTTACGTTTTGTCCCTGTTGACAATGAATGGGGACAAAACTGAAGTGTCTTTTTCCGGTATTGAGACCCTATGACGGATCTCAATACCGGAAAATAGAAACGCTAGTTTGAAAGTAGCCTTAGGGCTCATTCAGACGGCCGTAAAATGCGGATCAGTTTTTTTGCGGATTACATACTGACCCATTCACTTCTATGGGCCCTTTTTTTCCATTCCATTGCTCAGCAAAACAAATGAAACATGTCCTATACTTGTCAGTGAAAATCAGGACACAGCCCCATTGAAGTCTACGGGTCTGCAAAAAAAACGGAATGCTATCCGTTTTTTTGCGGACATATTGAACTGTCTGCAAAAAAATGGATCCGTATTTTTGCGGACATCATATGGCGGTCTGAATGAGCCCTAAAGGCTCCTACCAAATCCCTCCTGGCAACTCATCAAGTTCCACCCTCACCTTATTCCTCTGTGTGCCCCCATATACACTGTGGAAGAGATCACTTCTGCCTCTGCCCTGACTCATTCTGCCACGTCAACTGTGCACACTACCCTCAGTGTACTTCTATGAGATGCAGCTGCCTCCTGCTTGGAAGGAGAGACAGGCTGAAGCATCCATATTATTCTGTAATAATGACCTATGCTGAACTATACAGGCAAAAAATAACACCAGTGTTCCAAGATAAATCCTAGAACAGTAATGTTTAATGCAAATATCATATTAGAGCTCTTCTAATGACTTTTCCTACAAGACAATATTCCGTATTACAACAACTACAGATAAAAACTACATAAAAACCTTGTGTATCTTGCAGTCTTCCTGAGTTACGGCCACATCCTGTAGACTGCGCCGACAGTTCTGCAGGCTGCCACTGGGAACGCACAACAAGCTTGACACAGCCCTGGCAGCTTAGATAAACTGCTGTAACGCAGAGGCACTGTTAGCTTTCCCAACGTCAGATTACTGTACAGCATCTGGTGCAAACATGACTCAGGTCTGAAGCCAGTAGAACTGTGAAAGCAGAACGGGGCCACAAGGCAGGCTGTAACTCAGAATCCGTAAAAGGGAAGTAATGCAATGTATTTCGAAAATTACACAACTTTTTATGTTACAGAATTGAACAGATTATGGTCTACAGTAGGGATGATCAAATCAACTTTGGATGAAACATCAGAAGTCGATTCGCATAAAACTTTGTTAGAATACTGTATGGAGCGCTCCGTACAGTATTAGAATGTATTGGCTCCAATGAGCCGAAGTTATTACTTCACGAAGTCTCACGAAAGTTCAGGTAAAAATGTCAGAAATTCATTTCTACTGTTAAAAACCTTTTCGTGTCCGGTTCCAAGTGGAACCTTGGAACTGAACACGAGTTCGGTGAAAGTTTTTTTTACAGTAGAAATTAATTTCTGACGTTATTACCTGAACTCTCACGAGACTTAGTGAAGTAATAACTTCGGCTCATTGGAGCCAATACATCCTAATACTGTACGGAGCGTTCACAAAGTTTTATGTGAATTGACTTCGGATGTTTCATCCGAAGTCGATTCGCTCATCCCTAGTCTACAGCTTTCACGAAGGTACAATGAGGACTATGCAAAGACGACCTGGCATTAAAGCTCACTAGAGCAGACAGTCCAGTACTGTATAAAGAGAGATACGTAGGCACGACACGTCTGTGATACTGACCTTTGCCATACACTACTGAGAGACTCTAGTAAATACAGTGTATCAGCTGGTTCATTTCAAGGAAAGTATTCTCTTCACAAGATCTTCTCATATAGTAAATCTATCTGACTGACATTCCTGAATCTTTCTTCTCAGTGCAGAGCAAACAATTCGCAAACCTAAAATATAAAAGCCAATAACTAACATGAACAAAAAGGTCTGAGGAATGAGGACAATTAAAAAGTACTCTGATATTGTGCCTCAGTTTTCCATAGGGTTAGTCCCAGGAGCACTTTTCTCTTTCATAAAACTGGGAGGGAGTTGTCCTGCATGTGTAGGGATCTGCAGGAGACGATGGAACGCTGAAGGTGCAGAGCACTCCGAGAAATGCTACTGCAGCTTTGTCGCTTTAGTTAAAGTTTAGGTACCCATTAAGTAACACGCACCTCAATAAAACGGACGCATGGAAATTGATTCCAGGTTCCAGCATAGTCATCTCTCCTGGTTCTATCAATCAGGAAGGAGAAAATGGGACTGGCAGACGAGGAACATGGGTGCACATAGTGGCTTGGGCCCAGCCTTGGTGCATTTATCCTCGTCATGAATTAATAGTACTTTTTCTTCAGAATGAAGCTACAGATTGCTAAGTAGTCAGCACATTCATCTGAGGTAGCCCTACAAGGCTTAGTGCCTGGAATAATAGAGAATTTCATGGTGCCACAATAGGGTATTGTTGGTCCCACCTACTTGTGTTCTGTCACCTTGACTACAAAATGGGGCCACTTTTAGTTTTTCCAGGGTCATTTTAAATTGCCAGTCCGCCCCAGAGTGCTAGATGCCAACTGATCCAAAGAAAGTGGTTGCACATCTACTTGACTCCGATCCGCTTGATCCGGATGCATAAGCTTACTTGTGACGTGTACCAGGCGTGGTGGGGGAAGCCGTACTCTAATACACATGGGAATGCCCAGTTATTGCTTTTAGGGTGGAGGTGCTGGGTTTACTGGATGTGTGCTCCCTTGAGAATAACTTGCAAGTTTTGGTCACTGACCCCTTCCAACTAAATACTGTAGAATACTTTTAGGCTTTATGCAAGGACATCCTTCCAGACTGGAAACCCCTAGGACACCTTCTATCCCTCACTGGATACAACTTATTGATATAGCTTAAAGAACTCCCGACAAAAATGTTATTCCATGTCCTGCTAGAAATGTACATGATATAATCTGTAGTGAATGTCATTTTCTTACCAATGTCTGAATTTTTGACTTATATCATCCTCAAGTTTCTTATCTGTGTCATGTGACCAGCAATTAGACCCACCAACTCACACAGAGACTTATGTGTGGACAGGAAGTCTAATTCTCTATGTATTCCTATGAGACTGAAAGTGAGGCTCCCATAGGAATGAATAGAGCAGTTACTGGCTTTCTGTCCTGGGTCAGTTGGAGGTCAGGGAGTTGGTCACATGACCCAGCTACAATAAGAAGAGAGTGGAAACTCTCAATTTCAGCCTCTGATAAGAAAATTACATTCACTACAGATTATATCATGCACCTTTCTAACAGGTCAGAGAATAACATTTTTTGCGGGAGTTCTTCTTTAACCTTTCTATAAAGTAACGTACATGGGTAGAGGGACTGCTGATCATTTTAGTAAGATCTGGGGACCTTGGCTGGGGACCCAAATGGCCTTGGCCATCATGAGTGACTTGTACCAACCGGAATCCTTTTCGAATTGACACGCGCGTCATCACTGTGGAAGGCACTGACTTCATTTTTTTCATTCACCTCCGTTTTGTTGGTTTTGCACTCGGGGATCTGCTATTATGGTCCTGGATAAATGGAATTGTTTTCCACTGTTTTCCCATATTTACCCCTTTCAGCTCCAGACAAGTTTCACTCCCTGCCTTCCTGGAGCCATAACTTTTTTTAAATTTCCATTCACATAGCGGTATGAGGGCTTGTTTTTTTAGGGACAAGGTGCACTTTCTAATGGCACCATTTACTATTGCATACAATGCAGTGGGAATCTGCAAAAAATATTCCAAATGGGGTGGAATTGGAAAATAAATGCTGGAGTGGAGGGCTTGTAAACTTTTTTTTATTTTTTTTTATGAACGTTAAGAACCTTCATTGGCATAAGTAAAACTACAATGGGGGTTAAAGCTACAGAGTATACTGACACTACACAATAAAATCTTGAACAACAATATGCCTTTTTACAACAGCCAATAAGAGGCAATAGGCTAGGCTGCCGTCTTTTTATGGCGGCCCAGTCTATTTGCTGCACAGATGTCCCAGCAGGGCGTTCCTCTCTGGCGCTGCCTGCTGGTGAATGTCAGTATAGCACAGACATTAAAATACATATTACAGTCTCCTTGCTGGACTATTAAATGGTTAAAAAAAAAAGTAAGAATTAAAAAAAACAAACACTTTTTCCCATTGAAAAAAACTCTTTTCAATAGAAAAATTACAAAAAAAAATAAATCTCCACATATCTGGTATCACTGTGTCTGTAACAATCCACACTACACAATTATCATGTAATTTATCCCGTATGCTAAATGCTGTAAAAAAAAATGCTGCTTTTTGCTTATTCGCCACAGAAAAAAAGAATTAAAAGCGATCAAAAAGCGTTATGTACCCTAAGAAAATACCGATGAAAACTACAAGTTGTCCCCGTCCCACAAAAATCAAGCCCTCACACAGCTCCATAGAAAGAAAAATAAACACGTTATTTGTCTTGCCATGCTGCGATAGAAAACCCAGGGAATAAAGTTATTTATGTATTTGCTCAGATGAGGCTGTATTAAAGGGGTTCTCCACTTTATATTGAAAACCTATCCTCAAGATAGCTCATCAATATCAGATCTCCAGCTCCGTCATCCCCGTTCAATTCTTGAATAGGAGGGAGTTGTCACATTTAAGTGAATGGGGACGGTGGAGCTGTAATTACGCTGCTCGCCGCTGTGATGTCGACAGAGAGAAGGAAAGCAGAGCAGAGAAGGCAGTGTTTGTATGAGCACTGCCTTCTCTTCAAACAACTGATCGGTGGGGGTGCCAGGAATTGGACCCCCGCCGATCTGATATTGATGACCTACCCTGAGGTTATGTCATCAATATAGAAAAGCGGACAACCCCTTATCACGCATTCGCCATCACTATGCGTAAATGTATGAAAACATCCGACATGGGGGGTGGCATCTAGGGATGAGCGATTCAACTTCGAATGAAACATTTGAAGTCGATTCGACTAATACTTTGCAAGAGCTCCTTACAGTATTAGAATGTATTGGCTCCTATGAGCCGAAGTTAATACTTCGCAAAGTCTCGTGACACTTCAGGTAATGACTTCTGAAATTAATTTGTACTGTAAAAAAACATTTCCCGAACTCGGGTTCGGTTCCAAGGTACCACTTTGTGAAGTAATAACTTCAGCTCATCAGAACCAATAAATTCTAATACTGTAAGAAGCGCTCGCTCTGTACAGTATTCAAACAAAGTTTTATGCGAATCGACTTCGGATGTTTCATTCGAAGATGATTCGCTCATCCCTAATGGAAGCCAATAGCAGTGACGGGGACGAGCCTCCTCAGCATCACTCGCAATGCTATGGAGGCTCGTCTCAGTTGCAGCTTGATATTGGCTTCCTGCCCCCCACCCCGACGTTGGAGGTGTTCATTCTCGTAACGGGGAGATGCAGGGGCGACTGTGCGGGCCTCAGAAGCAACGCAGGTGCCGGGGTAAGTACATTGTGTCAGGGGGCGGGGCATTTCAGAAGTCAGATAACCCCTTTAATGAAATTCAGTTAGGATGCATTCGCACTAATGTGTGACAGCCACGCCCGTGTTGCGGACCACAAACTGTGGATCAGCACAACACGGGCACCGGCCGCATGCACTCCGCATCGCAATGCACAGACCCAGAAGCTGTCCATGCTGCAAAAGATAAAATACGTCCTATCCTTCACTGCATCTTGGAGATGATGGACCCATTGAAGTCAATGGGTCGGAGTACACCTGGCCGGTGCCTGCGTTTTGCCGGCCCACGGTTTGCGGACTGCAACACAGGCATCCCATAGTTGTGTGAATGCGGTCTTACTGAGATGAAAGAAACAGAATTGTCCAAAGCAGAACAAACCGGATTTGCTTAGCACTGACGCCTTAGACTAGGGCTACATGACGACACGTGTCGCGTGACATATTCTATAATGCTAGTCTATGGCGTCGCAGTGCTATATACCACAACAGTGTGACACCATAGACTAGCATTCTAACACATGTGGCAATGTAGTTGCGCCCTATATGTCGCACAACACATCATCTTGTAGCCCTAGCCTTACATTACTACAATAAAATAATGAAAAACAGTAATTAATTCCTTCACAAGCGTCGCCCGGGCATTTTCCGTGCAATAGTTCAGTCTTTACGTACGTTTACATTACGACACGGGTCGTTAGTGGTCAAATGTTACCGATTATCTGCTTGTGTAAATCCGCCATCACAACAGGAGCCAATCTGATGGCGGAAAAGGTTGCAGCACTATTATAGTCTTGTAGACACCTGGAGGCAGAGGCCAAGCAGGAGCAGGTCACCTGGTCACTGTTACAGCTCTGGCTCTGATTCGAGTCTACTTCATACACGGCTGCCCTGTGTATTAGTGCAGCCCCTTTGATTGCAAGCTCTTGGGCTCAGACTGTTTACCCCAGGACTGTTGTTTCCCGGTAGTGTCAGAACCCAGAACATCCTGTTTACAGAAGTCCCGCCCACCCCCCGGAAGCACCCTCACCAGCCCCACCCTATCTCCGGTAACAGAAAAAAAGGAGTTCGCAGCTTTGTCATTATCCCCCCTCCGTACATACCGGAAGCTATAACGCCATCTCCCGTTACCGAGCCCTCAATGGAGTTGTTAGAAGGAGGTGTGTGACGTCACTGGTCACATGCCCCTTCACGGTCACATGACCAAAAGTGGGAAGTGCTGGCAAACAGGAGTTTGTGGAGGGAGGAGGGGCTGTGTGCCTGCGGGCGGCCCTGTGAGGGAGGATGTGTCCTGGAGTGTGTACAGCTTCACGAGGGGCGGCATGTGGAGCTGATATCTGAGGGGGGCAGTAGGGTTCATGGAGTGCAGGTGTATCTGGGTGCTGGAGTGGGATGTGGTATGAGTACAGGAGTTTACAGTACAGATCTGGGTGCATTCTGGAGGACATCAGGGAGCAGATCTGTGTAGGGGGCTTTATGGGGTGTAAATCTGGGGTGGGGGGCATGTGGTATATTATGGGATCCATGAGGATGCAGTTCTGTGTTGGGGGAGTTATGGGGTGCAAATTTGTGAGGGAGGGGGTGGCGCTGTGGAGTACTGTCTATACCTTTGGAACAGTTTGCTGGGGAGGCACGAGCAGCAGACAATGGTGGGCATATCTTATGTCAGGTCAGTGTGAGAGAAGGGGCACATGGTGAGAATTGTGTGATTTTTTTTTTTTTTTTTAGGACACCTGATCAGAAAATACTTGGGGGAACAGTTTAGCTAGATGGGGTGCAGTCCCTTGTCTTGGGGCTGGATCCTGTACAGACGGCCCCGGTGAAGAACCCTCCAGTACCTGATCCTATACAGTTGGAGAGGAGCCCTACCGGGGCTGGACCCTGTGCGGGGGGGGGGGGGAAGGGGGAGAGGAGCCCTACTGTGGCCGGACCCTGTGCGGGGAGAGAGGAGCCCTACCGGGGCTGGACCCTGTGCGGGGGGAGAGGAGCGAAACAGAACAGCTAGCCTCTAATAGAACAGTATTACCCTTGTCGGTAATGCGGACAAAAATAGGACATGTTCTATTATTTTGCGGAATGGAAATACGGACATACAGAAACGGAATGCACACAGAGTGCCTTCTGTTTTTTTTTGTGGACCCATTGAAATGAATGGTTCCGCATACGATCCGCAAAAAAAAAACGCAACGGACACGGAAAGAAAATACGTTTGTGTGCATGAGCCCAGACATAAAAAATGGTCCTTTTTTCCCTCACATGAAGCTTAGCTCCTGTCACAGTGGGGCCCTCTACGTAGCCTTTCCTATTATTGAAGAGACTTTTACTGTTTCCCTAGGACTTTGTCACTGCTCATGACGCCTGTTTTGCAAAGATTTGATTCATTCTAGAACACCGTGCAAGCTGCTGAGGAAAATCTGATTTCAAACTTTGTCGTCTTGGGAAAAAATGGAAATGAAGTTAAAGGGAGCCTGTCACCTTATTTTCACATATATAACTAACAGCGGTGCCCCACAGAAGATTGCAGACACATCCCCAGACATACCTGTGTGCACTGTGTGTCTGTATTACATGTCCAGGAAAAGCACTTTTATTCTGCTGGAAAACAGCTCCCAAGTGCCCGGCTCTGCTGCTAACCAGACTGAAGAGGTGAGGGCTGCTTTAGCTGCTCATATCTTGGGAATGGTAGCAGATAGAAAAATAGTTCTGACCTTCTATGAAAGCTGGCATTCCAACCTTTCAAATGAAACCACAATCACAACAATATATCGTCTATATAGCTGTTAGAAATCGAGTCAGGAGTAAAAGAGGTTTTTACTTTCACTTTCAGCTTTGGGAGCTGTTTTCCAGCAGAATAAAAGTGCTTTTTCCAGACATGGAATAAAGGAACAAAGTGCACACCGGTATGTCTGGGATGTGTCTGCAATCTTCTGTTATATTAGTGAAAAACGGGTGACAGACTCCCTTAACCTCCACTGACTGCCTAAACATGCCTTTCTTTTGCATAGTTGTTTTATTTGACTTTAACCCCTTAGTGACCACCAAAACACATTTAGGCTAGGCCACAACCTTTTCGCGGTGGCCCAGTCTAAGTGCTGCATGGGTCTCATATGAGAGCTGTGCTCCAGCACTAGCAGCCTGGACCAGCAGGAGCGCCGATCCGGAATCTAACCCCTTGCATACTGCGGGCAATGGCGCTTGCCACATGTAAGCGGTTACAAAGGGAGCGGACCCCTTCTGTTTCCTATTGTCACCCCACCAATGAGATTGCGGGGTGCTGATGGGTGTACAGTATATGCAGGCCGGGACCTAATGTAGGCCCCAAGTCTGCCTTGAGTGTCCCCCAGCAGGCTGCGCCTCTCCGTATAGCACGGACATTAAAGTGCAGTGCACTATAGGAATAGCGGGGAAGATTTATGGAATTGGTGTAAAGTAG
Source organism: Rhinella marina (assembly GCA_900303285.1). Lineage (NCBI taxonomy): Eukaryota > Metazoa > Chordata > Amphibia > Anura > Bufonidae > Rhinella > Rhinella marina. Next base: position 758,082 of record ONZH01015173.1, read on the forward strand.
AACTGGCTTAGTTTCCAATAGCAACCAATCAGATTCCACCATTCGTTTCTCATAGGAGCTGTGAAAATTAAAAGGTGGATTCTGATTTGCTATGGGCAACTAAGACGGTTCTACTTTACACCAGTTTGATAAATCTCCCATTCTTTGCACCCTTCTTTCTGAACTGACATGCCAGGTTTCTTAGGTATATATACGTTTGTTTCCAGTATTTCCTGTTACTAGGGCTGCAGATCAACTAGGAGCAATATCATGATTGCATTCATCCGTCCAGATGTGCACAGCCTGAGCCGTGTTTCTAAGGATTTACATCACCATGTAGCTTTCCGTTCTTCTGATCTCAGGCTACTTTCACACTAGCGTTTTTAAATTCCGGTATTGAGTTCCGTCATAGGGGCTCATTACCGGAAAAAACTGCTGGGCGCAGGAGGCGCGTGAAGACGTGCTGCCGGCGTCCCTGGCTGGAGTATTTAAAATGTATGTGTATGTGTATGTGTGTGTATGTATGTTCTCTGTGTCTTGTCCCAATGTCTATGTCAACATGTGTGGGGCCGGACCGCTGCTCTGGCTCCATACATGTATCAGCAGCAGTACGGATCCGTCGGCACCCTTTAGGTGCCGGATCCGTGCTGCCGCTAGTGTGAAAGTGGCCTAAGGCTCCATTCACACGTCCTGTTTTTCTTTCCTGATTCGATCCTGATCCTGATCTGGATCCATTCATTTCAATGGGTCCTGAAAAAATCAGGATCGAATCAGGAAAGAAAAACAGGACGTGTGAATGGAGCCTAAGAAGAAGAGAGACAAAAAAAAAAAAAAACAGGATCCTGTAAAAAACAAAACGGATGGTGTTACATCAGTTATGCATAGGATTGCATAGAAACTGTTTGTTTTTTTTTTTTTTACAGGATCCTGTTGTATCACTTGTCATCCATGTGAGCCATTTCCATTTGAGATCCGTTTTTAGACAGAAATAAAAGTACTGCATGCAGGACTTTTTTTCTGTCTAAAAAAATGGATCTCAGACGGAAATGGCTTAAACTCACGTTTGATTGTTTTTTACCTCCTATTTCTTCTGATGGATCAGAAGAACAGAAAGCTAAACGGCAATGTGAATTATTGGTATATGCAGCAGCGTCTCCAGGGAGTCTCCCAGAGATTGGAAGATCTTGCTGTGGTTCTTCTATGTTGCAGATAAGTTTATTCAAAGAGGTAGAAACAGCACGGCAATACCTGAGAACAGGTTCCTAATGTCCGTTATTTGATATAAATCCTTAGATAGGAGTATAGGGTGCACGCGGTTACTCAGGTCCTGGCTTGAAGGTCCTGCATTGATGCATAGGTAGTGATCCGCAGCACTCCAGCAACAAACTTGGGGGGGAATTTATCATTAGAATATTTGAAGTCAGTTTTGCTTCAGTCTGTGTTGGAGTACTTTGTGCCACATTTATGAAATGTCACCGGTTGTTTGATAAATGCGGCTTGTCCTTAAACCTAACACTTCTGTCTAGAGAAGCTCCTCCACTTTTCCTACTCCACCCTCCTCCTGGAGTGAGATTGCGACTATTTTGCGACTTTTTTTAAAAAAGTCGCAATGATAAATCTGGAGTTAAACTCCTTAACATAGCTAACGACACCCACTTTTCCACCCATATGACAAAACTTGAGTGAGTGGTGTACAATGCAAAATTTTGCGCACGGGAGTGTCAAAAATTCGCAAATGCCCTATTTTGCGACTTTTTGATGCCAGAATTCTGGAGTGATGGTATGATAAATCAGGGCCTTGGTGTTTATTTAAAGATCATGAAGCATGAAACAGCATAGCGGCAACGTTTCGGCTCCATTGACCCTTTATCGAGCTGAAACGTCGCCACTATGCTGTTTCATGCTTCATGATCTTTAAATAAACACCAAGTTTGTTGCAATTCCCTGGAGTGCTGCGGATCATTACCTATGCAGGTAAATTTGCCATGTGCTGTGTAATCGCTGATCTTGATCCCACGCGGCGCCATCCACCGTACACATTCTTTGCGATATATTTGTTTGCATTTTCTATATTTTTACATGTAAGGGCTTGTTCACACATCAGTTATTTCCATCAGTTATAGTGAGCCAAAACCAGGAATGGAGCCTCCATAGATAAGGTGGAATGGAAAGATCTGCACCTGTTCTGTGTTTTTGGCTCACAATAACTGATCAAAAAACTGATGTGTGATCAAGGCCTAAGTTAATACGTTGTAAAGTGTAAATATTTTATGTTGTAATAAAATATTACTTCATAACAGATTGGTGTCGTATTTATATGTAGTTTTATAATTGTTTAAAAAAAGCACCAAAACAGGATAAAAGGTACCGTATACAAAACATATTGATCACAACTCAGTCCAGAAAATTCCAGTTTTTCTATATGTTTACATTCTGCGTGCATCAAATGGTGAATATAGCGGCAGTCTGTAAAGTTCAAACAAAAGTATCTCTAACAAATTTAGATAGAAGCAAAATTATTTATAACATAGCATTATGATTTTAAAGTGCCTGGATGAAAATCAACCATCATCAGTCTTTGGCCTTCTTCTTTCCCAGTTTAGGGGGGGGCGGATCGAAAAATTCTGTAGTTTAGTTATTTCTCTGCGCCTGGGGAGGGTCTAGGCAGTAATGGGCATTTTATTGTGATTTAGGCCTCTCACACACGACCGTGGAACACGGTCCGGGCCGTGAAAGCCCGGACCGTGCTCCCTCTGAGGACGGTAGCGCACAGCGTCATTGGTTGCTATGACGCCATGCGCTTCCTGAGGCCGCTGCTGTACAGTGTAAATTAGACCAGAAATCTGTGCTAGGTCCTAGTGTAGATTTCAGTTGTTGTTCACAGATTGCTTGACATGAACAGCTATTGTGCAATGTACACCCGATCCCCAGGTGAAATCGCTCTGTGACTGAGGTACGACGGCTGTAAAGTTTTAGCCACGCACAATTTGTGTGCATGCATTCAGAGCACCCATCAGTACTGTGCGTCCATTACTGATCGCATCTATTCAATTTTCATTGCAAGATTAATCAGTATTGGAGTGCACATGTCTTGTACCACACTCCAATTTACCCTAATGCCATGGCCCACAATTGACTCCAATCAATACTGAAATTTTTGCATTATAATGATAATGCACAGTGCCCACCCCAGAATGACCCAACATTTGACAGTCTGCTTAAAATTAGGCCTGTCCTTGACCACTTCGCCACAAAGTTTGCAGAAGTGTACACCCGAGAAAAAAATGTCTGCATATTCATTCCTCAGTCTGCCATAAAAGTCCCATTCTCAGCTTAGCACTGCAACCTGGGCACTTTTTTTTTTCTTCCACGCGCATGAAAAACTCATCAAAACTGATTGCACCCACACGGAAAAAACTGAAACTCTGAACGCAATTGTAGACAAAAATGACTGAACTTGCTTGCGAAATCGTGTTCTAACACCGTCCCTAGAGTATGAGCGCTTTCCATGTCTCTCCCTATGCTCAGCTCACAGGACAATGGCGGAGACCATGCGGGATGAGGGTTTTATAGGGCTGTGACATCACAGGGGATGGCTAGCTGCATGGCATTATGGGTGATCTCACATTCCTAGGCTTCTTACTTTCACTTTGTAACGCGTAGCCGCCATTTTAGGAGAAACTGATTCATTACCACGAAGCGGATTTGTGATGAATCAAAGTTTTACTAAACTTTGGACCCAATTCCGCTTTGAATGCTTTGCTTTGCTCAACACTAATCAGTATGATCAACCCTACCAGTCAGTACGTCTGGTTTAATAGGGTTGATCATGCTAATAGAGGCTCTTTAACCCAGCACTGGATTGGATACATTTCGGGCACATTTCCAGCTGTGGGCTGATGAAAGTTATTGCGGTGAGCATGTTTTTTTTTTTTTTTTTATCTACTTGAAATTATTAAGACAGTTTTCAGTGAATGTAATACTTCAGATGTGCCATCAAAATTGTGCACCCATTGACCACCATGGGTGGACGGGACAAAATATATGTGAAATATGCCCACCAATAGTGTCCCTTTGGTTTCAATGGAAAATATGCAACATATTTCATATAGCATTACACTAACAAATTCAAATATACGTCATGTAAAAAAAAAAAAGGGACATTTCACGTGCATTATGTTTGAAGTTGAAGGGAGTTGAAAAATATACATCAAAATATACATCAACTGACATGAAAAAATGATCATTTATGATACTGGTGTAAAGTAGAACTGGCTTAGTTGCCCATAGCAACCAATCAGATTTCTCCTTTAATTTTTGACAGCTCCTTTGGAAAAATGAAAGGAAGAATCTGATTGGTTGCTATGGGCAACTAAGCCAGTTATACTATACACCAGTTTGATGAATGACCCCTAAATATACATTGAAAATCGGACATGGATTTCTCCTGAAATTCACCTTGTATTTTCATACTCCACCTGAACATAGTGTGGGCAACTATTTTAATGTTTTAAATCTTTTAAAGGGGTTGTACCAGGTTTAGAAGTTATCCCCTGTCTGCAGAATAGGAGATAACTAACTGATCGCTGGGACCCCCTCCTTTTCGGAGGACGAGGGTCCATTTCCCCTGTTGCCCATTCATTCTCTATGGACCCTCAGCAATCGGTTATCTCCTATCCTGCGGATAGGGGGTAGCCTCTAAACTAGGCAAACCCCTTTAACAACTTGTAGTGGCTATGCACAGCTAGAGTTTTAGGAACAATTTAGGATATTACTAGAACATTGCAAATGTTTTTCTAAATCATAACATATAGTCCATATGTCGTTTAGGTTTGGATCTTTAAAACGTCAAAAAATTGCAAGGTAAGTAAGTATTATTTTGTGTTTATCGAACATTACATTATTATATTACATTATAAAATGGCCACTAGGAGGCGGAAGAACCTTATCCTTTTGGGCTCATGCACATGGCTGTACTAAGGTGCTATAGAACCTATCGCTGCACGGACCTATAATACACTACCTGTAGAACTCTGTGAGGTCCAACAGTTTTTTTTCTCTCTTGGATTCTCTATAAATCTGACAAATAAATCATGTTATTCCCCTACACCACAGATTTGGCACTAAAAAGTCGTAAACCACGATTTAGTTGCAACTGGCATTTTTCGCTGCGCTCTCCGGTTTCCAAAAGGAAGGCGTTTGGAGGGTGGGATGTGCCCTCTCACATTCATCACCAGAAACATAAATGATAAATGAATTCAAAGGGGGGGCACTTAATTTATGACGAGGCTTGTCCCGGCAGTGCATAGCTCATTAAGGCCAGCATGCTACACGCCAGTCTTGATAAATCAGGGCGGAGTGCAGTTGGTTATGTTACATGACATGATGGCACATGACGCAGTTATTTACAAGTGAAGGGGAGCTGAGCTGCGGCTACCTGGCACGGGCACTATGCAGCGAACACTGTGTTACGTCTGGCAGCTGATGAGAACAGCTGATCAGTAGGGGTCCAAGGATCGGTCATCATCATCTAGAGACCAGACAACCCCTTCAACCACCATGATGTACCGGTACGTCATGGTGGTTGAGGTAATGTATGGAACAGACTGCTACAGAGAGCCCACTCCATATGCAGCGGGTGCCAGATGTGTCATACAGTAGGCACTCGTCCACAACAACAAGGAACGGCGATCCCTCTGAACCCCGTCATTTAACCCCTCAGGTGTTGCAATCAACGCTGAAGGGGGCACCTATGCGGTAAGGCAGAGGGATGCGGCTCCCTCTGTCTTCTGATCTAAGCACCTGCAGTGAAATAGCAGGGAACCAATCAGTTACCAGGGCAGCCTGGACGCTTGTGAAGCCTTCCAGACCTGCCATGATAAGTTCCCTGCTGCTGTGAGAACAAAGCACAGCACAGCAGGGAGCATGTGAAAATCCCATTCACTCGAATAGATCTCTATTAGGCCTCATTCACACGTCCGTATAATGTGTCCGCATCCTTTCCGCAATTGCGGACAATTATGCGGATACATTCATTTCAATGGGTCCCGAAAAAATGCGGACAGTACACCGTGTGGTGTCCGCATCCGTGTGTCCGTTCCGACTGTCTGCATAAAGAAATCCTCCTGTCCTACTTTTCTCCCGAATTGCGGTCCGTAGCACAATGAAAGTCTATGGATCCGCAAAAAATGCGGAAGACATGCGGAAAGGCATCCGCATGTCATCCATATTTGCGGATTCCGTTCCAGGAGGGCTGAAAAAAAAAGATGTTATTCATCCTTCCTTTTTTTGCGGATCCGCAAAAAACGGATGACATATGGATACATCCTTTCCGTTTTTTACGGAAAAACGGAATGGATGTCCTGGAAAAACTGAGTTTTTTGCGGAACAACGGATCCGCAAAAAACTGACCGTTTTCCAGGATGTGCAAAAATACGGATGTGTGAATGGGGCCTTAAGGTGAATAGGACAAGGGATCAAAAGATCCCAGGTTCTAGCTTCCTACGGGGGCTAATAGTTATTAAATAAAAATTTTTAACAAAATTCAAAAACATTAAAATATTAAAAGTTTAAATAAAAATAAACATATCACCATGTCCAAAAACCTTGGCAGAATTGTGTTTTGTTTTTGTTTTTTTCAATTTAACCAAATAATTTTTTTCCTGTTTTCTGATTAGACTACAATCACACGACCGTTGATACACTGATACCGGCCCATGTGCGTTCCACAATTTGTGGAAATGCCTATTCTTGTCCACAATTAATATTTTTTGCGGGGCCGTAGTACTGAGCAACGGATGCGGATAGCACACAGTGTGTTGTCCACATCTTTTGCAGCCCCATAGAACGAATGGGTCCGGATCTGAGACCAAAATATGCGGCTCGGAGGCCGTGCAAACAACGGTCGTATGTATGTGAATGTAACAGACACAGTAAATTCAGTGGTGCCCTTAAAAAAATACAACTGATCCTGAAAATAAGCCCTCATATGGCTATATGAACGGAAAATTTAAAAATGATGGCTATTGGAACTTGGGGAGAAAAAAACGAAAATGAAAAACCAGGTAAATAAGGGGTTAATTTTGGTCAGACTTCAGAAAATAAATCATTTTAAGAACATTTTCCTATCATATTAATTAATTAATTATTTAACTTACAACCATGATTGGAAAAATACAGAAAAAAACTAGAAAAAAACATGTAAATACATGCGGTTTTTGAGGTGTGGTAATGTGTCTTTCTAAATATCCTTTCAAATTTTTAGTTATCAACCCCTTCCAATTGCATTTTTTTTTATTCTTTCATCCTCACTTTTTTATGTATATTTTGTTATATTTGTTATATTATGTTTTACTACTTTACAAAAAACTTTTCTTAAAAAGCATTAAAGGGGGTTATCCAATCCTTAATAAAGACCCCATATGCCAGGCCCCCACGATGAATATACTTACCCAGGTCCCCGCTCCCTGCGTCGCTCCTGGTCCCCGCACCACCACTGCTGCTTCTCCCCATGTGCGGATGAAAACATCCGGTATGGGGGGAAGCAGGCAATGGCAGGTGGGGACGAGCCTCCCTAGCATCGCAGGTGACGCTAGAGAGGCTCATCCCTGCCTGCCATTGGCTCCCCCCCATCCCCCGACACTGTATGTTTTCATCCGTGCACGAGGAGAAGCAGCAGCGGTGCTGGGACCAGAGTAAGTATATTCAGCATGGGGGGGGGGTGTCTCTTTTTTAGGATTGGATAACCTCTTCATGGCAGATTATTGGGAACAAATATTACTATGAACCCTCGTTCCCGATAATAGACCTGTGTAAATGTGCTGCCAATCACCCAAGGAATGCTAGTTTATCAGGTGAAATGATTTTTCGTGCAGCACATTAAACCATCTTTTCTATGCAGCAGATTGTGCTGTGTGAACAGGGATCTGCTGCCCAAAAACAATGACTCTGTATGAGGACGAGCAATAGCAGTAGTCATTGCTCGTCCCCATAGAGTGAAGGAGATTGCAGCTCTTTACCTCTTCTGATCAGTAAGCAATTATCAGGAAGGAACGGTTCCTGATAATTGCCTACTCCATCAGCACATGTAAATGCTCTTGTATTCCTGTCAGATTTGAGAGGACTGACCTTAGGGTGTTAACCAGTTTGAAGAAAGACTTGTTCTGACTCTGAGCTATTTTTTTTTTTATTGGTTTCTTATCTCAAGGAATGCAATAAATCTGAGTGCAGTTTGTCATCTGTCTTAAAGCAGAAAGATATATATCTGTCTTCAATGCAAGGTGCACGCCTATGATAATTTACTAAGACATAGGGTCTACTTGTCTAAAAGTTACGCAGCAACATTCCTTAGTAATGAATGCTTATTATAGTGAAAAATAAATCTCATATCTATGGGAATCTACTGTATATGAAAGCAATTCCTAGAATATCAAGAAGTAACTGCAGTTCCAGAATATATTACAACTTAAGGCTATGGGCAACTTCAGGGCAATTTTTTTAATGATTGCATTGTACTTATTTTGGGCGAAAAATCATTTTTTCAATTGGTCTTTATAAAAAATGTTCTGCTGTTTTTGAGATACATGAGTGAAGAATCAGTTTGCAGAGTATCACTTTTCTGTCCTGTCAGCTGACAGCTCATGTGAAGCTTTATCTCTGATCTCCTGACCTCATAAACTCTCAGAATAGCTAAACTCTTAGCAAACTGATAAGAATATTGCTTAATTGAGTGTTTATGAGGTCAGAAGTTCAGACATAAGGCTTCAAATGAGCTGTCAGCCGATGAGACTGAGAAATGATACTCTACAAACAGACTGATTCTTAGGCTAGGGCTACACAGCGACACTGACCACGGCCAGGATCGCTGAGTAGCGGGGATCCCATGGAAATGAATTAGATCGCCACGGCAGTCCGACACGGCTGGACTTCATTCATTTCTATGGGATCACTGCTGCTCAGCAATCCTGGCTGCCAACGGTGTCGTCGTGTAGCCCTAGCCTTAACCCGTGTATCTCAAAAACGGCAGAAAATTTTTAATAAAGACAAATTGAAAAAAAAGATTTTGCCCCAAATGAGTAAAATGCAATGATAAAAAAATACCCCCTAAGCTGTCCATATTCAACTCAAATGGTTCAGAACATACAGACAAATAGTTTATATATTTTTGGCAGTCATTAATTTAACCTCAGTCCATCAGATCTAATACGATAGAAACACTGGGAGTAGATTTTATTTTGCTTTACTTTATTATCGGCATAGGCTGCAATAAATACAATTCTGTGGTCCTTCTAGGTGTACAGAGGTGGGTATACTCCAAGCCTCGAGTTAGGCTTCAGCTGCAGCCTGGGGCTTTGATGTTGGAGGACCAATGCCTGTGAAGATCTTCTCTACAGGCCTGAGCCTGTTGTTGCTCCATTCCTGGTGAGTTATGACACGTGAGATTAGGAGGGGTGATCTCCATATATTGTTGTGACATTAAGAAACAATTACCAGCACTGACATTTGCAGGAAATTATCTCCAAGCTCTCAGTTATTTCCATAGCTTGCAGTCTCTTACCTAGCATTACAATGGAAGAGAAACTAATTGTAAAACAATTTTATAAAGACCATCAGATGACACCACCAATTTCACAGTTTGTAATTGTGGATGGTATAGGTGCATATTATTTACAGACTTGTCTATATTCAGTATGAATCTGTAGAATTATATTACTGGAAGCCATTTAACTTATGGGGGCACATTTACTAAAAATGCTGTTTTAGTCACATTTACTACTGAAATTGTGCCTGTTTTGGAGGCTTTTGATTTCTAGCGTTTGCAACTTTTTTCCGACCTATTTATGAAGGTGCGCCTTTTTTTTTACCTTTTTTACCTTGACACCAAAAACAGTGCAATTTTCTACTGTACCCCAGGACTCGCATACTTTTCCTCATCTGTTTTCAGAGGGGAAGTGCAACTTTTTTGCATAAAAAGTTGCAGTTTTCTGTAGACATGTGACTTTTCTCTGCAAAGATGCAACTTTTTTCATGCGCAGGTCAGAATAATAAAAATACGCCTAGTCTAGTCATCAACTTCTGTGCGATGTAATGTTTTACAAAATGTCAGTGATCACTTGGGCCTCGTTCACATTTTCATGTCTGTCTGACGTGGAAAATGTGTCTTTGTTTCATCCGTGAAGATATCTGTGAAGAATCCGTGTGTCTGTTTTTTGCCCTCCGTTTTACATTCCACTGACACTGCTCAGCTGAAAATTAATTTCCAGAACATCTCCTACCAATGGTCCGTGAAATACCACTGACAGAACATGGATGTCGTCTGTGTTGTGACATTAATGGGCAAGCCTGGCCCCATACTGCCTGCCTGGAAATTAATTGAATGGATGACTATGTAAAGCCTCATTCACACGTCAGTGTTTCACGGACATGTGCTGTACGTGTTCTCTACAGACAGCACACGTCCCCATTCATTTTAATATGTGTGTTCAGACATCAGTGTTTTAGCACAGTCCGTGGGTCAGTGTTTTTAGCACGGATGCATGTTCTATTTTGTCCGTGTTCACAGATCCATCACGTCCATTATAGTCTATGGGTCCGTGAAAACCACGGATGCAACACGGATGCCATCTGTGTTGCATCCGTGTTTCACGGATCATTAAGAAGAGATGCTTTGAAAAGATGCTTTTTATTTTTCAGCTGTTTAGTGTCAGTGAAACACAGATGCAACACAGACAGCAAAAGACGGACACATGGACCCAACACGGATCCTTCACGGACAGCTTCCCGGATGCATCACTGACCACCTGATCACGGATTTGAACACGGACACGGACGTGTGAATGAGGCTTTATACATGGATGCTTAGGTCCACCAAAGTGAAAGCTACTTTTATTAGCATCTTTGATATGGCTAATATCAAAGACATACTAATAGGGAACTTAGATTGTGAGCTCATTGGAGACAGCAAGCAATGATAATTTCTGTAAAGCGCTGAGGAATATGTCGGCGTGATATAAGAGAGTAAAATAAATAAATGATATTAGTTTAAGTGAAATACCCCCTACATGACAATCAGGGCATATAGAAAGGGGTTGTTTTGGTGACTGTCTTGTATAATTGTATTAGGCCCCATGCAGACTACCGTATTTCACGGCCCGTATCGGGCTGTGAAAGCCCGGTCTGTGCTGCCCCAGAGGACGGGAGCGCACGGCGTCATTGGTTGCTACGACGCCGTGCGCTTCCTGAGGCCGCCGCCGTACAGTGAAACACTGTACATGCGGTATAAATATATAAAGGGACGTAAGAATAAGGAATAAATTAGAAAAAATATGTCTATGGAATGATTAATTTAGACCATAAATGGAGATATAAAAATACATAGATATATGCAGATTTAGACCACAACATGAAATATTATAGAAATATAAAAACACATATATACTATATACATTAAGACCCCAAATTTAAAATTAAGAGAATATATGTCTACATACATACAACTACCCATACACAGATACACATGTATATGTATATAGACCTATAAACACATATACACTCACATATTCATAAATCAAAGGTCTATCTCATATCTCTAGAGATATAAATAATGCAAAAGATGTATAGACCATATAGATAAAATGTGAGTAAAAAGTAATAAGCAGTATAGATACGTGAACGAATTGGTAGTAATAATACGAATATTCATAAAATAAGTGGAATTATAGCATTCATAGACATTCAAAAAATGAGTATAATTATAAAATAATGAGTAAGAACCCATGGGTGGAAATAATTAGTAATTAGTGTATTCCAGGGCCTCATTCAGACCAAATGGCGTCAGGGTATTTAAACGAAAAATCCAGAACATATCCTTCCTACAGAGTGTCTGGTAAGAATTTGGTACCCATTCAAGTGGGGTCACTCTGAGGTCCCCATTGTGTTTCAGCATATAGTGCTGAGACACACTGTGGGTTAGGACCTTTCTAGTGATGTTGGACCGATGTTCATTTATTCTCTCCCTTAAAGTTTGAGTTGTTCTGCCCACGTATAGTAAATGACAAGGACAACTTAATAAATATATAACATTACTTGTTCCAGAGTCCATTTTGTGTTTGATCTTAATCTTATCGCCTTCACTTGGTTTATTAGGTATTATATTCTTGCAGCACTTGTACCTATTCTTGTTGCATTTGGAGATCCCGGCCCTTTTTGCCCCCATGGTAGGAGTCTTTTTGGATACACTAAGTTTGGGGCAGGATGGTGCCAGAATGTTTTTGAGTGTCTGTGCCCTCCGAAAAATAATACTTGGTTGTTTGGGGAGAGATTTCCGTAGGAGGGGATCTTTTAGGAGTAGGGACCAATTCTTGTAAGATTTTCCTGATCTGATCATGGTTCGAGTTAAATCTGGTTATTAAACTCAATTGTTTTTCTTGACCGGATTGTTATCATTATTTTTCTCTTTTGGGATCAGACTATCTATCTATCTATCTATCTATCTATCTATCTATCTATCTATCTATTTTGGCTAATACCAAGGATCCGTTTCGTGGATTCCTTCAGAAGGGCTTTAGGATAACCTTTTGCCCTGAATCTTTAATTTAGTTGTTTCAGTTGTACTCTCATGATCTTATTTTCTGAACAATTTCTACGGATCCTTTTCATTTGCCCAAAAGGTATGTTCTTCTTCCACTTAATATGGTGACAATTGTCGTAGTTCAAATAACTATTTGAATCTGCCTTTTTAAAGTAAGTTCTGGTTATTTTATTATTAATAATTGAGAGATGGAGGTCAAGAAAAACTGCCTCCTTAGCGTGGCATTCGGAGCTAAAAGAAAGGCCCCACTCATTAGTATTAATGAAACTCACATATTGGTTGAGGTCCTTCAACCCACCTTGCCAGACAAATATGATATCGTCTACATACCGACGGTAGGATTTGATCTGTGGGTGAGTTGCAAGTTTGATGGATTGCCTGTGGGTGTTTGGGCTGATAGGTTCATGATGGTTATTAGGTAATGCCAGGAAGGGTTCAGAATTATTCGAAGAAACTGAGTGAGTGGACAGATTAATAGTGGAATCCGAAGATGTATCAGGTTGTAAGATGGGTGTAGGCTGATATTTACCACATTTATTATTTGAAGGATCATTTTTCCGATGAGGGACAATGTTAAGTGTGGAAGTAGTAGGGGTGGCGTAAATGGAAAGATCCAGACTATCCGACTTAGCCGTCTGGTCAACAGGGCACAGGATAAAATTATTAGGATCCACTTGAGGACTGGTTTCTTGTATATTTTTACCTTTGTTTCGTTCCAGCAATGGTCCTGAGGTGTTCTTTTTCGTTTAAATACCCTGATGCCATTTGGTCTGAATGAGGCCCTGGAATACACTAATTACTAATTATTTCCACCCATGGGTTCTTACTCATTATTTTATAATTATACTCATTTTTTGAATGTTTATGAATGTTATAATTCCACTTATTTTATGAATATTTGTATTATTACTACCAATTTGTTCACGTATCTATACTGCTTATTACTTTTTACTCACATTTTATCTATATGGTCTATCCATCTTCTACATTATTTATATCTCTAGAGATATGAGATGGACCTTTAATTTATGAATATGTGAGTGTATATGTGTTTATAGGTCTATATACATATACATGTGTATCTGTGTATGGGTAGTTGTATGTATATAGACATATATTCTCTTAATTTTAAATTTGGGGTTTTAATGTATATAGTATATATGTGCTTTTATATTTCTATAATTTTTCATTTTGTGGTCTAAATCTGCATATATCTATGTATTTTTATATCTCCATTTATGGTTTAAATTAATCATTCCATAGATATATTTTTTTTTAATTTATTCCTTATTCTTACATCCCTTTATATATTTATACCCTTTTGAGACCCAATAAATCCTACAGTGTTATCCCCTTCTCCTCCCCTTTTGCCCCCTCCTCCCCCACCCCAAGCTCTTTAAATACAGAGCGTTGCGCTCCACTGTGAGACGCTTCCTCCTCTAACATGGAGGTGCATTCCACCTTGGAACGCATAGCGGCCGACTCTGTTCGATATTAATATTTTTTAGGACTATTTTTCCCCAATGGGTTTCCCCAATGGTTCGATATCCCTCAAGAATATTATCTATTTATTTTATTGAGTTTCCCTTTCTATTCATATGTTAATGCAATCTATCAAAATGGCAATGCGTTCCACCTTGGAACGCACAGCCTGCTCCGTACACCATACAGACCTGAGGAGAGATACTTCTCCTATGGTCCATCACTGACCACCACTGATTATTCTCTTTTGACCCACATAATGTATCTATTATATATGTATACATACATTTATTGTGTTTGTCACTTCTATTAGGTTTGTAAGTGCGTTCCACGCTGGAACGCATATGCAGACCGGATGTCCGCTGATGTCACTTCCAGTTCCCGCTCCAATACTTTTGAAGAATTAGGACAGCTCTGTATATACCTGTAAGTTGTTTTTACCTATTGATTGTCTACTGCTTTCCCTGAAGAAGGGGGTTATAGTAATACCCCCGAAACGCGTTGGAATAAAGCCATTTGGTTGAACTAAAGGACTGAATGTTGAAGCCATTTCTTTGCTGACAATTCGTCCAGTGATCTTTTGTAGCGAACCAGGCTTGGGGGGGCTCTGTCTCAAGGTGTCTTATGCTTTATCCATGAGACATCCCTCCCAGTGAAGTGAGTGAAGCACCGTTTATTGATTTCATTGATTTTATAATTTTTTAGATATGTCTATGGTGATTACTATTGTTATTAGCACTTTTTGGCCTACCAATTCCCTCTACACTGAGGTCATATTGACATAGCTTCTTGCTATACTGGGCCTTTTATTCATTGGTACTCTAATCTAACTTTACTCTATTTGGCGCCTATATATGGTCTTTTTTTCCTGGTTGTGGTCACCACATACCACCCTGTCCTCTTCATTTCATATAGTGTGAAGGGCTCTTCTATAGGGATGAGCGAACCGAACCGTAACGAACCAGATTCGTTACGAACTTTCCCAAAAGTTCGGTTCGTCACCAAACCGAATTTTGAGAAAGTTCGTATCGTAACGAATCTGGTTAAAATAACGGCGACGCAAAATATACGCTTATTTATTGAGAATGTACGCTAATGCGTACGCTAATGCGTACGCTAATGCGTTAGAATTCATAAAATGCGTACACATTAGCGAACATTCTCAAATATGCATATATTTAGGGTATGGAATATGCCGTATTCCTTACCCTAAATATACGCATATTTGAGTTTACATTCTCAAATATGCGTATATTTTGCGTCGCCGTTGTTGAAGTCACTTTGATTTTTTCTACTTTTTTCATTGTAATAGCAACTGCAAGTAAACGAAACTATACCCTACCAGACTCCCATTATTGTTGCAGCAATTATTCAGCCGTTATAGCAAGGTTCGTTTTAGGTTCGGTTCGTACGAATCCGAACTTCACGGAAATTCACCGAACCAAACTTTTCAAAAGTTCGCTCATCCCTACTCTTCTACACTAGGACCATTTGTGCGGCCTACATTTTCCACTGTAACAATAGTAACACCAGTATCTAGACCTAACACCTACTTACTCCTTTCTCCACCTTTCTGGCGCCCCTGTATCTATTATCATATATCTTGGGTACTCTGAGATATTTGTTAATAATCCTCTTTTTTGTGTGGCCCTCCCCCCCATGCCAATGTCTTATCCTAACCCCTTTACCACAATGAACACGCTCATTGCCCATGGCCCTTCCGCTGCCCCCCTCTTACCGCTACCTGGTACTGCCTGTGGTGATCTTCTCACCTGGCCTCATTGGTGGTGCACCCCTGACCACTGCCACAAACTGATACAGCTTCTATAATTATTTTGGAAGATGCTCTAATGCTGCAATACTATTGGAATGTATAATAACTTTTTTACTAATAGCTAGTAGTAACCATGGACTGAAGAGAGTCTTGCAGGTATACATTACAGGCAGGCTTTATGGGTTAGTTTTTGCACAAGCTAAGATATTAATTCCTTTTACATCCAGGGAAAGGGCACATTAAAATGAAACGGACTCTCCTTGATGTGATATGTTCTCCGATCCCGTCCTCTCTCCTCAGCCCCCTCCACCCTCTCCCTCAATACCCATGTTTGAAGCTGTGCCCAGTGCTCTGTCTGGTTTCCTGGCTCTGGAATTACAGGCTGCCTTAATTTCAGGGCTGCGGACCGCACACAGGATGTACCTATTATCTACCTTTGTTGTAGGCACTAATCCACACACAGCTGCTCCCACGTCTGCCTGCATGAGACGAGAACTGGCATAAAGCTATTCCTTCCTTCTGGAGCCAGGTGGAAGGGAAACTATATCACAGAAAATCGAATGAAATTTTAAACCTGAGCTAGAGATCAGCACACATTCTGTAGTTACTTCACACTATGTGATCTTATCCTAATGTAGTCATGAGATGCTGCCATCATGCAGCTTCTATTCGCACATGGTCAAACCTTTTCAGTGTAGAAACATAGAAGATTGACGGCAGAAAAAGACCACCTGGTCCATCTAGTCTGCCCTTTTATTATTCCTTTATTGTTATCTTAGGATAGATACATGTTTAAATTCAGTTACTGTGGATGTATCAACCACCTCTGCTGGAAGTTTGTTCCAAGCTTCTACTACTCTTTCAGTGAAATAATATTTTCTAATGTTGTTCTTGATTTGTCCCCCAACTAACCTCAGATTGTGCCCCCTTGTTCTTGTGTTCTGTTTCTTATTAATAACCCTTCCCTCCTGAACTTTATTCAGTCCTTTAACATATTTAAAGGTTTTAATCATGTCCCCCCTTTCTCTTCTTTCCTCCAGACTATACATATTAAAGGGATTCTGTCACCACCATTTTCCATATTAAGTTATTTATACCACTGGATTTATCTCATCATAAGGATCTCCAAATGGTTATTGTTATAGGGCCCAGATGAAGATTTGTGGTGTAAAAATCGTTTTTATCAACTGTCAATCACTTACATTAAGGAGCCCAATGGGAGTTGACCATCGTTGCTGGAGCCCGGGCTCGGCGATTCCGTTGGAGCCCCGGACCGCCCACCTAATTAATATTCACTTCACTGAGTGAGTCAGTGAAGCTCCGCCGCGGCTGAAATCCCGCGCAGGCGCAGTACATCAAGAGGCCTGCGCCCGTGCGGTCTGCGGGCAGCGGCCTCACCGCTAACAGCAACCCTCTGGTATCTGTCCTTCAGCCAACTGCAGATCCACTGAACTATCCAGGGGTTAAGTCCAATTCTTGATAACTTATCTATCAGCTCTTTATGGGGAACCGTATCGAAAGGGTGCAGTTTTTGTGCCATCTTAGTTACCAGGGGACTAGGGACAGGTGTCTGCATAATGGCGTCAGCTTCCACAGTTAGTTCTTTATTACAATGGCTCAAAATGTTTTCTTAATAACCCCTATACCTGGCGGTGCATCCGCTGAAGTAATGAAGAGGCGCTGTCCTCTACATAACTTTGGCGCATCCAGAGCAAGTCTAAATGTAAGATAGCTTCCTTGATGGCTTACATTTAGACCATTTTCTACACGTAAAACAGGCGTAGAAAATGATGAATGAGATGGGCCTCCTGGCCTGTCCCCTGCCCACACCACGCCCACTTTTTTAGACCTGGCGTGAGCAGAGAAAAGTCACAGAGTGAGGCGCAACTAACCACTGCGCTTCAATCTATGCCAGAGATACTCCTAATATAAACATATTTCTGGATAATAAATGACCTCCTAATGTATATCAGGGAGGGAGACCTACACCAGCTAACAGCACGGATGAGACCCCATGGGTATGGCCACAAGGTCAGGTTGCTGCATGTAGTTTTGGAAGCCAAAACCAGGAAGTACTGGCCGCATAGCAAGGATCAAACCAGGCCCCCCCACACAGGACAGAAGGGTTTCTGCCTAAACCCCTTTCAGTGACCATTGGGCCTTTTTTTTCACTTCCTGATTTACTAAAAGTTGTTCCTTTAGAGGGTAGAGTCCTGACCAAGTTTTCACCTCCAGTAGAAGAGGAGATGATCCCAACTAAGACTGGGCCCCCTCTTGCGCTGGACCCCATAGCAGTCGCATGGTCTGCCACTATGGTAGTTACACCTCTGATCCTGTATACTTACTTTCTCTTTTATGAGCCACTCCTGATATTGTTTTTCAAAACTGCATGCAGAAACCTCACCGTGTGGCCGTACCCATAGGGTGCGATTTATTAAAGCTGGTCGCTTAGTTGCCCATAGCAACCAATCAGATTCCACCTCTCATTTTTCAGAGCTCCTTGAATGTCTACCAAACACTTGTTCAGCCAACAGGTATATTCCCCAATCCCCCCTTACAGTTTAGTTTAGGTTGACATACATCTAATGTGTTGACCAGCTCAACAGAAGACTTGTCACCAGTGTTGTAGTTTCTATGAGCTATAGGTATCAAAGGATGAGAGTGACAAAAACTTCAAATTAACCTTTACAGTCTTTTTGCCTACACATGGCATGCCTGCCACCAGAACTTCAAAATGTAGTGGGCATGCTGTGAGGAGCATGCTCACACAATCCAGTATTCTGGACCTGTGCAGGGAGGTAGCAGTGCAATCAGCCAATATGTAGTTTTAGGAAGAGAAAGTTTGATGGTGTTTTCTGGAACTATCATCAAGTGTTATGCCTGGTAAGTATATGGACACCTGCATTTTCTGTTGCTAGCTCCTTGGTCCCACACCTGATACATTCGATATATCTTACAAAATATCTTTGTTTTTACTCCTCCGTGATATATGCAAAAGTTCTGCAGAAGTGGAGGTGCACTTTAAACACAGCATGGTGAGATTGTGTCCTGATAACCTGTAGTCAAGATCACTGCACACTACATGGAAACCCAGCACTGTGTGATCGTGTCCTGATAATTCTCCACAGATACTGAAAACTCATTACTATCGGAGTCTGTCTGTGCAGTCATCCAGAGGTCACTGTAAAATGGCAGGCTCGGTGACCTGACAGTGACATTGTGTGTAACTCTGCAATGTATTTTTCCACTTGCGGCTGAGTCACTACGCGTGTAGGGAGATGTCTCCTAATACAGGTGGCATCAGGTCCTGACTGACAGGTTTATGTTCTGAACTGGGGGCGTGAGGTACATGGGAGTCACGTGAAGTCCTTAACCAGTTCAGGCAGGAGCGCATGTGGTGCGATGATCCAGTTTGCTCTTTTGTTCATGTGCCTTACAGCCATATGTCATCCATCTTCCATGGAAAAGGCTCATCTCCAGATATAGTGTGGTGCATTTCTGCTAAAAAAGTTCCACTTTTGTCTCATTTGTTGATCCCAAAAGCATTGTGGTACATCCAGGTGGTATTGGGCAGGGGAATAATATTTTGGGCTGCTTTGCTGTCTCAGGACCTGGATGTCTTTCCACCATTGGAGAAATAATGAGAGTCATTTATGAAGTCCATCATTTTTTGATGGTCTTTTTAATTTCTTTTACCCCAGTGTTGCTGCTGGAAGACACTCTTAACTTATGACGGGGCATGCACTTTGTCGTAAATTAGGTGCATCTTTGGTAGAACATGTGCCTACCGGAAAATCTATGCCAACAACTTTACACCTTTTTTTCTGATGTAAAATTAGTAAATTTACCTTGTTTGGAGTCCCAGCCCCAGCCTCCGCCAGTTCTCCACCACTCCCTTGCCACTCTTGTGTATTTTATAATTTTATACCAAAAGAGGTGTAAAGCTGTTAGTAAATGACCCCTAGTAAGTTCTAATGTGTATCAAAAGATTTTACAGGAAAGACAGCTATCCGTGACCTCAAGCTGAAGAGATGTTGGGTGGCACAAAAAGACAAAGATCCAAAGCAGAAAAGTAAATCAACTGAAGAATGGTTGAAAAAGATTTGTATTTCAGAATGGTTTGACCTTTACCTCCCTAAGATGCTGTGACATGACCTGAAGAGGGCTGCATATGCAAGGTACCCCAGAAATACTGATGAACTTAAACACATTTGCAGGGAGGAATGTTCCACAATTCCTCCTTAACATCAGGTGGGGATTCATACAAACAATTGACATGCTGCAGATTTTGCTTCAGATTTTTAAAGTGTGCAGGGCAGGTCAATTTCCACCCATGCAAAATATTTAAATATCTTATTCACTTTGCTGGTACTGTGTTATGCTGCATGATTCTGCATGAAAATCCATGCGGAAAAAAGAAGTATTCTCTAAAAGAAGTATTCAGAATGATTTTTCGATTCCCTGATAATGATGTTGCTGCTCTTTGCATGCACTGAACATGGCTCACCTTCACTTGGCACTCATCCTGCCCTTGTGATCTAGACTGCATCTTTGATTCTGTACTTAGATTTCTTATCTAATCCCTTGTAGTGTTACTTTGGCATTGAAACTCCAGTCATCACACCAGGTTCCTTGGTTCTTGCTCTCAGCAATCTATGTAATAACAAGAAATAAATGTCTGTATGCACAATGCATTGTACAGTTTTCTATATATGCAAGAGGTTATTAGACCTAGGAACCAAGCAACCCAATACACGTTGTACTCAGTTTAAAAAAAAAATGCATTCACCTGTTTGTAGTTCTGCTGTTTTTGTGCTGTGGCCCTATTGTGGCTGCTTCGGGACTGGACATAGCTTACAAGCAGTCACTGGCCTCGGCAGTCATATGCATTAGAACCGCACAATGCTGCTAGTGACGTGCTATTTCATTCATGCACATGACTGCAGGGGTCACATGCTAGCGGCGTGCTGGACTAGTGCATGCGACCACTGTGGCCAGTGATTGGCTGCAGCAGTCATGGGACCAAGTCATTTACGATCTGATGGGAATCTGAAGTGGAACAGGGCTGTGCTGTGGGACTACAGATAGGTGAGGTTTTTTTTTTAAATTGCACACAGGTTCCGAGCATTGAGTTGGTTGGCTCCTAGCCCGAACAACCCCTTTAAGTTGTAAAACAATAGAAGGCAATAAAATGTAATAAGAATTAAATATATTTAAAAAATAAAATGCAATATCTAAATATTAAAATGCCTTTATAGAATCCCTATAGCAAAGTAAAAAATGTGGTCCCTTTCAGGTGCTTTTTGACACCACCAGACAGGAAGTCCTGGTGACCCCAATCCATATTTACATTTTCCACCTTGTTTGCTAACATTTCAGCACCTGCAGAGACTGCATCCATCTGCAGGCTTCCATCACCCACTAAACTGGTGTCATGATCAGACATCATGCACATGACCATGGTTTTGATCCCTATCCGATCTGCAGTTTTTGAGGATTGGATGCAGACCCAATCATTTCACCATGTCCGTTCCGCAGCCCAGCAGAAAAAAAAATAGAACATGTCCTATTCATGTCCACAAAATGTGGAACGCAAACAGCCAGTATCCGTGCTTTGAGGATCCGCAATTTGCGTACCACAAAAACAACTGCGGCCATGTGCATGAGGCCTCAGCCTCTAATTCATCAGCTCTTTGCTGGTACCCCATCAAACTCACATAGGCTGTATCTATAGTATATACCTGCTTTGTTGTTGCAGATAAATGGACACCATAGTTTATATTTATTGTCTTGGAGAGATGATATAGGGAAATGTACGTGTGTCAGCTATGTAAAGTGTTCTTGTGATATGATTGCTTAGTATGGCATACATGTGGCACTGACTTTCAATGAAAAAAATGCTGATGTGCTGATCTTGCCTACTACAGTCGTTACTGTGCATTTACAATATTTATTTTAACTCTGATTTAATTCCTTGGCTGTGCACTATGGAATAATGGAAACAGGTATATAGCCATGAGCTGCACAAAAGCTTGAGTCCTAGAGGTAGGACCTGCATCTACCACACCTATCTCATTTAGATACAGTGCTTTGAAAAAGTATTCATACCCATTGAACTTCTCCATATTTTTTTTACACCCACAAACTTAAATGTATGTTATTGGAATTTTATGTGTTAGACCAAAACAAAGTATCAAGTATGTGTGAAGTGAAAAGAGAATGATACATGGTTTTCAAAAAATTTTAATAAATAAAAAGTTGAAAAGTGTGGCATGCATTTTTATTCAGCCGCCTGTACTCTAAGGGTAGACCAGTTGCCTTCAGAAGTCACCTAATTAGCAAATATACTATAACTATATATAACTATAGCTGTTCTGTGAAGTCCTCGAAGGTTTGTTAGACAACATTAGTGATCAAACAGCATCATGAAAACCAAGGAACACACCAGACAGGTCAGGGATAAAGTTGTGGAGGAGTGTAAAGCAGGATTAGGTTATAAAAAATATCCCAAGCTCTGAGCATCTCATGGAGCACTGTTCAATCCATCATCCAAAAATGAAAGGAATTGGCCCAACTGAAAACCTACGAAGACATGGCTGTCCACCTAAACTGACAGCCCAGGCAAGGAGAGCACTAATTAGAGATGCAGCCAAGAGGCCCATGGTCACTCTGGAGGAGCTGTAGAGATCCACAGCTTAGGTAGGAGAATCTGTCCATGGGAAAGCTATTAGTTGTGCACTCCACAAACCTGCCCTTTATAGAAGAGTGGCAAGCCATAAGAAGTCCTGTTTGCAGTTTTCCACAAGCCATGTAGGGGACAGTGATTTTGAACCAAAGCTAGGTGCAGCTCTAAACAAAGAACAGGTGCAGACATTTCCCTTATACCTTATGTACCTGAGTGCACAGAGCAGGGCATGGCGGCGTTATACTGTATCGGTGACTGAGAGGGTGAAAATTTGGTTCATCTGTAGAGCTGAGAGAGCAGAACTCTGCATCAGAACTGGGGGTTCAGCACTGGAAATGAGGGGTTCACTTCACATGCTAAACACATATTACTGACAGCACAGTCACTTCTTATAGTTTCTGCAGACTTCACTCTCATCATCCTCTGCACTGTCACTTGCAAGTTACTTGCAGAGGAATGAAATCCTAACTTCCGTGGCTTAGGGCACTAAAATTTCTCTGCTGGGTGCTAGGCAAGCCAATCAGCAGCAGTCTCTCCAAGCACTGCTAATGCTGATTGGCCAGCCCAACACCCAGCAGCGAGACAACATAGAGTGCTAGTCGGGACTCCAGCAGGTACAGTGCTAGCCACTGATGTGCTGAGTAAAGGGGGGCCCTGAGGATAGGACAGAGGAAGCACTGTAAAACCAAGAAAACCCATCGCAATCTGATCAGCAGGGGTCCAACACCCTGCACCCCCATCCAGTTGAAGATTCATAAAGAGGCTTAGACACACCACTACTTAATATACACTGACTTCTTTATTAACTGCAAGGTATCACATGTACAGTAAATGTTATCATTAGAAGTCAGGGCACTGCTCTTAAATGTGGCCCTGTTGATAATGGGCCTTTGACTCATGAAGAGTCGGGCCTTCATCACTCAGGAGAGGAAAAGCCCCCAGTGGAGGAAGCCTCTAAGGAACCCTGTCTGAAGGACTGCCCTTCCCCCTAGGCAGTGGAGGAAAACAATGGCACATGATAAGGACTGTAGATTTTTCCTTGAATCAATGGTGAATGTCAAGTGTGTTGACTTCTGCAGAGACCAAGCCTGGAATCTGCCTTTTGATGCAGCAGGAAACTCACTTCTTCGGTGAATACATCTGCCTGTGGAAAATCCAGTGAATGACAAGTCCAGTGGTAAATGCAGAGACCGAGCCCGGAATCAGTCTCTTAATGCAGCAGGAAACTCACTTCTTTGGTAAATATATCTGTCTGCGGAAAGTCCAGTGAATGTCAAGTCCAGTGGTTATTGCAGAGACCAAGCCTGGAATCTGCCTTTGATGCAGCAGGAAACTCACTTCTTTAGTGAAAACGTCTGACTGCAGAAAGTCCGGTGAGTGAGTGCAGAGACCAAGACCGGTTTCTGCCTCTTGCTGAAGTGCAGGTCATCTGATCCTTATCCTGACACGGTGGCCACCATGTCGTTGACTTGTGGTAGAGTCATCACCTCCAGCTGTATCCCATATTCATTGCCAGGACACAGGGAGACCCCCGCTTTGGTACAGTGATCTGTAGATGTAAAAAATATAACTAATTATGACTGAACAGGGAGCAGTGGGAAATTATATGTAAGTGACACACAATTTACTCCTGGTCACTATGGGTCATTGTAATCTCTTTAACTGTGTTAAACTTGGGCCCATGTTTCTAACAGCGATACCAACGCTTGTCAATGTCATTGACTGTTATAGCTGTTATTCTTGTTCTGGGACCCAGTGCTGTATCCAACATAAAAAGAATACACCTTATAATCATGGGCTTATTTATTTTCATATATCTTTATAGGGTTTGGAGCTTAGTTTTCCTGATACAAATCACCAAAACCCCTGTTTTCTTACAAACTTCCATAGTTAAAATTCTGGGAGCCATTGCTCAAGGTCATCTACATATCAAGGTCATTGAGAGCTCCCTCTAGTGGTGACTGCAGGCAGTTAGAATTTTATCATAATTATATGCCATGTATCAGACGGTTTGGGTAATTTTCCACTAATGGCCACTGCTCTGCTCATCTTCGTGGAGAATCTAAACCCTAAATTATTCTGTGTTATCACTCATTCACTCATTCAGTTGGTATCCTGTCTGTTATTATTATGAGCTCCTGTCACAAATCAGGCCAGACCAGTGGATACTGCTGTGTCCAATTTATACAGAAAATGCCATAAATATCAAGAAGCAGTAAAATCACAAATAATTAATATACCCACTGAAGATATAAGGTCTTTTCATGGATGCAGTCCCTATTATCTGATAGTCTGACACATGTTCCTGGGACACAACATCCTGATAATCAGGTCACTAGGATCCCATCCCCCCCCCCCCCCCCCCCCGAAGTTATGGGGTCCATAGGCTAAAAAGCCAATGTTTGCAGAGTGTTATTATCTCAAACCTTTGGTGGTTGTACTTTATCACACGAGAAGATATTATTACAATCAGTACATGAGGATGATCAAACTTAGAAAAGTAACTGGTTACTTACCGATGCCAACAAGTCTGTGGGTTCTAGACCTGTACCATGGGTCAGCGGTTGTAATCTGGGGTTGGGTAGAGACTGTAGCTTTGGTGACTTAGAGGATCCAGGTCTGTTTCAGTAATATCAGGCTTCTGGTCAGGGCGATCTCTTGGCCCATCATAAACTCGACATGTCATGAAAGACATGGAGTAGCTAATTGACCTTTTTGGGAAAGCCTGTGATCCTACCATTCTGCAGACAGGATATTAAATGGTCTCTCATCAAGTTGTGCTGGAAGATCGCCGTGGGTTCACCGTCATCTGCCAGAAAATCAAAGGCAAATGCTATGATGAACACCCCACAGTCATAGGTGTTTCTCTGCTGATCCACGTTGAGAAATTTTAGATGTTAATAATTAATATGGTACTGCGCACTCCCATACAATACTCTCATAGATTCCTCCACTGACATATCCACACTTATCAGGTATCAATCTAAATTCAAGCTGTACCTTGCTGCTGATACTTTCTATCTGGCTTTCCTTTTCTCTTCTTCTGTGGGTTGCTTATCCGGTGTATCGATCTGCTGTATTTTACTATGGAGCGCGCCCTGGCCAGCGGCGCTGCTCCGTATACTTCAAAGACTCGCGCTCACATGGAGCGCTAGTGACGTCACTAGCTCGAACTACAGAAAACCGTGAGTGCCAAAAAGCTTCCAACAAGTTTCGAACAGATCGCTGTTCTTCCTGTGGGATGTCTTTTAGGTATAGAGGAAAGTTGCCAGTGTCCTCTTCTTCCCAGGACCTACCTTCTGGAAGTTGCTGCAAGGACCCCCGTGTTCAATCATCTGGTAGCATCTTGCTTCTGTGTGAGCAGGTAATATTTGAATGTATTCGTATGGTCGGCCCCCAAAATAAATTTTACTGGTGGACCCTAGACACCCCAGTCCGACACTGTGTAGGGTTATCTTAATACCCTGGCCAAGGCTGAGTGGCTTGTGGATCACATGTCCTGCCAACCCATATTACCTTAGTTGCACCCATGCATTGTACCCCAATAAAATGAATATACTAAAAAAAACTATAGATATATCAGTACACCACACCTTATTATCAAGGAACTCTTTGGTGATGTCCTCAATATGAGCCTTGTAGCTGTTGGTTGTTAGTCTCATGAGGCCAAGTTTTGAAAGACCAAAATCGGCAGGGGTGGATTGGCCATAGACCTTACAGGGAAATTTCCCGGTGGGCTGATGCCAAGGGGGCCGCCTAAGCCCTTCTCACAGCTGGCCAGTGGAAGTTTTTGGGGATGTATTTTGTGCTGTTGACGGCAGTATTTTGTGATGGACTGTAGTATTTGGCTATGTTGGGGTGGTATAATGTGCTACAATATGGTATTGCTGGCCCTGCCTTCCATCAGTTTGGACCCAACTACAAAACGGGGCCACTTTTAGTATTTTTTCCAGGGGCACTTTAAGTTCCCAGTTCTCCCCTGAAAATCAGTGACTTTTATGTCACCTGATGGTGTTATCAGCAAGCTATGAAAAGGAGAGAAGGAATTTCATTTCTATGTCATAATCCATAGACAAGATGTTACCAAAATTTTACTTTCTATCTCTTTTGTGAATTAATTTGTATTGTTTTTTTCAAAGAATGTGAGAGAAGAAGAGTTCTATCTTCTGATATTTATTGTTATTTTCAAACAGACCTGAGCACCTCCAGACCCGCACCTATATTGGGAACGGAGCCCGGCAAGGTGGTGGCTGGAGGACTCCGGTCCGGCCACCACCGAGGACCCTCCCCATAGAAGTGAATGGAAGCGCACCACGCATGATCAGCCACTGCTCTCATTCACTTCTATGGGCCCGACAGAAATAGCCAGCACTCGGTTATTTTTGGCAGCCCTATGGAAAAGGAGTAGAGGGCAGCTACACATGCGCAGTGCACCCTCCAACACTTTCGGGGTTTCTCAATATAGGCACCGATCCCGGCAGTGGGACCCGCACCTAAAAAACAATGGGGGAATATCCTAGCGATATGCCCCCATTGTCTGTGATGAGACAACCCCTTTAAAGGTGCAATAGAGATAGATATGACTGAATATGTATTATTGTTTTCGGTTGCAGGTGGCGGAACATTTAAAGTGTGAGGGTCTCATTAGTTGGGCAGCTTTTTTTTATTATTGACTGGAAAGCAACAATTTTGCAAGTCATTTGGGTTCAAAAGATAAAATAATGACCGCTAAATACATTCACTGTTTGCTCATTACTGCTTTTGCCATTTGTCATTTACACTGCTAAAAACTGGCATATTTCTGGTTAAACAAGGGGATGTCGTGGCAACTATTTATAATCTTTCAATCCACGGAAAACAAATTATTTATTGCTCGCTGTTCTATCACTGCACGTTATTACATTCAGCAATAATTTCTCAAATTCAAAACATCTGTCACCAAAATTTTTATCTGCCAGTTAAAACCATATAATATCACATCTCCTTTTTTCTAATCTGTTTTTATTTTCTGATTACAAATTGTTTTATTCTATTTCATAAACATAATTATGGGGGCGGCCATCTTGCCTGAACTATTCTTAACAGCATTTAGTAATCTTTACGGCAGATACATGGGCTATAGAAAATGAGTGGAGGGCATCTGCAGAAGTGCAGTGTACCCTCCAACACTTTCGGGGCTTGATTCTTTATATAGGCACAGGTTCCAGCGGTGGGACCCACACCTATAAGACAATGGGGGCATATCCTAGCGATATGTCCCCATTGTCTTTGATGAGACAACCCTTTTAAAGTTGCAAACAATGGAGATAGAAATGACTGAATATGTATTAAATCCATTGTTTTCAGTTGCAGGTGGAGGAACAGTTAAAGTGTGAGGGTCTCATTAGTTTGCCACCTTTTTTTCCTTTATTAATGACTGGAAATCAACAATTTTGAAGGTCATTTGTGCTCAAAAGATAAAATAATGACCGCTAAATACATTCACTGTTTGTCTATATACACACCTGTTTCTGGCTATACAGACTTCTTTTGCTTAAAGGGGTTATCCAACCCCTAAACTGCCCCCTAAAATTCCTTGGGCATTTCATCCAGGTTATATTCATCCCGCTCCCTAGCACCCGTGTCGCTTTTGATGCCCGCACGGCCACCGCTGCATCTCCCCGTCATGTGAATCAAAACATCCTGCGACAGGGACGAGCCTTCCTAAGAATAGGCCATCACTATGAAAATGTGGAGAACTCTTTTAACTGTTTACTGAGTTTTAGATCCTTCTTGTGGTCTTGCTAGGATAGTACTGAAGATTAGGTTAAATTCCTGTAGGTGTCATTTATTTCTGTGACCCTTATTCATCCACTTATGCCATCACTATCTTCCATCTAGTCCATTGCCTGACTGCCATCTCCATCATCCATTTGTACAGTCATCCATTAGTCAATTTGTCCTGTTTTTATACAGTTCGGCCCTACTGTAAGGTATGGGCATATGTGAGTACTGGAAGACACCATTAGTAAAAGGTGTCTGCTATAGGTGAAGTCCAGTTCTTCAGTCTTGTGAACAACCAGCATCATTACATTATACACCACCCAAACTGGAAGCTCATAACCAGTCCTGTGCAAAATCTAGCTGACCTGATTCAGGCCTTGAGTTTGTTACAAGATGTCCTTATTTGCCACTCATAATTTAGGTAAGGTGGTGCTGCTTCTGTGTATTTCCCTGAACCCATTATAAATTGACCACATTTTTTTCATGTTTTTTTTTTTTGTCTTCTCTGGATCAACTTTTAAGGATGATATGCTGATAAGGATAGAGGTTTAAGGATTTTTTGTAAAAGTTGTAAATAATTTTTTTTCCTTCTTTAAAACTCAGATCCGCTTGATCAGAGACTTGAAAAATAGAAATTAAGACTTTTTTTGCAGATGGTTCCTCAGTCTTGGCCATTTTGCCTTAGGCCTGGAGATCCCTCTTGACAAACATTGCATGCCTTTCTTCTAGTTTTGAGGATTCTATTGATGACCCAGATGTTGCCTGATCAGCCGTGGCCCATCTTCATGTCTTGAAAGAGGGATTCAGGACAGTTGAGGAATATGTAGCAGATTTTAGTCAGTGCCAGTGATTGGAATGACATTGCCCTCCATAGTCAGTATTGTTTGGTTCTCTCTGATTGGATCAAAAATGCCATTTTACAATTTCTCAGATGTGAGTCTCTCAACAGTCTCATTTCTTTTGCCATTAATATTGACAGACATTTCGGACAAAGAAGATCAGAAAGGGAGGCTACTTCATGTTGTCCTACTGAATTCTACTATCTCAATGTGACTGAGGATGAATCACTGTAAACCGGTCTCCTGAGACTCGCCAGTGTGGAGAAGGCTAGGTCTTGGTTTGTATTGTAGTAACAAGGGACACTTTGCTCAGAAACCTCCAAGCCTAGAAATTAAAGAGGAGATTCCTCTGCGCTTGCTTAATTTTTCTTCCAACATTTTGTTGTTGACGTCTAGGATTGAATAGGAGCATATATCTTTGCCATGCAGGTTTTGGTAGATTGCGGCACTGCAGATTTTTTTTAGATTTTTATTTGCCCAGGTAATTGGGTATTAACCTTGTGCCTCTGGAGAAAGTTATTGGCATTTGTTCTTTATATGTCATCCATTTATATGTGGCATCAGCAAGATTCCACACTCCTAGTTTTACGTTGTCAGTAGGGAGTATCCACTATAAGTTTTTATTAAGTCACTCGCCCTCTTAAACAATTATTTTGGGATATCCTTGGTCTGACCTCCACAACCTAGCAATTAATTGGGGGTTTTGGATAATGAATCCAATGAGTAAAATATGTACAGTGAGATGCTTTAATTTCCGTGTTCTTTTTTTGCTACAAGTTTACAGGGTCTTCTTGTAGTGCGTCAAGAATTTGCTTTTTTTTATGAAAAGGCTGCTGATGTTCTTCCTCCTCATAGAAAATATGATTGCTCCATTGACTTCATTCCTGGTTCTAAGATTTACGATTTACTCCTTCCTTGTTCCTGAGACCCAGTTCCAAAAAACATAAAAGCTGGAGCCCATTCTTATAGATTTGGAGACTCTCCTACCTTCTCCTATCATTCCTCCTGATAAAATTGTGGCAAGGTTCACAGAGGACATTTCTGATTTACTCTAAGTAGATCTACTGATTTTTCGTATGAACGCTCGTTAGCCATCACCTTGCAGTGTAACACTGCCGTCGATTGCCCAATGAACAAGCAAATGCTCGTTCATAGGGTTATTGTGATTTTTAAGCATGCTTACAAATCATCATTTGCCCATGGCAGATCATGCTGTCTAATTGCGATCTGGTGCCGTAAAACCACTAGACGGTGTGGCAACGATTGATGGCATAGCAATCGCTCATCCCCATGCTGTGGAGATTGCTGCATGTAATAGCAGCGGTCTCATCCACTAGCTAGCTGGCGATTGTGAGGAGGGAACCTTTCCCTCCTGACAATCGCTTGCTCAATCGGCCTATGTAATCCAGGCTTGAGTCTCATGCACCTCCAGTGAAACCTTGTTTGTTCCTGGAAATCCCAGGTCTGTTGTTCTTGTGAAGCATCATTGTAGCAAGATGGCTGGTCATCTGGGTTTCACTAAGATGTGGAAGCAGAGGCGTAGCTAGAGGTTCAGCACAGGGGGGGCGAAACATACTTGAGTGGGCCCCCTACTTAGTGGCTTCCCAAACGCACGTTTCTAACTTCACAGACACATACTACTTGTTGTGGTTATAATATTGTATTAGAAAGATGACTGTATAAACTGCAAGATCATCTATGTTGTTAAGTACAGTACAACAGACTTTCTACATACCCTACTCTAAATACTCTACCACATAATGCAGTAAAATATAGGAGTAATAGGAGTAAAAAACAAGGAAACCTGTCCCCAGTTTTTACATCACTAAACTAACAGTCCCCTGCCCCCATCAGACCTCAGATAAGCTTAATGTGTCCCCATCAGACCTCTGATCAGCGTATTGTGCCCCGATCAGACCACAGATCATCAGAATGTGACCCCATCAGACCTCAGATCATCAGAATGTACCCCCATCAGAGCTCAGATCAGCAAAATATGCCCCCATCAGAGCTCAGATCAGCGTATTGTACCCCAATCAGACCTCAGATCATCAGAACGTGCCCCGATCAGACCTCAGATCATCAGAACGTGCCCCGATCAGACCTCAGATCATCAGAACTTGCCCCCATCAGACCTCAGATCATCAGAACTTGCCCCCATCAAACCTCAGATCATCAGAATGTGCCCCCATCGGACCTCAGATCAGCGTATTGTGCCCCCATCAGACCTCAGATCAGCAAAATGTGCCCCCATCAGACCTCAGATCAGCTTAATGTACCCCCATCAGAGCTCAGATCAGCGTATTGTGCCCCCATCAGACCTCAGATCATCCCACTGTGCCCCCATGAGACCTCAGATCAGTGTAATGTGCCCCCATCAGACCTCAGATCAGCGTAATGTGCCCCCATGAGACCTCAGATCAGCGTAATGCGCCCCCATGAGACCTCAGATCAGCGTAATGTGCCCCCATGAGACCTCAGATCAGCGTAATGTGCCCCCATGAGACCTCAGATCAGCGTAATGTGCCCCCATGAGACCTCAGATCAGCGTAATGTGCCCCCATGAGACCTCAGATCAGCAGAATGTGCCCCCATGAGACCTCAGACCAGCGTAATGTGCCCCCATCAGACCTCAGAGCAGCGTATTGTGCCCCCATCAGACCTCAGAGCAGCATATTGTGCCCCATCAGACCTCAGAGCTGCTAATGGGGCCCCCATCAAACCTCAGATCAGCGTATTGTTCCGCCATCAGACCCCAGATCAGCGTATTGTGCCCCCATCAGACCTCAGATTAGATCTGCTCTCTTCCCTGGCGGCGCGCACTATGACCTGACGCTGCACGCAGCGTCAGGTCATAGTGTGCGCGGGCCAGGGAAGAGAGCGGAGCGCGGACCGGAGGGCAGCCGCAGCGCAGAACAGGTAAGTAAAGTTTTTTATTTTAATCCTATGTGGCTGGGTGGGCTGATCTGAGGTCTGATAGGGGCACAGTAGGCTGATATGAGGTCTGATGGGGGCACAGTCTGCTGATCTGAGGTCTGATGGGGGCACAATACGCTGATCTGAGGTCTGATAGGGGCACAGTAGGCTGATATGAGGTCTGATGGGGGCACAATATGCTGATCTGAGGTCTGATGGGGGCACAATATGCTGATCTGAGGTCTCATAGGGGCACAGTAGGCTGATATGAGGTCTGATGGGGGCACAGTCTGCTGATATGAGGTCTGATGGGGCACAGTCTGCTGATCTGAGGTCTGATGGGGGCACAATACGCTGATCTGAGGTCTGATAGGGGCACAGTAGGCTGATATGAGGTCTGATGGGGGCACAGTCTGCTGATATGAGGTCTGATGGGGGCACAGTCTGCTGATCTGAGGTCTGATGGGGGCACAATACGCTGATCTGAGGTCTGATAGGGGCACAGTAGGCTGATATGAGGTCTGATGGGGGCACAATATGCTGATCTGAGGTCTGATGGGGGCACAATATGCTGATCTGAGGTCTCATAGGGGCACAGTAGGCTGATATGAGGTCTGATGGGGGCACAGTCTGCTGATATGAGGTCTGATGGGGGCACAGTCTGCTGATCTGAGGTCTGATGGGGGCACAATACGCTGATCTGAGGTCTGATAGGGGCACAGTAGGCTGATATGAGGTCTGATGGGGGCACAGTCTGCTGATATGAGGTCTGATGGGGGCACAATATGCTGATCTGAGGTCTGATAGAGGCACAGTAGGCTGATATGAGGTCTGATGGGGGCACAGTCTGCTGATATGAGGTCTGATGGGGGCACAGTCTGCTGATATGAGGTCTGATGGGGGCACAGTCTGCTGATCTGAGGTCTGATGGGGGCACAATACGCTGATCTGAGGTCTGATAGGGGCACAGTAGGCTGATATGAGGTCTGATGGGGGCACAGTCTGCTGATATGAGGTCTGATGGGGGCACAATACGCTGATCTGAGGTCTGATGGGAGCACATTAAGCTGATCTGAGGTCTGATGGGGGCACAATACGCTGATGTGAGGTCTGATGGGGGGCACAATACACTGATCTGAGGTCTGATGGGGGCACAATACGCTGATCTGAGGTCTGTTGGGGGGCACAATACGCTGATCTGAGGTCTGATGGGGGCACAGTAGGCTGATGTGAGGTCTGATGGGGGCACATTCTGCTGATCTGAGGTCTGATGGGGGCACAGTACGCTGATCTCAGGTCTGATTGGGCACAATACGCTGATCTGAGGTCTGATGGGGCACAATACGCTGATCTGAGGTCTGATGGGGGCACAGTACGCTGATCTGAGGTCTGATGGGGCACAATACGCTGATCTGAGGTCTGATGGGGGCACATTCTGCTGATCTGAGGTCTGATGGGGGCACAATATGCTGATCTGAGGTCTGATGTGGCACAATACGCTGATCTGAGGTCTGATGGGGGCACATTCTGTTGATCGGAGGTCTGATGGGGGCACAATACGCTGATCTGAGGTCTGATGGGGGCACAGTAGGCTGATGTGAGGACTAATGGGGGCACATTCTGCTGATCTGAGGTCTGATGGGGTACAATACGCTGATCTGAGGTCTGATGGGGCACAATACGCTGGTGTGAGGTCTGATGGGGGCACAGTAGGCTGATGTGAGGTCTGATGGGGCACAATACGCTGATCTGAGGTCTGATGGGGGCACAGTAGGCTGATGTGAGGTCTGATGGGGGCATATTCTGCTGATCTGAGGTCTGATGGGGCACAATACGCTGATCTGAGGTCTGGTGGGGCACAATACACTGATCTGAGGTCTGATGGGGGGCACATTCTGATGATCTGAGGTCTGATGGGGGCAGGGGACTGTTAGTTTAGTGATGTAAAAACTGTGGACAGGTTTCCTTTAACATAGGAGTCCTCTTGTTTTTTACTCCTATTACTCCTATATTTCACTGCATTATGTGGTAGAGTATTTAGAGTAGGGTATGTAGAAAGTCAATTGTACTGTACTTAGCAGCATAGATGATCTAGCAGTTTATATAGTAATCTTTCTAATACAATATTATAACCACAACTAGTAGTATGTGCCTGTGAAGTTGGAAACGTGCGTTTGGGAAGCCAAGTGGGGGGCCCACTCAAGTATGTTTCGCCCCCCCTGTGCTGAACCTCTAGCTACGCCTCTGAGAGGACGTAATACCATTTGGGTAGCTGCAGACTGATTCAGTAACATGGCACATTTCATACACTTTTCCAAGTGTTAAGACTTCATAGTATACCGAAAACTTTGTGTCAGACAGGTACTGTGTTTGTAGCTGTGTTAGTTTAGATATTGCTCTAAGCTTCTTCATTGCTTATCACCCACAGAATGAGGGTTAGGGGCTGTTCAAACGGCCGTGGTATTGCGGATCATCAAAAATTTATTGTATCTCTATATGCTGAGAGTATATCAACATTAAGCTATAAGCCAGCTTTCCCAGCCTTAGCAAGTCTCAATATGCATCATATAACCCAGCCTTCCTATGGTTTGCATCAGTGCAGTGACTGTACTGACTCGAGCAGTGGTAAACCTAGTTTATAGCTCAGGCATGATGATGTCTTCAGTGCCTGATCCTGTCAAAGTGGAGAGGGAGCTGCAGTTGCAGAGAGAGCTGAGCTTCTTGGAGTAACAGCAACACCCCCATTGCTCCTAGATACTTATTTGTATATTTTAAAACATATTTTTTTGCTCAGTAATGCAGGCACATATGAACAGGTCAGACAGGTTCATAGGTACAAATCTGCTGACATCTGCCCTTTAACAGGAACCAGGACAGTTTTCACATTTAGTTACCATAGAGCTACTGTATCTTTATTGGATTTGTCATTTAAAGGGATCTTTGACACTAATAAAGTAACATGTGATCTCTTTAGGGAACAGATTATAGATAACTCTATTTAACATGCAGCTAATTGCCACCCCCATCATGTAATTAAAAATCTACTGGTAGAAGAACCAATTCAGGTTAAAGAGGACCTTTCATGGGTCCAGACATTGTGAAATAAGTAAAAGGTTATGTAGGGCATCGAGCATGGATTGGGCATGAAAGGTCCTCTTTAAGAGATGTATTTTGGAGGGAGTTTTTTTTTATGAGAGAGTGAAAGAATTAAAAATAGAGTGAAGTACAGAGGATATCCTGATATTATGATTAATTCCAAAACACGTGAGAAATATCTTTTTTTCTGAGGAACAGTGTAATGATAACTACAATCAGAGAAGTGTCATTTTTAGTGCTCAAAATAAGAGCTTATGCACACAACCTTATGTATTTTGAGGTCTGCAAAAAACAAATCTGTAAAAAATATGGATGACATCCGTGAGCATTCCGTATTTTGCAGACTGGAACAGCTGGCCCCTGATAGAACAGTCCTATCCTTGTCCATAATGCGGACAATAATAGGACATGTTCTATTTCTTTGTGCAACGGAAATACGGAAATGGAATGCACACAGAGTAAGGGCTCATGCACACGAATGTATTATCATTCCGTGTCTGTTCCGTTTTTTTTTTTGCGGACTGTATGCGGAACCATTCATTTAAATGGGTCCGCAAAAAAAAAAAAAAGTTACTCCGTGTGCATTCCGTTTCTGTATGTCCATATATCCGTTCCGCAAATTTGTCCCTCTTTGTTTGTTTACAAGCTTGGGAGGTATAGTTATACTAATAGAAATACCCTATTGTTTTATGGTGGATTTAAAGTACAGCGATAAATTGGCTTAAACAATTGCTATGTGAATAAAAGCTTTACTAAGACATGACAAAAGACATATGCAGAAAAGACATATACAGATCACATACAGGATAAGGTAAAGAAACTCCTACTTAAAGGTTATGTACAAATTTGGAGTCCATTTTTTATGATTGCATTTAACTTATTTTTGGCTAAAAATCGTATTTTCAATTGGCCTTTATTAAAAATATTGAGCTGTTCAGTCACAAAGGGTTAGCTATTTTTCTTACTGTCTGACTGGTACTTTCACTTTCACTTTGTTGTCATCTAATAAACCTTATCTCTAAACTACTAAGAGGTCATAAACACTTATTTAAGCCACATTCTTATCAGTAAGATAAGGACTGAGCTTTAATGAGTGTTTATAATGTGAGAGATAAGAGATCCTCAGTTGACGGAAAAGACAAAAAATCCACAGGCAGCTAGTAGGGCATGTCGGCTCTATACAGAATAAAGGATTCCATATTGTTATTAAAGACCAATTGAAAAAAATGATTTTTAGCTCAAAATAAGTACAATGCAATAATTAAAAAATTCTCCCAAAGGTGCACATAGCCTTTAACATGACTGGGACTTTTTGTACTTGTCACGTTAACTATGTACTTGTTGTTAACTATGTAGGAATTTAGGTGGAATTTTTATCAAGGCAAGTGCTGGAGGAATATTTTTGACATTTTTATGGATAGGCAGGTAAGAGCATTATAGAATTATTTTCCAGTGCAATCATTTGGTACAGCTATGTTTTATACTTGGCAAAGCATATTTGAGTAGTTTAACTTTCCTAATGTACAGATTGTTATAGCTATTTTTTTAAACTGATGATAAGGACCCCTGGAACTCCAGGGAAACAATGCTAGGACAATATTTAGCAGGTGTGCTTCTTATGAGTTGGTGTCCATTGTTTTCACTAGAAGAAATAAGCATTGCTAGATTTGACTCTAGCTAATAGAAGTGCCCTTCTAACTAGCTGACCATGCTTATCACAATTGGACACATGGTAATTTTTTTGCTTTTATCTCTAGAAAGCAAACAAGAGAGACATCTTTCGTTTTATAACGGGTATGTCTGCGCTTACAATTGACTGTTTTTTTTTTACCAGTAACAGGAGGCTCTAATGTGAACACACACATTTTCATATGCTAATACACTGTCCCACAATGTAAGATGATGATAATATAAGAGAGCAGCTTGGTCTGTCCTATATATCAAGGTGAATTGTGTTGTCGTCGCCACACACCCAAGGTGTGTCATTACCCACAACAAAGCTCAGTCTGTCCTCATACACAACTCTCTGAATTCCTGCTAATGGCTTTCTTCTTTCTCATTACTATACTCACAGCTTAGCCATATTGTCTGCTGCCAGCTAGATAAAACAGTAAACTTAATCCCACACTGAACTTAATCCGGTTTGAAGCCTGTGACTTCAAACCGGAAACATTGTCATATCAAATGTGGTGGCAGCCGCACATCTAGTGATCGTATCCCAAAGATATGTCTGCTTCTCTTACTGCCAACTGTCAGCAAATCTACTAGCTGTAAAACTGAGGCCAGCCAAATGGTCTAATGCTGAACATACATGAATAGGATATACATAGAAAACCCTAGAAATCAGATATATTTTATTATTAGATTAAATCTATTGTGGTTGTTTGATGTGATTTACACAGAAAGATGGAAACTTTGGATAATTTCTATAAGCAGCTGTGAAGGAGCTTTTCTTGATCCACCTGAGTGGTTTCCATTATGGATAGTTACTCCTCTACAAAATTACTGCTACTTCCAAACCTGAGCAGATGCCAGTGTCAGAGTCCATGGCAATATGGGTAAAGGTGAGGTACACATGGAACCCAATGTGACATCCAAAGGAAAGACATAGGTACGTCATTCCCCAATCCACCACTAATGGGCTGCAATGTACTTTACCAACCAGGATGGATCCATTGCATATATGTTAGACACTATGTACATTAGATGGACATGTGGTGTTGACTGAAATTATTTTTTTATACATTGAAGTCTGTGCTTTTGCCTTACTTAAATACTGATGAGGCATCCAAGAGTTCATACTCTAGCAACTGCTCCTAGGCCCTACCCAATATTCTTCACTGTTAGCATGTTATGTTGAGAACAATGGTTAAAAGTCTCTCACTCATATTTTAAAACCAGCCGATGCCTAACCTCTGATCTTGTGAACCATATTAACGTCTCAACCGCTAAACTGTAGTTTCGTCAAAATGACTGTCACCTTCACTATGGATTCTCCTACAAGTCTGGTGTAAAGACTTCAGGGTAGTTAAAGTAGCTTTCAAATTTCTGATGTCACAAATGGATTTAAATATAAATGAAAACTAGAAAAGAATAGTGAGGATATATTACAAACGTTACAAATCAGATGTGGATCTGCTATGTCACTTGAATAGATTTGGCTTCAGGTTACTCCTAAAAGTGTTATCTACTGGTCTTCATCCTTGAATCCCTAGACAGGGATCTGTTCTGTACTGTACTGGAGGAGAACCACCAGGCCACTACCTCCTGGATAAAGATGAGCGAATCTATTTGTCGATTCCTTGATTTGTATCGAATCTTGGAAATTTTCAGCTGCGAAACGAATCCGAATATTAGGTGATTCGCTCCGTTAAGATTCGAAAATGTTCCTAAGGCTTTCTACACATTCGCTACGTACTTGTCCGATAAATTGTACGCTAATGCTACGTATAAGTTACTCTATACTCTGTTGCGAATGAATTCAAGTAATTAGCAAACTTTTACTGTTAGTTCGTTATTCGTGCGCAAAAGCCCGGGAAGAAAGCAGTCACCTGACCTAGTGGGCAGGGCTTGCCCTGATTGGCTCAGGCTCGGTAAGCCAGTGACGCATCACTTCTGCTGCGACTGTTGAGACGAGCAGAAGCACTGTGTGTGAGGTTCTGAGACACTGAGACCTGTGTTGTTGTAATTGGGGTGTAATTGTTCAGGGAATCCATATTACACATCACGGATACTGCAGGGCTAGTAATTAATCAGGTAGGGGGAGAGAGACAGGGACAAAGACAAAGATCAGCTGCAGGGCCACAGAGTGAAGTGAAAAATGTCTGGAATGGATAAGCAAAAGGGGTCCAGTTCCAGCCAAACCTCGAGCTCTAAAAAAAAAAAAGGAGAAGGTGGCACAGGGCAGCAGTGCCAAAGGACCTGTAGCCGGAGCTTCTACTTGTAGTATTCGCAATACTTGGCCACTGTTCTACCAGGCTAACCCACCAAGGCACAAAATTGTAGTGGAGGAGAAAGTGGATGAGGTAGTGGAGTGGATGGGACACTCATCTCAATCACAGCTGGATGATCTGCTGTCATCTGCTGATACAGTATCCATATGTAGCCAGGGGTCAGACTCAGAGCGTTCCTCCTGCTCCACCATTCCTCTCCAGCAAAGCCTGTCATTTTCGTACGCAATTTGTACGCTCATGCGTACGTGTTCAAAGAAGTTTCGTACCTTTTAAAACTGAACGATCGTTATTAGTGCGCGAATGTTCGCTAAACGCCACATAATAACGTATATTTTGTACGCAGAATTAATGAATATATTTGTCGAATATACGAATCTTATGAAAAGTTCAACGAATGTTCGACGAATAAAATTGTGAATGATTCGCTCATCTCTACTCCTGGAGTAGTCTCTGTTCAAGTGACTGCTGACCCATGGTGGTCAAGAGACACCAGTGTGGGACACTGAGGGATCAGCAAAAACCTCAGTCAGTGACAGGCTGAGGTCAGGGCAGACAGAGTTTGTGTAATCTGATAATCAATTTGAGGGCAGGCATCTCAGAGTCAGAATGGAAATCAGGCAGCGGTCAGGCAGATAGGATTAAATCTGGGAAACAGGCAGAAGGTGGTACACGGGCAGAAACAGCACACCTTAGCAGGACTAGCAAACTAAAACCTATTGCTCAGGCAAAAGGGGCACTTTCCCAAGAGTGACCAGTCATTGGCTGGGGAAGATCAAGGCACACACCCTATAGGCAGAGAGAGCACATGCCAGCAAGGAGCAGGCTGCATATCACAGAGGAACATGAAAACTTGGCCTTAGAGTTCATGTAAACTGCTCTGTTTTATACAAGAGCCATCTATATTACCTGGAAAAATTAAAGGGGTTGTGGGGGACTCATATATTGATACCTCATCCTAGGTCATCAATATCTGATCAATTGGGGTCCTTCTCTCTGAACCCCCTGCCAATTTGCTGTTGGAAGTAGTAGGGAGCTTGGGTGAGTACTGCAGCCTCCTAGGTTTGTGACATCACTTCCTCCTGTAACATGGCCTTCCTGCAGCTCAGTCTCATTCAAATGAATAGGACAGAGTTGCAATACCAAGCTACAAGGAAGATGCTTTGCTTTGTATACAATGAAGAGACTGCAGCACTGCAGTCCCTTCAAAGAGCTGATTGGCTGGGGTGCTGGGCAGGGCCGGTTTTAGGCAAAATGTGGCCCTTGGCAAAATCAAAAGTGGGGCCCCAAATCTTGTAATAATGTGCTAACAACACAGTTACATTCTGTCGATTCCGGTCCTCCCTCACAGATTTACACCCCATAAAGCTCCTCACACAGATCTGCACCCTTATGGCCCCAGAATACGCCACATGCCCCCTCCCCTCATAGCAATGAGTTCCCCTCACTCACGGCATCTGAGGCATCTTTATCTCCCATGAAAATTGAATAAAAAGTGATCAATACCACAAAATGGTATTGTCAAAAATGACAGATCGTCCCGCAAAAATGAGCCCCCACACATCTCCGTAAACATAACTATAAAAAAAGTTATGAGGGTCAGAATATCGTGATGAAAAGAAAAAAAATATTTTTTTACGAAGTGAGTCCTAATGAGGCTTAGCTTGCTGCAGTGAGCGGGCCTATAGAGGTCCTGAGCGGGGGTGCTGTAAGGATTGCCAGCCACCTTTCCCAACAAAAAACACTGGTTACACAAGTTAAAAAGGTTGGTATGGGTTAATATGCGTGTTATTTGATCATATTTTACGTTTTGCTCCATTTTTTTTTCTCAATAAAATCAAAGTTTTCACTGTTGGGGGACACCCTGTGTATTTAAGTTTTATTTAGCCTCTATTTTTAAAATGTTTCTATGTGAATTTCAACTCACAACTAGCTAAATTAAAGGCAAGAACCTTAACCACTGGGCTATGGAGTCAGTAAGTCAGTGCTGAAAGACCTCATAGAAGTTTCTCTTGTATTAAAAACCTCATAGAAGTTTATCTTGTAATATACAATGACTTAGCACTGAGCTCTATAGCCCAGTGGTTAAGGTTATTGCCTTTAATGTAGAAGGTTGTAAGTTTGAATCCCCACAGAAACATTTCAAAAATAGTCTAAATTAAACCCTTATATACACAGGGTGTCCCCTAGCATAGTGATCATGCTTGCACCCCCCCCCCCCCACTCACACACCTAACACCGGCCCTAGTGCTGGGAGTCAGACCCCCTTACCAGGTGATACTATAGGTCATAAATATTTGAGTCCTGGAAATCAATTTAAGGAGTTATACAGACTCCATATACAGCTTTACCAGTCCAGGCCTGATAATCAATTAAGTATTGTTTTTTTAATTTAGAAAGTGTGTCAGTTATTTTAATGATTCAATGACAGATCTCATTATTATACAATTACCATATATCTATATTATGCAATAGTTTTCATCTGTGGAGAGGTGCATTTAAACTCACCAAGCAAGCAGACAATTATCGGGAAAGGAATGTTTCTTCCCAATAATTGCCTACTTGTCAGTGCAGCAATCACCTCCACTGTATGGGGATGAGCAATGACTACTGCTGTTGCTTGTCCTCATACAGATTCACTTCGTCTTTGCAGCAGATCGCTGCCCACATAACACAATCTGCTGCCCAGAAATGATGATTTAATGTGCAGTATGAACTCATTATCATGCTCATTCATCTGTGCATTTTGCTCATTCATCGAGTGATCGGTGGCGCCTTTAGATGGGAAGATTAACGGGAATGAGCATTCTAGTAATGTTCATTCCTGATAATCTGCCCGTGATTTGTGCGGTGTAAATCCACCATAGACTTTGAGCTTCATCAACACAATTACTTGTTACCTGGAAAACGTTGCATACAAACCATGAGATTTAAAAAAAAAAACTTTTGCCTAATGTCATATAACTAAAGATGAAGGAATCAATTCTGAACTAATCTGACTAGTTACGAATTTCACAATTTTTGCTGCCAAACTAATCCCAAGTTTTGCAATTCGTTTCTGACGCATTGTGCAAAAACATTGCCAGCTCTATTTCACTGCCAAAACTGGCAGGACAATTAACAGGAAGGAAGAAGATTGAGGATTACATCACCCTGGGGAGGGGGGCACTTGTCCTGATTGGCTCAGAGGCCGACAGACACCCTGTCAACCAATCAGGGGGCAGGATTCTGGCAGGTCCTTTTGCTGTAAACACCACAGAATGCCATTCTTTGTGCAGCCTACAACCTAAGAGCATGTGTCTTGACTGTGTCTGACAAAAAGCTATTACAGACAGAAATCACCAGGTTTGATAGCATAGAGAGTGAGGGACTGGTCACTCACAGTTATGTGTTTTATACTGCTGCTAAATAGTGAAACATTCAAAATTCATATATACAACATTTATATACAAGTTAACAATTAACACATATTTTGTTTTGAACTGGTAGTGCTACAATAACAGCATTTACAGTATATACCAGGTAACCATTAATGCACTGTATGGCATCACAATACCCACGATGGGCTGAAATAACAGCATTTATATCCCAGTTTCATTCCATGTATAGTATTTCCATTGTAGATTGTCAATATCATTGTGCAGTGTGTTTGTAGAAGGGGGATGTTTAATTGCACCTCTGTCTGTAAATTACAGAAAAACACGTGCAATTTTGCCTATGGCTTTTTATTTATAGGCCTCATTATAAAATGTCTGGTAAATGGAAGAATGGAAAACAAAAGACCCATGCCTTGTCATCCGAGAGTCAGAATGGCGGTGGCTATAGTAGTGCAAACAGCAGTAGCAGTACAGTCTGCATCACGTCTAGCCAGTAGTAGTAGTAGCAGGCCACAGTTCCCCATCTCATCCGATAGATGCCATAATGTTAGTGACGTTGACATTGTGGACTGGATGGCTTACTCTTCATCTCAGTCACAGCAAGATGATGTTGAGATCAACTCTCAGTCTGACACTGAGCCTTGAAGCCAGGGCTCACAGCATTCCCCTTGCTCCTCCTCCTTGCAGTCCCAGATAAATCATCATCATCTCTTTCTTCACTGCCCCCTCCTAGTGGGACAGTTTCTTTTTTCCTAAAAAGAGGCAACAAAACCACATGTACTATGGAAGACTGAGATGAGTTAGCATTTGATCAGCTAGCATTTGTACTGCCACGAGAAGTAGGTTCAGGAAGTTTAATGCTGTAGCTTGAGAGATTTTTAGTGACCGTCTGAGTGTGCACTAGTGGCAGATAGTCAGTGCATGCCTGGTTGCATGCTGTAGGTAGAGAGAATTTTAGCGGTATACTGAGTGTGTACTAGTGGCAGATGAAGTCATGCTTGAATGAGTGCTATACAAACTTAGTGCACCATATGAGAGCAATTGCATGTGATAGAAAACAGAGGGTGGTTATTAATGGCACATACTCAGATTGGGTCACTGTAACTAGTGGGGTACCACAGGGGTCAGTATTGGGCCCTATTCTCTTCAATATATTTATTAATGATCTTGTAGAAGGCTTGCACAGTAAAATATCAATTTTTGCAGATGACACTAAACTGTGTAAAGTAATTAACACAGAAGAGGACAGTACACTGCTACAGATGGATCTGGATAGACTGGAGGCTTGGGCAGAGAAGTGGCAGATGAGGTTTAACACTGACAAATGTAAAGTTATGCATATGGGAAGGAATAATGCAAGTCACCAGTACATACTAAATGGTAAAATATTGGGTAACTCTGACATAGAAAAGGACCTAGGAATTTTAGTGAACAGAAATCTAAGCTGCAGAAACCAATGTCAGACAGCTGCTGCCAAGGCCAATAAGA
The DNA here is from genome assembly GCA_900303285.1 of Rhinella marina. Taxonomy (NCBI): domain Eukaryota; kingdom Metazoa; phylum Chordata; class Amphibia; order Anura; family Bufonidae; genus Rhinella; species Rhinella marina. The sequence goes on from ONZH01015173.1 coordinate 802,020, forward strand.
TAATGGGCTGCATCAAAAGAGGCATAGATGCCCGTGATGAGAACATAGTCCTGCCACTTTACAAATCACTAGTCAGACCACACATGGAGTACTGTGTACAGTTCTGGGCTCCTGTGAACAAGGCAGACATAGCAGAGCTGGAGAGGGTTCAGAGGAGGGCAACTAAAGTAATAACTGGAATGGGTGGACTACAGTACCCAGAAAGATTATCAAAATTAGGGTTATTCACTTTAGAAAAAAGACGACTGAGGGGAGATCTAATAACTATGTATAAATATATCAGAGGTCAGTACAGAGATCTCTCCCACGATCTATTTATCCCCAGGACTGTGACTGTGACGAGGGGCCATCCTCTGCGTCTGGAGGAAAGAAGGTTTGTACACAAACATAGAAGAGGATTCTTTACGGTAAGAGCAGTGAGACTTTGGAACTCTCTGCCTGAGGAGGTGGTGATGGTAAGTTCACTAAAAGAGTTCAAGAGGGGCCTGGATGTATTTTTGGAGGGTAATAATCTTACAGGTTATAGTTACTAGAGAGGGGTCGTTGATCCAGGGAGTTATTCTGATTGCCTGATTGGAGTCGGGAAGGAATTTTTTTCCCTAGTGGGGAAAACTGGCTTCTACCTCACAGGGTTTTTTTGCCTTCCTCTGGATCAACTTGTAGGAAAACAGGCCGAACTGGATGGACAGATGTCTTTTTTTGGCCTTATAAACTATGTTACTATGTTACTATGTATATATATATGTATGCTGGCTGTGTATGCACTGATAAGCCTACATGAGTGCAGTACAAATTAATTGCACCCTATGAGAGCGAATGGTTGGAATGCTTTATAAGATTGCTTTGTGTATACCAGTGTGCCTAATTAAGTATAATATAAATTAATGGCAGATAGGTAGTGCATGTTTAGATGGCCAGCTTTAGGTAAGTATGCCAGGGTGACTGCTGAACAAAGTGCACCATATGAGAGAAAATGGATGCACTATAAGTATGCTGTGTATTCACTGACTGTGCAGACTGTGCATGTTTGAGATGGCGTTGTATGCCTAAATTAATATAGTACAAATAATTTGCATCCTATGAGAGTGGTTATTTTAAATGCACTGTGTGTTTGTTGCGTGTGTACTGAATTGCAGTATAATTGGTTTGTACTTCTTCATTGAGTCTACACGCCTAGCCTTTATGACATTGTGTGTGGTCTAATGGCACAACCCAAGTGTATCAATGAAGAACACTGAATAAGAATGGTGCCTGATTAAAAAAAAAGTACTGTAAGACAGGAACCCTCATTTGTACTATTGGGGTCGTTTATCAAACTGGTATAAAGTAGAACTGGCTTAGTTGCCCATAGCAACCAATCAGATTCCACCTTTCATTTTCCAATGGAGCTGTCAAAAATAAAAGGTGGAATCTGGTGGAATCAGTGACCTTAAAGGCTATGTAACCCTTTAGGAGCATTTTTTATTATTGAATTGTACTCATTATGAGGTAAAAATCTTTTTTCCAATTGGTCTTTATTAAAATATGGAGTCCTTTTCTCTGTACAGAGCCGAGATGCTCTATTAGCAGGATCTGAATTTTCTCTCTCTTTGGTCAGGCAAGGAGCTGAGGGGCTCCTTATCTCTGCCCTCTGACCTTATAGAGAATATATATATATATATATATATATATATATATATATATATATAGAAGGTGTATTAGAAGGGAGAGGGATGGAGGATATGGGAAGGATAAGTGAAAGGAAAAGGGAAGAGCGCCAAGGAACTAGATCTATTTGACCGACACAATGCTATGTATGGCTGCACCCTTAAAGGGGTTCTGTAGTTTTTTCAAACTGATGATCTATCTGTGAACGGAGCTTAGCCCCCCCCAGGCCAGTGATACTAGTCGTGACGTCACTTGGCCTGCGGTAAACACAGAGAAGGCCGCGGCGCTCCTGCAGCGCCGCTGCCTTCTCAAACAGCTGATCGGCGGGGTCCCGGGTGTCGGACCCCCGCCGATCAGATGCTGATGATCTATCCAGAGGATAGATCATCAGTTTGAAAAAACTGCAGAACCCCTTTAAACAACAAGCAGTGCAGGGCAATTTTTTATGATTGCATTTTACTCATTTTGAGCTAAAAATCATTTTTTCAATTGGTCTTTATTAAAAATATTGAGCCGTTCTGTCACAAAGGGTTAACTGTTTTTCTAGCTGTGTGAATCCTTCTTTCACTTTCACTTTTTGATAGTCATCTAATAACTCTTATCGCTAAATAACTAAGAGGTTATAATGCATTCTTATCAGTAAGATAAGGAGTAAGCTTTAATGAGTGTTTATAAGGTCAGAGTATGGAACAGACAAAAAAGACAACAGCAAATGCACATAGGATGTACTTACCGGGGCGCCAATAAAATAAAATGGAATAAAATAAAATTATTTTATTTTATTCTATCCTACTGCACTTTATTTATACTGTTAGGCTATTTGCCGGAATAACTATTATTTAATCACTAATCCACCCCCTAGTACTATATTACTATATATATTATTATTTCCATTCAGTATATATGTTTTTATTCACTATACTGTTACAGTACCTACTACACTTCTCATCAGACCACCACGTTGAACATTGTATTGGCGCCCCGGTACACCCTCTAAGTACATCCTATATGCATTTGCTGTTGTTTTTTTTACCTGTTCCATACTCTGACCTTATAAACACTCATTAAAGCTTACTCCTTATCTTAATGATAAGAATGTGTTATAACCTCTTAGTTATTTAGAGATGAGGGTTATTAGATGACCATCAAAAAGTGAAAGTGAAAGGATTCACACAGCTAGAAAGACAGTTAACCCTTTGTGACAGAACGGCTCAATATTTTTAACAATAGAAAAAATGATTTTTAGCCCAAAATGAGTAAAATGCAATCATAAAAAATTGCCCTCAAAGGTGTACATAGCTTTTAAATCAGTGCCATTAAATTAGAAGCTAGGTCCGTCCACCTGAATTTTATATTTATATTTTTGATAGACTTTGTATTTTAACAAGAATAAATTAAAGTTTAGTGTTTTATATACTCCTTTGAAAAGCTTATATAGTACCCCTGACCTGGGGGTACTACAAATTGTATATGTATATTGTTGTGCATTATGTATTTTACTATTATTTGGCTTAAGGAATTGATGGCAAAGGCTGGCAAGGAAAAGATAACTGCCCTGTTCCTCCCCTCTTGGTAGTAGTGGGCTAGTCCTGCTCCCTGCTTAGAGGGATAGTTGCTGTGGGACCTCAGAGAAGAGAGGAAGCAGATTTCAAAGCTCCTGCTACGAATTCTCAAGAGAAAACTATTCCAATTGCTATTCCAAGATAGCAATGTGAAGACACTGCTACTAGGAGTGGGATTAGCCAAGCCACCCAAAACCAAAACAACCACTAGGCCAGTATCACTTAAAGGGTTTCTGTCATCAGAATTTACCATAGTAAACCGAGTGTCATTTGCAATGTGCAAATGACACCTGATGACAGATCTGTATTTTTTATACTGCTCAGTAAAGTAGTTTTTGTGAAAATTCCGTTTTTATAATATGTAAATTACCTCCCCTAGGTGCAGTAGGCGTGAACCCTGCACCTAGTAGCGGCCGTCATTCCTCCTCCTAACCCTCCTCCGTAGCGTTGATTGACAGGGCCAGGCAGCCATCTCTTTCGGCTCCCGGCCCTGTTCGAGTTCCAAATCCCGTGCCTGCGCATTGCGATCAGCAATGCGGGCGCATTGAGGAAGCCGGGAGCCGGGCGGCCGGCGGCTCAACGCGCATGCGCGGATTGCTAATTGCAGTGCGCAGGCACGGGATTTGGAACTCGAACAGGGCCGGGAGCCGAAAGAGCTGGCTGCCTGGCCCTGTCAATCAACGCTATGGAGGAGGGTTAGGAGGAGGAATGACGGCCGCTACTAGGTGCAGGGTTCACGCCTACTGCACCTAGGGGAGGTAATTTACATATTATAAAAACGGAATTTTCACAAAAACTACTTTACTGAGCAGTATAAAAAATACAGATCTGTCATCAGGTGTCATTTGCGCATTGCAAATGACACTCGGTTTACTATGGTAAATTCTGATGACAGAAACCCTTTAAGTGTGGAATTGCCACCAACTGTCCTGCCTCCATATCCTTATTGGTACCAGAGAAGATTTTCAGTTGAAGCCTGCTGTATGCATTTAAAATTCTACTTTGCACTTAGGAAAAAATACTTTTTACATTTAACTCTGGCCTCATTCCTCATTATTATATTTCCACAGCACCGTTTCCCAGAGAGCAACAGCCTGACGGAGTACATTGTGACACAAAACTTCATCAGGGTCACTACAACTCCTATCCGCTACACTGTTTCCTCACGGAGTGGCTGCCTACTCATTATACACAGTGTTCTGTGGGTGCAGGATCAAAACGTGCAAGACCTAAGCCAAGCTTGACAACTGCAAGCTCTGTTTGTGTATCTCTTGTCTGGCAGTTCTTCTCCCCTGTGTCAGCAGACAAAAGCACTGCCATTTGTAAGATCTGCAGGGTAAAAATAAACCGTGGGATTTCAAACACAAACATGGGCACCACAGCTCTGTTTCAGCATATGAAGCCACATCACCCGATCCTGTGGAAAAATAGAATTTGCCACCAGCAATCAGAACAAGAGCGTCCTTCCTCTCCTCATCAGGCTCCAGGTATCTTGTTACAAGTTGGCAACCCACTTCATTGGTCCCTTTGAGGTGTTGAAAGGAGTTGAATCTAGACAGGTATAACTTGTTCCTTCCAGTGTCTTTATGTATTCTAAATTTATTCCATGTCTCCCTCTCAAGCCAGTGGCATTTAATCAGTATTCCGGAGGTTCTGTTCCTGCTTCTGCCCCTGTCAGTACTGAAGATGTATTTGAAGTGTATTGAGTCGAGTTACCTGAGGAAGTGAGAGGTAGTTACATGTGCTCACTCCTTAGAATACTAGGCCTAACTTCCAGAGAATCACTATCTCTGAGGAAACTGGCATCAAGCAAGCCATCATTACTATACAGTGCTCCAGAAAGATCTAAAGGAAAGAACCGAGAAGGTCCAGAATCTGCCTGGTCGAGCACCAGAGTCAGGTATTTGCTGTTTAAGGGTGATAGAGACTTTATTGCTAAAACATCCTTAGGTCCTGGCCCATGGTACCTCAAATCTGCACCCCTCAGTTGGTAATTATAGCCACCAAGAGTGGCTGCAAGAGTAATATTGCCAGCTTTAGATTCTACAGAGAGAGTGAGACTTTGGGAAGATAGTACTGCTTAGTCTCTATCATCCCCATCCCAGCCTATATCCATACATTTCTCTTTAAGAAAATTTGCACTGTGCATTATTTGGAACTGTGTTTTGATACTGTTGGATGCACTACAACTCCAATTCTACACTTTAATAAAGGGAGATGTTTACTTTCTACCACTGGCCTGGTCACTGACTCCATACAGCGACCACTTCACCTACATGATCTGCCTTACACCCATAGAAAGCATGAACCTCAAGGACATCCCAACTACCATCAGGCAGTAGCCCTAATATCAGGGTGTTCCTTGAGGGAAGAAAGGGTGTGTCCTCCTATCACTGCCCTGGCCCTAGGGAGCATCAGTGTGAGGATTGCCACTGTGAATACTGTATTGCAGCCAGAGCTCCTACCATGCCCATCCTCCTCTCCGCTCATCCTAGGCTTGTGGCACATGGCTGTTTTGGGGAGTAGTATAGCAGTAAATAATGGAGAGGACACCGCACATGGACAGTATGCCTATCATTCACAGTAGGGTCCTGTTCTTGAGGTAGGAGTGCTCCCCAGAGGTGGGACCCCTTACCTATTGGACATTTATGGCATATCATATCGACCCCTTTTATTTTTCAAGGGCAGTTTAAGAAGTGAGTGCTGAGTTCTGAGTCATCTCCAAGAGCATCAATGATACTTTTTTTTTCTTAGACTTCCATAGTTCCTTTTACACAATATGTGGATGCCATGGCTTAAGCTATTAGGCTTGTGCTTGTGGTTGCACCTTTAATTCAGGAAAGACTAGTGTTTTTAAGCTGTGTGTGTGTTCAGACTTTGTGGATATGACTAAGGACAGGTTGCTTAGTCCGAAACGCGTCATCGTCTGTAGTTGACTTCCTGGTGCTTTTAATATTTTGAAATAAAGAAACTTTGACTTTTATCCGGATGAGTGTTGGAGAAGATGTGTTTCTACACTATTGAACATTTTGCCTCCATATACTGTACCTCCGGTGATGCCTCGCACCGTCCGGATTTGAATGAGTGTGCTATAGATTTGGACTTACTCGTCAGCTGGCTGTATTTTAATTGGATGTCATGGCTTGACTACTTACACGCTGCTTTTCCCGTTGAACCTGTCATTTTAGCTCTGAACAGCCAAGATATATGGCAGAGATTAGTTGCTTTTGTTTGTCAGCAACATATGCCTAGCAACTAGTTTATTTCAGGTGAGGTAATGAGCTGAATGTAGAGAATGAGCAGGGTTGGCGACCTGATTTTTTATTTTTTTTTTCCTGGACAATTTGGCCAAAAATTATTAACAGCCAGTATATCTGCTGATATAAAGATTATGGGTGAAATATGCCTATAGCTTGCAATACTAATATGAGCACATTAGTACGTTTTACTCTGAATTGTAAAACAATGGCAATTACAATCATAATAAGTTGTATAAGCATCACCTCCAAAACCAAATCATGGATGCAACAATCATGTTCTCCCATGTTCTCGTGATTAGTGGGGGAACAAGCAGTTGAACCCCTGCTGATTTAATAGATATCACCTATCCTGTTGATAGGTAGGGGGTAACTTATTATAACCTGAATGACCAAGCTAATTTTTACATTTTTTTCATCTATAACTTTTTTATTTTTATTTTAATACAGCTTGTTCTTTGCAAGTTATATTTTTCAATGGTACCAAGTGGGAGTGTATGTCATTTATTGACTAGCTTTTATGTTTTTTTATTTTTGCAGGGGATGCGGAAAAAAAACAAGACAATATATCCATTATTTTTTTTGTGTGCTTTTTTCTGCTTACTGTGTGGTAAAAATTAACATGCTAATTGCTTCCTCTCTTAATCGCAGGAGGTGGGCTCAATGGAAGCCTATGGCACTTCTCGATTCCTTCTTCTGCAGGAGTAATGCCCCTTTCACACGAGCGGGAGACTCGCATGTCTTCCGCAACGCATCTACAGGGCTGGACTCCGGCACTGACTGTGATCGCATATAATGCTATGCGATCCCTGTCCGTGCCGAGTCCAGCCCTGTAGATGCGATGCGGGAGACATGCGAGTCTCCTGCTCGTGTGAAAGGGGCCTAAGAGTGCATTATGAAAGCACTTCTCTTGTCTCGTTCTAACAATCGGTGAGGTTCTCAGCACCCAGAGCCGCACCTATGAAAACTTTTGATACGTCGTCATGACATTTCAGAAGTTACTTTGAAAACTCAGTGACCCTTTAAGGTGTTTTAAAACAATATGGTTTTACAGTCATAAGCGTGCATACACATTTATTTCTAAAAAAAAAATGGATATACACAAGTGGATGAAAGGCAGGTCAGACAGGGCGCTTTCTAAATATAATTTTTTTTAAAATGTTACTGATTTCTAATTGATACAGATAATTTCTAGTATTTATCAAAGTATTTTATGTTTTTTCATTGTTTATGCATTTACAATACAATGTGAATGTCTCTTTCATATCATTACAACTGAAGATTAATTTGTGGTGTCAGCCACTCTTTATTTAAAGAGGTTATCCCATGACCAGTGGCATAAATAGTGAAGTAAGGGCTCCATACAGGGGCGGACTGGGAACTTCAAGTGGCCCTGGAAAAAATCCTAAAAGTGACCCGTTTTGTAGTCGTGTCCAAATTGATGGAAGGCAGGGCCAGTAATACCTTATTGTGGAACATTATACCACCCCAACAGAGCCAAATACCATAGTCCATCATAAAATACCTCCAGCAGCACAAAATACATCCACAAAAACTTCCACTGGCCGGCCATGAAGATGGGCTGTGCAGCCCCCTGGGCATTGGCCCACCGGGAAATTTCCCTGTAAGGTCTATGCCCAATCCACCCCTGGCCCTATAGCAAGCATCAAACCAGGCCCCCCACACAGAACAGAAGGGTGTCTGCCTAAAACCCTTTCAATGACTCTTGGGCCATTTTTCCACTGCTTCATTTGCTAAAAGTTGTTTCTTTAGAAGGTCCTGACTCCTGACCAAGTTTTCACCTCTAGTAGAAGAGGAGATAATCCCAACTAAGACTGGGCCCCCTCTTGCCCTGGGCCCTATAGCAGTCGCATGGTCTGCCGCTATGGTAGTTACACCCCTGCCCATGACTAATGTAAAAAATGAAAATCAGACATCATATGATACGTGACAACTTCTTTCTAAAAAAGCGAGAACCAGCCCTGTACCTCACATGGATCCAGAGATCTCCCCATTCATTTCTCTGCTAGATTTATATCAAGCTGGCAGCTCAAGGGCAGTGTCTTTTCTGCTGTAGTTAAGGGGGTGTGTCAATGCTCTCCCTATCACAGCTCAGGAGCCAGCTGAAGGATGAAACTGAGCATGTGCAGCCATCTCAGTGAGCTGGACACAGCAGATGGCGCTATACAGATACATTTTATTGAATAACTCAGTGACTATGCTAAATCTTTAATTACATGCAACTACAAAAGTATTCAGATCCAGGTGCTGGTTTGAAAACTGTAGAATATTTTTTGTGGGACAACCCCTTTAAGAGAACCATTATATAGTGGGGTAGTCTGACTGATCACACTACCTCACTGCCAAGACTATGCTTGCCATGGCCTATGAACCACTGTAACTGAGCATGTGAAATATCATGCTCATGCCACCAAAAAGTAGGGCTCTCCCACCGCTTAACTTTTTGCACTCCGTTTTACTGTGGGATAAAACTAAGCCATCAAATCCTTCCACAAAAATATACAAGGTCCTGTTCATTTTTTCTACTCACCCTGTATAGAGTCCCGGGGAACCTTGAGCTATTTCAGCACTTCTCTTTGAACAATTTTGTCCCCACTGACCAGGTAACTTGTCTCCAGAAGGAGGAAAGAATCGGCAAGGGTGAAATTTATAACAATGCATTGTACATGATCCTACAAATTTGCATATCTACAGTATATTAGGCACCTTTCCATAAAATAACAGACATGGTGGTCAGCTGACTATAAGGGGTTCCATGGTTTTCCATCAGGAGCTCAGCATTGCTGCTTTTTTAAACAGAATCTGAAGTAGACATGAACAAAGCCTTAGGCAGGAAAGACGTGAGGTCACGTGCAAAATGTTTGCATTTTTACATGACTCACTCCAGTTTTGAAAATGATGTGGGAAAGTGGTCATGGTTACTTATCTTAATAAGTTTCACTCCAGGTTTATGACTGGGATTTTTTTTTAATGTTGCAAAAAAATTCCAAAGCCAGCCCAGTAAAGGGTAGTGCAGAAAACTGGAGTAGCCATTCTAGACAAAAATGTTAGGTTTAAAGATGAGCAAAATTCAACAACTTGCACTACTTAATAACTTTAGCGCAAAGTGCCCCAATATAGACTGACTTCAAATATAAACCTTATGAAAAATTCACCCATAGCTTTTAGTGGGGTTTTCTTTCTGCAGTTTTGCATTTTAGATTGTTTTTTTGCACCTCCGTTTTATGCCTCGTCTTATGTGGTAAAAAAAAATGTCTATGGGAAATATGAAATGCAGGACACACTAGTGTTGTTTTGCTCCTGGCATTTTTATTAATTAAGTGGTGTTTTATGTCTTTATTGCTTATTTTCAAAAACACAACATGCTGCAGCTCTTGACAATTTTTATTTTTTATTTTTAAGGCATCTTACCAACACCTTCAATAGTGGTAAGGCTCATTTGGGGGAGATTTAGGAAAACTCATAACAAACAATCAAATTCCACCTTTCATTTTCTAAAGGAACTCTGAAAAATGAAAGGTGGAATCTGATTGGTTGATAAGGACAACTAAGACAGTTTTCCTTTACAAAAGTATTTAATATATTTTGTATTGTTATAAATCTAAAATACAAAGTCAAGGTCCTTTAGGCTACTTTCACACTTGCGTTTTTGCCTGATCTGGCAGGGCTTCCATTATTGATAATACAACCATCTGCATCCGTTATGAATGGATCTGTTTGTATTATCTTTAACATAGCAATGACGGATCCGTCATGAACACCGTTGAAAGTCAATGGAGGACGGATCCGTTCTCTATTGTGTTAGATTGTGTCAGAGAAAATGGATCCGTCCCCATTGACTTGCATTGTGAGTCATGACGGATCCATTTTGCTCTGCATCCCATGACGGGAAGAAAACTGCAGCTTGCTGCTGTTTGCTCTCCGGTATAGGAACGCAACCAAATGGAACGGAATGAATTCTGAAACATTCCATTCTATTCAGTTACATTTTGTCCCCATTTATTGTCAATGGAATGGAAGCGTTTTTCTCCGGTATTGAGACCCTATGACGGATTTTAGTACTGGAAAATGTAAATGCAAGTGTGAAAGTAGCCTTATAGTATTCTTACACATGAAAAGGAATTTTATTATCTTGTCCCTTTAATAGCAGTATTATATTATCCTCTGGAAGATCTCTGTGTAACGTTGTGAAACAAACATTAAGTGTTATTGCATAGTTACTATGACACATCATTTTAGGAAGATGATTTTGTGAGTCAGTCATGAAACGCGTTAGATTGTATGAATTCAGTACAACTACTATTGTAAAGCTAGTTATCACTGGTATTCCATGGACCCTGCTTGCCCTGTAGCGTGCCAGGGAAGGTGCCCACACTCTGGCAGCAGAAGCGGCTCTGCCCTGCGTGGAAGGTCCCTGTTCCCCCCATGGGTGTGGGCTCAGTGTAATCTGGAGCAGGATTTGGGCGTTGCTGGCTGGTTCATCCAGTTCTTGGCGAAATCCTCCCTGGCTGGGACTCTGGATCCCACTGGATGCAGGGCAGTGCCTGCAGGGACATGCAAGTAATTATCCAGGGCTGTCATCTCTGTACACAGCAGAGGGAGAACATTGTCTTTAATCTATTAGTGTCACTAATTGTTAAATAATAACTTTACCACCATGAGTGCATGATTACAATAGATTGTCTCTTTTGCTACAAGGGACAGTTCTGTATAGTCCTCTTCACTGGATAAACTATTACTCTGTCTATGTAAATCATTTGACGTCTGTCACGTCATATTACAAGAGGGCTTAAGTGAACAATTTAGCTGGGTTTACATTACCATTTGTCTTGAAGTACTGATTTTTCTCATTTTACATGCATTTTGTAAAAAAATAAAATAAGAAAATGATCTTCATTATTTTAAGGGGTACCAGTTTGAATTATTTTCCAGCATTCCTCTGTTCACATGGGCATTTCTGTTTCTCCATAGTTTATTTTTTTCTATGTGACAATCTTATCCATATGGCTAAGGCCTTATTTACACATTTTTGTCCCTTTTATATCCATAAAGGAAGAGTCAGTGTTTCAACCGTGAAAGTGTCCTTGAAGGGTCCGTTGTTGGTCCATGGTTTTTTTCCTTTGTGTTATGTGTTTTCCACACTGCAATGGATTTCCAATACATCTCCTACAGTGAGATGTTACCTGCAGTGAAAAACACAGAAAGATCATGGTTGTCATCTGTGTTTTGTCAGTGGTTTTCATGGACTAGTATAGTATGCAGTATAGTCTGCAACATAGAACAAAGTAGTGCATGTCTCCATTCTTCCACTGACCAACAGTCAATGGAAACACAATTACGTTTGTTTGACTAAATACTGTACATTAATATCAATGTAAACACATGCTGTCCGTGTGATTCACTGAAGTGTGGTCAGTCACACTTCAGTGAATCACACGGACAGCATGTGTTTCCAGTGATATTAATGTATTTAGTCACACATATGTAATTGTGCTTTTTGTCAGTGTTTGGTTTGTGAGCCAAAACCAGGTGTGGGTCAAAAACACAGAACAGGTGCAAATCTTTCCATTATACCTGACCTTTTAAGGGCTTCGCCAAGAAATTTGATTAATTACAAATTAATTTGTCACTATAAATCAGGTACACCCAGACCACTCTGCCTTAGGGTATGGCCACATGGAGCGGCCGTGCTGCAGACGGGTTACAGCCAAGCTGCAGTGAAGAACCATGCAGATAAAATTAACCCACATCTGCCTTTCATGTAATAATGAAGACGGCACTGTATAGTCGGTCTTCATTGTTGATGGCAGCGTGGCACCTTTAAACAGGGGCTGTTGCTGGTATGAGGGTTTGGCTGATTAGGTAATGGGACAATACACATATTATTGCTGTTCTTGCCTGCAATCTCCTGCAGGTTATTTGACAGTAAACACAGAATATTAATCAGCTCTGGCATACTCACTTCTCCAACTCCAGCGCTCTCGTGCCCTACAGGTGGGAGCCCTTCTTCTGCCATCTGCTTTTCCTCCTTTTCCACATCAGCTAATGTCAATGAGAATATGTTCTCAGGAACATCCAGCTCCTTCTCCCTCTGCATTTTGCTGACTTTTTTAGGACATGGAGACTTTGAAGGATGATTTGGAAGTAAAGGGTTGCAGACTGAATGGTATTGGTTGGCACGCTGGCACTGGAATAATAAAGTCTTCCATATTATTGGTATTGAATTACATTTAATAAATATAGGATTCATTAAATAAAACTGACGCAGCATAAGTCTCCTTGCACTCTCCCTGCATTCTCCCTCTCCAATATTCTTCTACTAATCATTTTCAGCAACACTGTCCCTAGTGCATGAGTACTTGCCACGTTTCTCCCTATGCTCCGCTCACAGGACAATGGCGGAGACCACACAGGATAAGGGCTGTGACTGGAGATGAGTGTAGTTTTGAAAAATTTGATTAGGTCGATTCGCCGAACTTCGACAAGAAATTCGTTTCGTTACAAATTAATTTGTCACAAATCTCGATAAATCAGATATACCCAGGCCACTCTGCCTAATCATATTCATCCCACTTGGTGACCCAATCTCAGCGCAAAGGCTTGGAACTCAAACTGCAGGGAGAGTGCATTGCCGTGTGCATTATGTTCTAGTGCGCCCACATTCATAGTTAATCCTTTCTGTAGGTACTGTGCCATCAGTATTACAGTTGTAATTTATCTCTGTCTACATCACTTTGCAGTGCACCAAGATTCATAGCTAATCCCTTATGTTAAACAAAAAGAACAGCATACAGCACCCTTCAGTAATGCGTAAAAACCTGTGTGTACCCCAGCAGTGCAAAGGATCCTTAGTGGAACAAAATAAAGAAATGGAGGCAGCGCCAATAATAATAATAAAGGTAGGGAAGAAAATGTGGTTTTAATGCATGTTGTGGCAGTCCAAACACATGCTCTTTAGCTGTAGATTTACTGTGCGTCAGTATTACAGGTCACTATTTCAGTCTGGTCTAATTTATCGCCGTGGACTTAACCGTGCAGTGGCCCAAGATTCAAGTAGTGGCCTCATGACAGAGTGGGGAGGGTGGCAGCAGCAGCAGTTGCAGTAACAATAGTGGCCCCTATGACAGAGTGGGGAGGGTGGCAGCGGTGGTAGTACCAGTGACAGTAGTGGCCTCATGACAGAGTGGGTGCCAGCAGCAGTGACAGTAGGCTGTGTTCACATCACTGTTCATTTTTCCGTTTTTCTAAGCCATCATAAGAACAGAAAAATTAAGCCTGTATTTTAGGCATCCATAAACCCTCTTTCAGACGGTCAGTATTTGATCAGTAATTGTAAGCCAAATACAGGAGTGGGTCCAAAACATGTGGAAGAGGCCTTATGCTCAATTGACATCCGTTTTGGCCATTTACGTCTGATTTTTTAACTGGATGGGCAGGAAAGCATGCCCATGGCAAACTAGGCCAGTTGCAGCCACACTTCAAGTTTGCATGCCCAGTCGTCCAGGGGATCTTGGATCATTAGTGACAGGGTACAGTCCAAGTATGCCACCGCCTGCTGGTTGAGGTTCTGCTGCATGTCCTGCTGCTGCTACTGAGTGGTTTCTTCAGTAGGCGGCTGAAGAAAAATGCTCATTATAGACTCTAGACTGGAGTTGCTGCATGTGGAGCTGGTGCTACTCCACCCCCACCAGTCATGGCAGTGGAGCTTGAGTGCAGAGGGTCCCCCAGTTAGACCTTCATGAGGACGGGCGATGGCGCTGGTAAGCAGCGACCGACTGACTACACAGCATGTCTCTATAGTAGTCCACTTTCCCTCTTAGAAGGTAGTGAGGGTCTACCAATGTGGATAGCCAGTGTCATTCCTCTGCCGAATCATCACAATGCAGCTGGCACTGCACAAACATGACAGCATGCATCTGGCCATTTGCACAAGGGACTCGGAGGGCTTCACTGTCTCCATCTCCACTGCATACTGCCACAATCTGTCAGGGTCATCTAAGTCATCTTTGTCATCACCCTCCAACTCCTCCTGCACCTCTCCTGTCACTTGGGCAGATAAACCACCTAGTTGTGTATAAAATTCCTGAGAGTTTATGTCCTCCTTCACTGCCAGTTCATCCTCCTCAGGGCTCAGGTGGAAATGAAATGTAGGTGCCACATCTTCTGTCCCCTAGCCAATCAGATTTGTCAGCACCCCCCCAGGACGTGAAGGAGTGGAATGACATAATTCATCCCGTAGTTCTTCCGACTGACAAATAAAGTGGTCTCCTCAAAGGGCCTGAAAAAACGGTACGTGTCACACATCAGCTACCACTGTCTAACGTGGAAGTTACACAGGGGACTATACCTGTCTGTCTGCAGAATTAAGAAATCGTACAGGCGGTCTAACATATAGAACATGGAATTCCAAACGGTGGAAATGTCAAATATCAGGTGATGTTGGGGAATAGAATTTTGCCTTTGTAGCTAAAGGAGGGAGTTTTTTACACTGTAAGAGTGGCTGAAGTGCATGCGCAGTTTCCTGGACATTTTTAAACAGCTCTTGCAGTTCAAAGGAAGACTTTAGGAACCAATTGACAATGAGATTGAAGACATGCACTATGCAGGGCGCATGGGTCAGACCTCCCTGACACAGCGCAGACAAAATGTTCTTCCCGTTATCAGTAAGCATGGTTCATATCTCTAGCTGGCGAAGAGACAGCCAGTGTTCGATTTCTTTCTGATGACACGGAGCAGTTCCTCTCCCCCGGTGTGGCTCTGTTCACAAGGCTGACCAGGTGCAGAACAACATGACAATTCCTAAATATGCTGGAGGACCACTGTAACCTGTGCCTAGGGGGGAGAGAGGACAAAGTGGAGAATGAGGAGGCAGAGGAGGACATTGGGGCAGAAATCCCACAATTACAACGTGGAGGTGGCATTGCCATCATCTGCCGAAGTTGCTGCCCAAAATGACATTTACCCAGTGGGCTGTGAACGCCATATATTGTCCTTGACTATAGTTACAATTCCATACAAAAGCGCTGGTGTGAACTCTGGCCCACCTTCTGCTCAACATATGTGGTACTTTTTTGGAAAAGTAATGTCGGCTTGGGACTTTCCACCTTGGGTGGGCACATGCCATCAGTTCTCTAAAATGTGCAGAGTCAACTACCTAGACAGGAAGGGACTGTAGTACCAGCAACTTGGCCAGGTGCCCGTTCAGCTTCTGCGCCATTGGATGAGTGCATGCATACTGTGGTCTTTTTGCAATCGCCTCTGTTATCTATTGCTGTCGAAACAAGTGATGACAAGGAGCATCAGAAGCAATAGACAACACTGAAGTAGATGGGAAGGAACGTCAGTTTCCTTCTGCTAACGTTGTCAAGCCCGACTGCTGGAGAGGGGGTGCAGGCCGGTGGGAGATGCAGCAATTGCTGCCTCAGGCTGTAACACTAAATGAGTGGCACTGTTTTCCCATTCCACTTTATGGTGATGCTCCATGCGTTGATGCAGGGCTCTCATGCCAACATTAACACTCTGGCCATGCCTTACTTTCTGCCCACATATCCTGCATACCACAGTGCTAATGTCCCCCAGTGACTTGGTATAAATTTCCACACTGCCGAGGATGGAATCTCCCTCCACCACTGCGTGAAGCCTGCCTGCTGCTGCTTTTAAGAACCAGTGCACTGCTAGTGTGTTCCTCACAGGTAACTTCCCGAGTAGCAGATGGTATACCCCTCCTGCATTTGGCTGCAGATCTCCCATTGCTTCCACCCTGCTGTCTCACGGACACACTTCCACCCTGTTGGCTCAAGGGCACGCTTCCACCCTGCTGGCTCACAGGCACGCTTTCACCCTGCTGGCTCACTGGCACGCTGCCACCATCGTACCTTGATGAGGATGATGTCCCCTCTTCACCCGGCTACCATGTATGATTGACTGCATCAGCTACATCTGTTTGGTCGTAACTTGTGTCACCCTCACTTGTCTCTTGCGCATGTCCCTGACTTCTTGCAACATCTGATCCCACCCGACTGTCATCATTGATAGTTGCATGCCTAGAGGAGTATGCAGCTTACCTCTCCACCAAGTCTATGCTCTCCTGTAGCTGCTGACTGTCCTCACAATACTCATCCTCACTGAAAACCGGAGCAGAGCCATCGGCATACATTACTTGGCTAGAAGAAGAAGCAGCAAAAGCAAGAGGCAGGTTCAGGACAGGTGAGGTCACAAAGGCAGTTCCTGGGCCATGCCAACTAGGCGTTATGTCAGAGGAACCCACCGATTTCTGGCTGTGTGTATCTGTTGTCACTTGAGATGATGCTGAAGAGCAAGTCAACCATTACAGTATAGCTGGATTGTTGGTCAAAAGATGACCACTGGATGACAGTGGCAGCTCTGGCCTGTTGCTGTGGCTGCTACCACCAGCCCTTCTTCTGCTGCTACTTGTGCCAGCTACAGCAACATTTTTGCCACTGCCCATTCCCTTGGAGAGCTCAGGCAACTGTCTGTTGGCCATAGTGTACAGTAACTGTATCTGTAATGTAACAGATTAACTAGGAATGCTGTACCAGTTGAACAAGATAAATGCAGCTATATATATTAAACCGTGCTTTAAAGGGGTTATCTGATATCTAAAATATCCCCCCCCCCAATGCCCGGGCCCCTTGTATGAATTATACTTACCTGCTCCCCGATACCTGCTTTACTCCGGATCCCTGCATGGCCACCACTGCATCTCCCCATCGCTCGGATGAAAACATCCAGCGATGGGAAGAGCAGCCAGTAGCAGGCCTCGACAGTCACCAGCGGCGGCCGTGCAGGGATCCGTAGCAACGTGGGTGCCGGGGAGCAGGTAAGTATAATCCATACAAGAGGCCTGGGCACTGGGGGGGATATTTTAGATTTCGGATAACCCCTTTAATACTGAGGCACAGTAATTCTATGTATAAACTAAGAGATTAACTGCAAATGTGTCAGCAGTTCAACAAGATGCAGACAGTGATATATTAGACCGCTCTTTAATACTGAGGCACAGTAATTCTATATATAAACTAAAAGGTTAGAGGTAATTGTGTCAGCAGTTCAACAAGATGCAGACGGTGATATATTAGACTGCTCTTTAATACTGAGGCATAGTAATTCTATATATAAACTAACAGATTAGAAGTGATTGTGTCAGCAGCTCAACAAGATGCAGAATCCAATATATTAGACCTCTCTTTAATACTGAAGCACAGTAAATATATATATATATATATATATATATATATATATATTCTAGCAGATTAACTGGGATTGTGGCAGCAGTTCAAGATGCACATGGCAATTACACTCAACCTGCACTGTCCCTGCAGTCTCCCTATGCTCTCCCTACAGTGTCTGGCTGGCTGCACAACATTAAGGGTCATATTGCATTCCCGGCCATTGCCATTTTCTGAAAAACTGATTCGTTACCATGAAAAGCAAGGAAATTCGGATTAATTGCAAATCGATGTTTTCCTAAACTTCAAACCGATTTCCCCTTCGAATGCTCCACTTCGCTAGACTACCTCTATGGTTTTTATGCCCCTGTGTAGAAGAGATCACAAGATCACACATTGTCCAATCTCAGATGAATTCTAATTTCTCTTTCTATTTAATAATCAAGTATTGGAAAATCAGGTTTAGCAATGATAAGTACTGTATGTGAACTTGCTGTATAATAAGTTTATGTTTTAGCTTATTATTATGCTTTCTTTAGATAACATCAATATATGACACAAGAACTATACAAAGAATGTATTCATTCACATTGGTCCCTGCCCCAATCTAATTTCCATAGCACTGGTACAGGTACTCATATATAATAATGACACTTTTAAACAGTGGCGTAACTATAAGGGAAGCAACTGCTTCGGGGCCCGAGGTCAGTAGGGGCCCAGGAGCAGTAGCAGAGATGTGGCCAGCAGGGCGCTATGTTAATGTTTTTTCATTTATTTTATATTTCCCCTGTCTCCCTGTCTGAGGGGAGCTGGGGCTGTAACGCTGCTTAAACAAGAGGAGAGGGGAGAGAAGGATTCTCCTACCTCTCCTCTGCGCTGCTGCTCTCTGTTATCTGATTGGTGGAGCAGCAGAGATCGGAAGCTGCTTCTCCACCAATCATCTCAACTGACAGAGCCCGCTCCCACAGCACAAGAAGCATCATGTGGATGATCATGTGACTGACTGCCCACCCGGCCAGCCAACCAGCTCTCTTACCTGCTTACCTCTCATGTAGCGCTGCTGACCACCTGCTCTGGCTGCAACAGACAGCCAAGAAGCTGGAGCAACCATGAGCAGCAGCGCTGTCTCAGCCCTCTGAGCACAGCTGCAGCCTGCTGCCGACCTCCTGCCTAGGACTCACTGCCAGGTTGACCTTTGCCCCCCTTGCCCTGTACTGTGCCCCCCTGCCCTGTACTGTGCACACTGTGCTGTACTGTGCCCCCTGCCCTGTACTGTGCCCCCTGCCCTGTACTGTGCCCCCCCCGCCCTGTGCACCCTGTACTGTGCCCCCCCTGCCCTGTACTGTGCTCACTGTGCTGTACTGTGCCCCCCCGCCCTGTATTGTGCCCCCTGTCCTGTACTGTGCCCCCCCTGCCCTGTAATGTGCACTGTAGAAGTAAGTGTTGGTATGTATTATATATATATATGCATGCATGCCCCTTTAATTATGCATGCATAGATATATGTATATATATATATATATATATATATATATATATATATATATATATACATTTGGGCCTGTGCAGGGGCCACAATACATATAATATGGGCCTTATATAATGCCCTCTGTATGTGGTGTGGCCCCAGTATGCCTCATATATATGTATTTATATTAATGGCCCCAAAATACCTGTATTATACGCCCTGTTGCCCCCATTCATGCCCCCATATTAATATTGTGGCCCAATTGCTCCTAATACATATAGATGTATGAACATATGCCCCAAAATTATATACATACATCTATATGTATATAAAATGTCCCCCATCGTCCGGGTGCCCCCCCCCCCTGAGATGGTGACCTGATGACTGGACAGTTAGTTCAGTCTCAGGTACATCAAAGGACAGAGGATCAATAAGATCCTCTGCCCTTTTGTTAAACACCTTCGGCAGCGCTGGAGATGTTTAACATAACAGGGACAGGGAAACAAAAGGTTTCCCTGCCCCTGTGTGCCGTGCACCTCCGGCGCTGTAATTACATGCATAGCAGTTCACAGGCGGGAGGATCAAAGCGATCCTCGGCCTGGGAACGAGCGCAGGTGTGTGCGGGCAGGTGCTGTGACGTCATATCACCGCGCCGGCCTACGTGCACCATTGAACCACCAATGATTGCCCCTGCAAATTATCCCTGCCTTATTAACCCCTTATTACCCCTATATTAACTCCTACAATACTCTCCGTGCAATTAACCCCTTCATTCCCCCTGCCAACTACTAAACCACTATACCACCAACTACCATAATATATATTAACCCCTTCATTGCCAAAATCACCTACCACCAACCATATTGCCTACCCTACCTTCTCCCAGCCCTGCTATTCAAACCCCTTTCCCTGCTGGTGTCCTCTGCCAGCAGTATTTTGCCCTTTGTACACCCTAGGGACAGTTAGGAAGCTTGGGCGGGTGCTGCAGCCTTGGCAGTAACTATAAGTATTTCTGTGTGTGAATGTATGTTTAGTTAGTATTGTGGGTGGAATTAAATGGGATCGTGTAGTGTAGTGAGCTTTTATACTGAGGTTGTGTTATTGTATTGTTGGGCGGCTATATGTATATATATATATTTATAAGGCATTGATATAAATATATATATAGTCTAAATAATTAGTACTGTATACGGTAGTATTTTATAATAAGTATTTTATTATTTAAAGGGGTTATCCCATGAATAATGTAAAACATGAAAATCAGACATCATATAGTACATGGCAATACCTTTCTAACATAGCTAGAACCAGCCCTGTACCTCACATGGGTCCAGAGATCTCCACATTCATTGCTCTGCTAGATTTATATCAAGCTGACAGCTCAAGGGAGTGTATTTTCCACTGCAGCTCTGGAGGCATGTCCATGCTCGTCCTATCACAGCTCAGGAGGCAGTTGAAAGATGAAACTGAGCATGTGCGGCCATCCCAGTGAGCAGATCAAAGAAATAAGAAATGAAGTGGCGCTATACAGATACATTTTACTGAATAACTCAGTAGCTATACAAAATTTTTAATTACATGCAATTACAAAAGGATTCAGATCCAGGTGCTGGTTTGAAAACTGTAGAATATTTTTCGTGGGACAACCCCTTTAAGTACGATATACAGTTTTTTTTTTTGGTAGCAGCCACAGTACAAGGTAGCTTACACAGTGCAGGGAACAGTCAGCAGTAAGGGAATAAATAGGTGGCGCTAGCAATAGCTGGCTACGCCTATTTATGCATATTGATTATTAATATCACACAAAACATTAATAATTAATATAACCTACAACATGCACACTATGCTGTAATGTGCCCCCCCTGCCTTGTACTGTGCACACTATGCTGTACTGTTTCCATCTGCCCTGCACTGTGCCCCCCTGCCCTGTTTCCTTCTGCCCTGCACTATGCTGTACTGTGCCCCCCTGAGCTGTACAATGCCCCCCTGCCCTATACTAGGCCCACTACCGTGTATTTGTCCACCACCCTGTACTGTGCCCCCCGCCCTGTGTCCTATTCCCTGCACTATGCCCCATTATAATACCGTTATTACCGTTATTATTAATATTACAGGAGCATAAGGAGATACCCCTGTACTGTGCCTACTAACCTGTACTATTCCCTCTTATACCCTGTATTGTGCTCTTTTACCATAACCTGTACAGTGCTCCTAGTCATACCCTGTACTGTGCCCTCTTATACTCTACACTGTGCCCCTGGTCATATATTGTACTGTGCCCCCTTATACTCTGTTATCCAGTCATTGTATGGTGGCATTATCCAGTCACTATATGGTGGTGCTATCCAGTCACTTTATGGCCATGTTATCCAGTTACTGTATGTTGGTGTTATCCAGTCATTGTATGGTGGTGTTATCTGGCCATTGTATGGCGGTGTTATCCAGTCACTGTATGGCGGTGTTGTTCAGTCATTTTATGGCGGTGTTATCCAGTCACTATATGGTGGTGCTATCCAGTCACTTTATGGCCATGTTATTCAGTTACTGTATGTTGGTGTTATCCAGTCACTGTATGGCGGTGTTATCTGGCCATTGTATGGCGGTGTTATCCAGTCACTGTATGGCGGTGTTGTTCAGTCATTTTATGGCGGTGTTATCCAGTCACTATATGGTGGTGCTATCCAGTCACTTTATGGCCATGTTATCCAGTTACTGTATGTTGGTGTTATTCAGTCACTGTATGGCGGTGTTATCTGGCCATTGTATGGCAGTGTTATCCAGTCACTGTATGGCGGTGTTGTTCAGTCATTTTATGGCCGTTATCCAGTCACTGTATGCCAGTTGTTCAGTCACTGTATGGTGGTGTTATCCAGTCATTTTATGGTGGTGTTATCTGGCCATTGTATGGCGGTGTTATCCAGTCACTGTATGGCGGTGTTGTTCAGTCATTTTTTGTATGTTGGTAATATATAGTCACTAAATGTATTATTATTTGAGCTCAGTGGGAACCCTAATTTCCTATCTTTCTGGAGGTAAACCGCCAGGGTACATACTGGAGCTGGGCTCTGTTGTTCGTCCTCTGGAAAATATGCCTAGTGTGACGCTGATGTATAAAGTGTGGCAAAAATTGAAGGATATAACTAAGATTCAGGGGTGTAATGCCCTAACTCCATTATGGTCTAATCCGGGACTTCCAGAACTAAAAAATCTAACGGATTTTAGGGTGTGGGAAGCTAAAGGTGTAAACTGGCTGTCACAACTGTATCACAATGGGGTATTTAAGTCATATGAACAGCTCAAAGAAGAGTTTAATTTATCAAACTTGCTCTTCTATCAATACCTCCAACTTAGACACACCTTAACGGCGCAAGGAAAGACATGTGATCTGACGATACATGCCTCATTAATATCAGATCAAATCAGGAAAGGGGGTGGGACTAGGGGAACAATCTCAGCGTTCTATAAGCTATTATTGTCATTTTACCAAGACCGTTTTCCATTAACTGTAAAGGAAAAATGGTCGCGAGATGTGGGTCCATTAACAAAAGAACAATGGACAGAAGTTCTGTCGTTGGGACCATCTCTTTCGCTCTGTGAAGCCTATAGATTATCACAGCTCTATCTAATACATAGGGTATATAAAACACCCATGCTTCTCTATAAGCTGGGGGGACGTGAAACATCTTCTTATCAAGCTAGGAAACTTATCGCCAAGTATTGGATATCTGTCACTGTACCATCTAAGGAGGAATTTATAGCTCGCATGAATGTCATAATTAGTATGGAAAGGAGAGTGTATCAGAAAAGGGAACACTCAAAAAATTTGAATCCATCTGGGGTCCTTGGATGGAAGTCCCTGGTCTGCCTTCTGAGCGTCTCTTGCGCTCTCATATGAGGGGTCACATCGCATAAGCTGTAACAAAAGGTAACACTGATGGTTATTGTACTTCATAGACATATTTATATAATATTAGGCCCATGAGATGGGGTGGAGGATGAATAATAGTAGTGAATCATGGTGCGGTTCGGGGGAAGGGGGGGGAGAGGGTTTTGTGTTTACAGGGATTTTGCTATAATGAGCCCTTGCAGGGCTACATAATATTCTATATACATCTGTATGCATATGATTATGTACGACATGTTTGTTGTAAACCTTTTTGTTTTTGCATAACAAAACAAAAAATCAATAAAATACGAATTGAGTTTAAAAAAATGTATTATTATTCAGGGATAGAACTAATATCTTTACAGTATATACTGTAGATTCCAGTACATGATACTGTGGAGTTCCCAATAGAGTAAATGAGCCTTGTAGAACACAGTCCTTACCACTGATCACCAGGACCATAGATTCCCGTTATAAAAAAAAAAAAAAAGAATTATACGTTAATGTATACGTTTTTTTAACTGACTTTGCAGTATACAAAAGTATGGTGGTGTGCTACGCTTTGGTATCCTTTTTTTTCCAACGAATATGTAAAACGGAAGGCAAAAACGTAATGTGAAACCACCCTTACATATGCACACATGCGATGCCAGGATAGTCATGGGGGAAGGGGGTCCCGTACAAAATATTACTGTGGGGGCCCAGTGAATTCTAGCTATGCCCCTGCTTTTAAAGTAAAACTTTGGAGGTGGAGAACTGCAGAAACGGGTGAACTGGGCAGCAACGTGGCTCAGTGGTTAGCACTGTTGCCTTGTAGCTCTGGGTTCGAATTCAACCAAGGACAACGTCCACAGTACATGGAGTTTGTATGCTCTTCCTGTCTTTGTGTGGGTTTCCTCTGGGTGTACCTCTTTCCTCTCACATTTCAAAATCATACTGATAGGTTAACTGATTTCCTACAAAAGTGCCCCACACCATTGGGTACAGGGATTAGCAGATGTGACGTGAATGGTGATCTCTGAACAGCACTGTTGGTGCTTTATAGTAAACGCTTTGCATGAAGAGGCTGCTTGAATTGAAGATCTATAATATAATTATTTAGTGCCATCATGACTGCAACTTCCAGTGTTTCTATAGAATGCTTTCTTTTTTGGTCTTCAGACATCCTTAGGCTTCTCGAAAGCTTCCATGATACTATAGTTATTATTAGAAAATAAAAGTGAGACTATATTGTGATGACAGCTGCTTTAACCCAAAAGAAATGTTGGATTTCTGCAAAACTCAGCATAGTTATGTCTCAAGCAGATATATAAATGATTACAGGTTTGGTCTGATTAGACACTGGGTCTTGCCACAAGAGAGTGTAAAAGTGCCTCAACTGCTGCCCTATAAAAAGGCTCTCAGACACCACTTTTGGGTAGTGCACCTCTTGGTGAGAGATTATTGACTGATAGACATGCTTCTACTATGCATTCAAAGACATTTTGCCCAGTTGATAGACCTTGAGAGGAGGCACATCATTGGACTGAGTGAAGCAGGATGGTCAATTTGACAAGCTGCCTACCATCTAGGCTGTTCTGACCTGGTTGTTTGGAGATGCTGTGAGGAATGTTTACGTAAGAGCACACATGGGGAACAGGCTTTGGATGGCCCAGACAGACCACCAGTAGAGAAGATTCTCCAACAAGCACAAGTGGCTACCACAGTTTAATTGTCCAACATCCAGACATGGGGGCATCTTCATTATACACCCCTGAATCTGCCTGGACCATTTCCAGGTGCTTATCAGAAATAATTTAGTAAGCACCCATTACATGTCCTTCCATTGACATCCTGCTATCGTTGCCTTCATTTGCAGTAGCATCATGAACGATAAACCTGGACTGCTACGGACTGTAGCTGTATCATCTTTAGCAACAAATACAGGTTCTTTTTGAGATCAATGGTTGGGTTCGAGTATGGAGGCCTCATGGTGAGTCTCATGGTGAGTCTGGTGAGTCAGCTTCAATCCTGCCTTTGCTGTGGGGCAACACACTGCCTCAACTGCTGGTGTGATGATCTGTGGAGCCATCACATCTGACAGTCGGTCACCCCTAGTAGTGATATGGGGGGCACTAGGAGCTCAGCAGTATGTGCAGGACATTATGTGGCCATATGTGTTGCCTCTCATGGCAGAGCTTCCACCTGGCATTTGTCAGCAGGATGGTGCTCGCCCACACACAGCACAACCTTGGCTTGTCTGATCACCAATTGAGCATTTAGTGACCAGCTGGGACACAAGCTTCAGGAACCTACAAGTGTGCAGGACCTACAGGCTCAGCTACAACATCTGTGGGCAAATGTGCTGCAGGATATGATACTGAACCTGTATGCCTCCATTTTCAACCATATCTCACCTTGTATCCAGGCTAGATACGGCCTAACATGTACAAGAGCCTCCTTTCTATTGTAAAGTTTTCCCCAATAAACGTATCCTTTTGCCTTAACATTGTAATCACTTGCATAAATCATCATTACATTCACACATAGAAACTTCCATTCAATTCCAACAACTTCTTCTTGGTGCCTTATTTTTTTGCCAAATAGTATATAACAAAATAGCTCACTTGAATTCCATTTTGAAAAAAAGTAATAAATCTCTCATCGCAGCTATAATTCAGCAGATTAAAGGCATTATATTCATTGTGGTACCGCTATTGTTAGTGCTCCGTAGGCAATATATAAACCTGTACCTGTTTAATATGAAGATTATCGGTGCTTTTCAGATGAGACGGGGATGAAATGAGCAGAATATACCCTATTTTGGGAATAGGGCACTTAAGCTGGCCATACATATTAGATAAACAGAACACAGTCAGCACATCCTATAAAATGAAATGAATGCGCAGGTGCACATATCTGTGTCTGAAAATACAAAAGTAAAACTAAACACAATGCATCAGCACCCTTCTAATATTAGATATGTAGATTGTAAATTTTACTAATGCTGTATTCACTATATAAATGAATATGAGGTACCGTATTTTTCGCCCCATAAGACACACTTTTTCCCCCCCAAAGTGGGGGAAAAATGTCACTGCATCTTATGGGACGAATACTAATGAGCACTTCCATTATGAAAGTGCTTAAGTGGATTTTTTATTTTATGTGATTTGAGGCTGGGGGCTGATCTGAGGCATGGGGGGGGGGGGGGGCTGATCTGAGGTATGGGTATCTCATCGCAGGTCTGAATGGGGGGGTCTTATTTATATTATATATCTGAGGACTGATTGGGGGTCATTCACATTGGGGTCTGATATGAGGTCTTATTGGGGTCTTATTAACATTGGGGGTCAGATTGGGGCTGTGAGCTAAGGTCTGATTAAAATGGGGGTCTGATTGCTGTCTCATCTGAGGTCTAATGAAAAATATTTTTTCTTTTTGTCCTCTATAACCTAGGTGCGTCTTATGGGCCGGTGCATCTTATAGAGGGGAAAATACGGTACTTTGCAAATATGTTTTGATCAAAATCATCTGTGCCTATCCATAAAACAACGACCACCTAGGCATTCACTTCATTTTATAGCTTCATGTGCCTGATGGCATATGCTGTCATTTCTTTTTCCAGTATACATTAGGAAGTGTGGCTTCCTCCTAATCACACATCTTTCCCACAGGCTGTTATAATCAGTGCAGTATATAGCTGGAGCCTACTTTCCCTGAGTTTAGAGAGGGGTCATTTTAAGTAGGGTCCCATCTAAAAGATATCACCTTGCCGTGATGGATGGTAACAAACAATTTCATATTCAGAACTGTCAGCCAAATGTTCTAATATCTATGGTCAGGCTTAGAATAACAATTTGCTTTTCCTAATAGCTTGCCCCAGGTAAACAACATTGTGACCAGACTTCTTCCATTTTATGGATTAGGCTACTTCACTTCTGGGCTTTGTATTCCGATTTTGAGATTCGACAGAGGATCTTAAAACTGGAGCAAAACGCTTCCATTCGATTTACTACATCAGGATGCATGCGTTCCGTTCAGTTGCAGTTGTATTAAATTGAAACTGAACAAACCAAATCTGGATCCAAAAAAAAAACTGATCTGGCACCATTGACTTACATTTTTTTAGTGCCAGATACGGTTTTGTTCGATTTCACAGACTGGACACAAAACTGCAGCTTACAGTACATCGGTTTTTTGTCCAGTCACAAAATGGAACAAACCGGATCTGTTTTGCCCCCATTGACAATGCATGGGAACAAAACAGAAGCGTTTTGCTCCGGTTTTGAGATCCTCTGCCGGATCTCAAGACTAGAATACAAAGAGCAGATGTGAAAGTAGTCTTAGTCTATCTATTTTTTTTCCTTATTACAAATTAAATTTAATATGCTTGTTGTTAGTATATATATCATCTAGGTAAAAAATGGCAAAGTAGAATTTTTTCCACCAGTGTTTTGCACTCAAATCTGATGAAGATTCTTCAACCTTTTGAAGTTTTCTAGTATTTAGCAATAGTACATACTGACTTACGAAAAGTAGTTAGTATCCAGGGCTGTCCGAGTGTTCATTTTTAAAAGAATACTCCGATCACATTTATGGCATATCCATAGCATACTCTGCTATTTTCAGAAGACCCATAGTAGTGAATGAACCTTTTTATTTTCTAAATACATTGCCTAGTACCAATGGAAGAGGTTCAGACTGTCTTTTTTGCAGACCATCTAATTATATCCAAATGAAAATACTAAGGAAAAGCATTAATTACCTACGGTCGTCAGACGGGTATAAGATCCTGTATAATATTATCTCAAGTAGACCTCTTGTACTTTGAAAATTGACATAGTTAGAGATACTACTTAAAAATAAATGTACTCATTCCAAAATCAATTTTTTTCACAATGCATTTGTATATACTCTTAAGTTTCCTTCTCATGAATTACAAATAAGTTGGTTATAACACAAAATTACTAAAGATTCTACAACTACGCCTATGTTCAACTTGACTTGGGTTTCAGAGATTTCAGATCAATTTTTTATGCGTAAAATGGAAAAAGGGAAATTTCACAATTTAGAGTTTCCATCGCTTTAGAGGTTGTATATAAGCAAGTTTAAGGAGTTATCCCATGAAGACAATCCCTTTCCATGTAATGTTAAACATATAGACACCATAGAGGGGTCTGGCTGTATGTTTTAGAAGGAATATAGGAGAGCCACAAAATAAGAATAGTTCTGCACTGATGAATCTATTGTGTTAGTGTTCATGAGACAGTGCCTTTAATCTGAACATCTACATACATGACCCAGATCATTAATAAGAAAGAAAAGAAAAAATGCAGAAACTAATAAAGGTATGCACCCAGTTTTAGTTCTGTGAGGATGTGACAGTGTTTTAAAGATGGCCTCATTGCTCCCTACTGTAAAGCCTTGCGACGTTTAATTTAAGTGTATATGGTGTACATCAATCTGTGTATGAAGCACCTTTGCTATTTGGGTACTTTATAGTTTTAGGTATGTTTTTATATGTGATGACTATCAGCACTGCACTGCACTAGCTACTTGTGGATTGTGTTTAACTATGTAGCTGGGCCACTCTAATGGCACTGAAGGTCAGAAGACTGAATGGTCAGGTGTGGGCACCGTAGCATGGCGCCATATGGATCCTGAAAGAAGGATGGACCACTATAGAGGTAGTCTGGTGCTAGAGAGGGAGTCAGATGATTGCCAGTGTGATCTGGGGACCCTCGCTGGGTATAAGCATGGTGTGAAAGTAGCTGGTGTGAAAGTAGCCTTAATTAGTTAGTTTATGTATAAAATTGCTGTGCCTCAAAATTAAACAGTGGTCTAATATATCTCTGCATGCATCTTATTCAACTGTTAACAGAATCCTGTTAATCTTTCAGTTGCTATATAGAATTACTGTGCCTCAGTATTAAAGGGCGGTCTAATATATTGCCGTCTGCATCTTGTTGAACTGCTGACACAATCCCCATTAATCTGTTAGCTTATACATAGAATTACTCTGCCTCAGTATTAAAGGGTGGTCTAATATATCACCGTCTGCATCTTGTTGAACTGCTGACACACTTGCAGCTAATCTATTAGTTCATACATAGAATTACGCTGCCTCAGTATTAAAGGGCATTCTAATATATCACCGTCTGCATCTTGTTGAACTGCTGACACACTTGCAGCTAATCTATTAGTTTATACATAGAATTACTCTGCCTCAGTATTAAACGGCATTCTAATATATCACCATCTGCATCTTGTTGAACTGATTACACATTTGCAGCTAATCTATTAGTTTATACATATAATTACTGTGCCTCAGTATTAAAGGGGGGCCTAATATATCTGCTGAGACATTCATAGTTGATCTGTTACATTACTGGTATATTTACAGTACACTAGGGCCAACAGACAGTTGCCTGGGCTATCCACAGGAATCACTGCATCTCTCATTTGCCCCCACTCTCTAACCCACAGTCAGCAGAAGAAAGGTATCGTTCCTTTCCATCAACTTCAATGTTGTCTATCGCACTTGATACTCATCCTTCTCCTTTACTTATTTCAACAGCAATCGATCACCAAGGTGATTGCAAAAAAAAAAAAAAACCTACAGTCCCTTCCTTTCCATGTAGTTGACTATGGAAATCATTCTTTTATATGCACCCCTTAGGGGGGAGCCAGGTCTTAATGATGACCATTCTCATCTTTTGCTGGCTTTCTTCTTGTGTCACTCCGGGAATGCCTCATGACCGTTTTTCTCTTTTAACAGTTCGTTGGATCCAACAATCACCTGCTGCACTACAGGTACTCTTCATATGTAGTTTCAGGATGCAAGGGTTAAAGGTAAGTATAACTTTATTAGGTAAAATGTATATAGTGGTTAACTATTGGCTCCATGTGGCCCCTTTATGTAATTCTCATACAAAGGGTAATTTTTTGGAGATTGCAGGCCACAACAGCAATAATTTGCAAATTGTACAACGCACCTAACCAGCCAAACCACATACCAACAACAGCCCCTGTTTGGCTAACATATTGTATGGCAGCTACTCATTTTCAAGCTGCTGTCCCTTATGGCAATAATCCTGCGACCATGTTTGATCCATCCACCATGTTCAGTCTAACCGTAATACATGTTTAAAACGAAATATCATCCGTTTCATAGTGTATATTTGTATTTAGTAACATAGTTTATAAGGCCGAAAAAAGACATCTGTCCATCCAGTTCAACCGGTTTTCCTACAAGTTGATCCAGAGGAAGGCAAAAAACCCCTGTGAGGTAGAAGCCAATTTTCCCCACTTTACGGGAAAAAATTCCTTCCCGACTCCAATCAGGCAATCAGAATTACTCCCTGGATCAACAACCCATCTCTAGTAACTATAACCTATGATATTATTACCCTCCAGAAATACATCTAGGCCCCTCTTGAACTCTTTTAGTGAACTTACCATCACCACCTCCTCAGGCAGAGAGTTCCATAGTCTCACTGCTCTTACCGTAAAGAATCCTCTTCTATGTTTGTGAACAAACCTTCTTTCCTCCAGGCGCAGAGGATGTCCCCTCGTCACAGTCACAGTCCTCGGGATAAATAGATGATGGGAGAGATCTCTGTACTGACCTCTGATATATTTATACATAGTTATTAGATCTCCCCTCAGTCGTCTTTTTTCTAAAGTGAATAACCCTAATTTTGATAATCTTTCTGGGTACTGTAGTCCACCCATTCCAGTTATTACTTTAGTTGCCCTCCTCTGAACCCTCTCCAGCTCTGCTATGTCTGCCTTGTTCACAGGAGCCCAGATCTGTACACAGTACTCCATGTGTGGTCTGACTAGTGATTTGTAGAATGGCAGGACTATGTTCTCATCACGGGCATCTATGCCTCTTTTGATGCAACCCATTATCTTATTAGCCTTGGCAGCAGCTGTCTGACACTGGTTTCTACAGCTTAGTTTGCTGTTCACTAAAATTCCTAGGTCCTTTTCCATGTCAGAGTTACCCAATGTTTTACCATTCAGTATGTACTGGTGACTTGCATTATTCCTTCCCATATGCATAACCTTACATTTGTCAGTGTTAAAACTCATCTGCCACTTCTCTGCCCAAGCCTCCAGTCTATCCAGATCCATCTGTAGCAGTGTACTGTCCTCTTCTGTGTTAATTACTTTACACAGTTTAGTGTCATCTGCAAAAATTTATATTTTACTGTGCAAGTATAGTTTTTGATTTTACACTTGAAATATGGAAATCATTCTTTTTTTAAAGGGATTCATGTCTACAGCGTTAAAAAATTATTTTAACCATCAGTTTTCCATTTGACAGAACAAAGCCATTTACAATTTTAATGTGTGCATTTTATACGTATGCTCAGTCCATTTTTGAAAGCTCTTCATTTATTGTATTGTTTTCAAAGCATATAGTACAGAGGCCATTTTTTGTTTTTTCCTCCCAACATTCCAATAGCCATAACTTTTTAAATTTTCCATTCAAATATCAATATGAGGGGTTATTTTGGGGGGGGGATAAGTTATACTATTTAAGAGCACCATTGAATTTACCATGTCTGTTCTTCAAAAATGGGAAAAAATTCTTTGTGGGGTTAAATTGAAAATAACAAACAAACTACAATTCAGCCAAGGTTTTTGGGGTTTTGACAGCACGGTGTTCACTGTGTGCTGAAAATGTCATAATGTCCTTGTTCTGCGGCGGCTCAATACCAATAAGGGGATAAACTTTAATATTTTATCTACTACTTTTAAAAAAATAAAAACTTTTGAAAAAAAATATCAAATTTTTTTTCCTTGACCATTTCCTTCAGCCACCATAACATACGGGTATGGGTAACTAATCAAATTTTTTGCCAAAGTTGAGCGAATCGACTTTTTCAATTATTTGTTAGGATTTGGGGGTACTATCTCTCCTTTGGGAGAAAGTGCCTTAATCGGCACGAGAAGACTTATAGGCCATACATGCTCCTCTGGAATTCTGGGAAGAAAGGGATGTAAATGAGCTTTTAACAAGCTCTCCCTCTGATGCCACCAGATGTAAGGCAGCTATCCTATAAGTCAATGTTCAGCTCTTTAACTAGGCCTTGAGACATGACTTGGATATTAAATAAGCCAGCACCTCATCTGCAGACAGATGTTTCGGGATGATTGCCCCTCGTCTTGTTAAGGGCTCATATAACATATGTAGCTGCCTTACATCTGGTGGCATCAGAGGCAGAGCTAATTATTTGTTAAACTTGATTTATCTTTGGCCAGGTATAGAACAAGTCAGTCTGAAAACCTATAACTTCTACATAAGTAAAACCACGCCTGAAATATCCAGTGTAGTTTCGATCGCTAAATTATAAGACTATTACAATTGTTCTTGTATAATTATACTCATGTCCTTCCAAATGATAAATGGCATAGCTCTTAATTATGAGGCAACACTGATCAGGTAACTGTAAAGTAATGGTTCCATTAAAGGACATGACAAATGAAATGTAATTGGTATGAAATATTTTAGCTTGTTTTATTATGTAATACTGATAGCTAAAGGCACTTATACACAGTGGATTTTGAAGGCTAATTTTATGAGCTAAAGGGGTTGTGCAGTGGCTTAAAGGGTTATTCTCATCTTAGACAATGGGGGCATATCACTAGGATATGTCTCCATTGTCTTATAGGTGCGGGTCCCACCGCTGGGACCCGCACCTATATCGAGAATGGCGCCGCCCTCCATTCATTTATATGGGGCCAGCGAAAATAGCCAAGCGCTGGCTCGGCTATTTCCATCGGCTACATAGAAATGAATGGGAGCGGTGGCCGCGCATGCGCAGTGCACTCCTGTTCATTTCTATGGGAACAGCGCTCCCCCATCCGATCTCGATATAGGTGTGGGTCCCAGTGGTGGGACCTGCACCTATAAGACAATGGGGGCATATCCAAGAGATATGCCCCCATTGTCTAAGATGAGAATACCCCTTTAAAGAGGACCTGTCACCGCTCCTGACATGCCTGTTTTAATAGCTTCATGCATTCACCATGTAATAACAATTCTGGAGCATCTATTCTTATGGCTCTATGTTGTACCGTTCTTTTATTATTCCTGCTAGAAGTTATGAATGTTACCACCCCTCTGTACCCTTACTGCAGACTGCTAGCAAATCATTCATAACTTCTAGCAGGAATAATAAAGGAATGGCACAACATAGAGTCATAAGAATAGATGTTCCAGAATTATTATTACATGGGGAATGAACGTAACTATTAAAACAGGCACGTCAGTAATGGTGAAAGGTCCTCTTCAATATTGATAACTTGTCATAAGCATATGTCATCAATATCAGATCGGCGGGGGTTCAACTCCATCTCCTTTGGAGCAACGGTGCACTGTAATTGCAGTACATTCACCTGAATGGGATGGAGTGCTTGTAATTACATTGTACCACCACTACAAAGGAGATGACGTACGGGTAATCTTGAAGAGGAAGCAGCGCTCACATGAGCGCCTTTAAACAGCTGATTGTCAGAGGTGCCGTGAGCCAAACCCCTGATCAGATATTGATGACCTATCCTGAGGAGTTTTTCATTACACCAGTTTTGATAAATCCTCCCCGTGTGTGAGATACTGACTCACATCATCCTCAAAAGAAATGACGAGCATCAACATTGTAGTCACCTTCACAACTATTAAATGTCTGAGGAGGTTGTCAGTAGAAGGTACCATGTCTAATGTTCTTCAATAGAAATAATAATGACCACCGGCAGAGAAATATTTAAATTTTCCAACCAGTGTACCAAATATCTAAGTGTCAAAAATAATTGTTTTCTTATTATAGACTCACAGGCTTTATAGTAATACCTCTTGTGGGCAACTTAAAGGAGTTGGCTATAAATTATAACAAAGGGTCTCCAGAAACAGCACCATTCTTGTCCATGGGTTGTGTCTAACAGTACAGTATTCGCAACTTACCCTTCGTGTGGAATAATCTGGCAAGGAATCCGTGGCACAAGTCCATGGCTGACCACTAGATTTCTGCAGTAGATTAGAAATTTGAACTGCTGAGGGTCCACATGTGGATTTGCCCCATCCAGTGGAGCTAATGAGGTTACCCACCATAGTTTACAAGTGGAGTCCACATCAAGAATTTACATGTCACTTCTTGACATGGATGTGATATGCACACACAAAAAAAAATCCACAGCCATCTGAATGGCAATACAGATTCCCATTGAAAATTATGGGATACTGATTTCACATGGGTTTCTGTATGGAGTACATGCCCATGGCATCAGGCATCAGGTTACACCAGGTGTTCATAAGATACAACAGTTCCATTAATTTTGTGACATTTGTCCAACATTTCAATCTTTTGGTAGCACTGGCATCCTCTAAAATCTACAGGGTGGCCCATGAAAAAATAACCCACCTCCAGTAATACTATTACAAGTCACAAAGATACTGAAAGTGTTTCAGGTCTCTGCATCTTTGGGCACGTCAGATTATGTTGGCTGATATTGCTTGCAGCTCTTCAACAGTGATGCTGCAGAAGAAAAAAATGTCCTGCTTTCTCCAACGAGATGGGGCAACATGCCGCACCTAACAGAGCTCACTGGCACAGGTTCAAGAACTGTTTACGGAGGAGTGAGCTGTGACGAAGGGGTTATGGCCGCCACATTCCCCAGTCTTGTCCAGATGAGATTTTTATCTGTGGGGAAATGTAAAACAAAAAGTGTCCACTAACAATCCACATCCCCTCGATGAAATCAAGGAAAACATCACAAACACCATCCATAGCAGTATCAGCCAACACAATCCGATGTGCCCAAAGATGCAGAGACCTGAACGGGGACCACTTTCAGCATCTTTTGGGACTTGTGGGCAAATTAAAAAAAACAAAACAATCCACTTGCTCGTTTATCTTGCCATACTGTTGCTGGAGGTAGGCTACTTTTTCGTGGGCCACCCTGTAGTACTTTCATCAAATACATGTACAATTTGGACATTCTAGTAAATTAGGCACACGTCTGGTAAATGTTTAATCATTTTTACTAACAAAAAAGATTCCTGATACATGTGCCTCAATGCAGTTCTTTTTGTTAACGTAATGACTGTACATCTGTGCGTGTGACTTTCTTTTGAATTGGTATAACTGGAATTGTGTGTCCCAGGGTGTGTGCAGCCTATGACTCACTGAATGTATGCCTCGTCCATCAATCACGTTTTATGTTTCTTGAAAGGCAACTAATTATTTCTTACAAGACACGATCTTCTGAATGACAAGAGTCAGCTGCGGGATTGACCTCTTAAGTGGCAGACTCAATGAACAAGGCCCTTTTAGGTCTAGTTTCCAAAAGGTGGGTGCCGGCATTTGTAAAATTGTAAGCGCATTGTAATATTATTCATAAAACGCAAACCATTGTGTCACTCACAACTATTTACTAACATACTGGATTTTATGCAGCAATGGGAGCCAGGGAGTAAACTTGACTTCCTGCACTGTATTTATTGGGGTGTGGAGCAAATTTTTGCACCTGTTAACAATGCCACAATTCTAGAAATTACAATCCGAACATAATTTACTGAGTGGCTTTGGTGATATATGTTAAAAAAGCTAATGTAAGACGTCACTTCATGTCATTTCTGTGTAGGCTAAACAAGAAATCCTGACCCCAGCACTGGGGACAGGCAGTCATCTGCTTTCTCTGGTGCAGGGCCCACACAGAGCAATATACTGTATGCCACCAGCACTTATGCCGAATAGTGAGTGGCAAGAGCTGGTGTTCAAAATTTCTTGTTGGAGAAAACTGGAGGATATTTAGTAATACTTGAACAGTCAGTGTATATATATATATATATATATATATATATATATATATATATATATACAGTACAGACCTTCTCATTCAAAGAGTTTTCTGTATTTTCATGACTATGAAAATTGTAGATTCACACTGAAGGCATCAAAACTATGAATTAACACATGTGGAATTATATACTTTAACTGAAAATATGTCTTATATTCTAGGTTCTTCAAAGTAGCCACCTTTTGCTTTGATTACTGCTTTGCACCCTCTTGGCATTCTCTTGATGAGCTTCAATAGGTAGTACCCTGAAATGGTATTCCAACAGTCTTGAAGGAGTTCCCAGAGATGCTTAGCACTTGTTGACCCTTTTGCCTTCACTCTGTGGTCCAGCTCACCCCAAACCATCTCGATTGGGTTCAGGTCTGGTGACTGTGGAGGCCAGGTCATCTGGCGTAGCACCCCATCACTCTCCTTCTTGGTCAAATAGCCCTTACACAGCCTGGAGGTGTGTTTGGGGTCATTGTCCTGTTGATAAATAAATGATGGTCCAACTAAACGCAAACCGGATGGAATAGCATGCCGCTGCAAGATGCTGTGGTAGCCATGCTGGTTCAGTATGCCTTCAATTTTGAATAAATCCCCAACAGTGTCACCAGCAAAGCACCTCCACACCATCACACCTCCTCCTCCATGCTTCACGGTGGGAACCAGGAATGTAGAGTCCATCCGTTCACCTTTTCTGCGTCGCACAAAGACACGGTGGTTGGAACCAAAGATCTCAAATTTGGACTCATCAGACCAAAGCACAGATTTCCACTGGTCTAATGTCCATTCCTTGTGTTCTTTAGCCCAAACAAGTCTCTTCTGCTTGTTGCCTGTCCTTAGCAGTGGTTTCCTAGCAGCTATTTTACCATGAAGGCCTGCTGCACACAGTCTCCTCTTAACAGTTGTTGTAGAGATGTGTCTGCTGCTAGAACTGTGTGGCAT
This sequence comes from Rhinella marina, assembly GCA_900303285.1. Taxonomy (NCBI): domain Eukaryota; kingdom Metazoa; phylum Chordata; class Amphibia; order Anura; family Bufonidae; genus Rhinella; species Rhinella marina. The sequence goes on from ONZH01015173.1 coordinate 838,826, forward strand.
TGACCTGGTCTCTAAACTGAGCTGCTGTTAACCTGCGATTTTTGAGGCTGGTGACTCGGATGAACATATCCTCCGCAGCGGTCCTCATGTGAGCCAGTTTCTTTGTAGTGCTTGATGGTTTTTGCGGCTGCACTTGGGGACACTTTCAAAGTTTTCCCAATTTTTTCGGACTGACTGACCTTCATTTCTTAAAGTAATGATGGCCACTCGTTTTTCTTGCCATAATACAAATTGTAAGTCTATTCAGTAGGACTATCATCTGTGTATCCACCTGACCTCTGCCCAACACAACTCACAGTCCCAACCCCATTTATAAGGCAAGAAATCCCACTTATTAAACCTGACAGGGCACACCTGTGAAGTGAAAACCATTTCAGGTGACTACCTCTTGAAGCTCATCAAGAGAATGCCAAGAGTGTGCAAAGCAGTAATCAAAGAAAAAGGTGGCTACTTTGAAGAACCTAGAATATAAGACATATTTTCAGTTGTTTCACACTTTTTTGTTAAGTATATAATTCCACATGTGTTAATTCATAGTTTTGATGCCTTCAGTGTGAATCAAAAATTTTCATAGTCATGAAAATACAGAAAACTCTTTGAATGAGAAGGTGTGTCCAAACTTTTGGTCTGTACTGTATATATATATATATATATATATATATATATATATATATATATATATACGCACATACACACACACTGTATTTTTCGACCCATAAGATGCAATGTCAGTGCGTGTTATGGGACGAATCCTAATGAGCACTTCCATTATGGATGAGCTCTTTAGTACAGTAGGACCAGGGAGCGGTGAATGCAGTGCTGCCCGCACAAGCTCTTTACTCACCACTTTCTGGTCCCTTGGCCACTCCCAGTGCTGTGTCACCGCTCTGTGACCTTACACTGTGTGGCATCAGGTCACAGCACAGTGCAGCAGGAAGACCAGGGAAATTGCAGGGTCTCCAGAAAGGTGACAGCGTCTGGAGCAGAAGAAGTTGATTTTTTTTTTCTCTGATGTGAGGTCTGCTTTACATGGGGGACTTATTAACATGGAGGTCTGATCTGAGGTTTCATTGAGGGATTTATTAACATGGAGGTCTGATGTGAGGTCTGATTGGGGGTCTTATAAATATTAGGCATTTGAGCTAAGGTTCAATTGGAGGTCTGATCTGAGGTCTGATTTGGGACCTTTTTAACATTGGGGGTCTGATCTGAGGTCTGATTGGGTGTCTTACTAACATTGGGGGTCTGATCTGAGGTCTGAATAGGGGCCTTATTAACATTGGGGGTCTAATCTGAGGTCTGATTGGGTGTCTTACTAACATTGGGGTTCTGATCTGAGGTCTGACTGGGGGTCTTAATAACACTCAGGGTCTGTTCTGAGGTCCAATTAACATTGTCATCTGATTGGGACTTTGAGCTAAGGTCTGAAAAATATTTTTTTCTTATTTTCCTCCTCTAAAACCTAGGTGCGTCTTATGGGGTATATATAAAGGCTTGTTTCCCCATATCAACAAACCTGGCAGTTAGTACTGCCTCAATGGGTCACTTAAGAGACCTAGTAATACTGCTAAAAAGGTACGGATGGTTGCAGCTGGTGAGCATGAGGAGAAGTTGGACCAAATCTGAACTTTTGCACTGGGGTCCATGAGCCTTTAGTTATGCTCCTGTACTGTAGTCTTATTATTAGGTTTATCAAGTTTATATAATTATGCCAAACATACAAGTATATAACTGGAATTTGAAAACTGAAACACTTAACAGTAGATAATATCCCACCCCCTGTACAATAATGTATTGCACCCTTCACCGTAGCTGCCTTATATACTGTACATTCTTTACTATGGTTCTGTTCCTCAAGTGTGGTTATGCTATATACAGAATAGTCTAATCTCTGGCATGTCTTGCACATGAAATCCCATTTTTTTTTCTTTCTGGTAATGACATTCTTCCAGTTTTGTAGTTCTGCCCTCCCCTGAGGTAGCGAGGAGCGGGTGGGGAGGGGGGTCAATTATATGTCAATAAATCTGCCAGAGGTATGGGTAATTAACCCGGGCGTTAACCCCTCCACCCCCAGAAATTTGTGTGACTGGTACTGTGTAGTCTTAAGTAATATGGCATGCATTGTATTTTAGAGTCAGGAGGAAGAAGCTTGGCAAGACTGCACTCATGCCAGCTCCCAGCTCATCTGCTGTTATAAAGGTGAAATTCATACAGAGGATAATTACTGATATACAAATCAAAAGTACTGCATTAGTAAATTTCCACCATCGTACATATTTTTAAATTGGAACCCAAATGCTGTGCTGACAAATCTCTCAATATATCTTTATAGCAGCTATATTTTTATGCAGACACAGGGTCAAAAAAAAAAAATTCTAACCGTCTGCAGCCACCACTAGGAAGCGCTTACTCCATGGATATTGTCCCTAATTGGAATGGACAAGGTCCTTAAATCAGGATGAACAGTGACTCTAATTAGTGGAGATAGCTTATTAGGGACACTAGCTATGCTAATTTGGGACAGTATCCAAACCAATTCGAACAGGGTACACTGCAAGTAGGGACAGTATGTGCATCAATAAGGGACAGTGTCTACATCAATTAGGAACGCTATCCACACCAATCAGGGACAGTATTCAAATCAATTATGGACAATACCCACTCCAATTAAGGACAGCTTGTGCTCCAATAAGGGACAGTGTCCACAGCAATAAGGGACAATATCCATGTCAGTTGGTTACGATACCCCTGCCAGGCAGGGACAGTATGTGCTACAATTAGGGACAGAGTCTATGGCAATAAGGGACATTATCCATTTTAATTAGGGACAGTATCCATGCCAATTAGTTACTGTATATGTGGTACCTTCCTGCCTTAAGCAAACTGTTTGTTGTCTGGAGTGTTAAAGTATATGGAGTTGGTAGAGCACACGCTAAATTAGCACCAACATGCCTTTGTTATCATAGCAACGAATTTCAAGAGTAGAATAAAAAATGAAAACTGCACTGTGATTGGTTGCTATGGACAACAAATACCTTTTTTTTAGTAAAAATTAATACGTTTTTCTCTTTGTGTATACAACTTCGCACTGCAGGATCCAAACGGAAATAGGTCTGTATTCCCACTATTAAAAATGTTTAAATATTACTGGATATGTGCTGCTCTAACAAAGAGAAGTCTCCTGAGATGTAAGTATGTGCTTCCCTTCAAACCAAAGAAGGAACAGCCGTACTACTCTTTCCTGATGTCGAACGAATCTCCAAAATTCTCACCGCTGAACATTTGAAACACAACCCATTGTTGGTAAGATCGCTTTTTGTAATGGTCCTCAATCTCTCCATGTGGAAACCCTTAATGAAAAGATTAACCACATAGTGAAGGTCCACCACATCAGAAATAACAATGACAATTTATTCACTTACAAGATAAAGCTTGTGTATCAGCACGTAAAAGTTAGTCCAGAAATGCCTGACCGGGGTTTCGTTCCACTTAGTCAGGGGCAAACCATGGAGTCAATCAATTCTGGGCAGTGTTTAAAAAGTTCACAACTTCTACTCTTTAATCCTTGCAGACATAATAAATATTATTATAAAAATTCCATCAAAGTTCATATAACAAAGAATCAACATAATACAACAGATACATTGTTAAAACCTCGATATATCATTTTTTCAGGATGAATGAATACCATGTAATTGAGCTAGCCAATTCCAAGCTGGAAAGAAGTACCTGCCTCTTACTATCGCTCTCTCAATAAGGTCACATGTTAACTATAGCCAGTTGTGTCCTTTCATTTAGGCTAGGCCTTCTCAGCCTGGTTATATATCAGGAAGCTCTACCATTCAGCTTCACTTATGTTTATATTCTTTATGAGATCTCCACCTCTCTATTTGTTTCAAACTAGTTCTACACCCCTGAACTTCAAGCCTTTTGGGTTTTTTCCATGGTGATTTTTAAAATGTGCAGACACACTGTAGGTATGAAGCCCCTTCTTAATATTCCTAATGTGCTCCTGGATTCTGATTTCAAGTTTCCACAGGGACATTCTAGTATGTAAATGACCCCCATGGATTCACAAGAAAGGTTTCCTCTCATTTTAAAAATCCTTTTCCCCACAATTGAAATAATGGAATCCTCTTTATTCTTTCTTTGTTTGGCATCTTTGGGTTTGTTTTTGCAAGCTACACAAAAGCTGTACCATGTGAACATACCTTTAGAGGAAGTTTTTCCATTTTGTACGAAGCTGCTATGGACAAGTTTATTTCTGACTGTAGGTGTCTTTTTGAATATAAAGGAGGGAACTTCTGGAAGGATTGGATCATTTTTTAAAACTCTCCAGTTTCGTTTGACTAGGTCTCTTATTTGTGAATAATTGGTATTAAATTGTGTGAGAAAAGTAAATTTAAACGTATCCTCCTTTCCCCTATTATTTTGCAGTGTCTTGATCCTTTCTACTTCTTCCATGCTTCTTTTCGACTCTTCAGTCTTGTACTCTTTTTCCTTAAACGTTTGATTTCATTTATCAGTCGGTTTCCTATTTTTGTGTAGCTTTTGTGTTTTTGTGTAGTTTTTACATTGATGTAGCTATTTTGATTTGTAGGTTTGAAGAAAGTGTTGAGTCTTCCTGCTTCTGCAAAGATTTCTAATTCCAAAAAGCTGACAGATTCCTGAGCAATATTTTATGTAAACTTGATGTTCCATTGATTGTCATTGATGTATACTATAAGTTTCTGCAGATCCTTTCTCTCCCTTCTAAATGCAGAGACAATCATCTAAATATCTTCACCAAAGGATTAAATTATCACCCTTCTTTCCTTGAAGGAGATGGCCAATAAGCAGGCTTTCCCAGTATGACATAAAAAGATTGGCAAAACAGGGAGCGAAGTTCACCTCCATCGCCATGCCATTTGTCTGTAAATAGAAGCATTCCCCATACCAGAAATAGTTATGCATTAGACAAAAATCAGTGCACTCGAGGATGAACTTTTTTTGTTCTCCAGTCAGACTATCATCTTTTTCTAGAAAATGTTCGACTGCTTTCATCCTATTTCTTTTGGAATGATCGTATATAAAGAAATGACATCGAAGGTCACTAAGTACATATCTTCAAAAAGCATATCTCCCCTTTTTAACTTTAAAACGGTCCCTGTGTCTTTAAGATATGAGCCAGCCAGTTTGACAGATATTTCTGCAGATAAACATCCACATATTCAGACACCCGACTTGTTAGGGAGTCAGTCCCAGAAATCCAGGGGGATTTGTGGGATTTTTGTGCACTTTTGGCAAATAATAGATGACCAGAGTGATAGGATGAGTGATATTCAAATACTCAAACTCCTTCTTATTTAGAAACTGTTGTTCTCATCCTTTATTCAACCATTTTTGTAACACTTTTTTAAACTTATTGACTTATTCCCCCCTTTTATCAGCTGTCTTTATAACTATCTGATTGTTTTCTTCTAGTTTTTTGTGTTTTTTTCCTTTTTCAAAAATTTTCATTTCTTTTATGTTTTCTTCTAAACCTTTTAATACTCCTCTTTAAAAAGTTTCCAAATAGAGATGAGCGAGCATACTCGTCCGAGCTTGATACTCGTTTGAGTATTAGGGTACTCGTAAGTGCTCGCTACTTGGACGAGTATCTCGCCATGCTCGAGGAAATGGCATCTCCCGCCTTTTGAATTTTTGGCGGCTATAAACTCAGCCAATCACAAGCCAGGAGACTCTGCGGTACACCCAGCATCACGTGGGGCCCTTACATGTCGGTAGCAGGGGTTGGCTGGCCTGATCAGGTGACCCTGGAATATACTAGTGACTGCCTGCGGTGCTCGGCTCAGTCGCTGCCTGGATGCCGTTAGGGACAGATCTGCAGTGTGATACAGGGAGAGTGTTAGGGTGTTCTACTAGATTTGTGTTAGGCAGGAGAGATTCTAAAAGAACCCAACAGCCCTTGTTAGGGCTACAAGACCCTTTTTTTTATCTGCTTGTGGCTGGGCTTGCTGGCACTAGTAGTGCAGTGACACACATCCATTTCAAACAGCTAAGTGGGACAATTTTTTTGTGTTTCATTGAAATAGGTACAGTCTGCAGAAGATTTTTTTCTGTCTAACTGATAGATAGTGGAAGTCACAGTACAAAATCCTTTTGTTTGCTCTCAGTGATACAAATCCATTTCATACAGCTGTGTGGAGCCATTCTGTGTGTCACAGTTCAGCTGGCCAGTCACCACAATCCACAATCCGTATTTTCTGTCCAGGTGACCCATACTGTACGTCACATAATCAAATACGGTCTTTTGCTCTCACTGATACAGCTACATTAGAAAAATCTGAGTGCGACATTTTTCTGGGTTGCAGTGAAAATAACCACAGTCAGCAGGGGCTGATTTTGCTCTCTGATATATTCTGCACGTCACGTTAAAAAAAAAAAAAAACGTTTTTTTTTTTTAATCTCAGTGATACAAATCCATTTCATACAGCTGTGTGGAACCATTCTGTGTGTCACAGTTCAGCTGACCAGTCACCACAAACCACAATCCGTATTTTCTGTCCAGGTGGCCCATACTGTACGTCACGTAATCAAATACGGTCTTTTGCTCTCACTGATACAGCTGCATTAGAAAAATCTGAGTGCGACATTTTTCTGGGTTGCAGTGAAAATAGCCACAGTCAGCACAGTCAGCAGGGGCTGATTTTGCTCTCTGATATATTCTGCACGTCACGTAAAAAAAGAAAAATAAATAAATAAATAAAAAAACTTTTTTTTTTTTTAATCTCAGTGATACAAATCCATTTCATACAGATGTGTGGAACCATTCTGTGTGTCACAGTTCAGCTGTCCAGTCACCACAAACCACATTCCGTATTTTCTGTCCAGGTGACCCATACTGTACGTCACGTAATAAAATACGGTCTTTTGCTCTCACTGATACAGCTACATTAGAAAAATCTCTGTGCGACATTTGTCTGGGTTGCACTTAAGCAGACCAAGTCTGCCTAATCTAATAGTTTCAGTGTAATTGCTCCATACTGCACGGTACATAATAAAATACGTAATTTTGCTCTAACTTATCCACCTATATATTAACTTGTTCAGATTGAACAAGTTTGTGGGTTTCAGTACAGCAGGCCCATTTTTTTTTTTTTGGTATATATAATACACTTATATACAGAAAATGTTGAACCCCAGGGCTAAGGGTCGAGGACGAGCGTGTGGGCATTCAATTACTGCAGGGGGCAGAGGCCATGGTCCTGGGCAGGGTGAGACAGTACCTGCTGATAAGGGAGCAGGGGAACGCCGCAGAGCTACACTCACTAGCTTCATGTCTGAACTTACAGGGACACGTGGTAGAGCACTGTTGAAACCACAACAGTGCAAAAAGGTGATGTCGTGGATTGCGGACAATGCTTCCAGTAATTTGTCCACCAGTCAGTCTTCCACGCAGTCCACCCACGTTACCCAAGGGAGCACTCTTCTGGCTCCTCCACCTCAACCTCCTTCCCCCCAGTCTGCCCCCTACCAGGAAAATTTGGAATGCGATCCGGCATACTCTGAGGAACTGTTTTCTGGACCCTTCCCAGAGTCACAAACCACTTCTCAGGTTGCTGCTGACCTCTTTCCCGATGCCCAAGTTTTCCAACTGTCGCAGTCTGTGGGTGATGACATTGTTGACTTAGTGGAAGAAGTGTGTAAAGAGGTGTCGGACGATGAGGAGACACGGTTGTCAGACAGTGGTGAAGTTGTTGTCAGGGCAGGAAGTCCGAGGGGGGAGCAGACTGAGGAATCGGAGGATGACGAGGTGACTGACCCAAGCTGGGTTGATAAGCCGAGTGAAGACAGTGCTTCTGAGGCGGAGGCGAGTGCTGCACCAGAACAGGCTGGAAGAGGCAGTGGTGTGGCCAGAGGGAGAAGCAGGGCCAGAGCTGGTGCATCAGCAGCAATTGTTTCACGTAGTGAAGCTCCCGTGGCGAGGCCTAGATGTTCACAAGTCTGGAGGTTCTTTAAAGAAATTGAGGATGACCGATGGACTGTGGTGTGCAACCTGTGCCACACCAGGATCAGCAGGGGTGCCACCACTACTAGCCTAACCACCACCAGCATGCGCAGGCATATGAGTGCTAAACACCCCACTCAATGGAACCAAGGCCGTTCACCTCCTGCGGGTCCCACCACTGCTCCTTCCCCTGTGTCACTCGCTGCCTCTGCTAGTCAACCCCCTGCCCAGGACCCCGACACGAGCGCCTCCCGCCGGAAAACCACACCTTCGCCTCCACGATCCTCCACAGCGTCCACCAATGTGTCCCTGCGCAGCGTTCAGCTGTCTTTACAGCAGACGCTGGAGCGCAAGAGGAAATACAGTTCCACCCACATGCCCAAGCCCTCAACGTCCACATCTCCAAATTGCTGAGCCTGGAGATGCTGCCCTATAGGCTGGTAGAGACCGAGGCCTTTCGCAACCTCATGGCGGTGGCTGCCCCTCGGTATTCGGTCCCCAGCCAACACTATTTTTCCCGATGTGCCGTCCCAGCCCTACACCAGCACGTGTCACAGAACATCATCCGTGCCCTGACCAATGCTGTTTCTGAGAAGGTCCACCTAACCACGGACACGTGGACAAGTGCTGCCGGGCAGGGACACTATATATCACTGACGGCACATTGGGTTAACTTGGTGGAGGCTGGGACCGAGTCTGACCCTGGTGCCGCTCATGTACTGCCCACACCGAGGATTCACAGTCTCTCAGACGTACTATGCCTCCTCCTCCGACCCCTCCTCCTCCTCCACCTCCTCCTCAAAATTACCATCCGTGGGCATGGCGCCTTCAGTCGGTAGCTCTAGGCTCAGCAGCAGTGCCGTGGCTAAGCGCCAGCAGGCGGTGCTCGAACTGCTGAGCTTAGGTGACAAAAAGCACACCGCCCAAGAACTATTACAGGGCATCACGGCGCAGACCGATCTGTGGCTGGCACCACTGAACCTCAAGCCAGGCATGTTTGTGTGTGACAACGGGCGTAACCTGGTGGCAGCTCTGCAACTCGTCAGACTCACACATGTGCCATGCCTGGCCCACATGTTCAATCTCATAGTTCAGCGGTTCCTCAAGACATACCCCAATCTGTCTGATTTGCTCACCAAGGTGCGCCGCATCTGTGCGCATTTCTGTGCGCATTTTTGCGCAAGTCGACCACAGATGCTGCCACTCTCAGGGCAGCGCAGCGCCGCCTACAACCGCCCGCTCACCGACTGTTGTGCGACTTGCCCACAAGATGGAATTCGACATTAAACATGTTATCCAGAGTTTACCAGCAGCGCAGAGCGATTGTAGACTGCCAGATGTCAACTTCCACCAGAACTGGTAGTCAGGTCAGTCAGCTTCCTCAAGTCTACAATGAGGAGTGGACGTGGATGTCTGATATCTGCCAGGTGTTGACCAACTTTGAGGAGTCAACACAGATGGTCAGCGGCGATGCCGCCATTATCAGCCTCACCATCCCGCTGCTTTGCCTGTTGAAAAATTCACTGCTCAGCATGAAGTCGGAAGCTTTGCGCTTGTCACAAGAGACGGTGGAGGAAGATACGTCGCTTGATAGCCAGAGCACCCTCCGGTCTGTTTCTCAGCGCGTATCGGAGGAGGGGGATGAGGATGAGGAGGAAGAGGAGGAGACTGTCGGTGAGACAGAAGAGGGTACCAGTGCTCAGTCCTTATTAACTGTTGAGCGTGTATGGGCTGAAGAGGAGGACTTGGAGAAGGAGGAGGAGGAGGAGGAAATGGAGAGTCAGGCCAGTGAGGAGAGGGAATTCTTGCGTGTTGGGACTCTGGCGCATATGGCAGACTTCATGTTAGGCTGCCTATCCCGTGACCCTCGCGTTAGAAGAATTTTTTCAAACACCGATTACTGGGTGTTCACTCTCCTGGACCCACGGTACAAGCAGAACCTTTCCACTCTCATCCCTGTAGAGGAAAGGAGTATGAGAGTGAATCAATATCAACAGGCCCTGGTGCACAAGCTGAAACAATCCTTCCCATCTGACACCTCTAGCGGCAGAGGGCGTGCTTCTGTGGGCCAAGTAGCGGGGGAGAGGAGGCGAGCAGGCAGCTTGTCCAGCACTGACAGGGGAACGCTCTCCAAGGCCTTTGCCAGTTTTATGTCACCCCAGCAAGACACTGTCCCCAGTCTCGGCAGAGTAGGGGTGAGCTTTACAGAAAGATGGTGAGGGAGTACCTAGCTGACCATACCAACGTCCGGACCGATCACTCTGCTCCATACAACTATTGGGTTTCAAAGCTGGACACGTGGCCTGAACTGGCACTGTACACCTTGGAGGTGCTGGCCTGCGCTGCCGCTAGCATGTTGTCAGAGCGGGTATTCAGTGCAGCTGGTGGTATCATCACCGATAAGCGTACACGCCTGTCAACTGACAGCGCTGACAGGCTGACGCTTATTAAAATGAACAAAGCCTGGATTTCACCGGAATTCAAATCTCCTCCGGGGGAAAACAGCTAAAGATTAACATTACTTATGTATCCGATTCCTCTTCTCTACTCCTCCTCCTCCTTGTCGTCTTTGCCTAACGCTGACCCAAAACGCAATTTTTTAGAGGGCCAACTGGCACTCTTTTACAACAATTTTTCCGGAGGGCCCCCTACAGGCCCTCTCTCCAAACAATTTTTCCGGAGGGCCACCTACAGGCCCTCTCTCTAAACAATTTTTCCGGAGGGCCACCTACAGGCCCTCTCTCCAAACTATTTTTCCATAGTGTCAACTACAGACACTGTAAAACAATGTTTCAGGAGCGTCAAACAGACAGTCCAAAACAATTTTTCAGGAGGCACAAGTACCGACATTTAAAAAAAAATTTTTTTTGCTGAGGGTCGACTTTATGTACTCCGAAAAGAAAAAAATTTTTGGAGGCTCAACAAAAGCCATTTCACTGCATTCTCAGTCGGACAAAGTCATTGGTGGTGTAACCGCCATGCTGTGTCAGGCTAAATTTTTGGGTGCTTCACCAGCTACCGCATACTAACTGTCACGCTACGGTGTGGGAGGGGAACGACGCGGAGGCGGCTGTGGAAGAGGAGGAGGACGCTGACGGCGAGGGCAGCAGCCAGGCCGCGCGCGCCCCACTGGCTCAGCGCGGATGGGGCGAAGAGGAGGCGGAAGAGGAAGAGGAGGACAACGGCAAGTGATCCTTCCGGTGGGGGCAGTGATGTCATGCCTATTCAGAGTCTGGCACTAGTGTCACGTACCGTGTGGTTATCGTGACACGTGTTTCATGTTGCTCATGTTTGTGCCCTGGTATTCCGGATTTGGTTGTATGCTGGTTGCCAGGGGCAACGTGTAAATTGGTGGTGTCTCGGTTGTTCTCCGTGACACGGCTTCCATGTTGCTCATGTTTGTGTCCTGGCATTCTGGCTGCGGTAGTAGGCCGTGGTTGCCAGGGGCAACGTGTAGTTTTGGTTGCTGTTATGTTCCCTTCTTATTGCATACTTCCCTCCTTCCCTGTCTGGTTTTCATGGGGTTAACATATTGACCTGGGTGTGGTCACTAGGTGCTTTTATTCTGTTGTTGCTAGCCTGGTGGGTGAGTTGTGCTTCAGCCTCCGTTGGTGCTGGAGCTATGCACCTTTCCTGGGATTCCTTCTGCCCAGTCCTTGTGGCCACTTAATATGTCATGACATATTAAGTGGCCACAAGGACTGGGCAGAAGGAACCCCAGGAAAGGTGCATAGCTCCAGCACCAACGGAGGCTGAAGCACAACTCACCCACCAGGCTAGCAACAACAGAATAAAAGCACCTAGTGACCACACCCAGGTCAATATGTTAACCCCATGAAAACCAGACAGGGAAGGAGGGAAGTATGCAATAAGAAGGGAACATACCAGCAACCAAAACTACACGTTGCCCCTGGCAACCACGGCCTACTACCGCAGCCAGAATGCCAGGACACAAACATGAGCAACATGGAAGCCGTGTCACGGAGAACAACCGAGACACCACCAATTTGCACGTTGCCCCTGGCAACCAGCATACAACCAAATCCGGAATACCAGGGCACAAACATGAGCAACATGAAACACGTGTCACGATAACCACACGGTACGTGACACTAACTCAGTCACTCTGTTGTCACCGCCGCCATACAGGGCCACGAAAAATGTTTATGTGGTTCGCCTGCTCCCGCAGTGTCACTCGCTCACTCTGTTGTCACCACCATAGTGGTTTGCACTATAGCAGCCCAAGTCTACACATTCCACTTTTTCTCTCCAAGTGATCGATACTACACGTCACATTAGAAAATACGTTCTTTTGCTCTCAGTGATACAAATCCATTTCATACAGCTCAGTGGAACAATTCTGTGAGTTACAGTCCAGCACCTCAGTCTGCACAGACCACAATCATTTCTTTCTCTTTAACTGATCTATACTAAACGTCACTTTTAAAAATACGTCTTTTTCCTCTCTTTCTATCTCTCCAAACTATTTTTCCGGATAGGTGACGTATACGGTATTAAACTGAGAAGAATACATACAACACATGCCCCACTTGATCAATTTCATAGTTGACAACCGTACCTAAATTGACAGCCACAGCCATACAAGGCCACGCTAAATTTTTCCTGTGCTCTACCTGCTACCGTCGTGTAGCTCAGTCAATGTGTAGTCACAGCCATACAGGGTGACGCTAAATTTTTTATGTGCTCTATACATAGACCTCTTAAGTGTATGTACACTAATGTACACTAATGCCAGAAGCCTGACTAATAAAATTGGTGAACTGGAATTAGTGATGTGTGAGGAGGACTATGACATAGTGGGAATAACTGAGACATGGCTGGATGATACCTATGACTGGGCAGTTAACGTACAGGGTTACAGTCTTTTTAGAAAGGATCGCCAAAACCGGAGAGGGGGAGGGGTCTGCCTTTATGTAAAGTCCTGTCTAAAGCCCACACTGCGGGAAGATATAAGTGAGGGACATGAAGATGTGGAGTCACTGTGGGTAGAAATAAATGGAGCCAAAAACAATAATAAAATACTAATAGGAGTTTATTATAAACCCCCTAGTATACCAGAGCCCGTAGAAAATCTACTTCTAAACGAAATAGACGAGGTGGCAAATCATAATGAGGTCATTATTATGGGGGATTTCAACTACCCAGATATAGACTGGAAAACTGAAACCTGTATATCTCATAAAGGAAACAGGTTCTTGGAAATAACCAAAGACAATTACCTTTCCCAACTGGTTCAGGACCCGACTAGAGGGACGGCCATAACTGGACTTAGTATTAACCAATAGACCTGACAGAACAACAGATGTGCAGGTCGGGGGACTCCTAGGAAATAGTGACCATAATATAATAACCTTCCAATTGTCATTCAAAAGAGCGTTTCTTCAGGGAGGAACAAAAATACCTAACTTCAAAAAAGCTAAATTTAGCCAACTAAGAGAGGCCATAGGCCTAACTAACTGGGACAAAGCCCTCAAAAATAAAAATACAGCCACAAAATGGGATATTTTTAAAAGCATCCTAATATCTAATTGTGAGAGGTACATACCTTATGGGAATAAAAGGTTAAGGAACAAGAAAAAACCAATGTGGATAAACAGAACTGTAAAGAAAGCAATAAATGACAAACAGAAAGCATTTAAATCACTAAAACAGGAGGGGAGCGAGGAAGCATTGAAAAACTACAAGGAGAAAAATAGAATATGTAAAAGACAAATAAAAACAGCCAAACTAGAGACCGAGAGATTAATCGCCAAAGAAAGTAAAACTAACCCTAAAATGTTCTTTAATTATATAAATGGTAAAAAGTATAAACCTGAAGGTGTCGGCCCCTTACAGAGTAATGAGGGGGGAGTTGCAGAGAGCGATGAGGAGAAAGCAAAGCTACTAAATATCTTTTTCTCCACTGTATTCACTGAGGAAAATACACTGTCAGATGAAATGCAGAATATAAAAGTAAATTCCCCATTAAAAGTGCCCTGTCTGACCCAGGAAGAAGTAGAGCTGCGTCTTAAAAAGATTAAAATAGACAAATCGCCAGGACCGGATGGCATACACCCCCGTATCCTAAGAGAATTAAGTAATGTCATCGCCAGACCCTTATTTCTGATATTTAAGGACTCTATTCTGACAGGGAGTGTTCCACAGGATTGGCGCATAGCAAATGTGGTGCCAATATTCAAAAAGGGTCCAAAAACAGA